>OZ024921.1:36630539-37257713 GCA_964017225.1 Netelia inedita
CAGTATATGTTTTCATACGTACATGGGTCTTTCCAACGGTAACCACCGCTTCGATCAGTGCCCAAGTTTGTTTGTCCGGTACTTTGACATATTATTGAATGTCCATAAATGGGGATGATTTAAAAAACACGCGTCGTTTAACTCTATAGGCTTACCAACAACCCTGTAAACAACATATTCTCGTGTATTATGAAGTTTACATTTTAGTCCGTTGATTTTCAATTTTATTAATCGCATCAATCCAACAAAGAGTGGCGTGGCGGCGGGGGTGGGAGGGTGGTGGTATTTAGAGGGCTATTCCCTCTTAAATTCCAATCTTTTTATAAAAATAGTCGATGTAGAAATTTTTATGTAGAAGAAAGTTGATGTTTCTGGTCGAAAGAATAATTCTTAAATATCTCAAGAATACTTAAACTTAAGGGGCTCGAGCTATATACATATCGTAGTTTATTAAAAATATAACTTAAATATTAAAATGGCGGAATAAAAAAATTAGTTTACGTATGGCTTGGCGATTAATCGTGGAAGAACCCATGTGTATGCACAATGGACGAATATAGTCACGTGCAACATTTTCAAGCTGCCTGCAAATTCGTTTCCCGTACGCGTCTCCACTCGTTTTCCCTCTATTCGCCGATCTTTTTTTCCTTTTAAGCCGTATATAACCTACGGTATATCGACAAAGCTTGTTTCCGAATGGTACACGAGTTTTCTGCTGCGCGTACAACTAAATCTCGTATTCGTCGAGAAATAGGGAAGGACCTGCATAGATGGCCTGGTCGTCCGACAGCAACGTCCGTTCTTATCAACGATTGGCTAAGCAGAAATACTTCACCCTCGTGCCAACAAACTATAATATAACAATTAGAAAATGTTCATGTTAAAGTGGATTGCATGTTTTTAAAGTGTTTTAAAAAATTTTGACGTTGAGAATTTATATTTTTGGTTTTTCGGGAGTTTTTTAACCGTTATATGAGTTGAGTTTCACAGCGGGATCTCGAGTGCGAGAGCGCCTCGAACCACTTGTACAACATATACGCGTATCCTTGCATCCCTTGTTCGAATTTATCGCTATGTCCACGCATGTAGACACGTAGGATGATCCTACATGGTATATGGGCCATTCTTTGTCGAGTTAACAACGTTTTTTTTAATTATCAGATATTTTTATACCGTCCCAATTTACTATACACCTTAGAAATATTTTCTAGAAAATTTTGAACCATTTTTTATCCATCCGTTTCCAATATATAGCGCTTGGACTTGTTTTATTTTCATGTTTTTTAAACAATAAGGGCGATTATAAGGGGATGACAAATTTGATACTGCGGAGTTAACTAGGGTATAAGATTTTATATAGCGATCGATATATTTTCTGACCGGATTTACCCTTAGCTGCCTACGATAAATTGACAAATTATGAAAAAAACATCTTGCGACAAAGATTCGAAAAAAATGTCCAATTTCGCACGGAGAATGCCTCGTGTATGGAAAGCGATGTCCGCGATTGTCAAACCAGCGACCGTCTGCCTCGAGATAATTTTATTTTTACCAATTTTTTTGTTGCGATCTTTTACTCCTTTTGTACACGGCCCAAAGCTTGAACAATTTTCTGAACCGTTTTTTCATCCCTTGCATCCACTCGTTATCGGCCGTTCGTTGTCCAGTTTCCGCCATACTCGCTGTACAGACGTATATACGCATGGAAAAACTGAGCGAGACGAAGATAGATAAAAAGAGAGAAAAACGTTCGACTGATACGGTTACACTTTTTCCCCTTCAGCGGATTTCATTTTTTGTATTTTTTTATCATTTTTAGAAAATAGCTGCAGTTTTGGAAGGAGTGTATAAACATGCCCATGTCCCTCCGTTCTCCCACCTATTCTGCATCTCCTCTTGTCGATTGGTTGCAGCAATTTTTTTTTTAATACCCAGGCGTGCTTGCACTTTTTTTCGTATAGCTACGAGCCCTCCTCCCTTTCCGTTTTCCGACTTCCCGCTACCCTCCGCTCTACAGCGATCCCGCACTCCCGATAGACTCGTTTTCAGTGGCGATATGGGTAACGTCAAATGCCGGTATGTAGAGAGTGCGGAGTATGAGTGTGTTTCGCGAAACGAGAGATAAATGGGATATATTCCCTGGGAGAAATAAAAAAAGGGCGGAAAGGGAGGAATGTGAATATGGAGAGCGAAGTAGTCCGCTTTTGCGATATCCCTGAAAGACCCTTAAAAAAACGTCGCCGTATAACGTTACGATTCGATGGCGTATTAACTTTTTTCTTTGGGAAATAAAGAAGAAGTCGTAAAGTTTGAAATAATAGATAATGCAAAAAAATAAAAGTTTATGTTGGAGAAAAAATGTAATTTCTTTGCATTTTTAATTTCGACGTTTTGAATTTTTGGCTATATATTTTGTCTCATTTGCGTAACCATGCCTGTAGATTTTTTAATTTTTTTGTTATAAAAAGTCGCGCGATTTCAAACAAAATGGATTTTCCAGATGTAACTCAATTGTTTTGTGTCAGAGCTGATATTTTTCACGATTCAATGTAATATCAACTTTTTTTTACGAAAATTCAATAAAATAAAAAAATGAATGGATAACCACGAAATTATCGTTAATTTCTGTCTTTATTCTCCATGCGTATATTTTTTTTTGCACACGAGCCTGGTGAGCAAATGATTTTTTATTTTTTGGAAGTGCGTACTATTTAAAAAATGGTTTGATTGAAATCAATGGGTGCGAGTTTTAGCGCGTTAATTTGAATAACTTTTTACAGATTTCAGTTTTATAGGAATAAGCGTTTTATTTTCATTTCTTATTCGACCAAATCCATTTTTTAAAGGAGTGAATAAATGTTACTTATCCGTGCGATGGAAGCCAACGGTAACCTTGTCCTTTTTTCATGTAATACACGCGAGAGTTTCCATCGTCGACGACGCACCCTTACGATTCGTGACCTCTTCACCCTCCGATCGTTTCGTCATTCCGGGAGCTTCTTGAAACATTCATCACTCCCCGAGTCTGCCGCGTATAGCGAAGAGTAAACTCTACGCGCTGACGTTACTCCATCTCCCTCCCTCCCGCCTTTTCCTCTCGTCCGACGACTTGTTTGAGAAAAAAAGTCCATCCGAACGAATAGGAAAAAAAACGAGAAAAAAGAAAATCAAGCGAAGACTGCCAAGCGAGACTTCCTGGCTGAACGAATGAAGCGCGCTTTGCTTTTCCCTCCACTCTTCTCTCGTCCTTTTTCTATGAATATATAGGTGTATTTACATTTTCTTTATTTTGCTTATTTTGCCTCGTGCGTCCTTCTCATCCCCCATTTTTCTGAAACAGATTTGTATTTTTCGCGCCCTCGAGCGAACGCGAAGGTTAAACAACCAGTTCGTTTTTACCGATGAAACATACAAGTTTCTCGTCGATGCATCATTAAATGATGTATCGCTAATGACTAATTACGTTCAGCCTGCTCCTTTAATTAAAATCAATCGGTGAACAACCACGATGATAGTTGCGCAAATCAGCACATTATGTAAATGATTGAATAACGCTATGCCGAATCGACGAAACGGTTTACTTTAGTCGAATTAAATACCAAAAGTACGACCAAAAATAATTTAGCTGTAATATAGTTCAATTTTTCTCACCCTAGACATGGTCAAATTGAAGAGTGAAAGTATTTGTTAACAACGTTATTTGTTTGATACAGACAAATAACGTTTGAAAAATATATCCCCAAAGGCGTCAAAAAATGAGAAATCATCGTAAAAAAATTGGTAAAATATGGCACAGTGGACCTTTTTTTTGTACATTGATGACTTCCCAACGAATATCCACTGGGATGGAGTATGGTCTGGGGATACCGGAGTAATCAAAAACGCCGGTGATAAAATCACCCCCTATTCCAATTGACCCCACTCACCCCCGTAATCTATTTCAATGCAAATTTCTCAATTTGCACATCGCCCAAATAATTTTCATTCCATTAGACCGATTTTTTATTCCCGCCCAATACGGATTACAAAATTTTTCCACAAATATCATTCTCGTTTCGCGCACCCGAGAAATTCACGAACGAATTTTCCGCCCTGTCGAGCTATCGCGAGCGTTTTAAATATTTTTTTCACGAAATCGAGACATTACCCTCGCGCTCGATGGACTCTCTCGACTCGTTGAACATCGAAATATATATACGCAACAGTGCGACGTTTTCCATGGTCGTATCACACGCGATTTCCCATCAGTACACACTACTAGTAAATGCATAGTGTTCCTCGACTATATATATGTATACATATATGAATACATATATGGCAATATAGCGGGAGAATCGAGGGAGAACGACAGCCCGTGCCAGACTCGTCGAGAGTTTCCAGCAGGATGATAATGACTTCTAGCAGTCATTCCCTCTCGGGCTGTGCCGCAGAGAGCAACCTATAGAATTAACATCAACCGAGGCGTTAACACGAACGGCCGTTGTAGATCAAGAGCAACGGTCCATGAACGCGACCAAGCACAGCAATATGTGTACGTATAACAACGGTATGTAGAAACGGTCTACGAGTATGTGTATTCGTTTTTAAGCATACGAGAAATGGAGCGTGCCTGGTGTGTATTTATCGTTAAACTGGATCGCACCTGTTAGTGGAACGAGACGCGCAACGAAACTTATCGTATTTACCGATTACGCATAATTTATTTATATCTTTTTTTTTTAATTATCCCCACGCATGTGTCTACTCATTGATCCTCGTATTTTTCGGATAAATACTCCAAGTTACTATTATTCGATGCATTATTATCTCGGAGGGATTAATTAGATTGTGATTCACTAATATATGCGCGCATAAACAGGATTTACCGAAACGTCTTTCGACGGTATAGAAAGACTCCGTCTTATAATCCCGTAATTCTAGTCGTCGTAAAATATATATGTGTATGTGTGTGTGTGTATGCGTAAGGTACAGTCAACTTGCCCCCTCTGATCTTTCGTACACACTAATAATGCGTATATAGGCAAGAAGGGATAACGGGGTTTTCATAAGACTACGAAAAGACGACCCCTCGCGTCAAGGCGGTTTTGAAGTTCGCTCAAAAGGGCTCGGTCGAGCGTGTATATATTATAGATATATATGTATATTGAGTTTGATTAGAGGATCCTGGTAATGACGTGGAGAGATCGAGCGCCGAGGGCCGTCAGATGCTCGGGCGCGTCGCTTAATCGGGTATCCGAAACTGTCTGAGCCAGCTCATCGCCGAGAAGATATTACCGACCTCAGGGCGTGCACCCCGTGGGAGACTCGGAGGTTACGGTGATCGAGGCTATGGAGGGGGGGATTGAAAACCGACGGGGATCGCGTTCGCCACGAAATCTTGGAAGTTAAAGAGGGCACTTTCGTCATAAAACGAGTGGGAGCAAACTCTGAGTCAATATTCATTTCAGTTGGTTATCTTAAGGGAAAAGAATTTAATTAACTGCATTATTTGAGATATCGAAGAGGGTAGATATTTCATTTCGTACGAATCTTTTGTACGAAAGTTATTCCGCCTTTCGGTTTTGTCGAAGATTTTAGGGAAGTATTTGCGGGCTGGTAAAGTTTAAAAAAATGTCATACGGAATTTTCAAAATTTTGAAAAAACAAAACTAAATGTATATTTTTTTATTTATCTTCCATACAATTGTAAGAGTGAGGGGAATAAATAAAATTGTTGAAGATTTAACGAGAAAAAGAAAGGTGATCCGATTTTTCGAAAAAACTCCCGTTGACCAGCAAAAAAAGGAAGGATGGAAGAAAAACAATAAAGATAAAAGAGGTGGAAGCCCTGAATGAGCTTTTGCTCGCCGAACAATTTTATCGAAGTTGTTTATCAAAATTTTGAAAATTTTATGTACAATCGTAAAAACCAAATATATTTTTAGGATACGAAGCGTCTGTACAAGTCAAAATGGCTGATTCAAACTTTCGAAAGGATTTCCATTGACCACCAGATAAAAAAAAGAGCGAGAAAAATAAGAAAGAAAGAGGTCGAAACGATGGCGAGCTTTTGCCGTGTCGAAAAATCTCATCTCCGGAAAGTGCTTTCTCTCTCTTTCTTTCTCGGGAGCTTTCTCGTATGAGCCAAAGAACGATCGAGGGAGAAACTCATGTCTACCAGGCAGAAGCTAGCAAAAGTAGAGAGGAAAACGTTTGGTGGTACAACGAGTGAGCCAAAAGAAAAGAGAGCGAGAAAGAGGTAAAGAGGAGGGAGAGAGAGAAGATTTCCTCCCGATGGGCGAAAAAAAGGCATAGAGCACGGATGAGACGCGAGGTAGTTAGATTTTACGTTTATCTTTATGGGCGTGATACGGTTCGAGCGTTCGATTGGCTCTTTGTAAACGACCCAACCTGGCTCGGATCATACTGGAAAAAAGTCAAATGGAAAATACAACAATTTCCGTCCCCACCCCCTCCCCCCGCCAAGTTTCTATAATCGTCTCACGGCTTTTGCCAATTTTCAAATATTTATCCCTTCGTAATATTCGGGACATCGAGCAATCGCGTAATGAAATTTTTTATCGACAAAACGAATGACAATATTTCTATCATATCTACAGGAGGTTTCGATACGAAACGACAGTTTGCGATAATAATTTATATTATTATCTTACAATTGAAAAATAAAGGTATATAGGAAATGAATTATCGATCGGAAATTTTCTTCATAAATCTAAACGAACGAGTGAGTTCTTTCCACAGGAATTTCGTACCTAAATTTTCCTATACATGAGAGGATTTCACGACGAGTCTCGGCGAAAACAAATTGCGGAAAATTCCAATGAAACATTTTTATACGAAATTTATACAACAGTGACGATGCATTGATGAGATTGCTTCGCGGTGACGGCGATCGTCGAAAAATAGAGAAAAATCGTACGAAAATCGCGACGATATAAACACGAGCGCCAGATATAATGATACAATGGAGAATAGTGGAGAAAGAATACAGCAAAAATTCAACCACAAAAAATATTACCCATCGAATAAAGCGTTCGAAGTGGCGAGAGAAAAAAGAAAAGTTTACGATCACTTTTATCGTGCCGTTATTGACTCAGGAATACTTTTACGGTCGGGAGTATGATTTTACGATGCCGCTCGCCTATTAGCCATTTCGTTTCTTGTTCGTACACACAACACTATGATTCGCTTTCCTTTTTTCCTACTTCACGTAGTCGTGTTCATTCTCTCTCATCCCCCATCGAGCATGAAAATGCCAAGAGTAGAAAACTTTTCTCTACATCATTATTTCTATAAAGAAATCGAACTATTTTCTCTCCTACCGTCGATGCCGTCTCGTTCGTTACGCGATTTTCTTCCTCGGGAAACTTCCGTTCTGTGAAGAAAAGCGTCTCGACTCGATTTCGAATCGTAGTACACTTGTAAATTCTCTGTAAGTTGAATATAAGAAAACGATTTAGCCTTAACGATCCTCGTATAAATTGCGGTAAGAAAATATATATATTTTTTTACGACTGGTACTTGCAGTGTACTTGAAGGAGTAGTTTTGTGGTAAACAAATTAAAAATGCGACAACTCGTGGTCGGATGGAGAAATGAATATTTGGAGATTTATATTTGAGATGTTAGAAGTTAAAACCCCTTGAGCACAAAATAAAGGAAGAATTTTACTGTGATGGGTCGATTTTTTGGCACGGATACGATGCTTATTATTTTTTAAATATTTCTTATAAAAGTCATTGAAGATCTTACAAAAAAATCGACTATACCGTAATTTGAAAAAGTTGGGGGGAAATCAATCTCACTTCAAAAAATTTCATTTTCGTCTTTTGACTGGCAGAATGGAAAATTTCCCGTACATTTCGAATATCACATTCTTATTATTAGTTTGTTGTCCAAAAGCTCGAAAAACTTATTTTTCACCTTTTTGATAAGTAAAAATGGTCTCATCAATTTTTTAATCTTTAACTATTTCCCAAACAAAATGCCTACATCTGATGCTGAGTTTTCTGCCCCCTTTCTGAACCTTTAAACTTAGGCCATTAAAAATTACATTTTTCTCCTACATTTGTTTATTGCTATTATTTCGTAAAAGAAAAGATTGAATTTTTCGTCGACCCGTCCGCTTTGCCATTGGAACTAGAAAGGTTTGAGATTCATCGCATTTTTATGTCAAAGCAAATGTATGTTGCCTGATTTTCGGAAATAAATTTCAAACCGAAATCTCAAAATTTAACTTACGATTAGCCGCCTAAGCCATATTCCCTGACATTATCTTATATCTATACTCGCATGTAAAGCAGAAACTCTCATACAATCTCGACGAGAGGAAAAGGGGCACCGCGATTCAGTGAGAGTGGTGGGGGTAGCAACTCGGGTAATCCGGCTAGGCCAGACACCTCCAATTACAGGATCAAAGGATATTTCTCCCTCTCTCTCTCCTCTCGGTTCCGTCATTCGCGCCTCGTTCTCTCGCCGCGGGCGTTTCTCGAAGGACAGACTCTGTCGCACGGTTCTCTCGGGGTTCGAGTGATACGTGTCCGAAAAGCTTGGGAGGCTGAAAAGCCTGTGTACGAAATTTCCTCTTTTTCCATCGCAGTTAGGCTGAAATTCCAAGCAGAGGCGTTAATTGAAGGATTTGATTTTTCTCCGCACCTAGACAGTTTTTCGTTTCTCTTTTCACAACGACCGGAGAATTTGCCGTTTCTCGTGCGAGACGACGGGGGTGAGAGTATCGAGTTTCACGAATTTTCAACAGACCCTGAAATCGTTTTAATGAAATCAGTCAACGAAGAGCGAATGTGTTGTCATTATTTAAAACTGAAATACAAAAATTGATAAGCGTTATAAAATGAAAAACTGTAAATAACTGTTAATTAAAAATAGTAAAATCTGTACAGTACAAAATGTACAAGTTGTAAACGAAAAATGAAAACAATTATAAATTATTAATTGCAAATACTGCAAAGAAAAAATAGTGGAAAACTGCAAAATAATATGCAAACTAAAACGAAATGGATTCCTTCGCGTCATTTTCGCAACCAAAAACAGTTCGAATATGAAAAACAGAATTTGGAGAATTGTTCGATGCATTCAGGCACGCAAATGCTTGGAAAGTTATCACGAGCGTTTATATCGGATATTACAAATGGAATATACGAGATATGGAGTAACAAGAGCGGAAGCGAGGATGACGCGAAAGGATTAAAATAATTCGCATACCCGCTGTAACTGAGGTATGAATATAATACGATGGAACCCTCACTTCACCCTCTCATTTTCACTATCGCACAGGTCATGCGGACATGTAGGAGATCTAATAATGTTCTAACGTATACATAGATCTCGCTCTCGCTCTCACTCTCGAGGTCGTGAAATATAATTATGAATACAGTGGACACGAGGGTGTTTTGCGGGGAAGAGGGAAATGAACTATGGAAGAGCGCGAGAGAGAGAGAAAGAGAGAGATGAGGGGAGAAATAAAGCAAAAAAATGCGATAGTGCATACAGCGAGAGTCGGTTGTCCGTTGAGACTGGAAAAAAATTACCGTAGAGTTATACTTATTTCTTCTCTTTAAAAACGAGACGGGATATATCGCGGAATACAGAGTTGGGCAGTTCTATTGTTACGGTTTGAATAAGAGTCCGTGGTAAAACCCCGAGTTTCAGTGCTAGTTTTTCCTCGGCAAAGGTTCTTATCGTGCCGAGCGAGGGAAAAAAACACTTTCGTCCCATGGCACTTTTGTAATCTAAAACATTGCCGCGGTTATATATTTTTGTATGGGGCGTTCTCCATCAACACAGCGATTTTTTTCCCAAACTTTATCGGATCTTTCCCATATCTTGCAAATTTTTAAAAAACGTCTAATTGTATTTTTTCTTCATTTATATTATCGTATTTGTTATTTTTCAATATTAATAAATATAGAACTAAAAATAATAATTTTATTCTTATTTCCACACTCCAACGCTCTTCCAGTCCACTTTGTCCGACTGTATCATAGGAAAAAATAGCGCGAGTAATTCGTAGCACGGAAATAATTTATGCCGCGCATAAAGATCCTGCAATAAAAGAAAATTATTTTTAAAAGTTCAGTTTTATATCGATAATTTATGCGCGTGTCATTAATCGTTCCGCAATGTACAATAAAAACAGGAATTTCATTCAGCGTTGTAAAGCTTCTCGGACGACGAGAGCGTTACTGACTACCCCCTTCCCCATTTCTTGTCAATGGTCAGTACTCGCTCGTGGCATTTTCTCCCTTTACTCTTCCCCTCGCTCGGTGCCCTGCCACTATTAAAATCATTAAGTGTCAGAATACCGCGATACGCGGCGCTATTGACACATATAAGTCCTTCGCTATACCTCGGCGAGAAACTTTGACCGTGAACGGAGTCATATATCGACACACACTTACATATGAATATTCAGAAGGTACAAAGAGGTCTTGACACTATGGAACATCGAATATAATGAAAGTTTTATTATGTTTTCTGGTACTTGTACATGGCCTAAACAATGAGAATCGCCGGACATTATAATATTTAATGGATCGTGTACGAGGGTCAGTCTTGTTTTTGTATGTTTATATTCTATGAATATTTCATACACGGGGTGTTAGGTAGACTATGTGGACAGGAAAAACACCTATACAGTTGACGTCACTACAAGCCAAACAGTTTTTCCTAATTGTCTTACGATGAAAAATGGCCGAAATATTAATTTGCAAATTAATAAAAGTTTGAGCTACGAGCCGATAATGCTCGATGCTCTCGATAAAATCCGAGAGCGCAGGTTCGAACCAAGCTCAAGATTTTTTATACTCGCGTGCACGCATTTTGACAAAAAAATTATTAATAAAAGAATTGGATTGTCAAGATTGAACATTAGCCCACGTTAGCTCGCGTTAACCATTTTTTAAGCAGGGGATTGCTTCCAATAGAAAAATCTCAACTTTTTAAATTTTCTATATATCTGAGAATTAAAAAAAAAAAATTACTCGACTCCACGGAGAATGCCTTATGTACGATAGGTATATAGAGAAAATGCAATAGCTGCTAAAATCCTGTTTCGAGTCAAAAAGCCGTATGCCACATAATGTAACGTGCGAAAAAACCCGAGATACGCCCTTCTAAATGTCAGCCGTCAATATTTGTTCATAGCACGTATAGCTGTATACTTTTGTATGTATCGTATTTTTTATGGGTCGCCATGTAATAGTCCCTGATATAGAATAGGCAATAAACGTATACACGTGCTGTTATATGTATATTCGCAGCAGAATATACATTTGTGCTGACACCGACGGTTTTTGCCCGAGGTTTTTTTCTCGTCCTCCTTCGTTCGCCCTTTCCTCTCTCACACCGTATCTTCTCATATTCAAATGAATATCGTTGCAGTTACTATGGTGGGGTGGCTTGGCGATATGAGTCAGTGAATAAAAGCTAGCACGAGATAAATTATTACATCCGAACTCGTAAAAACATCTATAAATATCACGACTGTACAGTTTTCTGTACACTTCTCGTCTCGCGCCTCGGTGAATTTTATTGCATTGCGTGTATATATATATATACGACGTACTGCGATTTAATTGCAAGACTTGAAAAAATATATATACATATATATTCACGGCATACCTTGAAGATTTTTTTATTATTCAATTTAATTACTGACGATTATTTAAGTGGGTGATAATTCATGTGGACATCTGAATTCTTGATCGTGATGAAATTTATCTTATCATATTTTGTTATTTAAATATTAACAAACCGCCTCGAAAATTATTCCATAAACGAAGAGTTGTTTCGTTGGTTTGGATTGACAGTGTCCTCGCACGACGAAAGGACGAAGCTCGTCCTCTCACGCAGTTGGTCAAATAGTGGAGGGAAGTCCGACTATGAGCTCGAATGGTATCGATTAGGAAATATCCACTCGAACCAAATTATATACGAAATACACACACACACACACACACACACACACACACACACACACACACACACACACACACACACACACACACACACACACACACACACACACACACATATATATATATATATATATATATATATATATATTTCCTAAGAAATGTTTAATCAAATAAAAAATATTGACGATGAAAATATAATTGAGTAATATACTACTTAAATAAATTACAACTAAAATAATAAACTATGTAAACTATTCATTTTTATTTATATGCTTGTTTATCATTTATTAATTTCAGTGACCAAAATTTTTCTATATTCACGAATAAAAATTTATGTCATGGTAACCAAGCTCTATTTGTCACGAATATAATTTTTGTATTATATTTTCGTATAAATGAAGTTCTCGAGTATCGCGTACCTAATTCTCGACAAAGTTACAACATTTGTATCGTCGAAATAATATATGTTTCGCGGAAAAAAGAATAACGCCTTCAACATGAAAAATTCCAAGCAGCGAAACTCGGAAAAAATCAGATATTTCGGGCGCTTGAAACGAGAGTGAACGAACCGAGAAACGAGACACTTACCGTAAATTCGCGGATAACCATCCAATCAGCGCGCTGATCTTCCGTGACCCAATCGATTTTTTGACCCCCAAACTTCGCTGATAACGCTCTTGAATTTCATGCTCACCGATCGTCATTGAATACAAAATATCGGATAAGTGTTTTTTGGATAACGGTTGGACGTGTAAGCAGCCAACGCCGAGGCTGGCCACTAAAATCATTCAGTATCAACCAAGAATGGTCAAACTCCATATGTATTGGTACGATTCTTCTATTTACTCTTTTTTTTCGTAACACTTAATGTAAATTATTGACACATTTCCCTTTATATTATTATTAAATTAAATAAACCAAAAAAGAAAGAACAGTTCACAGGTTTAAACTTCATCTCCACGCAGGTAGTAAGTATTACGACGACCTTACATTACGCTCCTTTCATCACCTTCAATTCAAACGGCACCGGCCAAGTCTTTTATCTCAACGGGACTCCGGCTATCACAGTTAACAGACTAAAAAACGAACATGTAATTAGCCTTCTCTTGCTCATTGATGCCATTCACATGATATGGCAATTAGCGGTCCGGTGCGACACGACTGGGCGATGGCTGCTTCGAGTCCGAGAAGAAAGGATAAATTTTATTTTGAAAGCGAGATTTTTTTTTCATAAAGAAAAGAATTTAGCCCGTCGAACTTCGTTAAAAATCTAGACCACGAACAAATTACGCGCAAACCACTTGATATTTTGTTTTGACAACGGAATAATCCTTTTTATAACTATGTGACAATAATCATTATTCAACTTGATGTTAACTCGTTAATTGTCGATTGCCGTTAAGATGATATGTATAATGCATTCACGTCAGGAGGTCAGGATCTCATGGGCTAGTATTGCAAGTCGCGGATGCTGTGTTCGATGGTTTGGGCAACGGAATCGTTTTCAACGAGACCAACGATATGAGGTACACATATATAGCTCGAGGTGCATTTATTTATGATATATTTTATCATTATCGATCGAGCTCTCTTTCCTGCGAAATTTTTTATCTTCGACGCCAACATTTTATTTTCGTCCTAAAAAATCTTCGAGATTGAACTTGTTTCATGCACAGCAAAATTAAAGTTACGCCACAAATTTTATCCGGCGTTATCTTTTCTACCAAAAATGTATAGGCAAAAGTTCAATTACATTTTTTGTTATACATCCATCGAAATTTTTTCAAAAAATTCCTCCTGTTGTTCAAGAACATTGTTTTTACCCCTCGGGTCCATTTTCCATAAAAATGATTCAAACTTCCTTTAATGGAAAATTGATAATTAAACGAATCAATGATTTTTAATTCTTTTTTTAACTCTGTTTTTTAAGAATTTGACGTAGATACATCGGTATTAAGAAAGTTTTCTGCTGAAGACATTTCGAACGAGCATTCCCGACTTATAAATATTTATGAATTATTTTTTTGCTATACATGGCATATTTATAATTTCAATAGATATAAAACAAAAAGTGCACAAAAAGCGAAAAGTAGAAAAACGTGTAATTGCGCAGTTTTAATGGGATTTCACGTATTCATTCCGGACGATCGAAGGAGTCGCCATAATTTGTATGCTGTATGGGAAATCGCCGATAGAAAAATATATTTTTAAAATTATTTAAGACCATTTTTGTTCGCCATTTAAAATCTCTTTTTTAGTCGCTATATCGTACTCGTCTAGTTTCACAGTGCATAACAGGATGTTGAAATGATAGATAAATAGAAAATGTGCACCTGGGTGGCTCAGGGGTTAAGGTGGAATGACCCATAGATATATCGCGTGCCCAGCGTGGGCGTGTCTCTCGCGAATTAATTACAGCGTCCATTACGATGGAGATCTGTCCGTGAAATAACATTTCAGTTACAAATGTTACCGTTGCTATAATCATGACTAATAGTTGGTTGCTTTGAGATTGACCTACGACCAAATTGGAGGAATTTGGTAAGACGAGTATGTCTTACGCATGGGCGTAGAGTTTGGGAGAACGAAACTAAAGAACATAAAAATTTCTGCAGTTAGTATTTGCAGAAATTGATAATCCAATGATATATTGTTCATTTCCTACGACATGTTTTCTATTTCAGTCTGACATTTTTCATATTGAATTATTAATTTTTTTATAATATATAATTTGACTCCGTTTTCTCAACCTAAATCGTGTGATTTAGACTGAGGAGATCTTTTATACTTGTCTTGAACAGTTATTGCTACTAGTGACCGCAAAATACACAAAAAAAGGCAACGCGAATAACTGATTAATTTTTTGTCTTTCTTTATGTCGAGATTTCAAAGATTGGCACAGTTCTGCAGGATTAAAAACTCCGAAGAGCAAAAGTTGTAAAAGCCAAGGGAAGATAGAAAATGTAACATCAACCGTGAAAATTGACAATAATGAGGATATTATCGGAGCTGGGAGGTTAACGATAGCATAGAACATAACGAAGAATAAAAGAAAGATATTCTGGCTCGGATTAAAATAATTTGTCTTCGCTTCAATAACTATGTCGGTCTGACGATTGTGGATCGTCGCAACATTATTCTTACTTTTTCAAGCCGTACCAGAAGTATTCAGTTAGTTGAAACGGACGCTTCAAACGATCGATTAATACTCTTGATGAATAATATAAAAGTATCGTTAATAATCTTTTTTAAGAGAAGAGTAACACTAGTAATCAAGAATAATACGCGAAACATTCCTGGAATTTGAGACTTGTTTGCTAATGCAAAAAACGAATTTATGTTTCAAATTTGTAAAATAATACAGAATTACGATAGCAGCTCTTCTCAGTCAATTCGTGGGCGAAAACAGTGTTGAATGTAGAATATTAAAAAAATGCTTAAGCAAATATTCAACGAATATTGTAAGAATAATTATTGGTGATAAATGTAATATTATTTCAAATTATTTTCAATATTTCAGTGGAAAACAAGTGATAAGTTTTTTATTTCGACATGGTAATCAATTTAATCATGAAAATCGAAGAATACTGTAAAATTATTCACTCTCATTGTAAATAATGAATTTCACAGACTAGAATTGAGAATAGTCCTGAATGTTTCCATAGCAATCTTCTCGTACTTGATGAATTTATCCAAGGACCGTCGAGATATGTTGAAATGTCGTTTCGAGCCCGAACGGTACCAAATCCTACAGTAATATCGCAAAATGAACAAAAATCATACGCCGAATTCCCACGACAAGAAAAAAAACGTGATTTTCGTTTATCGACGAAATGATCCATCTGCTAATTGAAAAGAAAATCATGTAGCTGGATAAATAAGGAGACAAACACGCACAAGACGATTATTTTTTTATAAATAAAAATTATCGTTTACTCAAGATATTTATATAAAAATATAATTATAATGAATGATGTTGCGCGTGGGCGAATTGAGATCGTCCCACTCGGACGATCCATTCTCTGTCTCCTATGTATAGGTAACGTTGTGTATTTTCATTTTAATGCTCGCTCGAACATTCAAGCGAGCGTGATTAATTTTTTGTTTTCATTACTTATTTTGCGTATTTTAGCGCGCACGCATGTATGTATTGTGTGAGTGTGTACTTAAGACACGTACGTAAAACATATTCCCACTATAATCGGGGAATATAACGATGATAACGTCCTACTTGAGTAAATGGGAAGGGGAAAATGGAATCCACAGCGAATACGAGAGAGAGAGAGAGAAACAGACAGTTAGAGAGACAGAAAAAACAATCTTTTTCTCTCGTTCTCTCCTCCTCCATCTTTCTCTCTTTTTCGTGAGAAAGAAAGTAGACTTAGCGATTTCGAGCAATAAGTTAAGTTAGGGTCGACCTGGTGCCGCGTCGCTTCGAAAATTCACGGCGTAGTCGCGTTAGTCATTGAGAAGTTTAACGGGACGAGTTGAAATGAAATAAAGGACAAAACTTTGCTCCACTCGATCGGGTGACACAGGGAGAGTACCGGAGGGACGTGGACGAAAGGTCTAAGAAAGAAGAATAAGAAAAGAAAAAAAATAGACAAACGAACTGGAGATGAATAAAATAAATGTCGAAACAAATATCGTGAGCTTTTCGTGTTTGTCATCCCCGAGGCTTTCTCATCACCGACAAATAATCAACATTTAACAGTCAAAAAATCGAATTCTATATTAATATTTATATACAATTAGATTTTCGCCTACTAAACTTCGTGATTTTTCGATATACTTCGATAAAGTATTTTTAATTAATTATTCGTTCGAAAAACAATTACTAAATATATCATCACGACGACGAGTTTGAGGGGATGAAAGAGCCCCGAAGAGTCACGAAATGTCACATGAGGTATGAAAGTGAAAAAAGTTACGAGGATTATTAGTTCGCATAAATAATATCAATAATAATAATAATAATAATAATAATAATAATATAATGAAATTGTGAGAGTTCGAGGAAAAGGGAGGAGGAGGGAACAAAAGGAAGAGGGACAAATACATTGGGGGTCGCAGGGAATAAACTGGCGAACGTCCTGGGCAATGTCCTCTATTTCATACTTCCGGGAGATTCCTTCTTTCTTTTTTTATGTACATCTTTGCCCAGGACCGCGATGATCGGTCCAGCTTCACCGTAGCATCTCGTTGCCATCGTAATATTTCTTTTTTAAAATCACGTTTCTTTCGATATTACGCAGAAGACGAAAAAAATATCTTGGAACCCGAGAGGTACAAAAAAACCGACATGGAGCAGTCGTTGGTCAAGCTGGACGCGAGTCTTCGTCGCTCTTTCATTATCTCCCTTTTCGCAGTATCGCGTTTTCTTTCGACGAGAATCACGCCGATATCTCTTGGTTTTATCTGAGATTTGTTGTTTCTTTTTTCCTTTTTTTCGTTCGTTATATATTTACATGAACTTTTTCGCCGATTCGCACCGAGGTAGAATCGATTCGATTCGCCATCTCGTTACGAAACGCGAACGAGCAAGAACGAGCCAGGGAGTGAATTCGTAAAAAGAGGTCTTGGTTCACAAAGACCGAGGTGGGCGAAAGATCGAGAGTCAGTCATTGAACGATTTATCGATTTTTTCCCCGATCGTTTCTCTTTCAATTTCGCCCCAATCCCCACCCACCCCGCCAAATCTCTTTCTGTCTCGATCGCTTACTTTTCGTTTCATTGTTTTTTTTTCTTCATCTTTTCCCCGATTTTTCGAACAATCAGTTGGCAACTTTGACGAATTCGGGATTGGGCATACTGCAGCTGTCCGGCGCGTAGACCGGATGCGCGAAACCGGTATTTGTCATACCCGCGTTTTTACGATCGACGGCGCGTACGCGAACGAATAAAAATGCTGCGACAAGCGACGCGACGACGATAACCAGGAGCAACATAACGAGACCGCCAACGAAACCCGGTAACGACATGCAAATCGTCTCGGGATCGGCCGATGCACTCGCGTTCTGTATCACCACCGTTGTGTCGTTGCTCGTGTTCGTCGTTCCGAGAGCGAAATTCACGTCTCCCGGTGCAACCACTTGTATTATCCTCGATGTGTTGACGTCCGTCATCTCTTGGGCTGCGCGCTTGTAAACGTGCGACGAGACGAGCGTCACGGTGTGGTATAGACTCTGCAGAAAATAACAAGGGTTGATTTAATAATAGATCGAATTAATTGTTGTTTAATTTCGTTTGCGATGGATAAATTTTATGATCTTTTTTCGCTATTTGAGATATTTCTATTATTTGTGTCAACATAGCATTTTCCAGGACAACGTGATTTATAAGTTCGCATACTTTGTAGAAAGATTTCATCATTTTATATATTTTTGATATCAGTTATTTCTTCGTTTGATCGATTTAGAATTTTATGATTTTATGAAGTGAAAATTTCGACAATTTTATGATTGTAAAATTGATTCGAAGTGTGTCAGAAAAAGGATCGACTAGAATTCAATTTTTGTTGTGGATATCACTAAAGTAAATATTTGATCGTTATTAAAAAATTGTAAGCCAGCTTATCTTATAAATCTACCTTTTTGCCGTAAAAACGTTTTGATCGAATCATTATGTTGATACGAATAAAGTTATCAATATCAAAAGTTCACTCACGGGATCACTAGCCAGTTCATCGTGCCTTCGTCTCCTTGCGCCACGAAGCTCAGCGGGCAGACCCTCGACGGATCTCGGTCTGCCACCGAGGGTAGCGAGGTTGCCCTCGAGCTCTTCCGAACCAACCGTACCCTTTCTCTTAACCGTCTGATAAGCACCCGCCGGATGACCCGGAAGTGGAGGCGGGGGCAAATGTATATTGTCCTGAGTTTGACTCTGCGATGAACTCGCTGCTGCTGTCGAGTCACCCGGAGTCGAACTCGGTGACGACGATGAGGTCTGTGCCTGCGGTGCTGGTACTACGTCGGGATTTGGCTCGCTGTAATAGAATCGGTTGATATTTGATCATTTGCATTCCATTCAATCGATTCAAATAATTTTTCAATAATGGACGAATGTAATTCAAGAATTAAAATCATCAATATTTTTGTTCAAGTTGGTAGTTAAAGTAAAATTAAATGATCGCTCTTTTGTCGATGATAATTTGATAAACTATGATTCTTAGTGACGAAATCTGCTGATCGTCGCAAAATACGATTTTCAACCCCTTAATTCAAATGACCACGTTACTTCCAAAGTATGAAATTTCTACCTGTAAGCACCAGCTGGTCCGCTAGGATGACGAGGGTCAGGATACGCCGGTGGCACACCATATTCGGGTACGGGTGGAGCTCCAAACTCCGCCGAAAGACCTTGATGTACTGGTGCACCATATTCCTGAGGAATCGACGCCGCAGGTGCACCGTACTCGAGACCCGGATGTCCGCATTTTGGCTCGGGACAGTTATATCGACATACCTGTATGACGCACTGGAAGTGAACGTTCATACTGTCGGGGAACTTGAACGCCTGGAAGTATGCGAAACTAACGACGGAGGCACTGGGTCCGAAGTTCTTGATTTTTTGGAATCTGGAATGCGAGCAGGAACATTTTTTAATCCCTCCACAAAATGTGAACTTTTTGCGACCGAAACAAGTTTTACTTGCTTCCACGTTATACGGAAGTAAGCAAAACATTGAATCAAATCCAAGGTCGTTTCGGTCAATTCGCTTTAAGGTTAATGCATTTGAATTTGTTTAAGACAAATTACGTTGATTCGTCTCAATATCAATTATACTCATTCGTTTCCACGTCAAATAGTTTCTTTCCCTTAATTTAAAAAACAATTAATAAGTAATGAATGCGCAAGCCCATATTTGTTACCTCGACATGATCTTCGGCCTGACGACACATCCGTACTGATCGACCAGTTGTATCGGAGCCCTCTTTCCGTCATGAGCAACGCAATTTCTAACCAACATGTCGAACTTATTCTCATCGTCCTTGATAGCCAAAACCATCGTCATCGTCTGTCCGATCTTGACGATACCCGAAACCTCCGAAGCCCAAGGTCCTTTTCCAACTTGGATTTGCATCCAGCACTGAAGATTGTCACCAAGGAAATTGGCAGTTACAGCATGCAGCATGTCCACTTGGAACGGTCTGAATGTCACTGCTTTTTCGTAAAAGTCGTACCAAGTACAACGCAGTTTCCTGGCTTGATCCCAGACCTCCTGGACATACGGATCGTACTGTATAATTATCGTGTTCTCGACGTAACTTCCAGACGGTGTTGGAGCACCATAAGCCGCGACATTGTGATTTGCCGAACTGCTCATGCCACATGAATTTAAGAAAATCTCGAAGGTGGCGCTCAGATGACCGGTTCCCGGTTTCAGATGGACACAATGGGGGTCCGAATAGAAACCCTTGCTGAATATCATTCCGTAGAACGGACGATCGAATTCGATATTGACGCGCATATGGGTTTTTTCACATTGAACTTGAAGATGCTTGATTTGCGGCATATCCGGTGACGCCAGTGGCCAGTTTTCTTCGGCACCGTGCGACTGCGGGGCGCCATATTGTGCCGGTGGTCCGTATACCGATCTGTGCTCGAGTGGCAAGGCACTGCTGTCTACCAATGGTGCCTCGGATTTCACGCTCTGTAATGCAAAAAGTTCAGAAATATTCGTTAAAACATATTTATTAATTCAGCAATTAAACAATAAACGATCGATCGAATTTAAAAAATAGTCATCAAAATAAACAGTCCCAAAAGTTTCTAGGTTTTTGTTCTTAAGATCGTTGACATCTGATTATAAAAAATGATTTTTTGGAAAATATTATTGATCTGAGATTTATAAATGTAAAGCAAAGTTCATCGGTATCAATAAAAATTGCGAATGGTGGCGTCCACGTGGCCGAATAAGAAGCTAAAACTAAACCCATGTTTTAAATCCATAACGATTGCAGGTGTGGTGGCAAATTCGAAATGGCCACTTAGTCTTTCGAAATGTGAACCACTCAATCAAAATTGCTCGTGAAATAAGTAAAAAATCTTAATAACAGATCTTTTGTCAATTGTTCTGCCGCAAGGACGCCGGTACGGTTCGTCCGTTGGCTTTCCAAAATGGCGGTCATTACCAGAAGGCTTGTGAAACTCGACTACTACAACGAGTACGTGTTGCATAGAGATGGGTCTGCGAGACCACATGGGTTCGCATTTAACGTGTCATCGTCGCACGTACGTGAGCATGCATATAGGCATCACAAAGTAAAATCATGTATATGAGAGTGTTATTTCGAAAGGATCACGAAAACACCATTATAACGGAAAAGCGTTCGTATGGAGCTCGCCAGTCTGCTAGAATTTCGACAGAAATTAAGGCCCACTCTCGTAACGAGCCAAGCAGCGCTTCGTACGAGTTTTATTTCTCGTTTCTTATTTCACGATTGCGCAGACAACAACCGGTAAAAAAACATTGGACATCTATGCAGTAGGTACATAATGTAAAGTTACAAGAGGAACGTTGCAGTAAATGTACGAACTAAGAAAAGCGGTTATTGGACGATTTATGATGAACTTCATTTTTCCGTGGTTTTTCCAATTTTTTACATATATATAATGCAAAAACATCGCTATAAGTTTAAGAACCAGTGGAGGGGACATGTACCGAGTGTCTACCTTCGAAATGGACAAAACAAATATCGAGTGTTCCATTTGGTGGAGATGAAACAGTTGCTTCATAAGTATCCCATTTGAAAGGGATGAGTCTTAAACCAGCTATCCAATTTAGAATTTATTTACGAATATTTTTCAGTCTATAAAAAGAAAATAAGGACATATAGGAGCGCCCATGAGAAAGATAAGTAGAGATAGTCGAGGGAATGCGGGCCACGCGTTGCATTTCGGATTCCTCATGCGTTTTAGGCCCGAGCAGTTGTCACATAAATACATTCGTTGGAATGCGAATTGATTAAGATCGGTCTGTCCCGTCGCGGAAAATCGTACGATTTACAAGTCATACACGAAAAGAGCCAAACGTATGCAAGATTGCTTTCTTCGACCTTGAGAAATCGAATGATAAAACTTCAAGTTTGTATCGAGTAACGATTTCAAGATCGGAAAATATAAAAAAATAAAATAAAGCAATAAGTGTGTCGAAGAAGGTGACATCGAATCTGGAGTCAAGACGAAAATCTGGGTTAACATGAATTCGTGATTATCCGAAGGAATATCGATCGGGGCCGTGTGACGTTTTATCGCGTGGCTTTAGAAAATAAAATTGCTCCTCCCGAATGCTATTACACGATGGAAAAAATAGAACGAAAGAACAAACAAAAAGAGAAAATATAAATATAAATACGACGGTGGGACAGGTACAGTTAATCTTGGACCAGGTGCTCGGACCTCGCTTTCTTTCCATCCCTCTTTCTCCGCCGATTCGCCGCTTCTCTACGACAACTTTTTAGGATAATATGTATATGTACATATATACCTGTATGTATGTGCTTGGACACTAGTCGAGTCTGTTGACGCTGTGGTGGACGTCGGCAAAGTTTATACGAGCCGAGAGAACAACGCCCTGGGCGACGTCACTCGCATTCTGGGTTAACCTCGTCTCTCCGACCTCGCTATATACGTATGTCTACATATGTATGTATATATCTATACATGTTTGCGTGTATGTACATGGGTAGGACAGGTCGATCGACGATCTCGTTCGACTCTCGTGTGTTTTGGAATAGAAACCTGATTCCTCGTAAGTCTCTCGAAGCTATCAGTCTGACTCTTCGAGTACAACTACAAATATATATCTACACGTTTATATATAGATATATATAGATATATAAGCCATATATAGGTTTATAGACCGATGACTTTGATAGAACGTTGATCCGCGAAAGGAACTATGGGATTTCTCGTCCTGTTACTGAATTTTGTTATTTGAAAATCACTGTTTAGAATTCATTGGTTGCGGTAGAAACAGAGCCCAGACATTTAGTGGAAAGTTTCACGTTTCGATCGAACGAACATCGAGGAGTATTTTTTAAAGATAAATAAGAATTACGAGTTCCAAAGGAATTCAAAATAAGAGTTTGTTTCGAATCGGAAGAACTTTGATAATAATTATACCGGAATTGGATGAATTATAAATGTTCCAAAAACTAACGGAAAATACGTTTGTGGGTTGCTGCGACACGACGAAGGCGGAAAACGTGTGGGAAGTTCCGGAAAAAGTTGCCGAGTATGTGGAGTCTGACCCAGAAACTTATTTTGAAAAATTGATTACATTATGTCCGATTAATACATGTCCATAAATCGTTCGCGTCATGTTTGCCATGCCGAGGAAGATTTGCATTCTGGGTTACTCGGATATATATGTTACGTTCACGCACATCGGACGGGAGAGATTCGAGAGCGCTCGGTTCAAAATCTGCTGACGTCTCGATCATTACCATAATTAGATCGAATTAGAAAGTCGTCGAGATGAGAATGGTCGGAGGAAAGGAAAAGAAGAAATTTGTTTCTTTTTTTTCTCTCGCTCCCTGTCTTTCGCTCTTCGTTGTGAATCGCTCCGTGTCCGGGGGAGATACGATTCCTCTTCTTGCTATCTCTGTCTCTCTCCGCTGTCGGAAGGACGTGCCGCGCTCGATCGAGCCTCCATCACGATCCGATAAGATCGCACACGAGAGAGAAAGAGGCGTCGTCGAGAATTTCCACGACAGGTACTTGACGAGTTTCTGACAGCTCGCGAGCTGCCCAGCCCGGTAGCGAGAATTTTACGTGATGATGAGCCACGCGTAACGAGGAGAAACTTCTTTTTTTATCTCGACTTGGTTCTTTTTTATCATTTTCAAAAATTCTTTATATTTTTGTATTCTTTTTTTTGGGTCTTTTTTACCGCTGAAATTTCGTCACGAGCGCGGTAAAAAAAGAAACTAGACAATCTGGAATAACAGTAAATGCGAGCCTAACCCCGACCTTCTCGACTGCATGCGTATAGTTGACAGAGTTCCGTCTCGTTTTTTTTTCTACTTCTTTTCATGTACGCCTGTATTTCGTATTTTCTGTAATTTTATAAAATTTCATTTTTTGTAGTTGATATCATAAAAAAGTGGCGAGAATTTCAAATTTGTATTAAATCATCTATGGTAATGCTATTTTTCAATTTATATATTTTATTATGTGCGATAATCTTTCTTATTTTCTGTAATTTCAGTATTTTTCATTTTTCGTACTCGTATCTTTTGATAAGTGTCAACAATTGGCAAATTACGATACCTTAGAATTGTTTATTTTTGTTTAAGGGAAGATAAAGATCAAAGTAAAAAGTCTCAAGATTCATGAATTTTCACTCTTACGTAGCCCGGGGAGAGAACGATAGCGACAAAAATGCTCTCGTTTCGTTTCTTTGCCTCCTCACACGCGTCACTTTCACTGCCACCGCGAAATAAACTGCCGAGTGCGTTTCCATAATTATCCGGAACAATGAGAACGCGCGAGGCCAACCGGAGAGAGTGCCACCGGGTTGGGTATTATATTTTATTTTTTTACTCCCACTGTTGTTTTGTAGTATTTTTCTTCCATTTCGTAACTAAAATAGAGGCTCGGTTTTTTTCGTTAAACCAGCGGGTCGAGGCATCGATAAATGAACGGCCTTTGTTGCGCGAGCCGAGTCGAGCAGAGGTGCGGAAGTGCGAACGAAAAAATGGTAAAAAAGAAAGTAAAGCGAGAATGAAACGTCAGTCGGGGGAGAAGGCAAAAAACGGTCAAGATTGTTGTACAGGTGGAAAAAGGTGTGAGAGATGAAACGGCGAACAGTTCGGAAATTTCCATCATGAGCACGGTGGCAACGGCCTCTACACGACAGACGCGAGAGACAATTGATCGGACGTGACCCGTTTCGTGTTTAGAAAGCGAACTCTATCGCGAACGCGTGCGGACCTCCGCGATCCACATCCGCGTTCCATCTCTTCTTTTCGTCTTTCTCTCTCGCTCCCTCTTTCTCTCTCGCCCTCTCTTTCTCTCTCGCTAGCGACGTTTTTGTCCCCTTTCTCTCTCGCCCTCTCGACATTTTCCGTAATTTGGTTTTCTCACCGCACAACCCGTCGGACCATTCACGGAAAATAATTCACCAAAAAAATTCCGCGCTTCATCAGTGTCGAGAATCCGATGGCTATGGCACTTTTCTGATGAGTCCGGACGAGGACGCGATAAATAAAAAAGTAGGTCGGTCCGCCTCGTATCGAGACGCATATGAACACAGAGACGCACAATATCGTATATAACGCGAGTTTGGGACAGTTTTTGTTCAAGATGAACGGCAGGTATAACGTCAATCAAAATGGAATGGAATTTTGATTGTAGGGTATTCAGTATTTTTCTCAAATATTTTTGTAACTCAAATTGAAAATCAAAAAAAGTATTATTTATACTGGAGGTACTGAGAATAATCAGTTTCAAAAATGTGAACAAATTACAAATTTATCAACTGAATTCTGAAAATCTAAGTAATTTTCGAGATATTTCTCAGTAAAGAAATTCGACCCGTGGTCGCGCCCATATGTACATAAAAAAAATTTGAGCGATCGCACTTCCCGAACACGTGACACGTATTTATCTAAAGGAAGGAAACAAAATTTGTATTTCTCGAAACACGCAGCCGTCGCATTTTTATTAAATCCAAGCCAAGTAATTTGGATCTCCAAACTCAGTCGTTTATTTATTTATCCCAAATCCAAACGAAAAAAATTACGCTCATTCAAAATTCATCCTTTCAATATTTCTGGTCACCAACTCAAAATCATAATTTCATAGTGAAATTTCGATTAAATCGTCTAAATACGGTTTCGATCGATCGATCCATTTTGAAAATATTCTACTGGCCCATTTTGATCGGTGTCTCGTCTCTCCTTGAGTTACCCAAATTCTCAAACCGGTAAACTTGGTATCAGAAAGAATTTTTTTTTTACGCCCGCCTCGCGCTACCGTAGCGACAATTCACGACCCATATTCCATCTCTTACTATCATGCCTCTGTCACATACGGGTGCACAGGAATATAATCAGAAACGTGAAGATACATAACTAAGATAATTTTTATTATATTCCCATCCCAGTGAAAAAGTTCCATACGTACAGCTCTCTCATATCGTCTCGTAACTCGATGGAAATTTCAATGCTACGTACACTTTTCTACGCATATTTCCCGGAAATGAAATTAGCACGATCCTCGTGCGTGTATAAGCGATTGAAACATCGTGATTAAGAAAAGAGAGAAGAGGCGAATGAAAAAATAAACGAAGGGGAAGAATGAAACAAAAAAATATTGCACGGCGCTAGTCACAGGTTAAAGGGAGAGCCGTGAGAATTGGGTTGTCTCGCAGCTGCCGTTTCGATAAAAAAAAAGAAAATGCGCCGCGTATAATAGAAGATACACGGAATACAGTTGCGAGTCTTGGCTCGTAGAGGACGAGTCTAACATTCGCGAATAAAAGACTCGAATTAAATTTTAATTGAAAAAGACCGCATTTGCCGGCGCTCCCGCGAATTATTCTCTCTCGAGTTCCTCCAGGGTTTGAGAAAAAGAAATAACAGCTAAGCCAAATACATATTAGGAAACTCCGGTGTGCATGACCGCAGACGTTGATGAGGAATTTATACTCTACTCAGAAACGATGAAAATTAATCGCGATTTATTTTATTTTCTTTGCGGTTTTTCCGAGACTTTCGACTTTTCCAGACTTTTTCAAAGTTTTAATGGATTGCGTAAGGATCGCTTAATTAACGTAGGCAATTTGTCTGTACGTCTTAAAACGGAGTTTTCATTGACATTTTACTTTTTTTGCAACAATTGTTAAGCACTGCTTAAATTGGCTGTACTTTGGGAGATTTGAAAAGATGTAAGTGTCAGATGAAATTTCTGTAAATCCGAAGATAATGAACCGTTAATTAGGAATTGGAGGAAAATAAATCTAAATATAGAAACCTAAAAGTAATAGCGACACAAACCAATCATTAACAAATATATATATTACCCGGTTGAGGCTTATCACTCGATGCATTTACCCAAGCGATAACAACAAAAAAACCGCAAATTTTTCATATCAAATTTCCGATATTCGAGAAATATTGTGATCGACAACTGTAAATCGTAAATTTAAAAAATTTCATCATATCGGTGAACAATGTTACCTATACATCCTGCGAGCAGAACTTGCTCGGGCTATATTGCAGTAATGAATCGAATGCCACTTTGCCACTGTTCCCAGTATAGTCGTGAAATAGCATGAAAGTCGAGGGTGGAGGGATCGTGTAAAAGCCATTGCCATCAGACTAAGTGGTAGGCGTGCGTTTGAAAAAAGAGACGGAGGAAAGGCAGAAATGCGAGTAGGAGTAGTGCGGTCGTGGTCGACCGCAAGATTATATACATATATTGAAGCAAAGCCGGTATATAGACAGACCACAGAGGCAAAAGGCGCTTCACACCATGATAAATGACGCGTCACAATGTTCCAAATTCTATTCTTTCTTTTTCGCCCTCTCACTATTTCTCTCGTTTCGTTAGTGAATTTGTCAGTGGCAACCAATATAGAATCGAAATTTCACTGTCATTACAACGTGAAATTTACGAATAGGGAAGAAAATAAATGTTTTCCGGATCGAATCAATTGATTGTAACGATTAATCAATACTGATCGATCAATCGAATGAAAATTTTTGTGAATGATTATTAGGAACGTGATTTTTCGAATGATAATTATTTTTCATCGTATTTCTCACATAATAAATTTATTTGTTGTTTTATCGAGTTTTGAATTTAATATTTACTTTGAACTTCACCACCCATCACTTGATACTTTTTGGAAAAATCAGAAGTGCAGATTTTTCATGGAGGGAAAAAATTAAACCGAGACAATAGGAATCATTTTGAAAAATGCTTCTCAAATTTTCAAGGGTATTTCAGGCATTCTCATTTGGGGTGTAAAATGAGAAGCGATCGCATCACCGAGAAAAATAGAGCTAATTTCGAGGGTCATTTAGGATCGCATTTTAGGTTGGGATACAGCCGTCGTTTTGTGTCTCGCTCGCATTGAAAGTGTATTAGGGAAAATCGTTGGAGAAGATCTCACGCTAAAAATCTCGAGATCCTTTTTCCTCTAGCCGCGGCGCGAAGAAAAATCCTACGAGCCGATATAAGCATTAAGGCGTAACCCACCTGTCGAAAAGTCGAGGGATTTTCCTCTCGGGTCTGTGCGACTGTGTCTCTCATATATATATGGGGGATTTCAGGCGAAAAGAGCAAAGCCATAATTTGTATATTGTTTATTTTCCTCTTAGCACTTTTATCTTCATAGCATGTTACAACTAATAAATAAACCTTCACTTAAAAATCAATATTTTTTTGTAAAAAATGTATTTACTCCCCAGAACGGCAAATATTACTAAAAGAGGCGTAGGATGACTTTTAGGTGGCCTCTATTTTTCTGAAATAAATATTTTCCTTATAAACATTGAAACTACATCCACTCTAGAAAGCGCCCTTATTATATTCAATGAATGATCAATATTGTGGGCCAAAAGTAAAGAAATTAATTAAATCATAAAATGACATCAAATAAAAGGAAGCCATACAGTTTTTGTCCCTCTTTTAATTTAATGTCGACTTGAGTTCGAATGTAAAATTAAATATAATCCACGCTAACGACTTTCAATTCGGATCTCAAAGAAAAAAATAAGAGGGTCACGGTCATGTCGATTTAGCCTAAAACAGCCCATAGAATTCCCATTGGAATTTCTTTCCATGGGAAAATTAGCCACGAGCAATTTCGTTACGGCCTAAAATCATCTTGTAACTCTCCCGCCTGTACCTTTTGTTTCTAGCCAACGTGAAGAAGAAAAACCGCACCGAGAGTCCGAAGGAGGGCGCGATGAGAAAATTGTATTTCGAACAAAAGCGCACGAAAGAATTTTTTCGTATATCGGGAGCAAAAGGCGTGGGGATGAACGGGGAAAGGAGCGTTTCATAATTGGAAATCTTTTCCCTCTGTCTCTCCGGTATATCGGGAACATCAAAACTTTGCCATAGAAGATAGATGAAGTCATTCGATTTAGGCGCCTCTGTCGGCTTCGATATTTTTTTCCATCTAATCTCGGACAAATGATACAGAATCGAAATTAGCCGGGACGAAAGTGGAAAAACAATCATTAACTACCAAAATACGAGTGGCCCTCTAATGAAGTAACTCAAGAGGAAAAAAACAAAAGATGATATAGCGTGAAAATGGTGTGATTTTTTAATGTTTGCAAAGAGCCCGAATATTTGGACAAGAATCATTTTTTGCTTTTTGCAAAAATTAAGAAATCACATAATTTTCACGCTATATCATCTTTTATTTCTTCCTCTTGAGTTACTTCATTAAAGTGCCATTCATATTTTCGTAGTTAATGATTGTTTTTTCACATTCGTTCCGGCTAATTTCGATTCCCTACTACCTTCAAAAACTGTATACAATATATTGCGTTTCTCTTTACTGATTATATTGTTTTAATATTATGTTTTTTACACAATAAAACTATTATGTGAAAACTCAACAAGACAAAAATGATCAACAAATAACGGTGCTCCTATAAAAAAAGAATACATGAATAAATCTTTAAAAAAATAATGAGCGTCTTCTCGATATCCGTTGGCGAATTCCAGAGTTATAAAAAAAATCAGAGAGACCATGTGATCCAAATTCATGCTAAAATTTCTGAGAATCTCCCATACATGTATATATTTATACATATATATCCCGCTCTATAATTGCGCTCGTTCTCTCGAAATGTATCATTCGATTCACCCAAGAAGAGTCACCGTCCGACTAAACTGGAGTACAAAGCGGATTAAATGGGTGTGCATTTCGAGTACCGGCACGGTGAAAAGAGCCAGGGAGAGAGAGAGAGAGAGAGAGAGAGAGAAAGCGGGAAAAACAGCGACCAAGAGGCTAAAGAGTCGAGGCCCGGAGTCCGTAAGAGCCGAGCAACGCGACGAGACGTCTCGGACGACTCGTCGTTCCGAGACAGATGAGAGATCGCAAAGGAGAGATGGAACGAGACCCATAGGTGCAATTGCATCTCATGGCGGATAAAGCAAGATCGGGGTGACGAGTAATATCGGAGACGAGAGACGTCGTTTCTCAGGAAAGAAAGCTGCTCCTACTGCCGTTGGCCCGCCAGAGTTGTCGCAAAGAAAGAAAGAAGTTGATCCTCGTGTACACCAGTGCGGCATGACTGCGTCAGATGCACTCGGTGCAACGTGTTGTACACCACCCCACCTCCCTAACCTCCCTCCCATTCCCCTCCTCCCCCGCCACTCGCTACTCCCCTCTTACACATCACAAGAGGTGCATATCACTTACGAAGAAGTCTTCCGACTATATCGTGCGTACATCTGGGTGTGCGTGTGTGTGTGTGCGCGATTCCACGAGAGTATACGCCAAGGGGAATTCAGTGTTGGTTAAGAAGGAGAAAAAGAAGAGGAAAGGGCGACAGGGTGGTGGAAAAAGAGTTGGAAGAGTAGGAGGAGGAGGGCACTTCGTCCGACGCAGTGACCTACTATCTTCGGTTCGGCGGCTTGCTTATAGTGAATTTGTGTACACTATATATATATATATATATATATATATATATATACTTCAATGTATATATATATGTAACGTGTACGATACCCCAACGCATCGTCTTAAGAGCTTGGCCATACATACATACATTTTTCATTCCACGATTTACAATGGTTAATGAGCGGTACGTGCCCGATTGCAAATAAAACAGAGCCGCAGTGCCCAGAAGAAGAGAAAGAGGGAGGGAGAGGGAGAGAGAAAGAGAGAGAGAGAGAGAGACCAAAGGAGGCTCTCTCTCTCTCTGTTACAGCTGCTACTTACACCGAGGATTTTCGTTGACCCGGAATCTAATACCGGAAAAAATGATATACGAAGGAGTGTAAGAACTGTCTTTTGACGAAGGATTTATGCGTCTCGGAGTAGGTTTGCAGGTGGCGAGGTAATTAGACGTGTGCGATGATTTAGAGGTTTTCTTTTTTTCTTTTTTTTTTAATCGAAGTATCGGGGATGAAGCGGTCACGACCGCACGCTTCGATAAACCCTTCCGGATGAATGACTGATCGTATCCGCGAGTACAATGTAACGGAAGCTTTTTTTATGGGTTAAGAACTTTTTTTGTCTTTTCTCTTTTCCTTTCTTTTCGAGGATCGAGAAGCGTGAATGAGAGTTTTTGGACGAGAGACAGTTTTCGAAGGGATAAGAACGAAAGTTCGGTACTTGGGGACGAGGACCGACTGGCGTTTTATAGATTTTTATCGAAAATGTGATTTACGTACGGACCAAATTGTGAACAGTCGATGGAAATTTGTATCGAGATTTGAAAATGAATTTGACAAAAAATAAAGATTTTGATTTACATTCACGATGAAGTTTGAATTTTCAACTAGCAACGTAAACTTGATTCTGAACACAAATACACAGTTGAGTTTTCATTAAAATTTGAGCTGTAAACCAAACTTGATTGTTCACTCAAGTTAAAACTTAATTTAAAACACAGTCAATCTCGGCTTATACTCAAATTAGAACCTATTTTTTATGTTAAATTGATCATTCGAACTTACGTACATGATTCAAAATAAAATTAAATTGAAATTAAAATCTCTATTTCCACGAAGGCTAATGACTTCTGATTCGGGCTGAAAGGTGGAAGTGAGGGGGAGGAGGTACAAACGTATAACTTAAAAAAAAATTCTTATCGAATTGCGAACTATGAATTAAATATGTAAAAATCCAGCCCTTGGGGTACTGTGACGATTTTAAAAAATTTCCGTCACTTAAAAATCAATTTACAAACTTTTTTGTTGGAAAATTGTACTTACAAGGGCTAGCAGCAAGGGCAATAATAGGCTGAGAATGGTCCTTCGTATACTTCTCCGCGTTCTCTCCATCGTGTGTGCGTGATTTCTGCAACGAGACAAACAGACGTGAAACTTATTGACAAATTCTATTTATTTATTTTTTATTTCCAAATTTCACGGTAAGGCGACACACAATTTTCGTAACGGTCACTCAAAGAAATCCGAACAAATTTAACGATTGCATCGTGGTCCCGGGGTCAGGAATAAAATAAGAAGTAAGATACGTTCACAAAAAAATCTTGGTTTGTTGTCGAATAAAAAAGGGAAAAAATACATGAGAAAAACTTCACGACCTCACCGCGCGTAGTCTCATTAATTTATGTGTCAGCCAAAAAAGCTCTTAATTTGAGCGACGACTGTTGGGACATGGGGCGAAGGATCATCATTCATCGAACGCCCGTATATGACACCGGTCACAATTTCCCGTAACTCACTAGCGACGAGAGCTACCGAGCGATTCTTGAATGAAGACCCGCGCGTTTCACGCCACGAGACCGGCTAGTAGTGTTGCGCGAGGACAAGACGGTAAAAAGAGTGAATAAAAAATAAAATAAAAAATTTCTTTTTAATTCACGCGTCGCGGTAGGTCTCTCGGGTTGGCTTCCACATGATTTTATTTTCCTATTTCTCCCAACATCCAACACGATCGTCGCATCCAAAACGAATTAAATTTATCACCTCGGGAAATTTTTTAGAAATTTTCGAATGAAAAAAAAATATCACTGAGCGGCACGAAAAGTTTAATAACTAATTAACGATTCTCGAATAAATAATTAACAATCACTTATACGCACAGTCCGAACGATATACTAAATTCTTAAACCTGGAAAAGCAAAAGAAAAACCGGATGTAACACGCCAGCTTTCTCTCAAACTATTTTAAAAAATGCACACACGTCCGGTAATTAATTAAGAAAAAAAAACAAGAAACTATATACATTATTAGTTCCATTCAGCGTCACACAATCACTATGATTACAGCTTATAACGTCGTAACACACTTTTGTTCACCTTACTTCCGTCTCGTAATCTCCTTCACTAATTAAAACCAAAGGAACCAAAAAGAAAACTCGGCCCTCGTCACGACGAACGTCCGGAAGATACAATGTTCACGTTTCGAAAAACCGTCGATGACAGCGACGTAAAAAAAAATGGCAACAAAAATCAATTTCCGGATCACGACGACACAACGACGAGAACGTGGTTCAATTTATCGGTTGTTCCTCATTGGGTCGTGGGGTCCCAGCTATTCTCAGATTGGGACTTTGAGGGCCCAAGAGAGTGGCTGTACTGGCCGGCGGGGACTGACTGAACCTGCGAGAGTCACTCGTCGCGGCAACGAGCCGCGTCCCAGTGACCTACTCAGGAATCGCTCGCTAGCCGTGTGAGGCCCCACCACACGTACGCGTATACATATACACATTCACCGAGTAAAGTAACCAGCCGCACGACGCGTATATATATATATATATACGAGCGCAATAGCTGAGTGTAACAGCAACGCCCCCCACCCGTCCCACCGACGGGCCGCTCTATGCCATCGGGCCCCGGCACCTTACTCGAGTACTCGGGAAGAGGGGGGAGCGCGTACCGTCTCGTGCGTACAGCACTCGTTCATCGGCCCGCGCGCGACTCGTGTTGTGTCCCACGGGCACAGGTGAAAGACACGCACTTCGCGTGGCCCCGGGAGAGGAGAGCTCGATGCGTTCGCGCCTCGTTTTCCACGTCAGATCGCCCAAGAATACGAGAGAATGAATGTATGTGTAACAAACAAGAGAAACGCTTCTCGCGTGGAACTTAAATTCGACCGCGAATGAAGAATTATTGAATACAGTTGAACTTTCACTAACTCTAATTTTTTTAAGTTTATCGCTTCAATCACGTTAACGATTTTTAATCAAAGAGTGAGAAATTCAGTAGTTCGATGATGATCGAATAAATAAATAATTAAATGAATTAAAAAATTGAAGAAACGCCCTCAAAATGGTTCACTTGCATAGATTACAGAAAATAAAATACAATAACGATAATATAAATTCATAAATTGTAATAAAATAGATCGTTGTTAGAAATAAGGTATATGTTTATTATTCATGATAAATAATAGGGACTTATTCATAAATTTATATAAAGATTTATAACATTTCGACGATGTTTACTATGAATTATTCACGAAATACGAAATAAAAATAATGATCGAGTGGAAGGGATAAATAAGGCCCAATGATCGGAGAATGACAATCACGCGGGGTCGAGTCGAATACATAACGATCACGATCGTAATTCGACTTGTTTGCACAATGAAGAGCGAGTTCAACGCGAGTACGTGTAGTGTATGAAGATTTTTTTATAGACTCGTAACAGTTTTTTTTTATTCGCGATCATAAAATATCAACGGTCATTCCAGCATAGACGAGGTGTCTCGCGCCGTGCAAATAAATTTGCTTAACGCTCCGGCAAACGATAAAACTTGGCGAGAGCTCTTATTCGTACAATTTAACGTGGAAAAGAGTGCAATCGTGGGAGGAACTGGGTAATGGCGACTGACCCAGATTCTATATGTACGCCCGCATCGAGTATAGCCACTGTACGTTTCATATACATATGCGTATGCGAGTCGACAAGTATAATGGCATTAGGAACTCCAGCGAACAATACGGAAATGTGAAGAACGAAAAGGGGTGACGCGGCTCGGTAGATAATTCGTGAAAGTGAACGCCTTTTGCTTCGCTTCGTGCTTTCTCTTTTTTTTCGTTTTTTTTTGCTGCCTGTATGCAACTCGTAATAGAACACTACGAACAGTTCACGAGGTGTACTTATCTCTCGGTTTCGTTCGTTTATCATCGTGGAACGAATAATCGCAAACTGGGCCAGATTGGAGAAGGTGGGGGAGCAAAAAAACCTGCGCTCGCCACTTTCACACGTTCCCGAAACAAAAAAATATAAATTATCCCATAGCGTTGTACGAGGAAAAAAATGAAAATGATATTAAAAAATTCGAAAATTAGATTTTATTTAAATTAATTTTGTTAACTATGATAATAAAAAGTTATCGATACAATTGAAAAATGATATTCTTAATCATTATAAATTTAGTTTTGTGCAAAATACGAGCATAGACTCTTCGATTGATCTCGCGTAATAAAAAAAACGATGAACTAAAATATTTGATAGTTACTGAATTAATCTTAATGAAACGAATATGCCATTGTCAATACCACCTCAAAGAACGACCAGAAAAGAAGCCGCTACGAAATTAACCAAAGAGGCTTCCGGGTTTTGAGTAACGAAAATATGGTAGTTTGTTCGAGGGATTTTTGAAGAAAGGGCTTGGCCGATTCTCGTTCGGTAGTTCCAGTGCATGCTTGAGGTTATAAGGGTTGCTCTTGGTCCATGGAATTTCGAGAGGCAGGAGAAGCCAACTCTCGATCTATTTTTACCTGTATCCTAAAGCCTGGTACTTATACATATAGGGTCACTAATGGTCGGTCCCCATTCGTTTTCATCCCTCTCCCCCTTTGCTACCTTTTCTCGCCCTCTGGCATATTTTTTTTCTATACACCCTCTCTATCCGTCTCTCTCGCTCGTTTTTTCTCTTTCTCTGAAACCCTGTCCAAAAGTCAGCAAGTCTACGTATATGGCGGCGCTTATAAAGCTCTCATGAAGAAGAAAAAGCGAAAGAAGAAATATGAAAAGCGAGGGGACGAAAAAAAAAATACGAGGGGCGGAAACCTCGAGCGAGATTTTTTCTCCCTTCGTGTTTTTTTTTTAACAGTCACGATGAAATATCACTTTTCGCTGTATTTTTTCTGAACGAAGCCGTGTTCCATAACCGGCCACATTGGTCTTTTAACGCACGAGTCTGTATCAGAATTCTCCTTGAGCGCCCAATACCGAACGTCAACGAGAGGCGAACGCGAGCATCGAGCTAACGAAGGAGAAAAGAAAAAAATCGACAAGAAACCCTGATAACGTCGCCTTCGCCGACAGGTGTATTTCATAACACCCACGATACGTTCGCGTCTATAGGTACGAACGACGAACGTGCGGGTCTTCGATATTTTCCGCCTCTCGATGACGCGTCTATATGCACTCGTACAAATTGAATTACGTTGCGAGAACGATTCGAACTGATATTTCGGTCTTCATAGATATCTCCGACTCGATCAACCCTCAACCCCCTACCCTTTTATCCCAAGACTGGATTTTCAATAATGTTACTGGAGAGACAAATCATTTTAAAAAATTTCATTCGTTCGATCTCGACTATTAAAAGCCTTTGTCCGATTGTATATGGTTATCATCGAATTATCACGCCTGATCGATTCGTCTCGTCTGAACAATGAAACGAATTAATAATCATCGGGAGGTATAACCAAAATCAAAATATTGATTGAATTCAATCGGAATTTGAATATCTTATGATCGGATTGAAATTTGAAAAAAAAGATCAATAATCGTGATATTTGAAACATAAGTAGGACTTTATTATAATAATTAGACACTGTTGTTAACTAATTTGAAAAAAAAGTTAAATCAATATGCTAAAAACTTGCCACACAGATCAGATAAAAAAATATTACTGTCGCTCAATGTATCGAACATTATTTTCAACCAAATTGTTAATAATTATTTACCCTTATTATTATAGACAATTCCCCACCTAAATATCTTTAACGTGATTCATTTTTTAAAGATTTTAATCGTATCGGAAAATATTATAATTATAATCGCATCGATCAAACACTTTACGTTCACATTCTATTTTCTAATCGTTTAATTAGTAGGATCTTATAATAAAAAAATTACAATAGCAATTAAGAGCTTACGAAGAATACGAGGGTTTAACTATTAATTAATTCGCTGCGCTCGATCATTTCTACCCAGGCCAATTAAGACATCACGAGAATCGTTTTTTTTTTCTTCATCCAAGTCCGATCAAATTTAACTGTGAAAAATATTCGTCTTGCCCGGTACAGAACGAGGAAGAGGCTTACGAACGAAGGCCGAGACGACACGAAACCGTAAAACGTCAATTTGCATGATGACTTGTCCCCATCTGCCGATCCTCTGCTCGCTCGTTGTCGAGCTCGAGCGTGATTTATCTTGTAGCGATAGGGCCTAATTAAAACGATCCGCGTGCGTGACGCGAAGGAAAACGCGTCGCGACGAGACAACGAACAGTAGCGATACTAAATCTATTACTATATATATATATATATATATATATATATATATATATATATATATATATATATATATATATATATATGTATAGTATTTTTATTTAATTGGAATTTTAGCGTTTCATTTGCATTCAAATAAAGTGAAGCACGCTCCCCTCGTTCACGTGAGAAAAACGCCGGTAAAAAGGTCGGCGGCGTCTCTGAGGTGAAAGCAGCCCAAAATAATCTCCGGCGGAATAAAAGGAAGACGAAGATGAAATAGAAGAAGAATCCAACGATGAACTTAGCACTGCGGTAGCACACGCTACATTTGAAAAACCACCTGTGCCGTGAACATTCATGGATAAACCTGGTAGGTACGGAGTGTGACTTGTCGCGCGGCAGATGTACATATGGGGCATTCCATGTCTATTCAACCACCTCGTTCCCAATGCTCTCGGATTTTGCTCGCGATTTTTTTCGCGATTGCAACAGGCCTAAAACGTAACCCCAATCTTCGTCAGATTTTTTCCATCAATCCTTATATTTTAATTATTTAAAGAACATAAAATGCATTTTTTTTATTTACTTTCTGGCGTTGAAATGTCTTCACTTTGCAAAAATAAAAAATAAATTACACAATTGGGAGTCTGCGTGGAACGCCCCATATATAAATATACGTATATATATTTATGAAGAGACACGAAGAAATCGAGCTTGGACGAACCTAGAAAATTCAGGTCCAAGACCCAAATCCACGCTACGGTACAACGAACCCACTGACATCACGTGGAAAACACTCGAACCGAGTCTCCGAGACTCTTAGCCATTGAGAAAAAAGGTTTAAACGTTTTTTTCCTTCTCTTCTTTGACATTTTGTCACGATCAAAAATCATGACTGGAAGGGTGGAGCGAGAAATTAGAAAATATTATTATATGGAATAATGGTGAAGGCACACTGTGTGTTTAGCGTGGGCGGAACGAGAAATACGTAACAACGATGTACGGGATTTTGTGTATACGATCTAACGAAATTTTCGTCCTAGTGTATAATTAATTTTTTTTTCTCTACTTATTTCGACGAGGTCGCGTTTGTTTCTCATCGTCTTCCTCTTTCTCTCTCATTGGCTTTCCGGTATGCGCGTTGACGCGGGATGTTTTTTCTGTGTCAAGTGTGGTCGACGGCCTTGATTTCGAAGAGACGCTCCTCGTGGGACCCAAATCTTCGAATTAAGAGGGAGAACACTTTCGAAAAATTTTGTCAGCCGCACGACGCTCTCGCCTAGTTTCGTTTCACGATTCTTCATATATATATATATTTTTTCATCGGATATTTACTGCCGCGGCAGCGCTCGAGGCAATGCCGTGAATTCTACCCCCACTTTTTCCCATTCACCCCTACCCTTGCGCAGAGACGACCGGTAGACACGGAAATCGATCAATTTCTAAGCACGCGCAGCTGTAAGATGGAGGAATTCGAAAAATCGATGTCTTTAACTAATCGGAAGGTTTATTTCGGCCGTTGGAGAAATATATTTGCTTCGAGAAGCAAAGTGAGCGAATGTGGGTCACATGGTGTAACGAAGAAAAGAGCGTTAAACGGTTTCAAAAAAGAAGTAAGATGTCAAATCGAGTCCACGATATCGTCGCCAGATGTGACCAGAGATGAGTGATAAAATTATTATTTGTTTAATCCTCGCACGATTTCACGTGCCACGAGTAATTAAGGTCGACGAAAAAAAAACTCGAGTGAGTCCTCGTTCGTGTGGGAATATAATTTATCAACGTGCGAATGCGATATTTTGTACGATTAGGCGTGAAGACAAAGATTCGAAAAAAGCTATTTAAAATAGTGTAGAGAAAGAAAAAAAAGAGACAGAGAGAGAGAGAGAAATTGGATGCAACGTAAAAGCACGACAGAATCGTACTGTTAGCGTAATGACTGAATGTGAAAGTACGAACGATCGCGTGCAAAACCAGGAACAACCCGTCATCGTTGTCTCACGTACGAGATGCGCTCGAGAAAAATTAATATCAGAGAGCTGCGCGCTCTCCGAACGCGAATAAAAAGGCAAAAGAAAAAAGAGGAAGGAGGAGGATGAGTGGAGAAAACACATATTATAACGAAGAGCTGGGTCTCGCGGTATTGTAAACGATTTTTCTCGAGGGGAAACGTTTCCCCGTCCTCGATAAACTCGAAATTAGAATGGAAGAGAAAACAAAAATAAAATACACGATGATAACTAGAGGATAAAAATAAAATACGAGGAAATCTCTTATCTTGTGTGAAACGAGTACAATTGCGAGCCTGTTATACTCTTATATCTGTAATATTAATTTCACGGGCGCGTTAACGGATTGCTGATTAGCTGATCGTAGTTCGTAATTCATGAAGTAAATGTAAAATGTAAATTTATAATTATTAACCGGAATGATTTATAGATATGTGCATATAAATATATAAAATTGAATAAAAATTAGACCAATAATTGAAATAAGTATTTCACCTCGGTAATAACTTATTTTAAGGCAAAGCTATTATATAATGAGCCGGGAAACAGTTTGTTTATTTTATTGTAGTTTGAGAGATAATTTAGTCGACGAGGATGCCCTTGAGTCAGTAATGTCATGGAATGTTTTTTTTCTATTCTAGTCAAGTTTCATCCATGACGAATTATTTACAATTTTAGCTAGAATTTTAATTGATTAAAACCGGTGATAATTTCCAAAAAACTTTTTCTAAAATTCTTCAAATTTTCCATCGATCACTCGGTATTTGAACTCCAAACTTGAAAAACTCACGGTCCTCTTTCACGAGTTAAAAATTCACAAGAACTCAAAAAATCGGAGGACCCAAAAAATGTCAAAAAACAGCAATGATGTAAACCACCGGAAAATCGATTTAACCATAAGCCCGAAAACAATATTTCGCCACCCATCGAATTATAACCAGTATTTTTTTTAAATAACGTCGTAAAACGAAATTTAGACTCTCACGGTAGGCGCTGTAGTCGGAAATATTTTGGTAGTTCGCATTTCTTAACGCCAACCTACATATCGAGTTAAACTTTACAGTAAGATGAAATGAATCCGTCATAGGCGGTATTCCAATCTGTCTCGCTTTCACCTCTTTCTCCACGAGTCTTTCATCTCCTATGCCCTATATCTATGCTATTTGAATATCTCGCCGCGTTACTCTGTGTGCATTTATCGCCATAGCACTACTGGACGTCTCTTTTATTTCTCCAATTACTAGTCGTGCGCACGTACGCGTCGATGGCGGTCGGCTACCGTTGCATCACGTAGTATACGTACAACCAGGAAGTGTCAACAAGATCCGCATAGTCTGGTTTCCTTGTCGCGGAAATCTGATATCAGGTGGCGTCTCTTGGGCTAACACGAGGGCTTGGCTTTGCGTATATCACCGTTCTCTATTGCCTCCGCTTTACTACTCTATCTCTCTCTCACTCTCTTCACATCTCCTCTCGTCTTTCTCAAGGGCCGAAAAGCCCCTTTTCCTGTTCCTCGCTATACCGTGACGCGTTTTTATTCCCAACTTTTTTTTGTTTTGTTTATTGGAGACCTTTGTCCTCGCTCGAGGCGTGACAGGTGCTTCGTGTGACGTAACGTATACGAGTTTACCGTTACGCGGAGTGCCACCTGGCAGCGGGAGGACGTACGAGGACGATGGGTTCGTTCCTTCGAAGCCCCGAATGCAATTTATGCGCGTGTTTGTGGGTTTGTGTGTGTCTCTCTTCGTGTGTTTATATAAATATGGACAGGGAGTATAGTACACGAGGAATCGTGGTTGAGGGGACACCGATCTTACGTGTGCGGGAAAGTGATCGACAAACGACCTCGCGGAGTAATACATTTTTTATTACATTTTTTTATCATTTTTTTTATATTTAATTGAGAATGTTTGGACTTTGAATTGATGGTTTTCTTCATTTTATGCGCATGGTGAAATGATAGAGATTTTGCTGTTGTACGGAAATATGGTAACGAGCTAACTACGGTCGAGCACAAGCATCGGCGCGTCGCGTGTGTTTCGCGTTGTTTCTTTAACACCGGGGCAGAAAGCGCGAAATTGGGCTGTTTTCATCTTTCTCGTTCTTATACTCCTCTCTCACTTTTTATCTCTTTTCCCCCTCTGGGGTTTTCGCAGGTGCAACGTGCGTCTCTGATGGTAAATTGCGAGAGGGTACAATGCTCGAGTAACGCGAAAGTTTCTCAAGTACGGTGGAGCTTACGTGCTCGACGACGTTCGAGAATTTATCCGAGGGACTGGAGCAAGTACAATTTTATTCGTTTTTTTTTAGTTTCTCGCAATTTATGAAAACGAATGGTTGTTTTTAAATTTACCATGGCACATAATAACGACACAATTTATACGTCGCCAAAATTGATACGATTAATTTAATCTATAAATATCGAATTTTTTATAATTAATTGATTTTTTGAATTAATAAATATTTATAATTTGGTACGTTTGATGAAAACTCTCGATTTTTTAAAATTAATCAAATGTCAGTTCTTGTATTGAGTTAACTTATTATAATTAAATTTTGTTTTCCATGTGACGAGAGAAATTAGAAATTAGAACTATCGTGGTTTTTGGGTCGTATAAAAGTCTCGGGAATTCTTGAAACGTGTCGGTGTCCTGGGTACAGGAGATTCGAGATTGTGCGGCATCGGGAGAAGCGAGAGAGGCACGTCGTATCTCTTATCTCTCTTTCCCACTCTTTAGTCGACGATCGAGACTCACGATCTTTCTTCCTCCGTTTCCCTCTTTCTCTCTCGCTGTGCCCAGCACGGCCTTATTCTTGAACGCTGTACCGGAGGAGGAAGGACGTGGCTCAACAGCGACTTCACGTAGGAGAGAGGGAGAGAGAGAGAGAGAAATACGTGAGAACGTTGACACACTGACTCGCTACCCCACATACCCTTTTACCTTTTCAATACGTATACACGCGAGACCGAGAGACGTGCGTGTACTTATATATGGGGCATTCCAGGCTAAATAGACTGCCGATGATCTAACCCTCCAAGATTTTATCTCTAATTTTCTATGCGGATATTTAGGGCTGTTATAATCATAAACGTCATGCATTTGATCATTTTCAAAATTTCTTTGAAAAAAAAACGAATAAAATATAAAAAATTTGGTAAAATCCGTCAAGAAAATAATACTAACTTCCGTCCCATTCTAGGGATTTTTATTTCCAATTTTCATATTTAATTACAGTATTCTGAGCGAGATTCTGCAAAAAAATTTATTCGGTCTAATATTCGCTTTTATCGAATTGAAAAAAAGTAATTAAACGTAGATTAACCCATATAATTTTAAGAAAATACTGAATAATCTTTAGAGTCGAAAGAAGAAAAACAAAAAATTGGGGACCAAATTCACGAGAGTGAGAGTTACGAGCCTACTTATTTGGACTGGAATGCCCCATATATATATATATTTATGCATATCATTGAGTCGCGCGACGGGTACGTATACACGGGAGAGGAAGTCGGCCGAGAAGAAATTACCCCTTTTAGAAAAACTTTCAATAAATCCCGAAGTCGCAAATTAATTGGTTTTTACATGTTTCTATCGCAATTTATCCTTAAACAAAAATTAAACGACGAAATTGACGTCGTCTGTTTCAATAATTTACGCATATCCACAACAGAAACGAATTTGGCACTTTCGAGATTCGATTCACTTTCGATCACTCGGACTTGTTACACGTTCAACTTAAATTCATTCTTTTTCTTTTTTTCTTTTTTTATAGTTCACAAACCTTTGTCGCTGCCGATTGTACGTGATATAATCCTATGGCACACACACTTTGGCACTGATCCTACTTTCTTCTCCTTCGTCGAGTCTCGAGTCGACAAGGAGAATTGGAATAATTTCAATTGAGATAAAAAAAAACGAAACCAACGACAACAGCGACGAGAGTTGTCTAATTTAACGACGAGTGAGACGAAAAAATTAGACGACGGAGAAATTACAAAAAACGTGTCTAAACTTGGACTCCCGCGAGTTTGTCGAAGAGTTTGTTCGTTGTGAGCCTTTCGGATTCGAAACGGCCGCTATATACTCTCCCCCTCTCTACGTTTGTCTCTCTCGCACCCACGACACATTGGTACTCTCGTTCGCGCTCTTCCACGCGGATATATTACGTACCTCTCTTCGCGTTGTTGGCTTTCACCGAAAAGTACGTGTCTTGAACGTTCTTCCGAAAGCAAACGCCGCCCGTCCTTCGATAGCTAGAAGAACTTTTGTCCCAATGTGCGAACAAAATTTATTTTACAATCAGCTGATTACTCTTGAGGATAGTTGAAAAACATTTGAAAAACATTTGGCTCGATCGCGGTTGGATATCAAGGTAATCATATATCGAAAAATCATTTTTTTTCTAATATCGAGAGACTGGAGGCGTGGAAAATGGTCATGAATCAAATACGAACCATTAAATTCATAAAATTTTCATACAATAGAATTCATTTTAATGAAATCAAATGTTTTTGATTACGCTGGAATCTATTTGGATGAAATATTACCTACCTTAATCGAATAGAATTTATTTTAATCGAATGCGATCTATTTTAATCAAATGGAATTTATTTTAATCAAATAGAATTCATTTTAATTAATTAGGATCGATTTTAATCAAAAGACTCCTATTTTCGTCAAATAAAAGTCATCTGTATCAAATAGAATGTATTTTAATAAAGTAGAAACGACTTTAATTAAATATAAATTATTTAAATGAATAAAAATGTCGCAGAGTCGAGTATGACCTTTTTGATCAAATAACATCCATTTCAATAAATTACCGTCTATTCGAATGAAATATTATCGATTAGGACACCGATGATTGATCAACCGTCAACACGTCTGGATAAATTATTAAAATAACGTTGTACTACATTTTATTTATTCGATCTTTTTTATACAATTTTATTTGCTTCCTCTCAAACGCATCAATTTTCCTTAATCTCCGAGTCAAAAAGAACGATAGCCCGTATCGAGTCAAAATTTACACGGTCGTTGGGCGTTTAGTCCACGGGCCGGATCTACCGGACAATTATTTATCCGTGCGTTTCGCCGGGGTAACTTTCTTTTCTCTTAATCATCCGCGGGTCCCCACAATGGTATATCGAGAGCGTGTATAGCACGAGGTTGAATCACGCGTGCATTGCACGCGGAATAAGCGAGTAAATTTTTCCGAATGTTTTACATACCACGAGCGTCGGTATGCATAATTATACGGAAGTGAATACTACCGAGACTCGTTTTTTTGGACCGAGCACAGCAACCGGAAACTCCGGTCCATTCGACAATGACACCGCAGCGAAAGCTGATCTATTCAGTTTTTGCACCATTTCTTAATTACTCCAGTAACATACTTACGTACCGCTCGTTAATATTCCGACGCTCAATTATCATAGCAAAAAACAATTATTCATCGTACCGTCGCTATCGATTATTTAACTTGACGATCAACCTTTTTACCTCAATAAAACATCGATAAAACAACAAATTCAACAATAAACTTGTAAAAAAAATCAATAGTTGAAAATAATCGATATAACGTCATTGATCTCTAAAATTTTACATCTTCCAAATTCTCACGAATTATCAATATTCGCTATAAAGTTTAAACAATTCTCCGAACGAGGATGAAACACCCGTTACAAAAAACTTCCCGAACGTTTTTAGTAAATTGACGAAAGTGAAAGGGCGCTTCCGGTTCGAAGATCCGTTTCGATTAATTTCTTTGCGACCCCGTGGGCGATGGGAGGAGGGACGAGGATCTAAAGCAAAACTCCTCGTGCGTCATCAAAGGATCTTTATCACATTTTCTCCTCGGTATACCGCGAAGGAAAGCTGGAATTATTACGAGGTCCGTCGCGCATGCGCAGATATAACGCTCGACTCTCGCGCACGTACCATCGGCTTCTTGCGTTATATATCTATATACGGCTTAACGTATGTGAGCGGCGCGCGATAGCGGGCATGGTGAAATTGCGCAATTTTTCCGAAAGCCCGCCCGCCGAGCTCTCTTTGACGTCAACGGCCATTCATGATGTGTAGCCGCCGCGATAGACCTTTCGTCTGTGAACGGCGCTCGCTACTTTTTCCATCTCTCTCTACGTTTCTGTGCCGTTCTTTGCGTGCCGGCGTGTACTCGCTGCATCGCTATGTCGCTGCTTTCACACGGATCTTGCTTTGTTACGAACGACGGCGCACGGCTCTCGCGCGGCGAAAAGGCCGGAATTGAAGAGACGGAAAGAGACACGAGCCTTTTGTTTCTCTCTCTCTCTAGCGAGCGCGCGCCTTCTTTTTCGTTATTTCTCAAACGCTCGCGAGGCGAAACCGCAGACACGCGGCGGAAACGCCCGCGCTTTCGACCATTCATCGGACATTCTTTTCGCTCTGGAATTGGCAACCGTCGGATGTCTCTTCGCTCTCTCGCGTATACGAATATTCATTCATGGATCTGGCATTTTATTATATTTTATGATGAGAATTACTGAGGTTCGCGAATTCTTGCGGTCGCTGCAACGAGAGCTTTCTCTTATTTATAACTCGCGATTTACCGCGATTTTTCATCGAAGTCTTGTCTCTTTTGTTTTTTTTTCTTTCACATATCTTATGGCGACGTCTTGTGTTAATTTGAGTAGTCTAATTGCTCGATGCGATTCGTGATAACTCGTAGATATCTCTCGCGTCCTTAGTTTAATGCGCATTTTAGTTTTTATTCGAGGTTCCATCAATATTAATTCGAAAAATCCGGTGCGGGGGAATCAATTAATTGAGAATTAATTGAGATTTTTTATGTAAATTAAAGGGGACAGCAGAATTAAGTGAAGTTAATAGAAATTACTCTTTTTTAAATCGATTAAGGAGATTTTTAGATCGAGCAATTTACCCAATGACGTTTATTTTTTTCAACGATATGCAAGATTTTTGTAATTTTCGATAATTAATAAAGTTGATTAATGTAATCGACCAATCTTATGAGGCTCATACTTATAAGCTCTAAATTACCTCAATGCCCTGATGTTAGGATAGATATTTGTATTTTTGTTTTATTGAGAAAACTTTATTTTCGTGAAAATGTACATTTTTCAGTTAAATTAAATCCAACCTTTAATTATATTGAATTAAATCTGAATTACAGTTCGAAGAAAATTATCAAACCTGGTACAAAAGCTTGAACGAATCTTGGATCGGCGAGAAAGAACGACTGTCTTTTTTTTGTTTTTTTTCTTTTTACAAAAATCCAATTCCAAACAACTTCCGGCAGTGACCTGAGGCAAAAACGAAATCGAGAAATCCGGTTTGCCCTTGCATATTATTTGTGTATTTTCATTTGCATCATTATCATTATTATGATTATGATTTTAAATTCATCCGAGACCCACAAAATATTAATTTCTCGTCGTACGTCGTGTATGCATAGGCGAGTTGTAAACACGCATAAGAAATTCTATATCGACTCCAGAGGGACGAAGAAATCTGATAGAGCGTTCGAAGCAGGTTGACCGATTTTTGTTTTCTTTTCATTTCGAGTCACGGGCGTTGGTGGATTCCGCATAGCACCAGCATTTTATTCTACGAGAATCAAGGCGCAGCATCTACGACCCTCGGTATTCAATATATCTATATAGTTTCCGTATCTCTTGTATATAGGAACCACCGGATTTCGAGTCTTCGATTACGGATGGCTCGCAGTCCCCTTGCCAACCGGTCGAACGACTAAGTCGAACGTAAGTTGACATACTTCCGATTTTTTTTAGTACTCCAAGCCCTCCCCTCTCTCAATCTCGCTCTCTCTCTCTCTCTCTCTCTCTCTCTCTCTCTCTCTCTCTCTCTCTCTCTCTCTCTCTCTCTCTCTCTCTCTCTTGCTCTCTCTCTTGCTCCCTCTCATCCTCAGTCGATCTCCGGCAGTGAGCATCCCGTCGGTTCACCGAAAGACGCGCCCCTGAAATTAACATTACAAATTACGCACCGAGTACAAGATCCCTCATGCGAATAATATAACATCTCGACATGAATTGAACCGCGAGTGGGTTCATGCCTCATGACGTGAAGTAGCTGAGATCGAAGTACTCTCAGTCATACGTTCATATATAGCTGTATATGTCCATAAATACATGAATAACATTATACACACACACACACATATTTATATATACAGTTATATATATAACATTATTTATGTATTGTTGTACATATATATAGCACTCAAGCTTATATGAGTGAACACGAGTACCTGTCTTGCTCGCGGAAGCGTACATGTGTACCTGCGAAGCTCTCTCGAGCTGGACATGATCGATGCTTGCGCTCCTTATTTCTTTCGCGCTCTCTCTGTCTCTCTCTCTCTCTCTCTCTCTCTCTCTCTCTCTCTCTGTTTCTCTGTTTCTTTTATTTTCTCTTTCTCATCTTGTGTGTCATCTCGGAATTCGCGCTCGCGGCTTATTCGCAAAAGACAATGCCACGCGTGGGCGTTCAACGTTATGATGTATGCGTAATGTGTATATGGGTCATTCCACGAATATAGCCACCGGGTAATCTGGCACGAAATTCTTGATTCGACTTATATACCGATATATTATTTCGCGTCGTGAAAATAAATCATTGGGAGAGTTCAAGCACTTGAGCTTTACGGGAGTTTCGTGAAAGTCACGATTTAATGTTATTCGTTGAAAGCAAAATTAATGTTGCGCTATCAATTATCAGATTTATCGTTTTTACCAGTAATTTTTTTTTTATATATTCAATTATGCTTGCAGGCGTGAAAAAAGGCAACGTGCACTGTGAAAAACATGACTTTCATTTTTTGTTTATAAGATGATCGCGTTTCTTTTTTAATTCTCGTTGAAAAACATTCAATTTTTGGAACGTCCATTTTATTTATAACGGGTAATGAGACATCGGAACGACGGACCAATAAAAAATTTAATTGCCGAATAGCAGGGTAGTTATCGTCGGGACGAGTCGTATACGAACGGATATGTGTATAACGCAATGCTCAAGAAATTATAGAACGAGACGCCGATATTTTTGGGTCACCACGATCGCAACTACCGGTATATATTACTTACCCGGAAGAATGACTTTTTTCCGTGACTCCCGCGAGGCTGTAACGCTCTTACGAGCTGAAAATAAAATCGCGACGCTCTCGTATAATCGAATCGTAAATTCATGCGGAGCCAAGGAGATAAGAACTTCTCGCAAGACTTTTTTTTTTATTCGAGAATTTTATACGTCGAAATAAATTTTTACATTAGTTTATTAACATCGACGACGCATGATTTATTATTATTATGTTTTCGATCTTTTTTATTTTTCCTTCTGACAGAAATATAAATAAAATAATGGATGGATAATTGTCATTTTATAAATCCAATCAAACTCGAGAGTGAAAGATTATTTTTGTTAATTAGTCGAGTTGTCCTCATTTGCTGATGATCCATTTCGAATGTATGATTTATCATTGTATTGTTGAATCTTGCCAACAAATATACCAGCAGCTGTGGGAGGTGGAGGATCGAAGAATAATACGAGATGAACAAAATAGATACGGGATCTTAGTGTGTCAGTGTGCCTATATGCTAATCGTTCGATGCCAGTCGACTACAGGCCTAAAAGCGTAGTCCCAACGGAGCGATGAACCAACCGATTTATATTTCACGAATTGACATCGATTCTGGCAGAAAAAACGCACGCGCACTTTTTTATTTTATATTCATCGTGCGCATATATATATATATAAATGTATGGAACATTCTAGCCAAAATATAGAGCTCCATGATTCGCGCCATTTTCATAATAAATTAACAAAAATATTTTAACCAAAAGAAATGAAAAGAATTATAACACAATTAAAAAATTTGAATAAATTCTGAGATATCCTCCCACATATTTCCAAATTATATTCTGAAGTGAACTGCAACGTACGCGTTAATTTAACTCGAATATACTTCGAAGATAAAAATCCGCTAAAGGTAGGAAACGAGCATCGAGAGAGTCTGGAACATGGCTCAACAATTTTTATATTTTAAATAGATTTTTTATTATGTATATATTTTATAATGTTGTAATTCTTTATTTATGTTTTTTTCGTTTCATTTTCCGAAAAACAATATCAAATCGAGAGAAGCCAAAAAATTGAGCAAAACTTGCGTACTTTTTTACGAGTATAATATTTTATTATTTAGACTGAAATTGCCCATATATATGCGGATAGATACCACTCTCGGGATCGTATAGAGTCTGTCATCCTTCGTAGACACCTTAAACTCGGAGCGATTAACGGTACTCCCCGGAGCTCGCATGCGGTAGAAAGTAGTTTGATATTTCGGCAGTCACTACGGCTGGGTGTGTTTGGAATCGCCCGAGGTTTTGCGAACAGGTACCACGGTAGTGAATAGGTATGCTGAAAATCGTAGCCCCACCCTCGTATGGCGACGGAGGTATCCGCATGACCAAAGCGTAAATTTTAATAGAAATCGTGAATTTCCACGTGTAACTATGTACCGTTTTTTTTTACAACAAAAATGACAAATTTATCTGGCATTTCTTGTCACCTTGTCATCGATGGAATTTAAACGGCAAGTATTTACTACAAAACCCGCTCGACGCTAGACGATAAACCTTAACGCTGTATTCGTAAATTAAAATAGTATTCATCATTTAGAACATTAATTAAAAGTCCATTGAAGATTAAATTAAAATATTTTTTTTTTACATAGAAGAAAAAATTCGAATATTGAAAAACCGTTAAAATGTTTGATTATATTTTTTTTACTCGAGAACGAAATAATACTCGCCGGTACTTATTATTATTTATTTAAAAAAAAATTAAGTAAAAAATGAAAGGAGGTATATTAACGCGGATACACGCGAATATAACACACCACAGACCCAGATGTTTCGAGGACTCGTATGTTTATTTAGAAAGTAAGAAAATTAGAAATGCTCATAGACCGTTGCATCCAGCAGCTTGTGCTCTCCATCAGGACCAAATGACCGTATTTCATATATCGATGCCAACGTTGCATCGCATATAAATTTATGTGTATATATACATATATATATTTATTTCAATGCATAAACCTTATAAAATATAATCCTGTTCTTAAATATAGACACACGACCGATACTTCCTACTAATTGCAAGACAGGTATAAGCGATTAATAACATTACGGCATGCCCGGAATATAATTTAGTTTCTTTTCAAAAACAAGTTTTCACCTTTTGATCCGCCGAAGATGCGAATCTCCAATAATATGAAAACAGAGAAAAAGAGAGAGAGACTAGGAGTTCGTCAAATTTTCGGGTGAGAACTTCACTCTCCTGTCTCAACTTTTTACAGAGGTTCGATATTTTGAAAAAACTCGAAAAGGTGAGGGCGTGGGGGGAGAAGAACGCGTATAATAAATCAGTCGAAGAAAATCCGGTTTTGAACACGAGAATCGAAATGATAAATGCAAGTATCGAACGTGACAGTCAGTGTCCGGTCAATTGACCTGTCGAAACGTATCGGAATATAATTTCATTCGAAAGTTTCAAGGCGTTCGATTCAAGTGTAATGGACCGAATTATTTTTCATTTTGCGATTTATTTTATTTTTATTTTTATTTTTATTTTTATTTTTATTTTAGCGCACGTACCGAGAACACTCTTAGCTTCGTCCAATCATGGGAATCGATACCGTATAAAGATGAAAAAAAAATACAAACCGCTACAAGTGCAAGAGAATCAGGCCCTCGTTCTCGTGGCGCCAGTGGCGTTTATTTAGAAAGCACGTGATATTATGCGAGTTTCAAAAAGTATATGAAAAAAAGCCGGAATACCGGTCGTGCTTATTATACCGTTTAATCCAAATTTAGTCTTCGAAATCTTCGAAAGTGTACTAAATAACTCACGAATACCAGTTCGAAAGATATTTTGCATGATTTTGCAAAATAAAAATAAAAGCGATTGGAGCGGATAACGAGAGAATTAATTCCAGAACTGGATTTTACTTTCTTGTCTCGTAAAAAATCCGTTCAAATGACCAAGAGGGTCACCTAGATCGTGACTGCAATTGAGTTGATCCGATGATTTGCCCCTTTTTAAATGATTATATGTCGAGAATAATTTTCGTTAATTCAGCAATAACATCGAGAAAAACACGGTGAGAGGGCGCTGTTCATCCGACAAAAGAAAGACATTAGGTAACGGGAGGAAGTGCCGGATCATAGAATAGAACTCGGCCTTGCAATGGTAATTAGGTCTATGTCCACTTCTATTCTACCTCGACCGTCACGGTCGATGAATTCCATCGATTCCGCTCGTCCCATCACTGCGAGGATTCATTATCGTAGTTAAAATACAATCTTTCAGTCTTTAGACTTCGTATAATTTTATCGCTACGTTTATTCTTTCGGTCAAAGGCGAGAAATCAATATACAGGCAGGTAAATTGAGATATGTATAGATCGATGATTCATCGATTTTTATCGATTTTTATCGATGATACGATGTTTTGACGGGTACATGTAAAATTGTAAATTTTATGCTCGAATTAATAGAAACGATGGATAGAAAAGAACACAGAATAAACATTAAAGTAAGAAACTACTCTGGGTGCAATTAGAAAATATTACTTTCGCTCTTCTTTTACCATCACCCGAATATTTATATGTAAATATAAATTATGTTATGTATGAAAATGTATAAAAAATGTAAAGTATATTATGAAAATTATATATTTAAAAATACATTTTTTATATTTAATCGTTTTTAATAGTTTTTTAGACAGCTAGGGTGAACACCCTAGCTGTCTAAAAACTATATTAAATAATAAGAAGCTTTGTATTTAAAAACATTCGAAAATACATATTTTACCTGTATTTAAAAAAATTAATAAATTCTAAAGTATCGCAAACAATTTTTTAATTTTTAACTGTACAATAGTTCGCATTTGGATTTATTATTCTTGATTGAAAAATCGTTCAAAGACGCACCTAGAACGACCGAAAAAAATGTGGAACTCTCCCCTTACGTCGCCCGGTCACTTTCACCTCCTACGCCCGTACGTAAATTCTCGATTCCTATTCGTCGGTATAACAAAAGATTGTCGTCTCGTTGGTCTGTGACGTACGTAATACGAAAACTCCGAGAATTCTCAGGGTCGCGGAGGATTACACGAGAAAGTTTGTTCTCCCTCGGAGGAACAGCACACCTTGAGTCTTCTTGTGTATTACTCATCGTTCCTCCACTTCCTGCTTATCCACGCCTTCTCGTTTCTTACTGTACTGATTCTCAGCTCCTTTCTCTCTTTCTGTCTCTCTCTCTCTCTCTCTCTCTCTCTCTTTCTCCCTTCTCTCCTTCTCTCTCTCTCTCTCTCTCTCTCTCTCTCTCTCTCTCTCTCTCTCTCTCTCTCTCTCTCTCTCTCTCTCTTTCTCTCTTCTCTCTGTCTCTCTCTGTCTCTCTCTCTGTCTCTCTCTGTCTCTCTCTCTGTCTCTCTCTCTCTCTCTCCATCCCTATGTCCTTCACTTCCTCCCATTGACCGCGGCCCACTCTTATTTTGTCTCTCCGCCTCTCTTCGTCGGTCTCGAAAGACTCACTTTCACCCGGAGCACCAACCGCTCTGCATTCTCTGCATCCGGAATCACCGACGCTTTTTACCTCGCTAACTAGGCTAATCATGGGCAAATTTAAATCCAAAATCGAAAGATCATCTACTTTTTTACAAGTTTGAAAATGCAACAGGACGAAGATGAAACGAAGCATATGAAGAAAGAAAGTGCAAATTGAATTTGCCGCCAAAAGATTTATAAGAATTTTCGAGCAATTACGAATTATTATTTTCGATTTCTGTAAAATCCGAATTCCTCGATCGAGCGTTGCGAAACTCAGTCCCCTAAATTATTTTAATAGGTATTCTTATTCCTATTTAAACAAAATAATAATATCTCTGAAAACCGTGATTGTCTGAAAAAAATTAAACTGCATATAAAATAAAATAGTAATATTCAAAAAGTCATGGTATTTTCAAAAAAAAAAAATATATATTCGAAAAAAAATCGTGTTTCAGATAACGCGGACCCATGCTCCCATGTTCAAGTCCGGAAGTGAATATCCGTACAATCGAGACGAGATATTCCCACGAACGACGTTCAAAATCCGCAAGTCGGTCAATCTCGGAGCCCAAGGTAAACGAACAATCGAACGACCGGTCTCGATCCACATACAGGTAAAAGTGCTCTCTCTTTCTACAAAATGGTAATACGCTCCGCATACCACGTGAATTTTAGTTCATCGTTCGACTTTTTATTACCCGCCGTCAGGTGCCTATGCCTCACGGCTCGAATTATCGAGTACGACGTTCAATCGTTGGTATTATACATAATACAGTCCGCAAAGTGTGATAGCCACGAGTGTATGTATGTATGTAAAATTTATCTAGAATATCTCTAAGGTGGTACGATAGAAAACGTGCATTAGAACTAAGCTACGCGGCATACGCGTTTTATACTTTCTAACGACGATCATGAACGATACGAGTATATGAAATATACTCTCTTGAATCTCTTTTCACCTCTTAGAATCCGTTTGGAAACACACAGATGCTTCGATGCGGTACGGTGTTCTCTGCGCAACCCCCCCCCCCCCCCCTTGCCCCATTCTGCCCCTCGTCACCTCACCACTCATCTAACATTCTACCTCTCTCGAGACTCGCTCGTTGAGCTCACGAGATTATAGTCCTCGACTACTCGCTTTACTTGCTCGCTTTCGCCCGTTGCATCCGGAAACTATCGTCCTCATCGTCCTCGTCCTCGTCGTCGTTGTCTTTTCTCCGGCTTCGGCTTTTCGCCTTAGCTCGTAAACAGGATATTACTAGTTTCGCGCGGCTTATCGGACGAAGCCGAGTTTAATCGCGAAACGTGTCTTGGTGTTATCGTACATATGTGTATATATATGTACATATATGTAAGCAGAGGAATTTTCAGGCGTGTTTCATCGCAAAAAAACGGTTCATTATGTCGCCCTATATTTTTGTTGTGGAAATATCGTTGCGACATTGATCGAACAACTGTTTTCTGTTGTTGGTTTATGATTTGATTAGTATTAATTGTTATTGAATTGTTGTTCATTTATAATTCAATTAATGTTAATTGTCATTGAGTTATCTTAAGGAATAATTTAGTAATAAATTTAAAAATTCTTTTTAGGGTTGTTTTCTCATTGATTTTTGCATTTTATCGAACTTTACGTGGTGAGTACACAGGGTTCGAAAATGTAAAAAAACTCGATCGCGCTTCGATTTTTATGCGATATTTTTTTTTTTAGAAAACTTTTAATACCACGTACACCAGATGGGCTTGCCTCAACTTTGCTAAATTTTCGATAGCTGTATGGAAACTTTGTACGAAAATTTGCGGGAGAATAGACATGTCCGAAACTAAGTTTGGGCAGAATCGATAAAAAGCGTCGAAATTTGACAAAATTTGCAATTTTCCGAAATATCGATTACGTTAGCCGGAACTTTCGCAAACTGCCAATTATCATATCGCCGCACTGTACACAAATAGACTCTACGAGACAGGCATATTTGGTATTAACAATAAGTTTGACGAAACTCGATAAAATGGTTCGATACCATAAAATTGGAAAATCGCAAAATTATTAAGGAGGTTCACGCGCCATAATCATAATAGTATATACAAAGTAATGGCAAAATCATCAGATACAATTTTTTCCAAGATAATTTTTTGAAAATTTGCGTGAATCTTCTTGAGCATCGTATTATAATGGGTAACAAATTTGAAAAGGTTTCACCGTCTAGTAATCGAGATATTCAGTGTTTAAAATCGCATCTTTAATACGAGGTATTATGGGAAGTTACGAAAAAATACGATTTTTGACAATAAATAACTCGATCTCTAGACGGTAAAACTTTCTCAACTTTTACCCACAGTTGAGTATTATTGTTAAGAAGGTTCATACGAATTTTAAACAATTAAACTTGGAATTCGCCTAATGCATGGACAACGCTTCAACCTCCTTAATTCCATTCCCAATCCTTCATAAATCTCAAAAAACGAAATGCGCACGCTGCAAATTTGATACAGCTTCCTCATTATTTTCTTCGGAAAACCTGCAACTTCATAGTCCACCGATGAGATTTTTCGCTTTAAATCTATTCAAAAAGATCCATCAAAATTTGTGATATAAAAACAAAATTCCAATCAGTAAAAATCTCAGGATTATCCCAATTTCATAACAAAGAAGAAACCATGATGATTGTTGTAAAAACCGGAGAAAATTGCCGCATATGCCTTCCCGTGTATCACGGCAATTTTCAAAGCAATCCATCTCTCTCTCTCTCCCTTTCCTCCTATATCATTGAAAATTATTGGACACACAGCCGGTGTGCCACACGAGGCGCAGAGGGCCAACGTGGTGTTCATAAATACACACACACACACACACAAACATACATATATACACGCGTAGCGGCTCGGTAGTCAAGCAGGCAGGCAGGTTGAAGTTTTGCTTGTGACCACACGGTTTATGGGCTATCTCGCTCTGCTCGCGGCCCATACGCTCAGTCTCGAGACTCGGCCAATGGAACGTTCCAAATACTTCTCGTTGCACGTCGCGAGTAATGAGTTCGGGGGAGCTTCATACTCGCTACATTTACCTCCGTTCGAGTGAGCTCTCCCCGAACACCGCTGCCGTGGCTTCAATGGCGTTATAATGCATGAGAAAAATCGCGGTAACAGCATCAACGCGAGCGACACGCGGATGTGTACCGTGCGGAAACGAACGACGCGAGCACCTCTAGCAAACTCGGGAATAAAAATGTTAACCCCTCTTGACGTTTTATGGGAACGAAGAGCACATGGAGAGAGTCATCATCGCCATCATAGTTTGGATTGATGCGATCCAGATTGTTGTAAAATAATTTTTCTTAACGAACTCGACTGTTGCAAAATCTTTTATTCTAAAACGAATTGCTTTATTTTAGAAGATTTAAGCGTAGTGTAAAAACGGTCTCGAACATCGTTAGCTTTTCTTAATTGTAAGTCGAACGAACGAACGAACAATCAAGACATTTTTCTCAGATGGTTGAATCGATAAATATACTTTTATCAGAAATTTAAATCGTCGAAAAGATTTTCATCAAAAGTTTAAATCGATGAAAATATTTGTATCGTAAGTTAGAGCGCCATCTCTCGAAGACATGGCTTTATTGTTATCGCGCGATGCTCCCACCCATACGCGCGTGTATAATTTTCCTCTTTCGAGATTAATCGTATTTTCGTTACGCTCGGCATCCGAATTAAAAAGTTCTCCGGGTCTTTCTCTCGCGACCGTTTCATCCCGATCGAGACAACGGTTCGACGAGTTTTTGGTTACGCTCCCTCTGTTTTTCTCGCCACCACGGAGGTATCGCTAAACGATAATGCCACTCGGTCGTTCTTATATGTGGGCCGTCGATCGTAAAGATGTCGTATTATATCTCGCTTATGCTGGTCGAGGTATGTAAAATCATATATAAATACACATATATATATATATATATATATATATATTCCACATATATTTATAGTCCTTTTTTTATAATACTCGTATGTTCCTCGCCCGAGATACGTACGAACAGGAACAGGACGAAACAGAAAATAAACGGAGGAAAAAAAATGTAAGAAGCGCGAAAGTGTGCGCTCACGCGAGAGCAGGAGAATTTGCCCATCGCCGTTTTATATCGCCGTGAAGGAGAGTCACATCCCGCAAGAGCGCGGTTTCGAACGAGTCAATTTCATTCGTCGCTGTTCCACTGACCTCTCGCCACGGATATACGCGAATATTGTTACCCTGTAATATATATATATATATATATATATATATATATATATATATATATATATGTACCAAATGTACAATATATAAGTATATACGCGTATACATGTGCCAAAAAACTGAACATCATTTCGTCGATGAAAATTGACCGCGAAACGTAACGATCCGACCGATTTGCCATGGGGTGAGGAGTTGCGATAGCAGGGAAGTTCTTATTTCGTGCGATACACTCTAGCATCATCGTCTTATTCCTCGAGGTAGGTACTGACGTATCCGAACTCCGATAATCATACTCGTAAAGTGATAAAGCAACAAAAAAAAGAAAAAAAAACGAGTACGAAGAAAAAAAAATTCTTACTCTCATTCTCTCAAGGGAAAGCTCTTGTAACTATACGAAAAAAAACGTTGAATCGCACCTTCAACAATAACTCCTAGAATTTATGCATAAAATCCACTTTTACATTTATTCATCCGAGCGTAAGCGTAATAATAATAAATCATCTACTCTCGAATATGCGCTAGTCCATTTTAAGTAGGTCGCCGTGTTTAGACACGAGAAGAAGATGACACATTGTCCATGGTCTCGGTGGATGAAAATGTTAGGGACGTGAATTTTTCGTATATTTTTTGTTTATTCGTCGAGAATTCGAAGAATTCACGTGGATCAACGTTTCGGAGTGATGAATTCTTTTTTTTTCTTTCTTGTTGTATATTTTTTTCTTACATTCTTGCACTGTTCTCGCTAATGGAAGCCTGTAATAACCGCGGTGTTTAAGGCCCGTGTGCTTCACGAGGAGGGAAGTACACGCTACATGCCGTATGAAAAGAGTCCTCCCTCCCTCTATATACCTTCTCACGGAATCTTCAAGAGTGCTTTACAGAAGTCTCGTGTAATACACGAGAGGAACGAAGACTTTAGCTTCACCAAGTGTGCATGTGCGTGGATCCGTGGGTTTTGTGTGCGCCTCTCGGCCGCGAGGAGAAAGTTTCTCGAAGGCAGGAAGTGAAGTAGGCCACGACTTTGACCGTTCGCAAGGTCCATACCTCTAGCGTACACATACTCTTCGGCTCGTGGAAATGCCCGATGGTCACACGAGACGTACTTCCCGATCCGATCGATCGCTAATAGCCACATATATATTATTTATTTATGTATTTATATATATATATATATATGGGTGTGTGTGTGTGTGCATGAATATACGGTACGTATTGTGTTTTATATCGATAAAAAAAGTAAACAAATGTATACGTATAATTGTTTATTTAATATTTATATAATAATAATAATAATAATTCTATAAATTAAATATTAAGAATTTGATTAAATTCATAATTAAAGGAATTCAATAAATATTAGTAAATTAATTTCTTAACATATATATTTCATTAAGCGTACTCATTACGTGTATTGTCGTAATAATTGTGAAATTTTGCATCGTATCGATCACATCAGGCTGATCGACCGACATGCTTATCCATCTATTTAAAAAAAAAACAGTTACTTTTTAGCAAACGAAGAATCAATACGACGATAGCCCGATAAGCGACGATGGTCCGATAAGCGATATAATGTCTTAAAATGTTTAAATAGGTACAAAATGACGTCTCGATATTCGTTTACCTATTTTATTTATCCTCGAAAAATAAACATCTTATCGAACGCTCATTTGAGGCGAAAATATTAAATTAATTGTACATACGCGTTTATCCAGCAGTTGCGTCGGTACTATAAACCTTGCAAAAATCGCGTGTCGTCGGCCTATATCCATTTCCTCTCACTCGGGACGAGATAACGTCTCGATATATTAAAAATAAACCCAAATCCTGTGTTTCGGCACCTTTGGCACAGCGAGCGCCCCCCTCCCTCTCCGCCGCGCTCTGAAATCCAGAGAGTGCCGATGATGCTCCACCCGGAGTAGTTCTTTTCTTATTTGTTTATTTCTTTTTTTTCATTTGCGTCACGCCGAACCTCTCTCCGTTCCGTTAAGTCAGAACACGCGGTTAATTGAGTTTGCTGACTTCGAGAGAATCGTCGCGGTTCCGAGGATATGAGAATCGAGAAGAAACGAGATGGTAAGAGAGGGAGAGAGAGAGAGAGAGAGAGAGAGATGAAATGACGAGAGGAAAAAAGTCGAGGGGGAAACCATCCACCGTAAGTACCTCAATTTCTCGTATGCGAAATTGAGAGAGCTCCGCTCACATATATCAGTTTATATTTGATTTTGTTTTCTCCAGTCTCCTTTTTTTCATCGTCGTTTTTTTTTCGTTCGTTCGAGCACATATTTACTCTCGAGAGAATGCCTCTCGTTTCTCAACCCTAACTTTCGGTACGAGAGGGAGCAAGAGTGGAGAGACGTTTTCGAGAGTGATAATTAAATCGATCCAAGACATTTCTATCGTTTCGATCAAGCACGTTTTCATCGTGCACGATGCGCGTCCATTTTTTTTGTATGATAAGTCGAGGCTATATCTACGGATGGAGTAAACGATGGGATAAGCAACGGTGAATTAATAAATGAATTCATGCGTGTACGATAAATACATTAATTTTCTTGTTCTTCTATATCGCCTTCGGGAGTAATTGATGACCGCGAGCGCGATCCGATTGAATTTTTGAAACGAGACGAAGTGGATGAGAGGCAGACGGTACGTATGTATGCATATATATATTGGGGTAGAATTAAAATGACTATATATACTCATTTTAATTCTAGCCCAATTCGTATGGTTATATAGGCAAACCTCATTATTTAGTTATTTCGTTAGAGAGCCGTAACATTCGACACGAGGAGGAATTATACAAACGGTACGGTCTAATTGAATCATCCGAGTCCGTTCATAGTGACCCCAAAATTAAAGAATTAAACGTATCAACGTTTTTCAGTGATTAGAACACATCCTCAAGGGGAAAATTAACAACATGTGTGGTCAGTGTTATATATTCGTGCTACAAAGTTTGCAATTTCCTTTCACGTGCTGTTTGACACGATAAGATACGTAAGACAAACCAAATTTCTTTTATTGTCCTAAAAAATTTCAAAATTTCAAAATTTCATATATTTTCAATATTAAGATTTTGTTATTAGAATAAAAGCTAGAAAAACGCATCGATCTAATATTTCACAATGAAACAATAAAATAAAATGAAGCCAAGTAAAACAATATTCGATCAATGTCAATGCAAACGAAACGAAAGAATATTTTCGTCCTCGTCTCGATTTACTAAAATCAAAAAGATAGTAGGAACCGACGCGAGATGTCGAAGTTCCATACGCGACATGTTCTCGTCATGTAAGTCGATGACCAAAAAAAAAGCGCGACAGATCTGGCGACGGTGTCGAGCAAGTCATAGAACGAATTGCGTCACTCCTGCTTTCTCCATTACGTGGAAATCGCGGAATATAAAGACAACGGGGGAAGAGAAACGAATAAAGTACGAAAGAGAGGAGAGAATGGGAGAAGATACGTGGCACGCACACTTCGTTCCATCGAGATATCGGGTTATTTGAGAGCAAAGAGATTTGTCTCGGGCTTACTTAGATTCTTGGACAGGCCTTGAAATACTATTTCCTCCTCGATGGGCCGGCGTCTCAACCGCACGAAGCACGTATATAGTGGGCTTATAACTAACCAATGATGCACACGTGTTGGGGGTTAGAGGGGGTAAGAAGGGAGGGGGGGGCGACGCTCTACCGACGAGTACTCACTGGGTCAAGGCTGTCTTCGAGTGAGATGCAGCACCTTTCCATCCTCTGTACATTTACCGAGAAGCATCATCGTTCGATCTACATGCATGCACCGTGGAAAATCGATTTATATCGATGGTTTATTATTTTGATTATTTATTCGTTTATAGCGGTTTTAAAATTATTATTTTTGTTTTTATATTTCGATTCATATCGATTTCTTATTTTTTTTATTTCGATACGATTGAGTTTTCTTCTTTGTTTTGATGTTTTACAATTCGTATGAATTTTTTACTATCTTCATTTGCATTTCGATAATTAAAATTGAATAATATTGTAGATTTTTATTTAAAACTTTTGGAGAGATTAATGAGCACCTACTTTTTGTACTGCACAAACGTGTCTTCGAGTTACGATTTATGTACACCATTAAACAGCGAACATCAAGAAGTGAAAACTAAAAAAAAAGCATCTCGTCCGGGCGCAATATTTTCTGAAAGTCAGCTCGAGATGGGTCCATCCCCGTTTATCTGCAGCACCCATCGCGAAGAGAGCGCACTTACACTACTTTTATTTTGCTCGTGTATGAAGACGCACACGCGACGATTCAATCCTCGCCTCTCCTTTTATTGCTCGTTAATTGCAATCGGAACAACCTGCCTGTACTGTAAACCTGTAAAGGGGGACTCTGGTGATAACCCTCGATGGACTATAATATATATATAATAAGCATATAATATAACTTGGTTCGTTCGTTTCAGTATAAAGGACTCGTCTTTATTAAACTCAATGCAGCTATCATGATATACTGAAGATTTATTGAAAGGTGCGAGTCCAGCCAAATTCCATTTTTTTATGTAATTCCATGTTGAAAAATTGAAAATTTAAGAATATAAGCACTTTGGGATACAATAATCTTTAAAAAATATATTTTTTTTAATTATAGCTTAAAGATCATCTTCGAATGATAGTAATACAACAAATTTATTTGAAAAATCACAGTTTGTCCGCAAATAGCGGATTAACTTTATTGCATAATTTTATTTACTTAGAAAATCCGGGAATATAAATACCTCATTTATAGGGCTTCAATAGTCATAAATAATTCGATAACTTATGTTTTTATTTAAAGAAAGGTTTCTTTCAATTTTAGCAAAATTTTTATTGCGTTTATTTTGCTGTTTTATTATTTGGTTTTTAAACAAAGCGACATATTTCACTCACCAGGATGATGGTTCAATGTCTTTGCTTTAGTTCGAACATAGTACCAATGAGTAGCTCGTACAATGAACTCGGGTATAACGAACTTCGGACTTCGAGCCGAAGGCGATGTTTCAGGAGACCGAACAAACGTATCGCTTTCGCAGGGACCTAGAATGCAACTACGTTGGTTTTGACCTAGCCACTTACAGTCGAATAATTGGTAGCCTTGATTGACGAGTTGAAGTAAGTAGTTCGTAAAAAAAATTCAAAAATAAATTTAGCAAGAAAAAAACAAATTAGTCGACGTCCATTTTCTTGAAGCATTTTTTTTTAACCAATAAACTCAAAACATATTCATACGATCGACATTCAAAATTATTTTTCTAAATATCTTCGACGTTTCAATTTTTTATATCATTAAACTATCGCAAAATCGTGAAATTCTGTGTAGAAAAAAACAATTTTTTGGTGTGAGTTGGGGTTTCACCTCTCATTCATCTTTTACCAAAAAACTCTCCGAAACGTTCCTCTCCGAATTGCTGCGACGTCCCCTTTTATACAGATTGTTTGTTAGCCTAAAAAGTAAGGTATTTTGGCAAAGAGGGCCTAAAAAACATTGTTTCTACATCCTAATATATATACAGATATATTGATGAGAGACAGACAAAGACGCAACGATATGGAGGTACCCACGTCCCGGTGCTTCCTCGTACACGTCTACTAACTATAGTGAGTGATAATCGTAGAGTAGGTCACCGGAACAGCGCCTCTAGCAATCTGCGTTCTTCAGCTTCTCTCCCCCTTTCTTTCTCTCTCTTTCCCTCTTCTCGCTTCGCGTACGTCGACTCCGCGAGTTTCCTCGTTCAACCAACTCCATACACATACACACACACACATGCACGCTTCGTGAACGTGGGCACAGGTATACGTACGAGTAGAATAATATACGTATACATGGAAGCCGAACCAAGAATACAGGCAATATGGGAAAACAGTAAAAACTTTGTTGTACGTATATTTATTTGTTTTATTCGATGAACCTGTAAATTATAAAATTGTTAATTAGATAATATGCGTTGTGTACAAAGTTCGATAATGGCATGGCAATTAATGAGCAAATATTATAACAGTGTATATAATTAGCTAATCGAGCAAAAATATTCATCGATAAAACTTAACAGTGCAAAGGTGGGAAATGGGGATCACCAAAATATTTTATAATAAAGAATTATGGATTTTTTTTTAATTGCGAAACATCGAATACAGTTCAAATTTTGTCAACAAATTTCTTATTCATTCTTGTGGCCTGAGCCATATTTCCTCAGTTTACCTTAATTTATAATAAAAGAACCGAGGATAATAATGACAAAACATAGAGGAGAAAACTGGGCGATGCTCGCTCATCCACGACCGACTATATTCATTGAAACTCATTACACTCGGTGAGTAACGAAACGTTTATTATTTCGTTAGCCGAGGTTCACACTCGTGTAGCTGGTTAGATTTCTTTCTGCGTCTGCAATTTGTTGTTTATAATGTATAGCATTTCATATCGTTTAGTACTGAAGCAGAGTCACAGGTGCTGCGGGGAGAAGTTTACGTCCGAGATAAATGTATAGTATCTATGCATCGTTTGTATATGCATCATGTTATGTATCTATGGAGCATTTCATGCCGACTTTAGACGAAAATTGCGTAATCCATTCGAATTTGGTTCGCAATTTTTTTTAACCAATGTACTAGGGCTAAAAAGCACTCTTCATTTTTTAAACATTTTCCCCAGCAGCCTTTATATGCCAATTATATTTTTTCAACATAACTAAAAATCACCTTTTTTACATACATTTAAAAAAGTTCTCCAAAAACCGGGTTCTTATGTAGAAACTTTTAAGTCCCGACCCTGAATATCTTACAACCGAAAAAAGATTTAATTGCCCATTCAAAAATCATGTAAATGATCGATAATGATTCGATACGTGGTCAAATATTTCAACAGCGTGAGCTTGATCTCCTAGTAGCTCACTTCTTTTATTTTTTCAAAGTGAAATTATCCCAGAATAACCGCAAAACTTACCCAAAAAATATCCGTCTACTCTAAATCGTGACTGGCTAAATTAAAAAAAAATACTCAAACATAAAAAAACATGTCAAACTGCATTTAAAAAATATAATTTACAAAAAACAACTCGTGGATAAAATCTTTAAAAAATTGCTGTGCTCTTTAAGCGCTGTAAAACACAAAAAAGATCCCCCACGAAATTCGTGAAATGTCGTAGTCAGACTTTGATACGCTTGACACGTAATGCCCCATATATACATGTACACAAACCCATCCACACATACGTGTAGATATATATTCACCTTAACGCGTTCGCCTACCGCATACGAATAACGAGCTTCGGGTCCGCCGATGAGGAGAGCGCAGTAGATAGCGCCTCGCACGGTCAGACGGTAGCCAGACAGTGTAGATATAATGAACGTCCTCTCTAGTTTGCTGTTAATGCTGCCCTGGAGAAAGAGAGAGGGCGAGAGAGAGGAGGGGGGGGGGAGAGAAAGAGAGAGACACACACAGAAGTATAATGATAAACACCGTTGGATAATTGGCCTGCTGATTCTTCATGCTCGTATGCACACGCGTTTGCTCTTCCAACTTGAGATATCTAAGTGCTCATGAATTCGGCTAAAAATTGATTTCAAACATTTTAACTAAGATGTCTTCTTTCAAAACCGTGCCGTCTCTTTTCACCGTACAAAGGTCTCTACACTTTTTATACATATACTCGTATGTATATATATACTATCTGCTATATCTTTTAGCTACCACAAATTTAACTTCTCTGCGATATGACTATGAACCTACTTCCATGTGTAAATTGCTAATTAACACTATTGCACGAAGACTTTCAAAAAAATGTTTGTTTTTTATTTTGATTTTTATTTCAACCCTGACATTGCGTAAAATGTAGCACGGGAGGTTTTTAATTCGAGCGCCATATGGCATTTTATATTTATTCGAATTATATTAAACTCGAAGATTACGACAGCGATCGTTAATCGTTCTACCTCTGCTCCACTACCGGTAAATGGAGTGTCTCGCGTGAGTCGTTAGAAAATCATGCCAGGCATGATTTTGCCCCGTGAAAACATATATTTATGGTTTTTATTCGTGATCTATATACACTTAATGAGAATGATTGAGACATCCTTCGCGCTTGACTCGCCATGTCACAAGTTTTACAACATGGCGTGAAGTTTGATTGCGATTAGAATTTTTTTTTGTTTATTTTTTTTTTTCGTATCATCGCTGAATTTTCTCGAAGTTGGATGCATCTAGCTGAGCGTGCTACAGTGCGATGAATACAAGGTGCAACGAACTCTCGAACGCACTATCCAGTCTTATACTTGTCGTCGTTGCTCGACGTCGTGTGTTCCGGGAAAAAAAAATATTACGAATAAGGCGCGCGTGCGTGATATATATAGCGATCGGGAGGGAAGATAGCTATAAAAGTGTGGAGAATACATGGGTGCGACTCCGATAGGATTGGAGAGAAGTATACACGTTATGTACTCGAACGACGTTTGTAAGTCTCTTGTATATGTGTGGATTGCTACCTGTACGTTCATATATATATATATATATAAAGGCAGAGACTCGACTGGATCGCCTGGAAGCGATTGCGGAGATGCAATGGGACGTCACAACGAAAACATATAATGGATTGAACGACAGGATCTCTGTATACTTTGCGCTCCGATAATATCAACATCGCTTAAAAGTATCACAGTTCTGATAACAAATATCGTTTTATACACAAGGCGTTCCAGCCCAAATGGACATATCCACTCACTTCGAACCTCTGGTACTCGAGCATTATTTTCATTAGAGGACGATCACTGAAAGACCATTGAAAAGCACGCAGACTTTTTATTGTTATTTTTATTGTAAAGGAATACGTCCACTGAGAAAAGAATGTTAATAATTCATAAATTGAATATTTCTTTAACAATTTATTGATATATTTGTATGAATAATTTTTATTCTTCGAACTTTTTGATCGTACGAGGAAGTATTTTATTTCTATGTAAATCTAGCGAGCATTATGATGAAAAAATAAAAACAAAATAAGTATCTAAAAATAAATAATAATTAATTAAATCAAATAAATCGATCGCTGAGTAAGATCGTTTGTTCGTGCGGGTTCGATACGTGCGAGCAATAGTTGATCGGGGGACGAGCGGGGGGTAGAAGATACACGCGTACAGAGAGGGAGATAAATACTGCAAAGAAGGATGGGAAAAAGATCACATCTCCTTATACGTCGTTATATAGCTTTCCCGCGCGAGAAAAACCGAGTATCGCGAGCAAACGTTTCTCGAAGAGTATACACGAGAGCGTTTGATGCCAGCGATATTCTGTCTTCGAATGTTGTACGACTGTGCGCGCGTCCCTGTTTGTTGCACACTACGGTGTGAAATGCGCAATATGGCGACCCAGTTCGCGGACCTCACGAGAGAGGCGCGTTCCAGCCTCTCTCGCGCCGAATTAATCGAGTTCCGTTTTGGTACGAATAACTCTCGCGCCACCTTCGAAAAATGATCTTAATTGTTATCACCCGATAAACCGCACGAGTCTTGACAAGGAAAAGAAAAAGTTATCGCCCGTAAAGTTGCAAGATCGATAATATCGAAGGCCCCAATAATTTTTTCATTTAGGAACGAAAATAAAATCGTTGACCCATTTTTCGAAGGGTTATTGACTGTCTTCGATTTTATACGGGCTTTTTTTTAGTGCTTTTACTTTTTTATATCGATGTTTTTTTTACGATCGAGATCTTTGGCTGAAGACACGCACAGGTGTACACCGGCAGACGCGATGCGCGAGGTTGACACCCGCCTTAAGACGACTAGATTAAGGCAACGGGGTCACGTGTGTGCCACACGGTAGCTAAAGGCACACTCACGAACTCGAGAGAAAACTTATCGGCCAACTGTACACATTATACTCATTTTATAGCATGTTATTACTATCTCATATATATATTTATGTTTATATGTATGCAACCACGCTTCATTGGCTTACGATTGCAGGCAGATTCGACTTTGCCTACATTCATTAATCATCATCGTACGTCTTTATACTTACAACATGAAGACACGTGAACAAGGGTATGGGGTATTCTGCGCGGAGTTAGACGCATTTTATAGAAAATTCTCAAATATTTTTCATACTTTTCCCGTTTTCGATATCATACGAAAATATTAAAAAATATTTTCGTATGATAAATATTTTGATGATTTTTTGAAAACTTTGTAAAGGATCGTTTTGATTTTTCATAATTTTGTTCATGTTTATGTAAACTGGAGGAGGTGGGATGAGAAAATGAAAGCAACGGAAGAAAAATAATTAATATTTTTGTGAACTTTCACGACCGATAGTGTTTTTATTTTAATTTTGGTTTTCAACGGTATTTTAGGTCGAACTGATCGTAAATCGTTTTTTATCGTTAGCCGTGACACCGACGATTATTTTATATAAATTTTACACAAGCTGATTTGCATTTTGTACGAAATCTCGAATCTGAAAGATTAAAATAAAAATGTTCATTGAGAATGGAGCGATAAACAATTTTTATAAAAATTACTGTGGTATTTTTAAATAGGTCCGTAAACTGGCAAATAGTAGAAAAAAAATCTCGACATTTTGGAAAACAAAAGTGGGTCTCTTCGCGTAAAATGCCTCGTATCGCATCAAAGTTGGATACATGTAAAGTAATACATATCTTGCTAAGAACGCGCGCATCCGGAGAAATTATCGAGTGTATGTCGCGTCGGTCGCACTCTCTCGGACTTTTGCGTCAACCGCGACCGCTCATTAAGTGCGAAACGGTGGAAAATTAGGGATCCACCTTTTTCCCCTCATTATCACGCGAGCATTATTATTATATCAAAGTATAAGCATAATTTAGTCCAAAAAATATATCTAAAAAAAAGAAATAACTGTCGTTTTTCGTGATTAATTTTATTATCAAAAAATAATTGATTCCGTCCTAAGAGATGAATAAACCGAAAGAATTTATCTCACTGTAAAATTGTCATGAACGTATTCAACTGTTCCGTGTAAACAGAGATCGTAAATGTTCGTTCGCGCCGAGTATCTCACACACTCGAAATGACAACGTGAGGCCGCGGACGAGCGCTCGAGGAATCCGGTTTTTCGTACCCGGCGATGGGCGAGTATAGTAATTATATATCGGTTTTTGGCAACGGACACGTCTTTGTGCCACATACCTTGGGGTGTCTTCTATTTTCGTCACCGTACACTCGGCGTACGTTTTCAAGGCTTTTATCGTCCGCCGGTATGTCCGTTAGGCCAATGGCCGACTGAGAGAATTCTCGTCCCTAGAGAAATTTATGTACGGAGACGGAATAAAACGTTTCGAGAGATCCTTTCGAGTTTACTAACCGATAATCGGACATCTGTGTGCCAGACCACTTTCTCCCGATGATCCATTTTTTTAACAAACAGTTTGTCGATCAATCGAAATTGCTAAAAATCTGCAAATAAGAAATATGAGTTTTATACCAAAAAAGAAAAAAAAATTAATTGAAGGAATATATTAATTTCTTATTGTTCTAATTATATTTCTCGTAATTTAATCATTGCAATAAGTAAACAAATTTTTACAATAATCTTCGTTGCTCCAACTAAATTATAATAATATGGTGTTGTTATAAGTATGTTTATTTTAATTTGATCGTTACAACAATCATAATCACCTTCTCCATATTTTGGAAATAATTATCATTGCCATAATTATAATTACAAAATAATCATAATTCTCTTAGTCTAAACGTTACAAAAATTGGCATTGCTTCAATTTTATTATTGCAATAGTTATAATGCCCAATTCTCAGAGTGCAACCGTAACATTGTTTCAAATTGCGTAAACTTAAAAAATGACTCTCGCTTCGTTGATACGTATTTTAAATTAATTTTTACAAAAATCTTTTCAACATTGTACACGTTTAACTCGAGACACCCGAGACTCGAGGGCATAGCTATCGATATCCGTTAGTTTCGAGTGACAAAAGCTCGTTTTCCACTGTGGAAATCCGAGAACGCAACAAGCATTATAATAATAAATCCTTCGGATTCTCTCGCAAAGCGTATAATCAGGCCGGCGCCTCCGTTCGCATATACACGCTAACGTAACCGATGCATCCGTATCCCTTATGGCACCGCACGATGTATTAGTCTTGTTGCAGACCGGGAGTGAGAATCTCGTAATCGGCGCGCGTCTCCCGCGCGCAATATATATTCATATACGGGCACCGTTACTACTCCGGAGCACGAGCCGCCTGTCCGTTCTTCAATGCCGCAACTACTTGAGGACACTCGCGCGTCGACTATCGTTCATACATAATACACACGTATATACATATGGATATTCGCATTAACGTAAATTAACGATTATTTGCCTATTTTCTCATTCTATATCGCACACGCATACGGGACATTCTCCGTAAAGTGAACAATGTCCCAAATTTCTCGGGTTTTTTTTCATTATTGAACAGTTTACAGTGTAACTTAGGAACTGTGAATTTTGCAAACGTTTTGAAAATTTTACTTTGGATCCATTTTCGAGTTGCAAATTGATTTTTCGCCTTTTTATATTTTCGTGGTGAAGAGTCAAAAGTGATTTGGTAGATTTTTTGTTTCGGGTTTAAAATGCATTAATCGTTATATTTTCTTTTTGTACGGACAATTTTTAGCGAAACGAAAACATCGATTATTTGTTTCGTTCAATGTCGTAGGTTGTGTAACTTTCACAGAATGTTAGTGAATGCGTGTAGTAACAATTAAAAAATTAACAGAATGAATGAATGAATGAACATCTTCGTAAAAATCTAAAGAAGAAAACTACAGATAATCAATGGTTTTATTCGCAGGTTTTGAGATTGAATGTTTAAAAAAACGTATTTTTTATTCAATTCTATTAACACATTGTCCTCATATTTCAGAAAATTCTATTAAAAAAACATCTTCAATCATTTTATCACAAAAGTTACAAAAAATTTATCAAAAAACACCACTTTTGCATTCAAAATTTACAAAAAAACATAATCTTTCTCTCATTTCTGTCTTTTCTGCAACTCACCTTTTCCAAAATACACAAAGATAAAAAAAAGATTTAAAAAAACATAAATCCAAAAGTAATCGAAACAAATATTCACAAAATTCACAGAACGTCCCAACAAAAACTGCAATAATATGAAAAATGCCTGTCAAGTTTTCGAAAACAGTAGTGAACTTCGCGTCGAATGCACCGTGTGCGGTATATGCGGAATAGTTACGAGCGTAATAATTCCTCGTCGATGTCTCTGGCCGTTGAAATATCGCGAGCAGTCGTGTTACGGCAGTGCTGCGCGGCCATGAACGAGAATCGCGCCGCGCGTGCGACGTTCGACGTCTCTCTTGCGATCATTCTCGTATACATGCGCGCACATATATATATATCTAGATATATCTCAAAATATAAATATAGATATATATATATATATATATTTATCTAGATATATAGGATAGAGCAGAGATAGGGAGAGAGCTAGTGTTGCTCTTTTAAGATAAATTAAAACCTGCGAGAGAGACGAGAGGTTCGTTCGTATATCCCGTGAAGTGTGCGTGATAGAGACGGTGAGAAAGAGGTGCCCCGCGTGTCTAGTATCACGCTATCGAACGCAGCGGCTCGAGCTCGCTGTCTCAACAACCGTCAGCTGGTCTTGCCGCAGCTGCAGTATCGGCAGCAGAGCCGCCGCATCGACTATGACCGCGTGTCGTATAACCAATCGTCTAAGGCACGCTCGCGACTCGACGTATTCCGGTCTTCTCGCGCAAACTTTCTTTACGAAAAATCGCGATAATTTACGGCTAATTGGTACGACGCAAGCGGCGCGATACAGTCGTCATGGCTCCGCTGTTCACGTCAACGGACGCAAAATATCCGGCGAAAGAATGCGCGAGAATTACGCCAAGTTGATGGAAAAATGCAAATGTGAGTTTTCGTCTTTTTTTCATCGTGTGTGTTATATAGATCTTTTTTTGTATTGATCTTTTTAATACAATATTTTGGAGTAAAATGGATAAAATTGGGAAAAACGCGGAATACTTTGACTACACGCGAGATACACGCGACGCCATATTCGCGAATTTATTTTGGCCTAGCGTAGCCACGAGGCTAACGTGTCACTGATCGATAAATTTTTCGAGAATGTTTCAAAAATTGAGTGTGCATTTCCTCATTTATGAACAAAAAGTATTGTACGATAGTTTTTATCGAGAAATATTTAATGATAAGGTGACGGGGTTGTAATTCTAATTCAAGATTATCGAGACGATTGTCGTTAGAAAAATACTCGTTGGTTGGGATTTTGCGCGTGCGTCATTGATTCGAAGGGCTCGTGAATTATGAGTTACGGCACTGTCTCGTGGGTTCTCCTCGAGCTGTTTTTCTGTATCATTTTTCTCTCAAATTAATTGTTGTTTTGCGCGTTAAACGCAACGTTGTCCTTTCCTTCTCACTTTCAGTACCCAGCTTGAAACTATAGGTCCGGGCTGCAGGTATTCGCATTTGTCTATATACATCAATATACAATATACTGTAAAGGCATACGTTGCCTGGTACTGACGCGAACTTGACGCGCATGCGCCATATGGTAAAAGAAGCGCGTTCGCGTGTTCCAACGGGCGAACATTCCTCGTGGGATTCCATTCTCGTGTAAACTCTTCGATCATTGGGGGAGCGTACTACTTGGTGGGGGAACAAGTCGAGACGCGGGAGAATTTGAAGATTGAAAACAGAACGTTTGGAGTTTCCACGCGTAAAATCAAAACAAAACCCTGTTTATCTCGATTTTCATATAATTCGACAATCTTTTTTGTACCATTGTCGACTGGACAAGATTATAAAAGGACATAGACATTTCATTATATCTTCTGTATATATTTTTTTATTTTTATTTTGGCGCCAAATAATGACGATATTCGAATTGGCCGAAAAATCGGGAAGTAGGTGGCTATTGAAAAATAAAAAAAATATGTTTGTAGGTCGGCACTGTATATACGAGAAAATTGTGCGATCAATACCGAGCCTGAACATCTAGCCGGTTGAAAACTGTGAAAGGACACTTCTATAAAACGTGAAAATAAAAATACGCGTGATCCCCCGTGATCCTGTCATGTACACATTATAGTCCTCGAACGTTTTATAGATTTGTGTACACACTCTAATGCTCGTACGAGCCCAGTGGAACGCTCGAGGTCGATACTCAATTGAGTCTTATTGAGCCGGAAATTAATTGCGACCCTGGCGCGAGGGACCTACAGTCTCAATATATCTGTGTCTATCTAATAGCCGGTATCTACTTTATTATCTCCCTCTTGTCAACTACATCTACCGATCAGTTAATAATGTCCCGTGAAAATATATAATACTCTCGCGACGAAGCTACACGATCTTCTTCTAATTTATTACGGTAGATTATGTACCTATATTGACGATACGCGAAACCATTTATTTAATTAATTAATCGTTTCGTGGGTGGCAGTGAACGGGAATGGAATTATTCCATGTACCAACAGATTATTGTTACTAGAAATAGTCTCGGAGCAAGCTTGAATTATGGAAACAGGGACGTGAATTATCGCTAAAAGTACTTGAATTAAGAGAACACGGTATTTAATTTTGTGGCCTTTAATTATCGATAAAAGGACTTGAAATATGAGGGTTGTCATACATGGGATTTGACTTAAGCGCTGGGCAGGCCCGAAAATAGAGCACCAATACAAACGAACGAACAATCGACTTTCCAAAAATGTATATCGTATATTTATAATTCACATGGGATTTTATAACAATCTATTATATCGAGCCACATAGCTATATAATTCGGAAAAAGGCAAATGGACTGCTGAGATGTAGGAAACGATTAAATAACTATGTTGCACATCGAGATCGAGAGATCGGAAATCACGTTTCATCGATCGTGCACACTGCGGGGATTTCATGTCAGGTATATATATATATATACCTACGTATAATACAGGTGCGGGATAGTTGATAGTTCCGTATACGCGTTGCTTATTTACAGCACGAGTGAGACGAACGCACGATGGAGAAAGAGAAAAATCTAGAACGGTGAAAATCTCTTGGTTCCATTCCGGCTCTATGGTACGAGAGGCGAAACTAGTTCGCTTCTCTACTTCTTGGATAGGAACTGATCGTACGCTATAGATAAACTCGATTTATATACATACACGATGTATAGGGAAGTGCGAGGCGAATGGGTCCCCTGGGGGGAGATGGCCCCCTCGTAGTCAGTTTTTTATTGTCGATGGAAACTTTTTTTAATTGCTCTCGAGTAATTGTACGTAAAAATAATACATTTGAACAAAGCGAATCTCAAAATTATATCCCTAAAATCCAACGTAAAAAATGATAATATTCGGATATTTTTATGATATTTTACGAAAATTGAGGAAGAAGGAATTTTAGGAAAGAAGAGGTATTTTATTTATAAGCAAATTAAAGAAAATTAAAAAATACTTTTATCATAAAAAACCAAAATTATATTAATTTCTAAAAATTGGAGGTTCAGAAATGAGCCACATTACCCCACGATGCTGTATCTCCATTTGTAAAGTAATTCAAGCGTATATATTCTATATTTCAACAACACAAAAAGATGAAAATTGCTTTTGACTTCATTCAGAATTGATCATTATCTTTAGTGAGCCAATTTAGCTCACACTCCCATATAGTTAGCGATGCATTTAGCGTTAAAACAATAAATTAAAATTTAGATGGCTCGCATGAGTGTTTTTATGTCTTTACAGCACATAGTAAGAAATTAATACAACGGAAACTCGTTGGACCGCGTGGTAAAACTGGCTGTTTGGCACCCCGAGAGGTTTCTTTGATAATAATAGAAACCCTCTTCGGAATACTGCTCTATTTATATATCTAAAAGTATATACATATATATTTATATACAACTTATGTTGTATATACGCACGTTGAACATATAACAGTTATCTGTTTACCAAGCTGTGTTAACGCGTTGTACTTGGCACTCGATTTAATGTCAAGGGCGTAACAACGTCTGCTCGTAGAGTCGATCATTAAAAAGAAAAAATGATTCACGATTTATCCGCGTTCAAATATGCTAAGCAAAAAATGTGAAGTTATGACGTAGACCCGCATTACTCGATGTTGTTGCCCACCCGAAGCGAAAGTTTTGGGTGACAAAACGAAAAGAGAAAAGGAGAAACAATATTTTCGACACTTCATTTGTCACGGTGACGTTTTTTTTGATACGCTAGCGCGTGCCCACGCGGGTTATTCTCACTTTCTCACATCCGGCTGCCATAAGAACGAGACCATGCGCGATAAATATTCAATTTTATTCTTCCTCGTTGACTCATAGAGAAAGTTACGGGGTCATACGACGAATTTTAATTTTTATTCGTTCGATAGAAAAAGAGAGCATTTTTGTTCCTAAGGACGTGTTACGTATATGTTTGCTCAAACGAAATGGGCTGGACCAGAATTTTAATGCCATACGACGATAATCCAAAAGTAATCAAAGTTTAAAATTGGATTTTAATATTATTAATGTTAAAAAGTTATAAAAAATGTATTTCTCGGTGGTAGGTCATTTTTTTAAATAATTTTTTACGCAACTTATTTCATTCTTATTAAATATATTCAATGATTTTTAGATGTTATAGATTTTATGCAATTTTTACATTCGCTGAACCTTTTAGGATTTTCGTCATTAAATATTGGAGCAAATTTTGATTTTGCCCCAAATAACATCACAAAGTACTCGTAGCATCGCAATCATCCCTTAGAACACGAATATATCTTTGCGTTTGATGTTGATCAATCTGCTGATTAAGAATTTAATGTTTTTCCAGCTTAAAAAAGTTATTTTCATCATTAACGATAAATTTGGGATCGATAATGTCATTTCGCGAATATATACGCGATGACAACATTGTTAATCGATCATTGAGATAATTTATGATCATTCTCTCGAATTTTCATTTTTATTTGTACGTAGCGAAAAAATTGCCGCAGGATGTTAATCCGAAGGGTGTGTTCGCCTGCAATGAACTCGATCTCAAGGAAGTTCATGTCTACGGTTTCGATTACGATTATACACTGGCGTGTTACAAACCGTCCCTGGATTACCTTCTTTACAATCTCGGACGGGATATGCTGATAAAAAAGTACAAAGTAAGTGACTATCGACGATTTTACCGCGTCGAAATAAGGAAAAAATGCAAATTTTTAATAGGTGAAAAAAGTTGCACTCGTCCTCGATAAAAAGCAAATTTTCAACAACAAAAAATGCGCACAATATTTTATTTTCTTCAGTATCCCGAGGGAATAGGTAATCTTGAGTACAAAGAGGATTTTGCGGTTCGCGGTCTTCACTATGACATCGAAAAGGGACTTCTCCTTAAGCTCGACAGCTTCCTACAGATTCAACTCGGGGCTGTCTATCGCGGCTTACATCCTGTCCCCGACGAGGAAGTTCTCAGGATTTACAAGAATCGCATCATCCCGATCGCCTATGTCGAGGCACCGCACAAACACTCGCAGGTGAGTTCTCGTCCAGCCAAAAAAAAGTTGATTCGTCCATCATATCGTTATCATTGTTTCACCATTGTTATTATTACGACTATGATTATTCTGATTGGAGCTTCAAAATCTTCTTATTCTGCTCAAATTTCTCACGCATTTCTCTCACAACTCGATACAAAAGCAAGTTTACCAGTTACTGATCGATCGAGCAAAATTCTGTAGTTGAAAACATTTTTTATGTTGGATATGAGAAAATAATTTTCAAACATTCTCACTTTCATATCATTGATTCGATTTTTGTACATTCTGCTTTGCATTATTTCAAGGTACTGGCCTAAAAAAGATTCAACTATTGGTACAATGAAGATTATTTAAATATTTTATTGCTTATGTTATGATTAAAGTTTTCATAAAAACTAAAAATTTTACTGATTTTTCACGCTGTATTGCTAGAGTCAGTAACTGGCACGCTCGCTTTATCCAATCACCATACCCGCATATATCTCTCTTGAAATTCTGTGTATCCGCATGATATCTGACCCATTCGGTTTCTTCGTGCGAATCCTACCCCCCACCCTGATGCACTCGAACGGATTGATGAATGCAGAAGGTGAGTGATAACGCACGAAATGCTCATGCAATTGCATAATATTCGTTTCATCTTGAACAGTTGAAAGAAAACAAAATGTTTTCCTCATTCACAGGATTCACCGCATCGCACGAAGATGATACAACTCGCTGATTTATTTTCGGTACCGGAAATGGGACTCCTCTGCAACGTTACAGAGTACTTCCTGCGTAATCACATCGACTATCATCCAGAGATACTTTTCAGAGATGTTAAGGTTTGATCTGCCGTACTCTTATTGAATAAAGAAAAACATTCGAAAAAATTAATTATAACGTATGAATAATTCAAAAATTGTTCGTAATGTTAAACTTCCAGAATTCGGTGCAAAGCTGTCACCCGATAATGCATCAAATGGTGGTCAACAATGTGTCCGAGTATCTCGAGCAAAATAAGGATTTAATTAAATTTTTCGAGCGTCTAAAATCAATCGACAAAAAAATGTTCCTCGTGACGAATAGTCCCTTCCATTTTGTGTGAGTCTCGCCTTTAATATTATACGCATTTGATTGTTTATGCGGGTTTATTTATTGTATTACTAACTTGGGTATTAATTTATGTGTTCATTTATTTATTTATTTATTTTCGTCCGTTCTAGGGATCGAGGGATGAAGTTTCTCGTTGGCGACCATTGGAAAGATTACTTCGACGTAGTCGTCGTACAAGCTCGAAAACCAAGATTTTTCACCGATGAAACAAGGCCAATGAGGGTCTACGACGAGGCTAGCCAAACGCAACTCTGGGATCGCGTGACAAAACTCGAGAAGGGAGTTATATATCAAGAGGTACGATCGTGTAATGAAATGCAACGTTATTTCAGAACGATGCATATGTAAGAAAGAAAAATCGATTTTTCTTCCTTTTTAGGGTACTGTGAAACAACTTCAGGACATGACAGGTTGGCGAGGTCAGGAGGTTCTTTACTTCGGTGATCATCCTTACAGCGATTTGGCGGATGTGACGTTGGAACATGGCTGGAGAACCGGGGCTATAATCAAGGAACTCTCGGTAAGATAAATATAACGTCATAAATAGAAATCAATAAAATCAATAAAAGATCATTCTAGAATTATTTATTTTTAGCGAATACTCGCTGGATCGTAATGAAATAATATACAAGTACAGAAAATGTGTACCCCATAATTATTTATATTAATTTTTGGGTGAAATCTGGAAAATATTTTTATTCGTCGTTCGCTCGAAAATCGTTTAAACAATATAACAATTTCATTGTACCTAGTTGCGAATTTGATAAACTCGAAATAATTTTACTTTTGTTTTCGATGAAAATTCCAGCATGAGATCGAAACTCTGAACGATCGAAAGTTCAAGGAAAACGCTAATTGGTTGCAAATGTTGACGTCTCTTATCGAGGAACATCAGGATTACGAGGGTCCGGACGTGCAGTCGCAGCTCGAGGAATGGATGAACGAGCGCGACGAGCTGCGCAACGAGATCAAACGCGTATTTAATCGCCAATTTGGCTCGGTATTTCGAACGTATCACAATCCTACGTACTTTTCGCGACGTTTGTTTCGCTTTGCCGACATATACATGAACTCGATAACGAATCTCCTCGGTTACTCGACGTCTCACACGTTCTATCCGAGGCGTGGTGTCATGCCGCACGAGTATATTAGCTATTTTATGTAAAAATTGAAAACTCCAAAACAACAACAGAAGATAAAACACCGCGTCTCCCAAACCCTAGAGTGCTACTCATGGATCAGTTTGAAGCTGCTAGAAAGTAGCCCTGCTAGTCTGCCTGCACTCAGTATTTTTTTCACTAAGAAGTCACCGAAATCGAAATAGCGGTCTGTAAAAGCCAAAATAGATGGAACGTGATTGGAAGTAGTATTGAAAGAGTTCTAGGCTTTGGAGGGCTAAAATCGAAATGAAGACTAAAAATCGGTCGACACGTATCGGATCAAAAAACTTCCAACATGTAGGGCTCGAACGACAACCTGCAAAAGCTCGCCGTAGAGATTTGTCTAAAATCGAAACACCGATTTTTTTTACCCAAAAAACGAACATATTCAAGCTCAAGCTAGATACATGTTGCACCGGGTTAAAAAATGTTCTTACTGTAGCGTTCTAGGGTTTATCTGCCAACTCAAGCCATAGAGATTTCTCCACACTGAAAATACCGATTTTTTAAAAATCGAATTCAGATGGTTTATTGAATTTAGAGCAAGATTTGAGAACATTGAAGTACAATAAAAATGCCTCTCTCCCTCAATGGTCGTAGGTACAAAAACAGATCGTTGTAAATAGATGTGAAATATTATAAGACGAAATATCATCGTGCTGTATCGAAAGCATTCGTATCAAAAGGTATGCGTGATTTATTTAATGTCTGAACGAACGAGATTGAGAATGAACGATGCGACCATTCGGACTGTATTGAGTATAAACTTCAAGTACAAATGTCTACAATTATCAACGGTTAACGATATTACATAATCTAGAAGAAAAACTAAGACGAGAAATATATCAAAACCGATCATCGTACGAAATACAGTTCGTCGATGAAAAAGTGATATTCGACGTGTTCGTTGTACGATGATTGGAAAACAATGTGGTCGATCCGAGTTTCGACTTTTAGAATAGATAAAAACGATATTACGTAAACCTTAAGTGCCATCGTAGAGGGACTCGGAAAATCGGCGTCACTTTCTCGAAAAACAAGTGTTCATTAATTTTCAGCCTTGTAGACCGTTTTAAACTCTCTTTCCAAGCTGCGAGCGAAGAGATAAATTGTAACGGATTGTATAGAATGTTGCTGTTGATATGGAGAAAAAAAGAAAATATTTATTTTCAATCAAATATGTAATTCAACCCTGAAGTTATCCTAATCCTCGAAATTGATTTGCTGCGGGCTTCAGACATTTGAAACGTGACGAAATGGTCGTAAGCTGATATTCTTTGAAAAAATTACAATGGGATCTGACAAGAAAGTGCGTGAACCTGAATTAAAACACGTATCGATCATTTTTCTTCATTAACAAAATTCACCCAGCAATTAATCATCAAACGAAATCGCATCGACAGGAATTTTCGAAGAATCCTAACGAGTCGTCCAACATTCCGGGAGTAAAGCCGTCGAGGATGACAATTCTAAAACCCATGAGATCAATCGCCGGAAGAATAAACGATCAATCTCTAATATCGATGATGTCTCGGCCAAGAAAATCGCAACGAAAAGTTTCGGGTGTTCCGAGAGTCGTTTTTGAGGCACCCACGTTTACGAACGGCGATGATCAGAAAAGTGAGTCAGATCTGGCATCTATAAACGATGAGAAATGACGCACAGCTTCGAATAAAACGAAATATGACACGTATAGCCGATGTTATGGTGGAGGAAGAATCGACAAGGCAAAACATCGACGATCGTCGGAAAAGTATTGAGAAAATAACACTGGAAGAAGTGGCCGAAGAACCATCGGTAAAGTTGAATGTCACATCATATCTTTTCCAGTAAATAAACCACACTAATCTGGCATGACAAAGTTATTTCTATCGTCATTTTTATGACTATTTATAATTCATAACTGATTTCATCATTTTCAAGGCTCTTTCGGCAATTTTGCAAACAGCAGTTATTGTTTTACATAAAAAAAATTATTAAGATGCATGAGTATTCTTTTCAGGATATGGATAGCCACAACAGCATGAAGGAAATAGTAACCAGGACGAAGAGACATTTGGCGTCACAAGCGGAAATCCATCCGCCACCAACTGGACCTCCAAAAGACGACGAGCTTGATAACCAAACAGATCGAGAAAGTATAAGACGCAGTACCAGATTTCTCGATCCTGCGATCGGCGAAATGCTCGTTCAACATTCTGTTCCATCGACAGTAATCATGATCTATATACGATATTAAATCTAATAACCGATTTATCCATTTGGGAAATATATAATTTTTTCTTCTAAAAGATTAATGAATTAATCGTCGATTTGGAAATGTTGATAAAAATCGTAATGGAATTTGGATCAAAACTTCCAGTCGTATCGTCATGACGTGCGCGGGTCGGTTCTTCCTACGACCAGCGAAATTTTAACAAGAACTTCCGGCACGCGCCTTCGCTTGTCAGACAACATAGCCGTCCAGAGCATGCTTTTCGACGTTCCAGAAACGCAATGTCTTCCTCCGCTCGAAGCTGAGGCGTTCGCGATTGTTCTGCAAGAAGCGTTGGATCTTCTAGCTACTCTGGAATACGTAATACCGGCGAGAGTCGACGAACGATGGGACGAAAGTTACAAGACCATTGACGAGAAATATGGTATTCCGGACGAGCCGAGAATCATGTTTAGGGAAGACATGGGATTGTTGCCTCTGATACCTACGGTTTCCGAAAAAATTCAACGTGATAGGTATGTCCTATTTTGATGAAAATCAAATTTGATTTACTAGTAACGAATTTTTTTATTAAAAGTTAAATCCAAAATCTCCAATTTTTATTTATTAGTTTTTAGTTTTTAGCTATTTATTAGGGTAATTGTATCTGTCTTTAAACAGATACATTCAATATCTATAACCATCTCCCAATAGCAAAATTAATGAACGACATTTTGTGTTTATCCATTTGCCATTTTCGTACGCGTACCTAATGATTCATTTTTTTCGGGTTTTAAGGACTTATATATACAACGTTCTAAAGGGTACAATCCGGGATATTCAGTGTCATCAAAGATACGATCGACTGGAGATCGAGGTCGACGATACCGCGAGGATTCTCGAGGGCGAGCACAATCTCGAAATTAATAATGAGATATGGATGAGTCAAGTTAAACAACTGCAGGACCTCATCGATTCTGAAAAAATAGAAAATGAGAAACAAGTCAAGGACTTGCTCCTCGCGGCCCAACGGATGAACGCCGAGGTCGACAGTGCGATGATTTCGAACACCTCAAAATTAAGTAAATAAAATATTTTACAATTTCGTATTTCCAATTTCACGAGTATTAAAAAATAGTCTTATCAATTATCGAAAATTTTCTACATAGTTTAATCGGTTCTAAAATCGTCATATTTCATATAGATTATATGTGATCATTTTTATAGCATATATCAAGCGATGGGAAAGCTCTCGACTCGAACAAAAAAAGTTACACCTTCAAATCAAAGAACAAAAATTGAACGATGCCCTAGAAGCTTGTGCGACTATGGAAAGAGCTGATCAGATTATTACGCGGGAAGTGAGAACTTTTCTGCAGGCAAATACGAAAGATCTTGAGGATGACATAGTTGCTTGGACGAGTCGTTACAACGAAGAACTCGAACGAGATCAGCAGGAAATAAATGAAACGAAGGTTATTTTTTCTTCAAATTTTTATCCTGTTTGATTCGTCGAAACTTGTATCATGCGTTTCATTACATCAGGAGCAAATCGAGCAAGAAAAATTGGATCTGCAGAATCTTGAAGAACTACGTGAAGAAAAACAAAGATTTCTTGATAAATGTTACGAGGAAAAAGAACTCGCTGAAAACGAAATCGCGTACCAAGCCGCCATCAACGATGCTGCAACTGTTATTCAAACTATTTGGAGAGGATACATGGTAAGGCATAAATTGGGTGAATATAAGAGACTCTGGGAGTCGTTTAAGAAGAAGAAGAAAAAGAAGAAGAAAAAAACGAAGGGGAAAAGATAGTGTCCTACACATATTAAACTAATTTAAAACATCTTGAATTTTCAACCATTGTTCATTAACAAATAAACGTTTTTCATTAAAGAAATATTATTAATTCTAGTGTTAAGCAAGACAGTAAACAAAAATCGTGGTGGCCAGTAGTCGACGCTACAAATGTGCATTTTTTATGAATATGACTATCTTAGGCCATCGAAACAACAAAATAATGTATCTTGTTTGCATGTATTCGGACCAAAGATTAGGCGAGAGATCAGCAACGCTCGACAAAAGTTAATACCTCGAGATTTGGTTCTGCGACATCTCAGCGGCCAAAAGGTGAACTGTTTCGTACCCACGTTAAGTTGGCCGCAATCTATCGTAATCATACATATAGTAAAGGAAACATATGTATATATAATCTGGTGGTCCGTACACGCCGATTGGGTGTTTTCGTGATTGACAAGAATTGTGCAATGATGACATATGTCTATATTCGAGGCCCGTACCAGCCCGTCCGCGTTCCAAAATATCTGTAACTACGACCCTAGCAGAGCCAACTTCATATCGAACTCATCAAAAATACGTACAGTTCCCTGTTTAACCCACGACCAAGGCTTTACCTCGAGTACACCAGAAATTCTCGCGAAATGCTTCTCTTCCTCTTCTTTACCGTCACCGTCGACTTACTTCAGTGTAGAAAACCAATTCGTTTGTCAACTTGAGACATAACCTCGAAAATCATTGTATCGAATAAAAATCTCGATAATTAGTGATCAGTGAAATATACATGAGTCGCGATGGATATATTAAAGGCAGAAATAATGCGAAAGCGAAAACAGCTGGAAGAAAGTAAAATATTAGTAAGCACAACGATATTATCGATTAAACGTATAAAATCATAAGTTTTTGTTACTTCGTCCTTACGATTGTTCCAATCAACGTTTCAGAACGAAAATAAAAAATATTTTAAACGGGGTGAATTGCTGTCAAAAGAAACTGAAACATCGGACAACAGTGGCAACAACAGTGACGCGATTAAGACTAACTTCGGCCAACATCCCATGGAATCTAGTACAAACACTTCGGAACACTTGACTCTCTCGAGGCCCGAAGTTATTAGAAGGCTTCGCGAACGATGCGAGCCCATAACCCTTTTCGGAGAGTCGGAAGTCGATTCCTTTCAAAGATTGAGAAAACGAGAAATTCTCGAACCGGAAGTTAACAAGGTGAGCTTAATCATTCTTCATTCCTCCCTCCGAATTAATGACAATAATGAATTTTTTTAAATATTCGTAACCGTTACAAGAACGTCGTCAATCTTCGCGTTTATACAAATATTTCGACTAGCTATTTGAAAAATGGCGGGAAAATATGTAAATCGCAAATGCATATCGACGGTTGAAAGGCGAAAAGTAGCACGATTCAAATTTCTTACGAAAACTAACACGTTTCTAATTTCACCACGAAAACCAACACGTTTCGATATTCGACGCGAAAACTAGCATGTTTCGGCTCTCACCGCGAAAACTAGCATGATTCGGCTTCTGCCGCGATAACTGACACGCCCGAAGTATGCTAGTTTTCGTGGCAAAAGCCGAAACATGCTAGTTTTCGCGGCAAATATCGAAACGTGCTAGTTTTCGTGTCAAAAGTCGAAACACGCTAGTTTTCACGCTGATATCAAACGTGCTTCTCTTCGTAAGAAATCTGAAACATGCTAGTTTTCATAAGCAGCGTCGATATATATTCCGAAAAAAACACATATCGCACGCCCGTTGCATTTATCGCGTATTTACCTGGTCGATCGTGAATTTTCGCGACTGCCGGATAAATAATATATCGACGGTTAAAAGGCGACTTGACTCAAGCGCCATTTACATCAAACGGCGCTTGAGTCAAGTCGCCTTTCAACCGTCTATATGATTTCTCATTATTTTTCTTTATTTATCGAGTTGCTTCGATAAATCGTTAAAAAAAATGTATCAACGTCTTTATCAAAAAGGCAAAATTCAAGCTTTCCTTCTCGTTCAAAGGGTTTTCGCAATGATTTCCAAGAGGCCATGGAACAAGTCGATCAAGCTTATCTGAATGAATTATTAACGTCCTCAAAACCAAATGGTCGCGATAGACAGGGCGACGTTAATGTTCCGGACGAGGAGATTACGTACGAGGACATACAGAAAATGTCAGCGAAATTGAACAAAGGCAATCGTGATTACGATATGAGCGTTATAACGCAATTTCTCCAGTTTTTGGTACAAATATGGGGAAACAATTTAAACAGCCGCGGTACCGCTGAAAAAATGAGCACGAGAGGAAAAATGGCGAGCGCGACGTACGCTCAGACGAGAGAATATCTAAAACCGTTGCTGAGAAAGCTGAAAAATAAATCGCTACCCGAAGATATTACCGACAGTTTGACGGAAATCGTTAAACATCTTTTGGAACGAAATTACATATTGGTAAAATCATCGTTAAATCTCAAACGATAAAAAACACTCGCGAGGGAAAATGCACGAATTAATTCTTGTTTAAAATTTCAGGCCAGCGACGCTTATCTGCAAATGGCGATCGGTAATTCTCCCTGGCCAATCGGCGTTACCATGGTCGGTATACACGCGCGTACGGGACGAGAAAAAATTTTCTCGAAAAACGTGGCTCACGTCATGAACGACGAAACTCAAAGAAAATACATTCAAGCCCTGAAGAGATTAATGACAAAATGCCAAGAATATTATTCCACGGATCCATCGCGTTGCGTCGAATATTCTAAAATTTAGGATCTAAGAGATTTGTAACGAGCTAGAATTCTAAGTAAATCATTTTGGAAATCGTGTGTACATAAAGAATAGTTGGAAAACAGTAGAGACCAATCACGACTCGTTATATCGCGCTGTATGATAATAAAGAAGTTTTTAATTTACGAATTTTATAATTACAAGAACAGGCAAAGGTAAAGAGGTTCTTTAATTCGTATCGAATCGCTCTTATACAATTTTGAATGACCTAATAGCTAAACTTTTGGAACGAGCGTATAGATTCTTTGTTACGAAACTTGCCTATTTCTGCGTCTCAATAGCAAGTTCTTCGGAGCGAGCGACAGCGACTTTTATCGCGTTCATCAAAGAAACTCTGAAATTGAATAATTATTTAGAAAACTTGGCAATCAAGATTGAATTAAAATATTATTAATCTTGTATCGATACTGGAGAAATCGGAGAATTCAATTACCGTACACCTCCCTGTTCCATAGCATGTACACCGGTAATGGTTGTACCACCGGGCGAGCATACTTCGTCTTTCAATTGTCCCGGATGTTTTTTTGTCTCGAGAACCATTTTTCCAGCACCGGCGAGAACCTGAGCGGCAAACTTTGTTGCCGTTGCTCGTGGCAAACCTGCCATTACAGCTCCATCCGAGAGTGCCTCGATTATTTGATACGCCTGAATGAGGTAAAATTGTTTTTTTTTTTTCCTAACGTTTTCCTTGCAAAGATTGGATTTTGTTTTAAATGAGAAAACTATAAAATACTTGGCGTTTTCTTTGGCCCGAATAATTTACTGTACTTGTGTGAGAATGATATTAGTGTATGATCAACGAGCTGTCCAGACACGAGCGATGTGACTCGAGTAATTCAGAATTTTAAAGGGAAAGTAGCTTAGCGATGAAAATCTAACTCGCGAAAGCTCGTCCCGGCACGAGCGATGTGACTCGAGTAATCCAGAATTTTAAAGAGAAAGTAGCAATGTGACTCGAGTAATCCAGAATTTTAAAGAGAAAATATAGCAATGTGACTCATGTAATCCAGAATTTTTAAAGAGAAAGTAGCAATGTGACTCGAGTAATCCAGAATTTTAAAGAGAAAGTAGCAATGTGACTCGAGTAATCCAGAATTTTAAAGAGAAAATATAGCAATGTGACTCATGTAATCCAGAATTTTTAAAGAGAAAGTAGCAATGTGACTCGAGTAATCCAGAATTTTAAAGAGAAAGTAGCAATGTGACTCGAGTAATCCAGAATTTTAAAGAGAAAGTAGCTTAGCGACGAAACTCTAACTCACGAAAGCTCGTCCCGGCACGAGCGATGTGACTCGAGTAATCCAGAATTTTTAAAGAGAAAGTAGCAATGTGACTCGAGTAATCCAGAATTTTAAAGAGAAAGTAGCTTAGCGATGCAAATCTAACTCGCGAAAGCTCGTCCCGGCACGAGCAATGTGACTCGAGTAATCCAGAATTTTAAAGAGAAAGTAGCTTAGCGACGAAACTCTAACTCACGAAAGCTGGTCCAGACCCTGTGAGGGCGCCTATAACGTTCATTTGAGACTCGGGCACTTGCTCGATAACACCGAGATGCGAGAACATCTCGTGAACCAAGGACAATTCGTCCAGTTTCGTATTATTATCTCCGCAATAAGCTTGAAATCACGAGTGATAAATAAATATCGAATTCATCACGAATATCGCCAGATTTGCGATTCAATTTCATTGAAACAAAATTACCTGTTATTCCCATGCCTACCATCAAAGGTGTATTGGGCATCGTTCGAACGACGCCGAATGTTTCTAAGTTAAACACCTTTCGTGAAATTTTCTGAAATGCCATAAAATCGCATTATTAGAATTTACAATATTCAGAAATCGACAAAATATTCTTCTACCGTCCAATGAATATCGATGTTTTAGACTTTCGAGCGATTTACGTTTCTCAATGTAGTCAGCGTCACTCCGACTAGCATAGAAACAAAGAGTTTTCTTTCGTATGTCGGAATTTGAACAGTTAGCGCATCATCGAAAGCTTGTGGTTTTATCGCAAGAAATATGACTCCGCAGTTCGAGATAATAACAGAATTGTTAAGACTGGTCGAGACGCCTAATTTTTTCCAAATATCGAGCGTTTCCTGTGTTCTTGCCGATACCCAAACGTTCTTTGGATTTAATATACCTGAGAAGTATCGAAGTTGTATAAGATAACACTTATGTTATTCGTTACAGACACGTAACGATTGTTTGTATTTTTACCTTTGTCGATCAAACCGGCACCAATGGCACGTGCCATATTACCACCCCCGATGAAACCAACTTTGACTGATTTTAAATCCATTATTTATTCCAACGCTGATACAATCGAGTTTTATTTTATTATTTATTTTCTTAAGAGGATTATTAAGATTAATATTCCTTTATGATAAAAATTAAAATGGAATTCGCGAAAGAAAACAACGCACTACGATAACTTATGACGAGATTATAGAGGACTCATAATTTATATAACCATAGGCATGACGAAATTTCGGAACATCAAACTTGCGAATACTTGTGATTTCAAATCCGGCCTATAGGCGGATACGCGTGAACTTAGCCGATTGAATACGATATTTTGTCATTTTTTGTTGTTCTTATCATTCGTCGGTTGATAAGCGATTGCTGGATTGATTAAAACGTTTTTTTTCTGGAGGAAAGATGGTTTTCCTTTGAAAAGTTATACGAATAGAATGTTCTTGGTATGTTTTACCTGGTTTCTCTTCTCAGGGCACCGATCGATGTGAAACTGTTCATAAGTGACGAATATATCGTGTTATTAAAAAAACGGAATTATCTTCAATGTTCTATAATAAAAATGAAGATAGGCCCCTAAATTAGTGATTAATTGATTCAAAGATATTGTTATAGTGTGTTTATAATGCTTAAAATACTTTTACTCCACAGTTTAGGAGACTCATTATTATAAATTTTGTCAATTTATCACCATAGACGTAGAAACTAAACGAAAGTATCGTAATACTACAGTGTCACGCACTTGATTAAAGTTCGATATCTCAATAATTCTTAAGCCGCGTCATGAGATAAAGTAATCTGGCATAATTCGTTATAGCGTCGTAGGCAGTCTGTGGATGGAGCACGAGAGAGATAACTACATAAGGCATACAAAGGAGACTTGGGATTCCCCATTTTCGAAACAATGAAGTTGCATTGAGGTGAGCGGGGTCAAATCTAAATTCGACTATGTGGTACATCAGGAATAAATCGACACGTTGAAATCGAGTGAGAGATAGAAAGATATGGATGAAAACGCACATAACTGCCTAAAGGTTATAATTCATTGGTGGAAAACTGCAGTTGCCAAACGAAACTGGCAACTTTTAAATAAATTTATCTTGTTGCAGCACTGAACCATAGGCACCCGCCATAGTGATCCACTGCGCTTGCGCGATAGCGTAGTGCGTGCCAGAGCGCCGTGCACTAACCACTCTACTCACTCCTAGGAAGACAATCCGGCATATTTAATATTATATATGATTTCCTCGTTGTAGGTTATATCGATCGATTTAGGTTTGTTCGCCGAGAATTTATTTTCAGTTCTTTACAAATTAATTTTCGATAATATTTATCGTAAGAACGTGTTAGATTGCTTTATTCCGTACATCAGAACAATTCGAACTTCATTTTGACAATGCTATGAGAGTTAAAAATTTGTCTTGCGTTCCTCGGGTATTTTACTTATCATTCATTTAATTTTAATTTTACAAAAAACAACCCGCCCCCCTACCAAGATAACTGCAAACTCAAAAAAAAACTTATTAATTTCATTTTGCCGATGCGATAGAACAACGTATACGAGCCATGCGTATATGCTCCATGGATTGTCCCAATTGCGTTATGGTAAATTAATTACGAAATACGAAATATCCCACGCACATATTATTTTATTTAATCACTCTACATAGTGCTGGATATTTGAATAACGAATGGGCTATTTTATCGTTTAAACTTTGGGAAACTTATTAGTATGACTAGAAAGAGACTTGCTGTATCATTCGCCTGGATATAAAAATAATTAATAATTGCCGATTTATAAGGAATTAATAGTCTCCTTCGCGGCTATCGTTAAACAGAGATTGTCTTCAATCGTTCGTATAAATAATGCGCGCGACTAAAACTGCAAATTCATCGCCGCACAAAACTCTCGTATCATTTTTCATTCCTCGTCGGTATAGTTTGATTTTTTTTCACTACGGTGCTCGTTTGGATCGATGACGATTTTTGTTGTTGGGGTCGAGGGGACTTGTATCTTGATCTCGGAACATTGGATAATCCGTTATTATTTCTCGGACTTCCCGAAACGTTCTCAAGGTCACAGTTAGCGAAATGTTCGTCAAAAAGTTCCTCGAGTTTCTTCGAGAGCGTTTCGATCGTGGCAATGCGATCGGTATCGTGCTGCACGTTTGTAAAATGCCATATAGAAAAAATTGCTATCATTCCGAAAAAATCCTCGTACTTGAGTCTAAAATTGTTATTCACGTACCTTATAATGTAATTTGGAATTATTCACGATTTTTCGAAAGTCTCTTTGAGCCTGCTCAATTTTGTGATAGATTCGATGTTTCAGTTTGTAGCCAATCGCTTCGAGAAACATCGGACTCTTGATGACTCTGCACTCATCATCGAACTGCAAATTAAATCTGCGCGAGTCAAACAATAATCTTGTTTTTTTTTTATACGGCAACTGAAAGATCGATTTGTTTGCCACTAACCTTTTCAATTGGTGCGCTAGATCCGCTAGAAGTCGATGAAGGGTATTTTAAAAGTTTTGCATCGTCCATTTGCCAGACAGTTTGATGAATCGTCGCTAGTTTATTCAATTCCAGTGGACTGAGCGTTTGTCTTCTTCTGGAACTGTACCAAACCGACCATCCACGCTCGCTGACCTTACTTTTTGTGTCTATCCAGCCGCTGGATGAATTCCCAGCATCCCTCTTCTTTGCATGACTCTTGAGGGGCCAGGCTCTAGTAGAACTTTCGCCCGGAGCATCTTCTTTGAGGATTTTTTTAGTCGGCAATCCCTCTTCGATCTCTCTCTCCTCGAGATCCTTCGACGGTCTCTGCGCAACACTTTTCTTCGATTTGTTGATCGATTGATGAAACTTATCGTTTTCTTTTCGCTGAGACTTTTTTCCCACTACTGAAAAGAACGAATTTCCCACCATAGGCTCGAACGAGCCCATTGATCTTATCTCTTTCGATCCACATGATTCGATCTTGCTGGCTGTGCAAGATTTTCCTGTCGTTCGTCGGACGGTCTCGGAATAAGTTGCCTTACCAACGAATTCCCCACTAGTGTCGATCAGAGAAGTTGAGAGCATTTTTTTTGGTGTCTCACGAGTGCTGGATCCCGACCTCTCACAGTTCTCAATCCCTCGAGGACTATCGATGGTCGGTTTTTCTTGAAAACTGTCTGCTAGTTTTCTCGTAGCAATTGTAGAACCACCGGAGCTATCGTGGGAGCAATGCTTTATCGGTTCCGGTGTAGATGTTACGACAGTCTTGGGTTCCCGAATAACATCTTCGGTCCAGCTGTTCAAGGACCCTTCGGCGATACTTTCTGCATTCGATTTTTTAGCATTTATAGTGCTTGCGATACTCGCATTACTCAGAGTCCTTATCAGCCATGAATCCGTCTTGACATTGGTCCTTGTTTGTTTGCAATCTCGCGACACGGAATCATGGCAGCGACTAGGAGAAAGTTTACAAGTCGAACTTGAATCATCCTCGGACGCCTCGCAAAAACAATCTTCCGCAAGGTTTTTTGCGGTGTCCGTCTTGAAGGATATACGATCGAATAATTCGCTATCTTGAATTCTCGGTGTAAAATCCATTTGCCCATTTTTCATCGAATTCGGGCTCCTCGATTTGGCAGTGCGATCCTTACCGGACGATTGTACGTTGAGAGCCTCTAGCAAAATCTCGGCCGAGGCGCAGGCGGCTTTCCACGCAACGTCCTGCTGTGTTTCCTGATTCGAGAATGACCTGACACGACGAAGAATCCTTGGTGAGCTTTGGAGTGAAAAATTAGCCGGTGGTGGTACGATCGGATTAGCCGGAAACGGTCCTCTTATCGTCGTACTGGTTGCTGTGGTGGTCGTCGAAACTTGAACAGACGAAGTTATCACCAACGACGAAACAGAAGATACAACTGGATTTTTCGCACCGGAATTACCGTTATAATTTCCTCCGTGACCACCACGGGTCGAGTGAGACCTCGGGGTGCTATTCGTGACACGGGAACTTCCAGGATTATCGCCACGTCTTGTATTCTTCCGATGATGCCTCTTCTTCGGTACGTTGTAGCTTCCCGGCTTCATATAAACTCTGGCATCCTCAGAACTATCGTACTCGTCGAGATGATGATGAACGTTGCTACTCGTGCGCTTCTTGTTTAAGAGATTTGAAGCGTTCCACGGCTGACTCTGAATCGCTTGCATGTTCTGTAACGTCTGCAACTGTCGATTACCGTCCATGTGAAGCTGCCTGTTGAGATCCATAGCACTTCTTGAAGTCTCCTGCGGATGGGTCGATGTCTTCATAGTCATCGCATCGTGATTCTTGCGTCTTTCGACCGAACAATTAATCGTACGATGACCTTTGAAATTTCGCATGCTTGCGAACCAAGCCGACAAATTAGCCGTCATTTCCTTCGTGTCTCTATTTGCATTTGGTGTATTGCCCTCGATCTGACTCAGCAAAGTCATCTTTGTCTTGGGCACCGCGGCCAATTCAAGCTGATCCGATGAGGGCTTTCCAACGTAAACTGGATCTTGGTTCAGGTTCGTGACACTCGTTGCGGCTACGGCGAGATTACTTCCACAATTGTGCTCGTTCAATTCCGCTATACTGACGTTACCGGTATAATCCGGTTCGGCGCAGACCTTCCCAAGACCTTTAGGGTCACCAACGTTCGCCTTGTGAATTGAGCCGAGAGGAGTTTCAGCTCCCGCCACGGGATAAGTGCTTCCATCCGCGTTTGGACAATGACTCGTAGTGTTCCGAGCAGCCGAATTCACTGAATTCGCTCTCGGTAGGCATCGCCGAGCATACGCATTCTCGTACGAAGATTCTGCCCTTTTTATCTTGAATAGTGGCTCGCACGATACTGGAACGATGCCGCGCGGATTCGCGCCTCTCCCGAAGAATAAATCATACTGTTGTTCGTTGAGTCCCCACCGTTGTCTGTCCGTTTCCTTTGGATTTCCAATACTCTCCATTACTTTGTTCCGCAAATGAAAAAATTCGGTATTTAACGAGTGTCTGGATGACGATGTGAACTTCGTTGACGACATGTTGGCAGAGTTTTTTACGTGGCATCTACCGTTGGCTGAAAACCCTGATTCGGTTTGGCCGATCGAACCGTCCGGTATCGATTTCGTACCATCAATTGTTGATGACAAATTTTCCGTAATGGTCCATTTGCTTCGTAGCTTCGTTTCCTTTTGCGATTGCTGCTGCGACTCGAGGGGATGAAAATTCGGATGACTCGTCGACTGAGTCGCGTATCGAAGCGTGTAGGTTGAGTTGCGATCGGTTTTCGGACAACAGTTGAGCTTGCAAGAATCCTCCCGATAATGCTGAAAAGAATCAAAGAGATCGGCGCTCGTATACAGATTTACATCCCCGGGAAATGATGGGTTCGTTGAATTTTCTTGATGAACCATCGTTTCCAAGCTCGCCGAATAATTCGACACGCTTTCTTCTACGTTTACCAGTGTCTTGACCAATGATTTCATTAGATCGATCGTGGCGATTTCCCAGGCTTCGAAATGTCTTGTCAATTGCCCGTCAAACTTCTCACCGAGACTTGCATAATGCTGTTTGTTCAAATAATTGTCGAGAACGAGCCATCCATTGCTTATTCTCAGAAGTGCATTCACAAGATCCTGAACGAACGTTCTGTCGCCGGAATAAATAGGAAAGCAAGTGGATGATTTCATGACCGCGGTTCTCGTCGCGCATGAAATATTCTTAAGCCATCTGGCTCTTGAACTACCGCGATAGTTTGTTGAATCCAAAATGTTTTCAGCTTCGTTGCAGCCCCAGTAAATTGTTTTTCTCATAGTCTCGAGATATCGCTGGGAATCGTATTTGTCGTCTTGTGTTTGAGTGCTCACGGTGCGATTATTCTGCCCAATGGTTACTCCGTACCCATGGCAAAAATCGGCGAACCAAGCATTTGTTTTATTGGTTATGCTGTCACCCGCGGCACCGCCAAAAGACGTCGAACCATCATTTTTTGCACGGGCTTCATCCTTGCAAAGATCGTTTGACGATGCTGTATTGCACAATGCCGAGACCATTTTCTCAGCCTCAATGGTGAAATCGAAGCTCGCCGCTGACTCGTCCGAGTAACGTTCTTCCTGATTCTTCGTTATGATCGAAGAATGCAATCGATTTGTTTGGATCGGTGACAGCGAAATGCTTGAGCTTGTTCCCCCATCGGGAACCTTATGGAAGGTTTCAAATCATCATTAAAGAATATGCATGAAGAGTGTGGTCGCTTAAAAATAAGTCGACGGAGAACATACGTTGAAGATATTATTAGACGTTTCTCGAGCAGTTTGAACCGGCCACTCGATATTCTCCGCTCTTGGCACCATCGAGTCATGGCATTTCCGTTCTTCAGGAACCGTCAAATTCCTTGAACAAGTCACAGCATGAACATCGACGCTCGAAACCATCGATAATTTGTCCCTGGGTAGTGAACCGAAGGATGTCAAGCTCACAGGACTTTGAAAAATCTGATTAACAGGATTGGCCTGACCAGTAGCGATTTGGTTGCTACCAAACGTTGGAATATTTCCGTACGCGTTCGCAATATTCGACAACTGAAACGCGGGTCTGGCATTGATCTGTTGAAGGTTGCAGGTATTAGCAGCTGAAACATTGTAATAAGGGCCTTGCGTCTGGCCGACAAGAGGTTGCTGGTGATGATGGGATGGTTGAGGGCGTTCAGGAAGCAGACAAAACGCTTGGGGCACTTCCGGGAGTTTCAAGTAAGGCTGAGGTATCAGTGTTAACCCGGAGGCAGTGGCATAAGGATCACCATGTGCGTAAGGGGCATGCGGAAAGGTCGGTGATGTCACCAAGAAGGAAGCAGCTGCAGGTCGTACACCGGGAGGTGGCGGATTGATCGGACACTGATCAAAAAGGACCAACGAGGGTTTGGGAATGTAGGTCAAGGGTTGTTGGACATGCGCCTGTTGATTTTGAAAAGGCTGACAGTATTGTTGTTGATGGTGATGATTAGGATGATGATGATGATGATGATGATGATGACCACGCGTAGACTTGTTCTTCGCTTGCCACTTGGCCACTTTCGTTGGACGAATCGAAACTGTGTCAAATTCACAAGGGGGGGGGGGGGGATCAATTATAAATAGTATGAAGAAAATTGAATTACATTAAGCAATAGGAAAAAACATTTTTCTCTCATTCGGGCGGACTAACCTTGATTCGATAAAGGGGCTGAAGTTCCGGATAATCCAAAATTTTTCTGAACTTGTGTGTAAACGCAATGGGGATGAAGATTGGGCGTACATGGTTGAAGCGAAGTTATCGGGCCAAAAAGAACGTGTTGTTGTTGCTGTAAGAGCGAAGGAGATGGTGATGGACATGGAACAAGGGACGGACTGGAACAAGATCGATTATGCGGCGGCGGGTGTCCCGAAGGGTGCATGTTCCGATGTTTTCGCGATCAGTATTGTTTGTATTCTTCCACAGTTCGATCCACAGTGGTGGAATATAACTATATTTTTTGTGTTGTTATCTTCTCGGTGTGTCTATCTTTCAACTCTCGCAACGTTTATCCTCGCGATACTCTCCGTTGGTTTTCGAATCAGCTGAAAATCACGCGAGACTATAATAGATCAAGGTCTTTCAGACGGCGAAAGGGGCAAGTATGAAAACTTACCTGCTATCGACCAGGACGATTTTAGCGATCGACTTCAACTTGGCCGAGGTGATTGGTCGCAGTGGCGTACTGGAAGAACGTGAATGTCGAAGAATATTCGGCATAAGCGAAGTCATCTTTAAAAATTGCGCGATTTTATACGATTAGCGAAACTGCAAAGGATGCAAATATCACAAGGGATTCGGTGATATCATTTGGGTGCTCGATGACGAATTGACGTTGGTTTTCGTGAAAATTGTTTCGACAGCTCGTTAATTCCTCCAAAAAATCGAGGAACGCGATATATCGTGGTGACTTATTTTCTTCTAGGGTAACGAGGAAAAAAATCGGTATATCTGCGACAGAGCATCATGATCCAAGTGAATAAGACCGATCGAGAAAAATCAAATTCAAGCCCTCTTACATGTCACGGGCCACGAACAGCCATTAAATGACATATTCACATAAATTAAATAATTGACGATCGTCGGGATTGAATATTCTTTTTCTCGGTAAAATCGACAGCTGTGCAAGCTTCGATCAGCTGACGGACTTACCGGGTGATTATAAATTATGGTTACGTGCCTCGTAATAACACCGTGAATTGATCCAATTTCATGACAAATTGATAAAGTATCAAATTGACAAAGACTGCCAATTTACATTTTGGTGTCACGCTAAGGTCACGAGAAGAGTCAAGCGCTCTACCTCGAAGTAGGACACATCGCTAATAATTTTTACGATGTATTGAAGTTATCAAAAAACATTTTTTTCAATAAAATGAAATGAACAAAGCACCCTCTACAAGGAAGCCAAAAAACGAAACTACGTCATGGTGCATTCGTATATTGATTTTTTCTTAGTTTCTTTTTCATATCTCGGGGCCGCGATTGCGGTGAACAATTGTCTCGAGAATGACTCACGAGACTCTTTATGTATACACATAAATATATATCTATATATGTATATGTATATACGTATATATATATTATTGATTATTATAATAACCTAATCTACGAGATCACTAATAATCGGATTGCACATTATTTATGAAATTCAATTATCCACCTTCGACGAGGATCCTTATACGTACACACGAGAGGGGGCGCGAGTGCCCGCACACACATATGTACATGTAATATTACGTTTTATACTTTCTTCGTTTTCCTTTATTCTGCACATTCACCTCTATCTTTTTTTCTTGTACCTCGTCGAATTTAAAGCGAATTTTTCTTGTGTTCTCGAAACCTGCGTCTTTATCAGAATCGTTAATACATATCGCAGTTGGCAAATTGATTGAAGAATGTGTATGTGTTTCTGTGTGTGTGGGCTTGTATATGTGTGGGTGATTTTTTTATCACGTACACTTATGTCATAGATAAAGTTTCTTATAACGCTTTTAACTTCTTTTATTTAATTCCGTTTCATTTTCATTTGGCTCTTATATTTTCTTTCGACTTGTATGTATATGTATATATATATGTGTGTGTGTGTGCACATATATTTAGCTCTACACGCAGAACGCTTTGAATATAGACAACGGTGTGCCCGATACGATGATCGATTAAACAAAAAATCGATGTCGAGGACGACGGACTCGAGAAGCACCCTCTCATTTAAAAAAAAAAATTGTATCCAAGATTGTCGTTGTAGCTGGCTTGATGCGAAGTTATTGGCCAACGTGACAGCACTTGTCTCGTTGCGCGAGCTTTGCTCCGTGTACGATCTAATTATTAGCGATAGATTTTCTTTCTTTATCATTAAATTTGATTTGTTCTCATTGTTTTTAGACTCTGCGTGTGTGTGTGTGCGATCTTCCGGATCGGATTGGTTGGTCCTTAATTTTTTTAATTCCTTTGTTCCATCTTTTTGTTGTTTGCTCTAGTTTGCTTTGCTTCGTTTCTTTCGTGGCAGGCGGAGGCACGAATCGGCGAATGTATACCGAGAACGCGTGATTATATAAGTAATTGATTAATGCGCGTAATACGATTGTGTGTATAAGAAGTAGCGCTTTTTTTCGTGACCGCGTGCGCGTGTACAAGAAGGCAGTGTGATGTTAATGAATTTAATGCTGTCCTTTTTGGATCTTAATTCGTATACATTGTCACATCTGGTCTGACGAATAATACGAATACGACGAGAAATACGAGTCTCATGAGTCGAGTGTGAGACTTGAACGAATATCGAAGGTAATGGCTATAGCTATAGCTGCTTTTTTTAAATTTCTTGTCTTATTAGCTTGGACTGCCCAATTCATTTGTTTCCACGTCCCGCCCAATTTTTTTAAAATCCTTTTTTTCTCTATCGACTTGCCATTCGGTCGCTTTTCTTTCAATAGGGCACTCTTCTTGCGTTCGACGTCGCGTCACGTTTTTTTACTTTTTCCTGTTTGACTTTTTTGTTCATTCGTTTAATCTTCACATTGCTTCATTCACATTGAAGTTTCGACTTGCTACGAGCTCGTGCTTCTGTCTTCTTGTTTTCTTCGGTCAATCCTTTTCGTTTGCCGGATCGGCTGGTCTGCACATGTGCTGCGGACGGGATAGGTGTGGCGAGGGTAGTTTGTTTTAAATTTCGTGGTGGCGGTTATTCTTGTTGCGAACGACGATAAATTTTTGTTCTTGTTGTTGTTTTAATTAGAAAAAGAGAATCTAATTGCGCAAGTAGACGTTGAAAACGCTACCGAGGAGGCACATGACCACTAAAAAGTGAGGCACGTGCGCGTAACTCGGGGTCGCGGCATTGCAGAGATTGGTCAAGCAGGAACAAACCTCCTGTCGTCCACCAAAACCGCTGCGCTGGTAACAACGTCCCTTGTAATTCGACTCGTCGTAACCACAGGTCCTGATTACACGAGTTTCCGGTGGCACTGAAAACAATCGAATGAAGAGAAATACGTGCAGTTTGAAAATTTCTAAATATATAAACAAATCTATATAAAAAATCTCGTTCCCTAGAACGATTAAAACCGAAGGAATTTTACATAAAAAGATTGCAACGCATAATTAAAAATCTTTTTTACATTCTCTCGATTTAATATTTAAAAAATCATAAAATAAGAGTCAATATTTCATAAATAGTGTATAATAAATTTGTATATTAACGATAACGGTGGTAATTACTCGTACCGATTAAATCAGAGGAAGGTAAGACAAAAATTTAAGAGCTAATTATCGAAGTTAACGATTAATTAATAGGTTTGTATTATTATTCGCGATAAAGTGACAATTAATACGAACAATTACCACATCTATGTCTATGTACGCACATGCAGAGAAAGAGTTCAGTTTTATTATACGTACAGCCATTCATAGAAAACTCGATCGACTGGACGGTCTTACGGCACATCGTGTACTTGGTACCGCCCGACGAGACCTGACAGTCTTTCTGAAGTGCATCCGGTGGCTTCTTATCGGCGCATCGACTGTCGATATGGCTGTTGCATTCGTAACACGTCAGAGCGTCAACCCCTGTAAATTAATATTACCGTATCATGTAAATTCGTAAACGACGCAAATACATCATCGATATCGAAATTCGAGGTCACGTGGATCTCGTGATATTTCTCGTATTTATGTCGAACGCCTCTTCCTTTTTTCTTCAACCGCATGTATGAGAAAGATGAAAGTCTCTTATCTCAAGACTGAGGTCAGAGTACCAAAGTGATAACGATGGCCGAGAAGCTCGTACATATTTTTCTGAATTATTTCTAACGATACAAAAAAAGCATCGGCGTATAAATACGTTAGTCGAGGATTGTACCATTTACGAGTAAATCGCGTCTACGGACATGTATAAAAATTTATGAAAGAGCTCGCGAGGGTGCTCGAGACAAATGGTTCAACGAACCCGCTCGACGATGTCGGGCTAGGAAAAACGGTATGGTAGTAGCGGCATTAAAAAAAAATCAATCCAGCTCAACGTGGCCCAGAAAGGGTGGCGTCGCTGTGTCGCCGGCCTTCTCCATCCTCTCTTTTGCACGTTCTCTGGTCCGTACCCGGAAGTCGCGGTTTTAGTAATACCGCCCGTAAAATTATAATCTTGAATTGATCTGCATACTGAATAGCTTGACACAAGTTTTGCTTGGTCGGTGAAAATTGTTGACATTTTTATAGTTCTATACTTTCGGATCAAGCCCAAAGGGTCGAACCGATTCGAACAAAATTTTAGTAAGAATCTGAAAATATTCAAGAACATCGAAGATATTTCGGATGGCAATTTTTAATAACGATAATAACAAAAAGATATTGTCGAATTTATGAAATAAGAAACATCTATACGACAAAATTTCAATCGACAATTTTTTAAAACTAAATATTATTCCTAAGTTTTGTCAACACAGTCATATTTCTTCACAATCGTCTCTGTGTTTTGAAACTAACGTGGTTAACAGAATTTTCAAATATTCATTCGTGAAACTGATTTTTCAATGACCTTGAAACTGCACAAATATCGAATGAAGCCTGTGCCTAAAAGCGTATAAAACATTCGGTACGTTGTTCATGCTTTGGAAAAATAAAAAAAAATATTTCCTGAATAAAAGAATATTAATTTCAAAAAATCGTGTTGGACCATTTTATTTTAACGAATGTGTAAATAATTTTTCGTATTATCAATAATACAAAATAATGTCCTCCGATTATTTCCCTCATCAACATATATCATAGTGAGAAACCAATAAATCTTGGTTCTGGTTAGTATTATTAGTTTCGTTCATTCCTAATGGTCTCGACGAACCGACCGGCCTCTGCAGATATTTGTAACGTATGTATAGTTACGAGGGCGCCTTTTTCCACCCTCTTCGCGCGAGGGGTGAATCGCATATCCCATGCCTAGTGTGACTCACTTTTATCCGGGGTAACGTTGGCTTTTGATTATTCCTACATACATAACATCGTCAATATTACCCGCCGAACCCTTGGTCTTTGCGTATTTCACATCGTCATCGATTCTACCCACGCCTGCGCTGCTACGTTTCCATGGGAAATTGATACGTAGAGAACCCTCATCTAGGAACTAGGACACCTCCCGGGTCGAGACGATTTGTCGAAAAAATTTTCCCTCGAGGGTTGATGAAAATTTTAATTAAGACGATTTTTTATTTCATATATCGAACGAAAATGATTTATATCATTTATCTTTAAACAACAAAAAATTAATTTTAGCCACAACTTATCTGACTTTATGGCAGTATGGTGGTCGATCGAGACTCTCGCATACCCCTGAAAATTAGCTGACCCACTTTCACTTCCCTCTCAACGTCTATAACCAACTCACCCTTGACGATCGCGACCCGACATATTTATCAAAACGATCTCCCATTATATATCGTTTATTCTATTTTTAATACTAACATCGATCTGCCGAAACGTCTTACGTTACGAAGTGTCGTATACTCGTTCGGGGGTGCGTAAGACAACGTAAATTATTTTTTCTTTCGTCGAATATTCTTTTTAATATCTATTATTCCTTCATACTATCGTGATTAAAATAACAACCACTTTTACAATGGCTCGTGGGTCATTCGATAATATTTCGCAACACTCGAGGGACTCACCTAAATGACCGACGAGTAAATAGGCACCGCAAACAATCACAAGCTGTTCGACCTTCATCCTGTCTGAGTTATTCGAAAAAAATTAAATCTCGAGCTTACGTCCTTCTCACTGTACTAATTCGGAAAATACGCGACGCGAATTAAATATCGCGGCTAATAAATATATAACTATATGTATATATCTATATATATCGTTATATATGTATATATATATATGTTATATTCGATTCGTCGATCGTAAAGTTTTCCGCGGACGAAACACGAGGAGCAGCACAGTTCGTACGTTATAGAGAGCAGCGACGATACTGCGCGCTTTTAACACTGTCCGGGGGCTGCGCGCGCGACTGTGATGCGTGTGGTTTGTAAGTATAAAGGGGGTTGGAAAAAATACCGACCCCACGGCCTCGAGAGCTCGGCAAGCACTGTCGAACTCGGTCGCTGGCTGGCACGACTGGCTACCGTCGCAACCCCACACGGACTTTGTAACCCGGTACACTGTGTATATAGTATAGAATAATGTATAATACACACGCAACGAAGATTCTTCCTGGGAGGGAGTAGATAACCGGTGAGGCAACCGAGAGTAATACACTCGGAGCTACTTACGCACAAGCACACTTTCAAATTAAACAAAAATAAAATAGAATTGAACGAAATTGAAAACAAAATATCGGAACAAAAAAATCTGCAACAATTGTTCATAAATTTTAAAAAATTTTACATTTTGTGGAATTTTTAACACGTTCGGTAAAAACTATTTTTGTCCATTATTCGCACCATATTAAAAAATATGATAGATTTGTCCAAATGTAAATTTTGCGATAACATGCCATTTTTTAATTCTTCGATTTTGGATAAAAAGATCCGTCCTTCGTAGATACGTGTAGAATTTTATTTAATTAATTCGGGGGAATAGCTGTATCGCATGGTACGCATATAATGTATCCCCCGCCTTTAAATCAACGACTGTGACTATCGAGATCCGTTTGTACAATTTTATAAACATCCATGTCAGCATCATGATAGAATCGATCATATTCCTGCGAAAAAACGAGTCTAAAAACGTCAGAATATCATTCATGCATTAAAATTAACAATTGTCCTTTTCCGAAAAAATTGGGCCCAAAATTATTTTTAATCACAAAGGTCCGATTTGCTATCACCCGTTTGACATAGCTATCGCTTCATAAGCTCTGGCCCACTTTAGCTAATTTACCCTATATATTTAAATCGGGTTATCGATCGAATGGACGTTACTCGACTAATATATATTTCTAGGCGATTGCAAAATATAATTCCAAAAATTGGACAATTATGTCACAAGCTTATACGCGTAGATGTTTAGTGGCACAGCGCGTGTAAGCAGGGCCAAATTGTGATAGTACAGGGAAGGCCGTAGGTGGTACGTTCAAGTGGAGCGTAAAGTGATGGTTCGTGGCTACTACCGGACTAGGCCTGAGTGGATAATACCTCTTTTCCTGTGACACGGAACGTCACCAATCCTCAACGCGTATCTCCCGGCCAAAGCGCTTCGACAACACACGTACGTCCGTTCATGAGACTGATGCCTATGAGCCGTTCTCCCAAATAATTGCGCGACTTTGGACCTCGTGGTACCCCCATTCCCTTCTAACTCCAAAATCCGATCACGTACGCCAAGAAGACTTCAATTTTTTTCAGTGTCATGATTGGTCATTGTTGATGATTTTTCAATAGTAGCTCTTCAATTCATCCTTTCACGACAGTTAAAAATTATAAAATTATATTATTTTTATTCACTAATTAATTTTATTATTAGATTTCGAGTAATAATATTGACTTTTTAATATTTCTGTACGATAAAATGAGAGATGTATGGAATAATGCAGAGAGATTAATCAAGTTGCACCGACGACTGGTAAAATGTAGAACGTACTCGCGATAGTCACGCGACTGCCACTTAATAACATTTCGTGCGAGTGGCGAAGAAGTTCTCGCGTGCTGGCGTCCGTCTGTAAATTCACGCGGGCAAAAATCATACGATCTCGCGACTCCGTATAAATGAAATATCCTGCCTATTTTTGTGGACAAATGTTCAAAAATGCGTACGAAAAAAAATCTTCCGATTAACGTCTTTACGAATTTTTATTCACAATCTTTTAACAGAATCGATTTACGACAACAACAAAAAGAACGTCTTCGTTTCAACTCAGACTCACGTAATAATAGTGAACGAGGAATTGCGACGTGATCAAGATTCCTGAAATTCGTCCAATTAGATTGACTGACCGGTTGCAGCCAGAATCTTTGCATTCGCAAACTTTCTGATAACTGTCTCTGCTGTACCGACCGCGATAACAGTCCTTTCCCTCGGTTTTCAGCATCGCGCATTCTCGTATCGTAATGTAATCCCGAGAATCGGTAAAATAGTCTGGAATGCAAGATTCACCCGATCAAACGAGAAAAATTTGTCGAAAAAAAAATTCCCGCCTTTGCCACAAAACTCACAAATCGAATTGGTTTTACGACAGTAACCGTGGGAGTTCGGACAGGGTCGAAGATACTTCCGATCGGCACTCTTCTGATTACAATTTGCGTCCTCGGTGCTTTTACACTGGTAACAATCGATACCTCTGCAAACTTTAATTAACGATGTCATAAGAGCAATATAAGTCTCGAATATTTGACAAAAAAAATAACAAAAAAATTAGTAAACATTTTTTCAGTCCCATTTTGCCGATCAAAAAAAATCTCACCCCTCTGAAGAATCGACAGTAGCAGTAATATCCGTAAGACCGCGATTGTTTTACACTGCATTATAAGCTTATACACTTCATATGGACATTGTCCCTTCCCTCCTTCAAGGCTTTGCAAGCTCGTAAAAATTCAAAAAAGAAATTTTATTTCTTCTTGAAGGATTTAACCTTGAAAAAGGATTCGATCACTCTTTCAGGTAGTTGATGATTTTCCATGGGTGACTGGTCGTCCTGAACGTAGCTTCTCGATATTTCGATATATCAATTTAAAAAAAATAAAAATAAAACAATAGAAAGACAAGATAAATCGTAGTTGATTTACCGCGAAGAATTTTTTTGTTTTTTTTTCATTCGTTATATTCACTCAGCATGCCAGTGAGGGAGAGTCGCAATCGACGACTCTCGCAGTAGGTACCTACGAATCACGCATATGTGTCAAGGACCAGTCGTGAACGATTCGCTAAAACGTATCGCTAAACGCGCTAAACGGCCTGATCTAGGCAGCTTCGTGTAGCGCATCAGGAGACGCACCAACTTCCTATGAAAAGATTCAGATACATAAAGTGCATTTGAATGGATACACTGCCAGCGGGGAGGACGGATACTGTTACGACGATACGTCGAATGTATCTTTTCATTTCGTTATGGATTCACAAAACACGCGATAATCGTGTATTGGGTAGCTGCTTGATAACGCGATATTTGAAAAAAAAATGAAACATCCACACCGAGTCGAAGATTCATCAAGCTACCGATATTATTAAGAATTTCAATAATTCGATCAAACATTATTTTTACATCATTTTTACAACACAGTCAAAAACGATTTTTGGTTTTTCTTCACAAAATGGTCGTTTAAATAAATCATGTATCCGGAATTCTTGTGTCGGCAATATAGGTAACCCCTATGGCATTCGACATTATCAATTCTCGGAAAGAAAACTGCTGATTATTCCAGCAGTGAGTCATCGACCTACCGTCGGCAAGAAAGTTTTCTTCATTGTCTATCGAGATAACCGTGGGCACAATGAAGGGAGCTCTATTTTGAACTACAATTACTCCATACGTAACTACGAATCTTTTTAGTGAAAAGGAGGTTGAAAATTTCGAGGGGTGTCCCTTATTTTTATCGAATCTCGAAGAACAAAGATCAACATGATCGAACATATTTTGGGGTTGTAACGAAATTATATAATTTTTCTACGTTCGTCCGGAAATACAGGGGCGGTTCGTTCCACGTCTGACCCTCTTTATCGTCGTTGGATCGTCCACACCTGGAACTCATTAGGCTATCTGTCTCTGCTTTATCCAGACAGGAGATCAAATGGAAAAAAATAACAATAAAAAACAGATACGTACTTCGATATAGCGACTAGCAAGCGCTAATGACAGTTGTCGAAAAAAGACGGGCATTAGACACCGGGGAAGGATAGGATCTTGTTTTAGTGTCACTGTGGAGTCTTTGTAGCACGTGGCCCTCGCCATGTTTAAGCCCTCGACGAGAAATGCCCGAGGAGCTATTTAGTCCATTGTTCCAGGGAGAAACAGCGAGACATACAGCATTTCTCCTTCGTTATATACGATTCAGCAAATGTGGGTGGGTTTTGCCATTTTCCGTCTATCCCTCCTCGTTTCTCTCCCTTCCCTCTCCACGAGATCCGTGACATAGGGGGTATTATTGTTATTTGGGTCGCGGCAATGTGGCGCCAAGCGCCCCGACGCTCTCGTTTACCCTCGTCCTTCTACCCTCTCGCCTATCGCTAGAGCTCACAAAACCCCCTTTTATTATGCGTGTCCTGCGTGGTTTCGAACCCGCGCCATCTAACGGCCAACCCTCTCTTTCCGTTTCCTTTCTCGGCTGTGTTCTCCTTCTTTTTCTTCTTCTCTTTCTTCTTCTAGTTCTTCTTCTTCTTCTTCTTCTCTCTATTTTCATCCTCCTACTTTGATTCGCTATCGCGCACGGACGATTTTTAAAGGGATGATTCCTCGGACGAATTTGCTACTCCGACAGTACCCAAACGAGATGAGAAAAGAAAACATTGAAAAGCGGAATCGTCGTATTGGTCGGGTGTAATAATCCTGTTTAAAGATGAACCGGGAGATTGAGTTTGCATCGAATCAAAAACTTCGATTGCGACAAAATGAATTTGAGCGTTAATAATTAGCGCGATTGGATAAAATATAGAAAAAATATCAAAGCATCGCCTATTCGCTACGCATCAAGGCCTCCAATTGACACCATCACGGACTGGATTTACCGAATAACCGATTGACCCATTTGGTATCAAGCTGATACGAAAGTCCAATTAGCGCAAAGAGGGCCTGATGCAAAATTAACGAGAGGATGCTTTTCTATGATACGGGGACGTGTCCGATCAAACGCAAATTCTAATGGGGTGCAGCATTGACTTGCATATCACATGATAATTAGCTCTCACCCCCAGACGCCCGACAACCTCCAAAGACATCGTCGAAGAATTTTTGTTACCGACTGAGTTTTTTCCACACCATCTCAAAATAAAAAATTATATTATTATTAAGCTAAAACAAAAACGTCAAACTCGCGTGCAATCTTAACTATTTTACAACAAAACAATCGTGTAAGCATTGAATCAAAATTCATTCCACTTCTTTCAACATCACGATAACTGATTTTTGCGCACCTTCGCCGTAATAACAATCTTTGAACAACGAGATTTCCCCAGGATTGCCATTCTCGTTCGGTCTTGTATCAATTTATTGAGAACAATGTATCCTACTTAATCGCTAGCAACAATTTTTTTTTAATTGCCCCAACTGCAACGGTGCGTCACCACCGTTTGTTATTGCGCTGTACGTGTCGATAACGCGGCAGTTCGCGCATTACCTTCCAACTCGCGCGGTTATTTCCCGTTGTAAAAAACCGCGAGACCTCGGACAATCAGTTCCACTTCGTGGCGACAATTATTGTTTTGTTTAGAAGGCGATGAGGAGAGAGAGAGGCGAAGCTACAGAGAGAGACAGACAGATAGACAGACAGACAGAGAGGGAGAGCACGAGAGATAGGTAGGAAGAGATGTCCAGTCGTGGGAGGGACAAAGTGGCCGCGAAGAGAAGGGAAAAATGGTATGTAGGTCGTTCACGACGAGAGCACGAACTTGTTGGAGGGAGGGCACACCATCGGGCTTTACTGGTACCGAGATATATACCTCTCCTCTCCCCATCTCTGTCTTTCTCTCTTTGGTGCGAAGTGGTTGGATACTTAAAATCGTTGAACTTATGCCAACGACACGATAGTATCCTTTGGCCTCACTGAGAAGTTGAATTGTTATGTCGTATATATATATACGTCGTGCACACGGTATAGTCAAGTAATGGCTATCATAATGCTGCGCCGAAGTCGTCCTCGAGAGATTTATTGGACTCCGCACTGGCCTCGGACAGTTTCTTCTTTGCTCAAACTCATTCCTTATATTACCTCGAGGTGGAAACAGGGACAAGCAAAAAAATAATTCTACTCTACGAATGACCGTACAATGTTGTTGTACAGAGTGGAGGGGTGGTGAGGAAGCATGAAACGTATAGATCTAGAAAAACTCGTGAAAAACCACGATTCATTCGTTTTCAATCATGGATTTCTCACGATAAGCTTCGCGGCCGAACATTAATTTCAACAAAAATTCTTGGAAACTGATCGATACCTCGCCCGCGAGATCGTTTAACGTGTCGGTATGGTCGTTGAACGAATGGTCGAGTACGTGGAATTCTTGGCGATTTGCCAGAAAATAAATTTACCACACGTAATTGCTTAGTGCACGATTTTGTACAGTTGTCCCAGAGAATATTTAATCTCTCGGAATATTATCATTATCATCGAATGCACTTACGTTAAATTAAGTGCGACAAAATCGAACGTCACAGTTCATTTATAAAAAATATATACACCTATATATAAAAAAAATATTGTCTCGTCAAAATATTTTCACTTCTCTATGAGAATTTTGCCGAAAGACGATGAGGGCGATGCTTTCATGACGGACATTCTCGCAATATTACGTAACGAGCACGCCCGAATACGAGAAGTGTGTCAGCGCCCTTTATTTATTCTTTCGTAGGGAGAAATTTATTGCTCGTAATTGCATAGTGCTCGATTTCATAGGACTCCGGTTTTAATCCAACCCCCATTTCGTTCCCGTCCTCTTTGTTTGTAAATTAATATTTCCATCCCCCTTTCCACCCCGGTATAGTTGTAAGGGTGCCGAAATGGTAGCATCCTCGGGGTGTATGAATCACCCTCGGTGTTACAGGCAGGGCTCGTACGTACAGGAGTGTAAGATAGTTTTGGAAGTATCCGTGTTGTACGAGAATGCCGTTGAGGCTTCTCAGAGGGTCACGGTGGAACCCTCCATGGTTTAGTGGATTTAGCTTGTAGGGCTACGCGAACAGGGGGATGACGCATATCCGACATGGTCGAAGAGCCTCGAGGTGGGGAAAATTCGCGGTTGACTGCTTCTTCGTCGTTAGTCCGCCCTTTTATTCGTCAACCGCGTGGTAAAGCGCGCACAAAGACGAAAAGTTGGAGCATAGGAACGTCGGAAGAATGAAAATAATCGGACTCTTTACGGTACGCGACCAAATGCATGAAGGGTGTACTATATATAATATATATATATGTACCATTTATATGTATGTTATATATTGGGAAAAGCAGGATGTCTGGTGGAACGAAAAACATTCTCGCTTCTCGTGCGCGGTTGAAAAAGTTTCATGGCTTCGGAAACGGAGGGATCGGATTACTCATACTGGGAAAAAAAATGTTAGCTTCGATACGCTCGAGTTCTTGTACACCGCCTTAAACTGGAGAGATCGCTTCATCGATCGTCCGTTGGTTGGATATCGGGTGATCGTCGATCACGATCTAACGTTCCGTGCTTACGAAGGTTACACCGGAAACGGATGGAAATATTATCCAGACTGCTGAGATGAGGACCGAGGGAGTTACCGAAATATATCTATGGCCCCGTATTACACGGTTTTAGGTACCTGGCACAAGGCGGTTGTCATCTTGATACATTGTGTAGAAACGGGGCATATTTTTAATTGCAACGTTGAGCGAGCAGACTTAATGCATCGAATAATAAATCAAAATCGAGGGAACTACGATAACTTCGATTATAAATTGTTATACGTCCAACATCCGCAGTTTCCATGATATTCTTTTTCCGCACAGCCACACGCTCCTTTTTCTCATAAATCACGCGGACGAAGGGCAATATCATTTTCTTCATGTACATATATACATATTCACTTTATATGTAAGTTACATAGCTCTTTATATATATAGCGATCTAGAACGATATATTTTTTTATCGATAGCTAACACACATATATATACAATATAGTTTTGATAGGATACGAAATGAAACGTTTTATCGTGGCCAAGGGTGATTCGATCATGTTCGTTCCGGTTCGAGGTCGTCCGTACTGATAATCTCGAATTACCGTCAGGAGTTTATGGACAGAAATTTGTCATTGATTGTCGTCATATAAGAGTGATAACGGACCTGCGAAAATTGTCGAACCCGTTCGATAACGGAGAAACCGCGGAAATACGTGGGCGCGCGAAAGAACCGATACAAGAGAAAAGATGAAAAATCATCAAAATGATCGAGAGGACAACGACGACGACGACGACGACGACGACGACGTCAATGGGGGAGGGAGGGGGGGGGGAGACAACTATGAATTTTGCGAGACGGTGGAACACAATAGCATACCCTCCATCTCTCGCTACTGGCGTCTGTGGCGAAGCCGATTGGCGCCCTGGCGCCATTGGTTTTCCCTCTATCTTTTTCTCTCTTTCACCGTTCCATCCTCCTGGATCTCGTACGCTTTCCGCATTTTCCATCTCGATTCGAGAAACGCGACGCCCTCTCGTCGCTGTGACGCGTCACTCAACGACGCGTATTCTCACCCCGTATCAGCTCTCTACCCTCCCTTCCTACCCCCTGTAAGAAAACGTGCAGAGAAACGACAGAAGATAGGAAAGAAGGATAGCGAGAAAAACACAAAGACTTCTTTTTATTCTTCGTCTTATTTCCCTTGCACTTCGTTTTTCCCTTTTACTTTCCTCGTTTTTCCTCTTCTTTTCCGTCGTCCTCACGATTCTCCGTGTCTCATCCGTTTCTTCAGTTCCGAGATACGTTATCCCAACGATCCGTTATTTTTTTTTCTCCCCTGTGCTCATACTCCAATTCGGACAAATTTCAGAAGGGCAGAATAAAAAATAGAAAAACCAAAGAGGAGATTTATTTCGCGGTTCTCCGAGATAGGGAGACGCGCACGCATCCCTTTTCAACGTATCGATAAAATAACATGGGCAACGCTGTAATCGTGCTGTACGTATATACATATATATACGTCGAGTTTTATTCGAGAGGGTAAAGTAAAAGCTAATAAAAAATTGCGACAGGGGAGATCGAGAATAATGATAACAATAACTCGAGTTTGTCGGTTCGCGCGCTAGCGCATTACTTATATTTCATCGTGTAACGCGTACTTACGTACGCGAACTCGCCCTACGTAAGTATCGTAACGTCCTTGTCATCTTGGTTTGCCAGAAAAATTTTAGCCGAGCCTAGAGACGTATTATTGATCGGCGCTGGGCCGTTCATTGACCTTAAGGGGAGGAGCCAAAGAGAAAACAAAACAAAACAAAAACGAAAAAGAAAGAAAGAATATTATACTCCGGAGGATTCTTTGTTGCGTCGGAATTCGTATCTCTCGCGTCGATCGCCCAAATTCACGTTAGGGTAGTTCCGGCACACCAAGGTGATTCAAACTGATTGGGGGGGGGGGGGGATAAATTTTTTCATACATCGAAATTTAATATCGAATATCGATTCGATCGATTAATATCGATACGTATCGTTAAACAATTCTGGTTCACCTTGAACACGTCTCGAACGGATCGAACATCACGAACGTCGTTTAACGACAAAACATTAAACGTTACGAGTTCCCAATAAAATGACTCCGAGATTTTGGGAACCGATGCCAAATCTACCAAAATCCAAAAATTCCAACGATGCATGAAGAACGCGCGCGTCGACGTGTGGCTCCCGACCACCGAGACAACGACGTTTAGTTCGCGTCAACGACGTATCTACGACACGTGGACTGTATAATTGGTTTTTGTACAGGTGCTTCCGCGTCGAAGCGTCACCTAGTTTAACACTGTTTTATTATTAAACATCGTACGTACTGGTCGATGCGCATTTACCATAATAGACTTCCGGGTTCGAGATCCAATTGCGAAGAATTAGTGCTACGTATATGGTTGAAACTTTACGAGAAAGGAAAAGTAACTACCCTCATTCTCGTAGCGTCCATCGAGTTTACGAGTCCCCCCCCCCCCCCCCCCCCCACCCCACCCCCTCAACAAGAACTTTTGTCGCGCGACGTACAGACGGAAGTGGAAAATGGGGAAGATGGAAAAGACGACGATTGATCAACTTTGTCAATGTCCTATCTCCTCCTGCTCTCCCCCAACCTCCCCCACCCACCCAGTATCTCAGCGTCCGTTAGCCATTGATCACTTGTCACCCACTGACCTCTCAATCTCTTCTTCCTCATTCCCCTTTATCACCCTATACGTTATCATCCCCCGCTGTTTCCGTCCGTTGATTGCTGCTTCGTTCAAAGGTCGTAACGAACGAAAAAAATATAAAGCGTTCATCGAGCACGAGATTGCGGAGATAATGAAAACGACGAAGTAATGAAAATTTGCACTTTGAACGATGTTTCATGATTCTTGTCGTATGGTTAGAAATTCTTCGGAACGAAAAGAAAGAGGAGATTTTTCGTTTGCTTCGAAGTAAAAACAGAAAATTATGAAAAAGTATCGTGGCAACTTTTACATAAAAAAAGTCAATTTTTTGCCACGAAAATTGCGATTTTCTCGTTGAGAAAGCAAACAAAAAAAGTAAAATGGGGAAAAAGGATTAATTACTGGGGTCATTTCTCTACGTGAAAGCGATTTACTAAATAAACTCGGTTATTTATGAAGCGTGCAAAAAAAGTTTGCCGAGCGTTAAAAAAAATATCTGAATTCGTTGATTCGACGCTTTTGTAACTTTTGAAGTAACAAACGTTTGACAAACACACGATTTCCGTTCAATTAAACGAGAGCGGACCGTCGAACGAAGACAAATTTTACTGTACTCCGGGGCAAACGTAAACGCACCCACACACACGCACACACGCACAAACGAACACACGCCCACGGTGACGCGACATCATTCATTACGCTCTAATTTTTCAAACCGTTCGTACTCGCGAGAGAGACAAAGAGAGAGAGAGAGAGAGAGAGAGAGAGAGAGACAACGAGAATGAGAGAAGAAATCCCTTCATTTTCCCCCTCCTCCGTGCCACGGCCATGAATAAATCATAAAGCGCGAACTGGAGGTCGATCGGCATTGTTAAATCTCTCTCGTACCTACTATTCCACAAACTATATATTGATGAGTCGAAGGATAACGAACGTGCCCCGTTCCGTCCCGGCCCAGTTTCACGATAGATACAGTAACGCGTGACGAAACGAAAAAGAAACGAGAAAAAAAAACATCGAAACGCGCGATGTACCTACGTTCGAAGCGGAATTATTCATGCGCGAGGACCAACGCGAGACATTTTATTCGGTTGGCTGTATCGAATGAAAATCGTACAGCATCGAGCGGCCATTCAAGAAACGTCCAAGTCTTCAGCCATTGGCAAATATCTTGCAGTTGCAATTCACCGTTGGACGGTCAACAGTTGTATATCACTTGTTCATAACGATAAAAGATAAAAATAGGAAGAAGAAGACGCGCGAGGGGTGCAGGATTTTTCGTCGTTTTGTTCTCTCCCTCTTTCTCCCTTTCGTGCTTTCTCCGTTGCATCGCGGGGAGTCCGAGCAGGATAAAGCTCTCCCTGATCGACTGTCCTCGAACATTTTCTCTTGCGCGCTTATATATATATATCTATTTCTCTATACATAAATGAATGTACGTGTTGGGGTGAGCGTGCGCGCGTGTGTGTTCGGGGAGGGTGGTTGGCGGGAACGGACCCTCTCGTTTCAACCCCGACGAGAGAGGAGCGCGACGCCGAGAGAGCGATCGACGCCACCGCCCCCGCGACGCCGGCGTCCGTTTTAACCCCCCCACGCCCCTTCTCCTTCTTCTTCACCCCAACTCACCCCCCGCTTATACCATCCTACGTACGGTACAGTTTCCACATAGCGGATATATCTCATACGACAACGATGAACATCGACGACTGGCTAGCAAGAAGGACCAGCGAACATAATCATCGTACCAAGGAACGAAAAAAAAAACTGTCCACTGTTTTTAAAGCTGAGGTCGAATTCACGTTTATGGAAATCGTGCCAGCTATATACGTCGTGAAACGAAATAGGACAAAATTTTCCAGGACGTAGATCGAGTATTATCGTTGCTAAATAATTGCTAGGATAAAAAAAAATTATTTAAAAAAAAGCTGTGGTGAAAATAAAGTAACCTTAAAGAGGTCGTAATAATTAGTAACGCCCGAATGAATCGAAAAATCTGAAATCCGAGGGAAAAAGGAATTCGCGTCTTCGACGTTTATACAAATACGATATTTATTCCTTTTTTTGGAAATACGATTTGAATTTTTATCTATTTTTAATGGTTTTGAAACGATTGTTCAAAAATCCAAAAATGTACGTAATTTCGATCGGAAAATCCACTGTTCCGAAATGGATCGTTCTCACTTGTAGTAAAGTTCGCGGAAGTGACCCAATTAAAGTTCAAATAAAACACACCCTTCACTTTTCAATGCTTCGCGTGAAAACGATCGAACGTACGATCTGTGCTCGATAACCAACGACAAAAAAAATAACGAATCATCATACGCGATAGTTTCGTAAATCCCCCTCGCGTTAAAGCCTTAAAAAAGCATGACTTTGCCGAAATACGCGACAAAATAATGTCCTACAATATTGATTCGAGCTTAATTGATGGTTACCCCGAAGGGGTGGGGGAAGAACGTTCCATCACCTGTCGTTTCGCGTCGTTTCTTTTCGATAATTTCCTCTGATTAGTCATCGTTGTGATCTGGCATACGAGCATAGATATATACACACACACACACATATATATATATAAATTGACAACAAAAAATGTGTACGATAAAACACGGCGCAACTGACAACATCGTGTTGAACTATTACGCAGCGAAATATTTTTCCGGCGTTTCCTACACTCGGTATATGCCTCGTGACGGTGCGTGTTGACTATAGAGGGTGAAGTCGCACGCACGTTTTCCACCCCCGCCAGTTGTCACAGTTGAAACGATAAGATCGAAAAGTACTGTCCTATATAGACCTCGTATATATACGTATAATTTTATAGAAGGAAAAACGTTAGGGGGGTCGAGAAAATAGAGAGAGGGGGGGGGGCGAGAAGTTCTGTGCGTGGAGCTAGGGGGCGATTGGCGCCTAACAACATCGTCGTACACACACACACACACGCACACACACACAGATACATTATATATATAAACAGTTATATACAGTTGTGCGTGTTACATGGATAAAAATGCAGCCCACCCCACGTTCATCCCCTCTTGGCCATCGTACAACGGAGAGAGCGCGAACGCGAAGAAGGAGGAAACTCGCGCCAGCGAACGTCCGTACACCCGCAATCCTTCCGTCGACTTCGTCGAGACGAGATCGTCCACGGTGCGCTCTCTATATTTTGTTTGTCGCGTTTCAAATATCGCAACATTATATACGTATAATATACGGGTTGTTCGGAGATAATAGACTGTCGTTGTATCAAGTACGAAAAAAAAGGAAAGAGTTTCGTACGTCACTTGACAAAGGGACATCGCGCAAGCCGCAGTGAAGATTGTAAACACAGAAGGAGCAATCATGGAATCAAGGATCGTGCTACCAGCTGTCGCATTAGTGCTCGCATTGGCATTTGGCTCAGGTGAATTTGTTTTTTTTCCATTTTTGTTCTCGTTAATAATCAGTGATTTTTATCAATTAAAATATACGACAGGAAAATTTGATTTGGTGGTTTTTTACCCAGTTGAAACAATTCCTGTCGATTCTAGTTTAATTATTTTCGCTCTTTGTTTAGTTTCGAGCCAAATGTAAAGAACTAAGAAATTTAGAAATTAAATTTTTGTATTTTTGTTTTTTTGGGGTCAATGTTTGCTTTTGCAGTTTGAAGTTTGAACAAATCGTGATTGAAGTGAAGATTTTAAATGTTGGGGGTTGGCGTCGGTCACCCCTCGACCAATTGCTTTTGGGTTCGTTCGTATTCTGAGCATGTTTATCTCGTTGATACGACACTCGTGGCAGGACGAAACGAAAGAGTAAAAAAATAGAAACGTAAATCGTCTATAATCAAGGGCAAAGACCCTTTGCGTTACTACGGCATCCACAACTTTTAATATGTCTAGTGTAGGGTCAGCGTAGATTTGCACCGTTTATACACTGACAATGAGTGATGTATCTAGCGACGGTCACTATAGACGGTTGCGCACGAAGGGCGACAGCTCCGCACGCATTCTTAACCAACCCTCCCCCACGTCCTCTCTTTTTCTCTAATCATGCCTGCGCCTAATTAAATTACCTTCCACCGTAAAATTGTTGTCACGTCATTGACCACGTTCCTGATGAAGGATAAATTCCATTCGTAGGGGTACATTAACACGCATGGGGCGTTCCATACCAAATACATCAATATTCTATCTTTCGTCCTCTCGAATTTGAGTTCATGATCTTTTTTATAATTGTACACGCGCAAAAGAGCATCTTGAATTTCTGTCGTTTATTAAATATTTCAACCATTGTACAAGAATGAACACGCTTCATCTATTTTTTCTTTGTTTTATTTTTATTTTTGTAAGGTAAAAATATCAAAAACGCCCGAAAATTTAGAAACAAACATTGACTTGTTATGAATCATAGCAAAGACAATTCTACGTACAAATATTGATTTTTGAGAATTTTCTTGAGATAAAATGAACGTGTCTCTTTAAGTTACGTCTTAAGAATGTAATAAACAATTACTTTTGCTTGAGTAAATTCATTTTAGAAAAATAAACCAAAATAGAATATCTTCAAGGTCGGGTGTTCGCACAATTCGCATGAAACGCCCCATGTGTATATTTATCCGTGCACAAGTCACGAATTTCTGTCGCCCGAAAATTGACTTTTTATTTTAATATAACGTCTCCTTTTTACTAATGATATTACTTTATTCGTTTCTCGGCCTTGTTATAACTCGTTCGTAACGCGTCATATCCACGCCCTTCTTAATATTTATATTCGGGCGCGCGCACCGAGCATTATTATGTTATGCTTGCGTCAACCGGACATTTCGAAAATTAAGTCTCGTTAAGAAGTTTAACGCTGCGGTGTGCGTACGTGAGGTTTATTGCTGTCTCAAGCTGTCGCTTCTTTGCGCTCGTTTCCTTGTTCGTTCCTCGGCGTGGAATGAACGACGATTAAATTGACCGTCTGGTCTTCTATGGGTCAACCGCGAAATTCTAGAAGGGTGAGCGACGCAAACGCACCGTCTCAAATATTCTTCGGGCTAAAACCCTAAAAAAATACACAAGGGGATAACTTAGAACTGCCCTTGAGAGAAATTGTTAGTCCTCAGGGGAGGGGTGAGGGTTGGGGGGTAACCTTCATTCGTAGCGTTAGGAAAGCCTCGAGACTACAAGTTTTTTTCTTTTGAATTGACATATTTTTAAATCTCAAATTGTTCGTTGCAAATAATCATTTTAATTGTGTTAAATGGATAATTTCTTACAACGACGAGACTGATATTTTGCACTGATAACGCGAAAATCACTTTTTTCCCGAAACAAAAAAATTGGTAAACATTTTGTTGATATTTCCATCTCAAAATATACGAAAATAAATATATCGTACAACCCTTCTACTCTGTTGATAGTTCGACGAAAAAGTGGATGAGGTCGCTGCTCTCGCGAATCATGAAACCTTCGACCTGGTCGTTGCTCTGTCGCTTCGTCCTTTTGGCCCTCGTTATATTTCCCGTACAGCTTCAAATTTAAAACACGATGCCAAAAACAGTTGCAGCTACTCCGGAAAAAAACTGTTTCAACAATTTTACGCTTGCTCACCTTAGAACATTCGATACAACAGACTCAACAGCAACGCTATTATTTTCCTCGACGATACGATTATTACCAATTTTTCACGAACGCACGTAAACAAACACCTGTCGAACAAAAATATTTGAATAAAAATTGTTCAACCTATTCGAACGTATGTACCCGCGATTTATAATTTATGCAACGTATCAGCGGATTACGTATGGTCCGTTGAGAAATTGCGAGACAAACGAGCGGGCGTCAATCGGGCAGAGATAACTCCCTGTGACACGGGGTAGGAAATATATATATATGTACGTACAGTATGTTTATGAGGGTGGATACTGTGGGAGTTAGGGAGTAAAGGCGATAGGGGGTGATGAAAGTTTTCTCCGTGGGGGGTTGGTGGCGCGTCGAGAGCTTTTGGCGCGTCGCGACGACGTCAGGCGACCCAAATAACACACAACACGCTTTCGTTTCTATCAGGTATTTTTGGCTTATGTCTATATGTAAGGAAATGTAAATATATATATATGTATACATATACACAGGCATTAGGTGTGTCCACGCAACTTCACATCGTCGAGACGTTGAGAACCATGAGACACGAGAAAGAGAGGAACGAGGGTAGGAGAGTGACGTGGCTACGAGCCATCTCGTCGTGCTTGCCGAAGTACATAAAATGTTCCAGAGACATGTCGAAGCGAAATTGCCTTACGAAACGACGAGTCCCTAGAAGCCTTCGCCTATCTTACTCTTCACGTATACCCGTATATATCGTTCCCGATGTAAAGAGGCTTTGTTGATTTCTTTTTTCTTTTTTTATTTCGTCGCCTCATTGAAATGCTTACCCACACTTCTTATCATTCGAAAATAACTCGCGCGAAGCTTACGGTATTTTTGTAACTGGTAAATTTTTGGTCTCCATCAGAGTTTCGTCGGAATTTAAATTTGGTATATAAAAAATGAACGTACGATAAAATTTGTCATAATAATATTAATTTTATAAGAACGATTTTATAATGGAAACGAGTTGGAAAATAGTCTTCGGTGGTTGTTTAATAGGCGAGGTATGTTAATATGTTTTATTAATCGACCAATAATTTCTAGTGGAAATCGAGTGGAAAGGATAGTTCAGCTGCCACGTAATAACACTTCGTAAATTTAAGATCCGCCGCGAACCATTTGATGCCACGGGCGGTAGATGCCGGCACACTTGGCAAAGAAACTTACTGCCGTCGGATATTTATGACCGAACGGAAATCCGCGAATTCATCGGCCCTAGAGTCGCGAAATCCCTGTCGCGGTTATACGTACACGTTCCAGCCAACAAACACCATGTATACATAAATATTTACGTACATAGGACGTGTTGCTGCACTTGATGCATCAAACGATGCATAGCTGTTACACAAAAGAAAAACGGAAGTCATGATCTACGGAGACTTCGCTCTAAACTCACCGCACGTTGTTACCTGCGAAGTTTTAAGGCCGTTTATCGTTCCATCGCATAAATATATTTTGACGAAAACCTTGAAAATTTAACCCACTTTCCTCGGATTCGTTTTTACTTGGCTCGACGTTTGTTTCGTACAAATAGCAAACAAATGTAAGATTTTCGCATAATTAATCAATTCCATATTGCAAAATTAATCATACAGGACTCAAAATTTTCGAGAAAAATTGTTATAATTCACGAGAGAAAAATCGGCGTGGCTTGCAATATTTAAACATTGCTGTACTAGGATTATTTTTTTATATTTCAATTTTTCAGTAATATTTGAATCATAATGTAACGTAATATAAAATATTTCAATATAACGCGATATAACGAATCGTAAACAAGCTTTATCTAACTTTATCCGAAACAATCTTCTCACAACACCTTTTTCTAATCTGATTATTCTTTTCTAATTTTTACGCATACGCAGGTGACGCACGAAAATGCTACGAGTGCAAATCCGTCGGTGCAGCGGACGATCAGTGCACCGGTGAAATGCTGAAGAGTCTAGCGCGTCCACCGATCGAATGTAGTCTGGACACCATGAGGGCATGGCACAATCAAATGCAACGTGATGCGACACTGAATCAGATTGCGAACGTATTCGAAGTCTACACCAACACGGACATGTCGCAGCATCAGGACCCGCACACCCCAATGGCCTGCGTCAAGATGGATCTCCGTGGTACGTTTCCTCTTCTTAAAATACAAATAAATAATAACAATTAGTAACAAGGGAGGTCCAAAATCCGTTCCAAATCAACCAAACTCTATCCCAAAAAAATCCAACGTCACGACGTTTTATTAAACGATTATATTTCAATTTAAAAAATTTAAAAATAAGTTTTTACATTTAATCTCAAAATTGAATTTTTTTTCACTAATCGTTGTTTTTTTTCTTGGTCATTCCCTCAGTCGACAACCAACCGGTGACACTGAGAACCTGCCAGACCGCCAAGACCCCTGACGTCGATCCGTGCAAGGCGACCCGTGACAAGATCTCCAAGTCCTATCGTGGCACCGCGACGGTCGAGTATTGCGGTATGTGCGACACCGATAATTGCAACGGTTCGTACGCTCTCTCGCCGACAATGATGTTGTCTATCGTACCACTGATCGGCTCGGTCCTCATGAGCCTCATGTACAACAGTGCGTAACCGAATGGTCGCAAAAATCACGAGGAAAATATCGCGTGACGTCCACCAAGCATTTCGGTCACGTATATATATAAACATATATATATATATATGCACATATATAAATATATGTATGTGGCACCGTCGAAAAACCGCATGCTCGCGGTAACGAAAGAGCCTTTTTTCTCCATCCGCGTGACGACGAATTAATTCCATTCACGATCCCAAATTCGTTTATCTATATATACATATATGTATATAGAGATGTATATATATATATATATATATATATAGATATACAGATATATATATCCATGTATTAAATGCCCGATTGGCTCGCGGCATAGCCATGCGTTATACGACTAAAAAAAGCTTCGTTCGACCCGACAGAAAAGCTTCGTTCGACAGCAACCAAAAAATACGAGAAAAAAGAAAGAAAATTGAAAACGAACCGAATAAAAAAAAAGAATCCCAGGCCTTATACGTGCACACACGAAATTCGTATAGAATTAATCCATACATATATACATACATACACAAATTGTACCAGCTGGTGTAAAATGTTCGATGCTCTATATATAGTTACGTATATGTATATATATATACATATATATATATATATATATACTTGTTAGAACGTACAGATTAAACGAGAAATTGCGAATATTTCGTGATTAACCCGATGACCGGAAGTAAACAAGCAACCACGATAGATAGCGCAACAAGCCGAAGCGAGGCTCTCGTTCGATCGCTTATTGCGCCGACGCTTCGCCGTTACCGTTCAGCACTCGGGACATTTTTTAGAAACGAAAAAAAGGGACTCTTACGAACGAATGGCGTCACCAACGTCCTTTCCTCTTTCGCGACTCGAGACTTTATTTATAACTTTTTTTGTTCTTTCAAGTCATAACCAAAGAAAAATAAATTAAAATTAATAAAAGGTAAACAAGAGAAAAAATAGAAAAATAAGAAAAACGATACGTAAATGTGCGTTGCACAATCCTGTGAATAGACCACGCTTCGTTTCCGTAACACAAAGCGAGATGAGTAGTTCAAGGTATGATGGGGGGAGGGGGTGAACGAAGAGAAAAATAAATTTCAAGGCAGTAAAGATCACTCACTCGCGACTCTCATTCGGTCCTTGCGTCACACTCTGATCGATTTCTTAAATTTTCGGATTTCTTTCTTTTTTTCTCATGAGTAAACAACAAGATTAAGAGATAACATAACACAACAAGAAACAAACACGCGTTATCGTTCCTCGTAATATATTAGCGTTCTTTGTACACCGAGTGATGAATTGCATTTGATAAACTTTATTTTCGTAAATTATATATACATATATGCATATATTATATATTATGACTATATACATATATATATACATATATTGATATAAAAATTATTATATCGTGCTTGTTCGTCCTGAAAGCGTCGTTTCGAATGTGAAATGGACGAATGAAAAAGAAACAAAAAGAAAAACAGTTGTACTCGTCGCTTTGATAATTATTTATCATAGAAATCCATTGGCATTCAGCTTTACCGTCGGCCTTTTCATTCCTACGGGGTGTTTTTTTGTAATCGTGCCTCCACGAGGCGTACGCCCGTACCAACTAGACGCATGTACGCGTAATAATTATATATATATATATTATAGAGATATTTAAACAAATAAGTCTATAATAATAAATTTTTGTCTCGTACAACGACTAAAACAAACAAAAAACTCAAGGACGTTAAATCTTGAAAAAGATTTGAAGAAAAATTGACTACGTACACCGAAACTATGAAGAAATATTCCTACCGATGCGTGAAAAAAGAAAATTAAACACCAGATTATTCACGTTCGTCGTACGTTTGCGCGTGGTTCGAGATAAGCGTTCGAAGTACTCATTTTTTTTCTTTTTTTCATCAGTTTCACTCGCGCGTTACAAGTGTGACGTTATCATTCGGTGAAGCGCGACCACAACTGATTTTCTCTTGTGACGCGAGAATTACTGACGATTAGAATGAAAACTCTAATCGGTTGAGGAATGGGTGAGCTGTTCCCACGGGATTTATCAACGCTTATCGCGAACCGAGGCTAATGTTTAAAATACAAAAAAAATGAAAGTTATGAAAAATAAGTAATGACATTTATCCACTTGTAATTGTACCACGTTTATTGTACCGAGCAATAAAGATTTATCAATGGACCACGATGTTGACGAATAATAATCGAGAAACGGCGTGTAATAAAAATCAATTGGGAACTGTTTGTAGAAAGGGGAAATCAGTGAAGTTGACGAGTCGACAGAATGAAACGTTTTTTTTCCAGTTCTGCACACAGCAATATAGAACTTCGTTTCATTTTACGAGTCTCTGCTTATAGGCAGAGGAAGAGAGATGTAGGTCATGGACCATCGAAATATTTCTATCTACAACGATGACGTATCGAGGTCCGATTCATTTTGTTTTTTTTTATGATCGCAGAATTTCTTCAAAATGGCACGGTCTGTAAAACTACGAAATCGACATTTTTTCGATTTTTTTTCTTTAATTTCTTTTTGACGGTCCACCTTAATGTATTTTTTTCGATATATTTCTTAGTCTGGTTGGTGTCGTGAGTAAACAAGAGTGTCTAGGAGAAATAATAATAAAATTCTCATAAATATTTACTGCGAAATGTTTTGACCTTGTGGCAGACCGATGCGCAGAAACGTTCTCTGTATTGTTTAAATTCGTCTGTAAAAAGATGAAATAATGTCGAGTTGCTAAATAAAAAAAATGATATATTCATTTTTACGTAAAAGAAGCGTATCATAACAATTCCATTATTTGGTTAACGTCCAAAAGCCCAGATACATGGCACGATTAAATTAATATGGCGAGTCTACCTGTATTTTGCGGAATCAACGTATTTTTTTCAAATTTTCGGAAATCTATAATTTTCGTATAATCGTGAAAGAATTTGCGTTCGAAAACTTAATGGCGAATAAGTTTGGTCCTTAGATTGATTGCATAGATAATGTCAACTCAATAGAAGACAATTTACGAAAGTTCGAGCGGTTGGGTTATTTTTCCAAAAATGTAAAGTTCTATAAAATAAATAACCGACTAGAAATTGTATGGAACAAAGGTGAATTGTAGGTCGAGGGATGCCGAAAGTTTCAGAAAGAAGGGCCAAATCATTTTCCCAATATAAATATTGAAACTATTCAAGCTTCTTTTTGAACCCGATTTAGTTTCACGAAAACAAATATTTCTCTATGAAAAAGTGAATTTTTGTTTTTGTATGAAATCAAATGAAAATGAATCAAGGAGTCGACGTTGTCTGTTTTTTCAACGTTCCATTTGAAACAAAAATTTCGTAGCAATTTTTTTAACAGGACCGTATTTCCCGCCTTTCCACTATATTTAGAAATTCGCGAGGTTGTTTGTACTTCAACGTACACACAGAGACACGAATACCCGATCTGACACGCCGGTCGTGTACATAGTTACACACACTTTTCCACTGTTAAGCAGGGACAAACATTGAAGCGTGTAAGGTAAGCAAATATAATATACCCCTCCCCTCTCTAACTCTGTGTCTCGACATAACACCTATCCGGTCTCTTTTTTCGAGACGCCGGTTGGTCCATAGTAACATTATATTAGTCAGTGATACCTTATCTCTTCGTCGAAGAAGTCGCGATTACACCAAGATTCTTACCTATGAACTCGACGTCTACCGCGCCAGAATGAAATTAAATTTCACGAAAATATCGATTCTTCTCGGTACTTTAATATTTGGTGAGTCGAATAAAAATACACATTACTGTAACTTATTTTTTTAACGTATTATAAAAAATTTTTAATTTGATGAAATTAATTTTTTATGCTAAGTTCGCAAAACAGGTTGTCAGTATTTCACGTGCCTTTAAATAAAAAGTATTCCCCGCCCTTGGAGACATTTTTTCGTTATTAAACATTCCTCTTTCCGAAATACGAATAATTTTCTCTTTTCGCACGTTTCTCAGAAAATACTGTTCAAATATTTGTTATACAAACTTACTATTATTCGAACGCTTCGTCGACTATTTGTTTCTGCCGTACGTCAGTCAGATAGTGCCTCGAGCTCGATCGTATTCACGCGTCGTTCACGAAAATATTTCGTGTCACTTTTTTGTACCTCAATTCGAAGAAATTGGACTGGAAATTTTTGACAGTTCGTTCCTACACGATCGACGATGTATTGTGAATTTATCATATAAATAGCGAAGATTGTGAAGGTTTTAAAAAATAATTCGCTTTGTATGCTTTAGCGGTGAAAGGGAGCAATGACAGTGAACTGTGGTGTTACGAGTGCAACGCTGATTTGCGCGAGGGTCGTAAGGGCGAGTGCAACGACCCCTACACACCAGCACCATCTGCCGATCTCGTGGCTTGTCCACGAAACGACTCTTACGTCTGTCTAAAGAGTCTCATATTCTGTGCGTATACAAGGATTTTATAGCATCAAATGTAAAATTAAATTTTAAAAAAGACAAATTTAAACGATGATTTATAAAAAAAATAATCTCATGGTATTTTTCGATTATTCGCTGTCTCATGGAGGAAGCTTTGTTTTTCTGAAATTCCTGAAATTATTTGATTTAATAAGTCGCGTGCGTGCCTCGATCTCGACATCCGATACACGAGATGCGATCATTCCGACGTACCGGTATCACGACATCGACGATACTATGCGTCTGCTATTTCATAGAGTGAGTCACTAGCGAGCTGTGTGTGTGTGAGTGTGTGTGGAACGTGACTCGTCTACCTCATAACCAATTATTGTCGTTCTTCGTCGAACAACATTCGTGCATAATATCCTCCTCTCGGTAGTCATCACCGGCACGAGAGCTGGCAATAATGACTAAACACGAAAGACCAAGTTTAATTATTATTTTTTGATTCATTGATATTGTTTAATTAACTTGATAAATAACATCTTATCGTTGATTCGAAATGTGTGCGACGTTAAATCGACGGTCCAGTTTTTACTCGTGTTCATACTCTATTTTTCATTTAAATACGCACTTAAGTTTAACTTGAGTATAAAGTCAATTTCGATCGTTTTTAGGTTCGTGCTAAGCTCAAAACTTGAGTCCATCGATTCGAGTCTAAACTTCGATGGGAAGTCGTTATCGAATTCAAATTCGTGTAATCAATCACAAAAATGTTCAAACTTAATTCTAACTGTTAGAACAAGCTTATATTTGAGTGCATGGTTTGTCTACAGTTGAAAATGAACTTTCACTCGATTTATCGAATATCGGTCCACACCTTACTGTTTTTATAAACATTCAAAAAAATTCTTCCTCATTCGACCATTTATTTGCATAAATGATACACTATTAGTTATATTATCCAATTTCTAGCTAATTAAAGGAAAATTAATTCTTTAGGAGAATTGAATGAGTTATTGAAGAAAGAATTAATCATCACCGCGTTACTGAAACATTATCTGGCCGCTAATATATTGAACTAAACGAAAAATTAATTTTATTATGTAAAATTAATTTACATTAGAATATTTAGAGTTATTTTTCCTAGTTTCTAGTAAAATAACGAGAGTTTCGAAAAAATCGTTGACGCACAAGTTTTTTTAAAGTTTGCTACTTTGTTATCATCCCTGGCACCTCGACTTCTCTACGATCTCTCCGTTCCTTTTTCAACGTGTTTACGATTGCCTTGGTATGTGTATTTTCGAAGGAATTTGTGCTCAATCCAAGAACGATAACGAGATTGCACTTGCTCTATATACAGAGAGAGGTCGTAAAAGCAGCTTTTCACATTCACCATTCTCTCGCTATTGTGCATTCCTTGCACGATTCGTCCTCTAAAAAAAAATATACATGCCGATATAACCCCAATTGACCTTTTTCGTAATTTTCGTATAATAAAAGTTCTGCATCTCTGATATTGGCTCGAGTACCTACATTTTATTATACTTGAGAAAACACGAAGACAATAATTTCTATCTATGCGCCAACGTGCACGACAAGTGGTAGGCAAATCAAATGCAAATTATCAAATTATGCTTTTGATTTTTCGCAAAATATAAAAATGTTTATAAAAGTTCACCCACCGAATGTTTCGATACGAACATTATACAGACGGAAGAGGCGTGGTACTTGTACTATCGTGGAAAATTTCAACCCAATGGGCCGAACGGTTCGAAAGTTCCAGAAGTTTGAATTTTTCAGTACCATCACGACAAAGGAATTCGATTTTTTTATCACGAAAGCAAAGCTTCCTTCGTAAAGAAACGAAATAAGATAAATTTGCGCCGTTCTACAGGACTAAATATTTTTGTAAAAAATATTTATGCAACAAATATTAATTTCAGACAGAAACGTTCACGTGACTGTTCGAGGTTGCGTGCCGAGCAGTGAGAAGAACACATACTGCTCGTTCAAAGAAGCTTATCCGGAAGCGAGCCTCGAGTGTCTTTTCTGTAACGAGTACGCCTGCAACGCGTCACCAACCAGTGGAACATCATCGACGAATCGATATCTCATCATCGCTTACTTCATAGCTATTTTTCTTTTGGTCAGATCGTGAATACAGATCGATGACATTTACGATCGACCAGCTCTCGTATAAATCACCAATAGAAAGTTATTGAGCCTTGATAGTTAAACAAAATACAATGAATAATTATAAATAAGAATTGCACAATCACAGTTATATTTATACTTTATTACCACCAGCGAAAAAAAACATGATATAAGAATCAAATAAACTAGAATGTAAGTTATCCTCGACAATCCACCACATATTTAATCAAGATACGCCAACGCCACGATGACTTCGATCGACGACGAAGACGGTGGCAACGACGAACAGTCATCCACTCATAGGAGAATGAATAATAAATTCATTTAAGACATAATGTCAGGCATAGAGTAGAATGATTGAAAAAATACATGGTTAAAATTATATATTATTTTTTATTTATTTATGAATTAATATTTCGATTATTTACCGTGACGAATGAATTTCCATCAAGCGACTAAATGTCTCACGCCCCATCTGTAAACATATTTTCGATAAAGTAATCTCAAATGTTTTTATGCGCGATAATTAATGCATAATTTCATATATTCGAATAATTATATCTCTAATCACGTTTTATTTTAATATCCTCTCGTTAAATAATTATAAATTAACATTAAGTATGACGGCATTAATTTTCGACAATTCGCATTGTACCAGGTCAGAATACCCTCGTCGTCTCAGTGCCGACAATCGATGACGATGGGAGAAAAATGAATGACCACATTGCCGGCGCTCGTGCCTGACCGGAAAGACCAGTTGACTTGGCCAAAGTTAGAAATTAAACCTTGCTGTCTTATGAATGAAAGAGATGGAAAGGTTGTACGCGACGAGTCATCTTAGTGTTGGTATTAAAACGCGATGTTCTATATATATGACTTATACATAGATATTAACGTATACATATATATATGTATATACATATAGCGGTTATTAGCCATTATGCCGGGGGACGCATCGGGACGTTGGCAAGGGTACGGGTCAAATGCCCGAGTCAATTTAGTAATGCTCTCTTCGCGGGGTTAAATTTCCTCGTGACCCCTATCCGTCGCATGCTCCCTCTCGCACCGGCATAACGAGACACTGGGGCCTCACTTCGCCTTGCTAAATTTCTGAATCATACCAAGCGATAGTGAACTTTTCATCGAACGCGTATCGGTTAATAGTTATCAATCTCACTGTATATCAAGAAGATTGAAGCAATGATGCCATCACCACCAGTTGCACCGGGGACAGCAATCGAGGGGGATCGATGACTAGTGACGAGTGAGAAATAGTTCTGTAACAGCGAGTACCCATCTGCTTATATATATATAGTTGCCATTGCTTTGGGACCATTGCCCAACGTTTATTGCCCAGGAACGGTTGTCCAGAAGGCATTGCCTCGTCGTCGTTGCTCAGCAACAGATGCCTAGTAATCGTTGCACAGAGAAACCAAAATCTGGAAATGGCTAATGTCACTGACCCGCATTGCCCCAATCTTTATTCTATATGGAGACCTCTTGCGACCTCTTTCGGCATTGTATCGGGGCAATAAAATGTCAGAGGAGGTTTCAAGCTCTCCTCAAGTTGAAAAAGGTTGGTGTAATGAGAGTCGGTGAAACCATGAAAATGACAAGGTAGCATTGCTGGAAAGTTTTGGATAAATGCGGGTCAGTAATAAATGATTTCAAAAATTATTGGATCATCGAAATATAGTCAAATTAATCGAAGTATTGGCTCGAATTTATGAAATGCATTTTAAGAAAAAGGGCTCAGCGTGAGAAACTAATCAAACATGGGAAATGGTTGCATACGAGTCACGAATTTTACCTACGAGCATCTCGCAACCGTCGTAGCAACGGAACACCAGAGGAATTAAGTGGGAGGATTAAAGTGAAGCGAATTAAAATTACGTGCCTAATTATCCGTAGTTAAAGTACGACGTTCAGAGCCGACGTGGATGTTATACTTGTCTCTACGTATAAGTTGTCCTACGACCATTCGATGATCCGCCCTCATATTTTATGATTTATGCATTCAGTATATATATATATATATATATATGGGTGCTTCCACAAGAAAACAACACTGTTTATTTCGATGCCCCTTTAATCGAGGGTCGAATTTTTTCGCCTCTAAAAAGGCTTCAATTGGAGGTTACGGAATAGGAAATTTCCCACGTAACATGAATATTTTTGGTTCTTAACGATAATATATAAGACTAATTAAGTTCCCATAATATTATCCTAGGAACTTGATATTCTTATATAAAATATTTCCTAAAATTGGCAATTTTATAGTAAAAAATCGTTGTTCCAGGGTTAATTCTATGTAAAATTCATAAAATACTAAATTTATTATTAAAATGATGTCAAAAGTAATCATTACGCTTTGGATCTTCGATATAAATTGCATTTTAATGCTTTGTCAAAGAAACCTCACATTCGTAGTTACTTTGATACTTTTTTTTAATATATAAAAACAGTGGGGCGAAGGGAGGGGGCGTGACTTTCTTATGCACTTCGTATCTACTTTCTGTTCAAAGTAACCCTTTTTGAAGGTAATATGCCAAAATTAGCGTGGGATCCTTGCAAATCTTTGTACAAGAAAATATAAGAAAAATTACAGACGAATGTTACAGCTCGTAGGAACGCATATAAAAGTGTTTGTCGAAACTGCAGGGTTAATTCTGTAAAGTGTGTCGTTCAACGATGGAATCGCCCATGGACATTATATACTATATACACACACATATATACATATTTACTTCGTTCGCGGTCACAATTAATATTCTGCTGGTCCACCCGTATGGCTGAACTATGTGGATATCTAAATCTATATATGTGTACATACGAACATGAGATATATAAGGAAAGAATTTAAAAAAAGCGAAAGTATGCCACAGCTCAAGTACAATATTCCTATACTCTCAACGTGATCTGTCGAGCCAGTTCATAGTCAGACCTAACCAAAACAGTAAATGTAGCCAGGGGTACGATACGTACACGTAAGCCATGTACTCGTACGTACAACACACGATCTAGCTTTTATTACGACTAAAAGCCAATGCCCATCAGTCGCACCATAAATAGAGAGATCTAATGCCATTACAAATTGTTACGCAAACATCCACCAGCTTCTATACGGGATCGAGATCGTCGTAATTAACATTCCGCATATACAAGGAGAGAGAAAAGGATTTATTTTGTTCTTGCAAAGAAGGTGATACGTATCTACGACAGACCTATGAACAATTTTAGCACGTTGACATGATGCTCAATATAGTGGAAGAGAAAATTTCCAATAATTAAGTCACTAGGAAGCCTAGGGATTATTAGTTAAACTAATAATCCCTAGACTTCCAAATTTGTATTCGATGAATTGAAATAACAACGAGTTATTATTGACCCTTAAGTTGAATTCTTAAATACATCATGATGCGTTTAATGATTAAAAACAAATTTAAAAAATTACTATTTCCACGTATGACAAATTTGCCAGACGATAAAGACTGGAAATCGGTTGGCGCTAATAGAATGACAAAGAATCGTGATTTCCTCCTTTTCCCTCCCTTAAATCGTGCAACACCGTAAATAATATATTGAAAGATGCGATAGCGTCTCGACACAAAGATACATACGGAGATAAACGATGAATGCCCATAGGGGAGAACGAAATAATTCAAAAAGTATAAATAATACATCATAGACTCATGCACACGACAGTTCACCCTAAGGAACGATCAAAGTACCCTTGGCGGGAGCGCATCCCCTCTCGTCGATGACTAAGAAACTATAACGTGAATAATTTATTGTTCGTACCCTCGATGTACATTATCGGGATGATTTCATCAGACAAATCGCACTTACTCAATTTTTTTTATCCGAAAAATTTCGATGTAGGTACCATTATCTTTAGTTCGAAGGTTATCGCGATTCGCGAACCGGGGCTCGTGATACCAGCACTGTCTTCCTTTTCGAGTGCTCGTTTTTAAAAATCTCACAATTTCATTTCTTTTTCACAAAAACGAAGTTTTCCTCCTAGATTAATTAAGTTAGTCGACAGAATTTTTAAGCTGGATGTTAGCGAATAACCCTGTCTTCGTCCTCCACCAGATACAATGTTTGAGAGAAATCTCTTGAAAAAGAATGTTTGCCTTGATGAGGAACGAAACTTTTTTCCTCACCCCCCCCCCCCCTCTTACGCTCCCTGTTTCTGTGTTTTTAGCCCGCATTGTACCCCCCTTAATTGTACAAGATTCCACTAGTTTTCTATATACTTGTTGTTCCCTTTTGAGCATTACACTCTTCCCTCCAGGCATTGGATATCCTCTCCTCGTATTTTAGTCTTTGTCTATCCTTCGGCACGTCTTCCCTCGAACCCTCCGGAGTGCAGTAGATCATTTCGGTGCTAGCTCAGACGTTCCGTTCCGCTTTACTATTCGCTATGTAGTAAACAGCTCCTACTCCTATCTACTCGCTCTTGACTCTTCTGGCGTACCGTAGGCATCGACTCTAGGGTTCTCCTTCTCTCTCTCGCTCTCTCTCCCTCTCTGTCCGTCTGTCTGTCTCTCTCTCTCTCTCTCACTCTCGTTCCCTCTCGCACTACGCCCCTCCGTCTGTGACTCTCACTCACTCTCACTCACGGTGACTCCTCAACAGCAATATCACGCTATAATAATGTACGACGACGAAGGAAGCTGGGAGTGTCGTTAGCCGAGCTTTCCGGAGTGCATCCTTGCGTTATATACGTTTTGTTCCCGCGAGACTTTCAGCATCGCCAGTACTATCGCGGCCACCGTCCGTATCGGTCTAACATATATCGTGCTCTCGATCTTTATCACTTCTTTCACGAGATATTCGTGCAATTTACAATTATAATTTTGTTCTTATTTTCTTGTGTCGTAAACTTTCGAAGCCGAGAAAGATGGGATTAAGGCTGAAATACAACGCCTGCGCGGCTTTCGCTCTCCTCGCCTTTGCCGCCCTTGTTCAACCCGGTAAGTCTCGTGCAAATCGGATCTCGTTACAATTATGGAATGCGCGTGGATGTTTTTTTTTTCAAAAAATTAAGAACGATTCGGGGACGTTTCGATACGAACTTTTCCTACACGCGGCACTATGAAAGATTAGAAACGAATCGTAGTCTAAATGAATTATAATTTAATAGGGGTTAAGAAATTTTATTTTCTTAACCCCTAGGTTATGAAATTGTATTTAATAATATTGCACAATTTGAAACGAAATGAAAATAATGGAACAAGATCTATGAGGAGAATAAATAATAAAATCAAAGTTTGTCAAATAATTATTGATGAAAGAGAAATCAAGAGGCGATTGAAGAAGAAAAATTGGTTTCCTCGTTTCGATTATCGAATAACGTTGTGTCATTGGCGAAAAATGTTTGCCCGTTATTAACGAATATTTTCTTTAACTTTGTGCGATCTTGATTAAAAGAACAACTAATTAATATACATTTTTCGTTAAGTAATTATCTTACAAGGCTCTTTACAATGAAAAATTCATCAAAATATCTTCTTTTTTTCTTTTAAATCTGGTAAATCCGAAAAAATATGTTTTTTTACGTATTTATGGGAACGTACTCGCCCCTCGTTATCAGCGTCTCAGCTTGTCGGTTTACCCGCTAGGCGATTCTCCGTTACGTGAACGAAAGCCTCACCGGCTTTCGTTAGCCCATAAATAATTTTAATTGTCAGAGAGGTTGGCCGGGACATCCCCCTCGTGGTGTTGGCACGTGGACGGGTAACCGGAAGTAAAGAGAGAGTGACAGAGGGACTAGCGTCGAGAGAAACAGTCGCGTCCCTTAAACATCGCTCAAAGGCGTCGCGTTAATTTCGTTTACGTTTCGTTAGCAACCTTAAAAAAACCTACCAAGCATTATAAACATTGACACAGCAATTTTGCATCCATAAATAAATATTTACAATCGATTCTCAAGATGAAATTCACAAAAGCAAAAAAAAACAATGAAAATCTAACGGGCGAGACAAGTTATTTCGTAACGACTCACAAACAGTAACAAATTTAAACATTCTTTACTTACATTTTACGCCTCATTTTATTTTACGTTTTCCCGATATTACGTACGAGTAATTCCTATGGAACAACAGCAAGGAAAATGTTACAGGAGAAAAAGATGAAAAAAAAGAAAACTGAACATTGCAGACCCAAAATTCTACAAAAATTGAATCATCGTCGCTCGATTTTACGATTTTTTATTTTTGTTATCAAAGTTTATAATCGTTTTTTTTAATTCGTCGTAGTAACGTATCCGAGCTTACCTTACGGGCGTAACGGAGCGCTTCCGGTAAATAGCGCGTATTTTTGTATCGACCGAAGTGACTCATATCTTGTTTCGTCGAAGGTTTGTTTTTTCAATCGAGGTAATGGTCCTCACGTGTTCTCTACTCCGAAGTGGACACACCGTTGTAGTTCGTCTAACGATTTACATCATCGGCATGGACAGAATTTGAAACGGCGTACACGTATATCGATATTGGTATTGGTCAAATTACGCAAACGCACGCGATGCCATTATTATCGATGACGATCGAACAGCCTTGTCGCTACGAACGTTTCGACTAAAACGTTAATAAACCGTCGATCTCGTAATTATCCGCACTCTCTGATATTACTTACCACGAGTACGTCGTACAAACATCAATCTTTTTATATACACGATTCACCTGTTGAGCGAAACAGTCGTTAGCAACAAAAAAAAATCAATTTCTCCTTCGGACATGATTTACGCCTGAGACGTAACGCGTTTGCATCCAATTTATCTTATAACCTTACGGACTTGACGAATTAGTCATTCGGTGATTGAATTTTTTGAGTCATGAGCAACATTCGACACAAAGCGATATATTCATAGAATTTATAATTTACGACCGCACGATTGATTAATTGCGATATTGTCGGGTCGTTTATTAAAAAAAATATCCATTAACGATTACATTTAGTAGAAAAATGTATAGGTTAAAAAAAAAGTAATATTAAAATACATAATTATTTGCAAAAAAAAACATTGATTTTACGTTAAATAATAAATTAATAATAGTGTAATATAGGCGGCCATTTTTATTCGGCGGATATTCTCATTTTCTCGCATCTTACTCGAATTCTGGCTAGTTGGAAAACTTTCGTTCTAGTTGCTTTCATACGTCTCTTCCACATTATAAACTGCAAGTACGTAAGACCGACCGTGAGAAAATACGAACGCGCTACGGGGAAACGAATTCCCGGTCTATTATGACGCAAGAAAATTAAAACAATTTACCTTCGGTTATCTTTATTTACGTTACGTGCTTCCGTATACGTAGGATATTATCGTACTCGAGGGCGTGTGACGTAATGAGAGACGAGCCCGGAGTATCTCACGACACACCTGTTACGTCGTAGACTCCCATAGGTTTGTCGTTATACCGGTTTCACCACTGGCTCTATATCTTTCTCTTCTTACTATACGTAAATAGTACGTTAGGGACCACGTATTTTTTATTTTTACTCTATGGTGTAATCCGAGCACTTTGAGATTATCGAGCGTGAACGGGAAGAACATTTTTTTTATTTACCGGTGTCGAAGATCTATAGATCACGTATCCATATTTTTGTGTCTGTTTGCAACACTAGGTATTATTCGTTGACCGAAGCGCTGTTATGGCATTGCCGATTTACGAGAACACTCGTGACTAGTTTACTTTGCTATGAACGTGCAAATATATAATATATATATAAATAAGCCAGAGTACGGAATATTTATATATATAGAGTATTCCTTATTCTAGTCTACTACGGCACTTATATCTCAATTATGTATATATATTGAGAATATATGTTGTAGTACCTAGATTAGAATAAAGAATTTTAGTATATTATAGTGAGCTAGTTATTTAAAACTATAGCTACTTTGTACCTGCGCAGTAAAGTATAAAGGCGAGTTTGCGTAATACTTCTAATAGCAGGATATATATAGCTATGAAGTCGTCTCATACGTAGCAGATGGTAAAATGGTTTATAGAATTAAGTTATAGGCATGGATATTAGATTAAAATTCATTCGGACCCCGGCAATAATCGATGATCAATTCGATTGTTCACTTTTATCGCTCGACAGAATCGATTTGACGCAATCGATATACGAGTAATTGAATCGAACAGATTTATCGATGACTATGCACTATTGAGAAAATAGTTTATTCGATGTTGACAGATTTTTCCTTTTTTTGGTGGAGAAATAATATTTAGATATTGTTAAGAAATAATTAATCAATTTGGGTTTCGTGCCGATAAAAATCGAATATTTATTCCATCGCAAAAAATATATATATTTGTTAATAACGGATAATTTTTTGTTTTTTATCAATGTCTAGATTTTTTAACGATCTGTTTTGTCAACACATGAGAAGCGAAGTAGAAGAGGTGTACCTGTTGATAGTTTAGAGTGCGCACGCACCCAGTGACACCTGTTGTGACGCTTCGCTTCTTTTTGTCGTCTCATTTTTCATATTTTTTTTATATAGATTGAATGAAAATAAAAGATGTAAATTAAATTATTATTACTGTTGTCCTTCTCTCCATAGGTGCGGCGGTGAACTGTTGGGTGTGCACATCGACATTGAGCAAAGATTGCGGCGATCCGATGAACATAACCGAGCACAATCGCAATTTCCACACGAAAAATTGCGAGGCTACCACGCCGCACAACGCATACGCGTACAGCGAGAAGCAGGTCTGCAAGAAGATCGTTCAAAGAGGTAATCTTTATCTCTTCGTTCCCGCATATATCTAATATATCAAGATTGCAACGTATTTTTACTTTTAAATTTGATCTATTTCGAATTTCAAAAAAATAATAATTTTGTTTTTTGAACCGTTGAATGCTTTGCCGAAAAATATTGTAACCAGGTAAAGTATAAATTCTTTTCAAAAATATATAATTGACGCCACGACAATTTAGGAGACAGACAAAAATTTCAAATTAAAAAAAAATCATTAAATACGATTTTTATTATTTATCGCGATCTCCACTCGTCAGAAGTACGTTGAATGCTTTTTCTAAAATATTTTAACCAGGGAAAATATAAATTCTCTCCAAAAATATATAATTGACGTCACGACAATTTAGGGGTCAGACAATGACAAACTTTTAATTTTTTTAAAAAATCACGGGACACGATTTTTATTATTTGTCGCGATCTCCACTCGTCAAAAGTACATCTGACGTCAGAAGTACATACAGTATGCCACGGTCATTAGAGAGTCGCGTGTAAAATGCAGCGAGCAAAGAAATACGTCTTCGAAAATGAGCAGAGAAGGACAAATCGAAAGAGAATTCTCAGGCGAGTCGAAACGTATAAAGAGGCTGAAACAAAAAATCTGATGAAAAAAAAACATCGTCAATTGTACGAGGAAACTTTCAATTCGAACGATGACGCAGCGTCGAGAAAAATTGAGAAGAAGCTCGTCACTCGTTAGCGTCTTCGTCAATGTCGTTTCCTCACCGGGCGCGGTCTTTGTCGGTATCATGATCCTGCTTGCGCTACGAAGCGAGAGATCGCCAGCATTATATACGAGAAGTGACTCATCGCCCCTCTTCCATCCGTTACATCGTGCATGAAACGTACGACGTACGACATATACGGGAATAACAAGCAGCGCAAATTACGATAATTAACTAAACAACGTGCTGGGTGAACATCAAGGACAATGCCACACCCGATCTTCCAAGTAATATACGAAACGAGTTACCAGTGATTGTTTCCGTCTCGAATCTCGCACGTATGCGTCTGTACCGTGCATCGGGTAAATTGAAAAATTACGAGATGCTAAAATTTCCACAATTCGAACAAAAATTATAATTGATATAATTGAGGTGGTTGATTGTTTCAATTATTTTTAAAAAATGACAAGAAACATTTTGCCAACGTGCCAGAAATTGGGGACGAACAATCCCTCAAGATCGAGTAGTTTTAAAAAAATTTGAAGGACTGTGATCCTTACGGTACGATATAATCTGCATCGAGGAAAAGACTGGGTCGAAATTTTATAATTTTTTAAAAGTTTTTGTCGATTTAATTGTTATTGAGAATTTTTTATCGGAATTGATAAAATAATCTCGAAAAGAGTGTGGGAAAGTGACTCTGAATTAAAAAATTGGTACAAGGACCAGTTGACAAGATGTACCAAAAAATTTATGGATTTCTTTCTTTTTTTATATATGTTTGTACAAATGGAATGATTTTTTGATAAATAGCATTTGATTTGGTAGTAATATTGTACGAACTTGACTAAAAATTAGTCATAGACTGTGACAATTAGGTAAGCCGCATAAAAAGTGCAAAACTCGTATAACTATTAATTTACATGTTATCTTCACACTGTAATTGCACTAATGAGCTAGTCGTATTAGATTTTTTCTCCTGATTATAATTTTTAATTCAGGCTTGCCATATAGTACGTCACATTTGCATTCATGAATAATAGTAAAAACAGGTTGCAAAAAATTGACTTAATTCTTGCATTAATCTATATATTATTTTGTTTTTTTTTCTCCAATAGAAAATGGTCAACTCGTGGTGGTCCGTTCATGCGCAATACCGAATCCCGACGAGCGTGACATCACCAATGGCCCTTGCGGACCTCACACAGCGACTCAGAGCCACGTGATGATCGAATCCTGTCACATTTGTAACACTGATTATTGCAACGGTGCAAGTTCCATTTCCGGAAAGCAACTATTCCAAGCATGCGCGATCGCTGCCCTCACTATCGCTCTCTCGCCATCACTTAGGTCTTTCTTCTAATTTCTTTAAAAAAAACAATAATGAAAAAAAAGTATTCGATCAACAAAAACAAAAAAGACGACAAAGTCTTCGTGTCAACGAACAAGGAGAAAGTAACTTAATCGAAAAATGTTTATAAGTCGTGACTAACTAAACAATTATCTAATGTCAGATTTTTCGTCTCGAAGTATTTGTTTTTCTTTTTTTGTAATTTGATATTTATAGTGTATGTATAGATTAGTCATATAGATGTGGATTTGCGAATCGTGACTGCACCCCAGGTACAAAAATGTCGGATTTGCAAAAGATCGTCGCGAGAATCGCCGCCAATTAATTACATCGCATCACACTTGATATAATGATCGATAAAATATCGATCTTATATCGAGGGAAAAATTCTATCGAAACAGCTATCGAGTGTTGCAATGAATATTTGCAAGGTTCAACGTCTAACGATTTTTGAAAATCGGACAATAATTACTGCGTCACGATTGGAATAGTTTACTTTTTTCCAATGTTTGGTCTCTCGCACAGATTTGCGTCTACGAATTATTAATGTTTATCGTATTCGAGCAAATGAGGCAATTATCTATGTAGATGACAGTTTTCTTACCTATTTGCAAATACATATTTTAACAATCTTATCCTTTCCTCTCCTCTAACCTGCTGCATCCCCGTTATACTTATTAATTTTATTATTAGTATTATTATTATTATTATTATTATTAATATTATTCACTAAACAGCGTTTCTTCTAATTTTCTCTACTTCAACCCCTTTAATAATTTCTATCGGGTTTTCTTTCTGTTCGTTTTTATGGGAGAAGTGACGTAAAAGTATTCACGTAGAACGTGACTTATCAGGAATCCGTCCAGTTGATAAAAAAGCGGCTTATCAGAAGCTTTGCGAATTTTTCCTTTTTCCTGTCGTAAATAAAATAATAAGAAAAAATAATGTTAGAGGCGAGTAGCTCAATAACCATGATAATAAAGGAACGAAAACCTTGAGGAAATCCGACAAGAGACGAATGATCTTCGGCGATCCACGCGAAATAAATTATTTACTCTTAAGGAGGTTCGACGAGTTTTTATTTTTCGACAATAAAAACAGTGTACTTCTATTCTTAAAAAAAAATTCGACGGAGGTTATTCAAGTTTTTATCATTTTCATACACTATATTGTTTTAGTATTTCTGTAGGACCTTTTTCTTTTATACTCCAAGTCTATTTTTATAATTGAAAAACTATGATGGGTATGTGTAAATTAAAAAAATTTCGTCGTTTAACGCCATGCAAAAATCCAAAATACGTGACGTCGAGTTAATATTGCAACTATGTCTTATGGTAAGAATTTAACATTTTTATAACTTTTCACACACAACAATTTTTTTTTATATACCAAGTAAATACAAAATTATTCAATCCGTAAATTAAATTTGTCCGGATAATCATACCTTCTTTATGATAAATTTTAAATTAACGACCTTGCTACATCGTCGAGTTACATTTTTCTTCCCCATAAAAACAATAAGGCGTACTTGATGTGACATCGAATTTTCAAAGTCATTATGTCAATTGACACAAAGCGACAGAAAAATGGTAAATTTGTGGAGAAAAACACCAATTATAAAAAACCGTTCTTATTCGCGCGTTCGTTGCGACTTTTGTTGTCTGCAATTGCGCGTCTCGCCTCAGGTACGAAGATGGTAATTTATTCGTCAAGGCTGCAGGGAAGTTGATCGGAATGATATCATTTCCTGAGTATCACGAATGCGAAGAAGACGTCAACGATGAGATAATCGTCCAGATCGAGACGATATCTCGGACCCATCATGAAATACGCGCACAAACAGGAAGAAAATTAAAAGAAAAAAGTAGAATAACAACAACAGAACACGAGAAACGATGACGAGGCTTTTGAAAACTAATGTATTTATTTTTAAAGCGTAATCTACAACTTTATTGCGAGCGTAACGATGACACAAGTTTTTCTTTCCTCAAATACAGTACGTTAAAAAAATACTCGGGGTAATAAGGATCAGACATTTAAATATATTCGTTTTTAATTACTTGGTGTCGAGACGACGCCACGTCTTTTGATACAATTAAAACTTTACGTACTAAACGCTTCGAGATCTCGACGTTTGTCAATAATCGACGAACCTTCGTGTCGTTATGATCACGAGCGAGATTAATCTATGGCAAACACTCATAGAATAGAATACCCTAACGTGTCTTTCAGTTCATTGAAATTCGTTCGAAACGCCTATACTAACGTTCTATATATATAATATATGTAAGAGAAAAACATGGAACTGTTCGCTCTATATTAATTCTACTATGCGGATAAAAGAACAAGAAAACAATAACGCTCGAACTCAAATTGAGTCGCTTAAAATATATTCCTTCAGTTTAGTGCGTTATTCGTTCAGCAGTACATTCTTTGGACGCGCAAAGAGTGGCGCGAGATAATTACATTTATAAAAACTAGTGGAAAGTCTCAATTGGCAAACTTTGACAAAGAAAGTTTGTCACGAACGAAATTTCGTACGACATGTCGCATTTTGCGAAACTCGTCGATGCGAAATTGTGGCCTCGAGATTATTCAGGAACGAGGTTATCATTAGTTATGATTCTTCGGGGAGTTGAATATGCTGCCGCCGGGTTTCGGATCGCATCTACACACGCAACACGATGGATAGATGAACCAGTCCATGAAGATTCCTTTGCAATCGTCGTCAGGGTCGTAAGCAAGCAATCGGTGCCATTTGTATTTTTGCTCGCAGCCACAGTCGTCTTTGCAACGACTCGTTCGAGTTTGCCTGTATCAAAAATAAAATTCAGTTTGATCTATACATTTTTTGGGAAAAATTTGAGCATGTTGAATTAAATGTAGAAAAGTCGTTCGACGGTGTTGAAAAGTAGACAGTTTAAATTGAGACAGCTCAAATTTTAACTCTTTACTTTCTGTCAATCTTCGTGATAAAGTCAGCTATATAGCACTGTCAGTTTACAAAGGGTTGACATCAATCAATTTTTGAAAAAACTAAAATTGTTATGTATAGATAAGTAAAGGAGACTTGGAAGATACGAGTATTTGGTAGGAAAATTAAAAATAAGCGGGTGACGGAACAGTGACAAGTTATTTCAATTATTCCCTATAAGAAGTTTTCTCCATCGTCTTTTCCGTCCTTAAAGCTTTCCAAATTTTTAAAACTTTGCCACCATGTAGTGCTACTTGAAAAAACTTTCTGTGGGAGTTTTCGAAAGCTTGCTTCCTTCTTACCCCATATAGAATGATTCACTTTTCCGGAAGAAATGTGAATATTTAATACATAAAATATAGCAACAAGTCGACAATTTGAATATACAAAAAATACCTGGATGTGCAGGCTCCAGGGATAATTCGAGCAATGGACTACAGTTTTCGTTACCGACCGAGTAGATTTGATATTGGTTTAAAGTAACTAGTTCTTTTACAAATATCCAATTCATGCTATAGAGAAAGTTATCACCAACAAAATCGTCACAAGAAACGTGTAAAAATTCGATTTAGTTTACGCGCTAAAAACTATTAATATTTCCCGCAATTCTTCGATTTCTCTAAAATTATACTAACGTTCTTTTGTGGACAAAGAGCACATTCGAAAACGTGCAAAAAAATATTAAACGTGTGTTTATCCTTTCGTCCACAATATTCATGTTAATCCTGTCGAATTTTTGGTAGCCCAGAACATTCTAATGTCCCGAGGAAGGATCGTTGGGAGTTAGTAGACTGGACCAGTGGAATAAAGATGCTCTTTATAATAGAAATACCCACGTGCAAGTTTCCTGATGAATTGCTTGCTCGAAGTGTTGAGTGTTAACGATAGCTCGCTTTTTGGAAGCACTGTTTTTTGCCCAATATGGCATGATGATCGAGGACTCGGATTCGCAAGAATCAACCCTAAGAAAAATAAGATTAATCAACGTACTAATAAGAAAATTGTACGATTGAATTGTCGAATTATTATTTATCGACAATACCGTCCGGTCTCGTTGCCACCAGAATTGTTGCTGGACTGCCGTTTCTTGCGAACCACGCGGAAGATCGAGTCACCACCCTGAACGAATCCTGAATGACCATCGTCGATCTTGCCATGCAAGCTCGGCCCACCATCAGGAAAATCATACGCTTTTGCGTTTCTTCTTTTTCTTCTGCCAGGTTGTCGAGTCGGAGGACCATAATCTTCGTCCATCTCGAACACACCGTACATTCTCTTCATCAGTGCCTTATTTTCGTCTATAAAATGTTCTATCCGTTCGCTAAAAATCAATTTGATCTTTTATTTGATTTTTCAAATTCGAATGAATCATTCAACGAGCTACCGTCGGCAATACTCACGTCGGATAAGCTTTGCCGGCGGTCGGACAGTAGAGTTGATGGTGTCTCTTGATGCAGGGTGCTCCCTTGACGAGGTCACCTCGTAACTCGACTCCCAGAGCGAGCGACAGAGCGGTCCAGAAGATCTGCCGATAAAATAAACGATGCATAAATTTAATAACTCGATAATAATATCATAAAAATTCGGTGTAAATTTTTATTTACAATATCAGGATGGAGTCTGACAAAAATTAAGCCATAAAATGTTATTCGAATTGATTGTAAAAAATAGATTACCCAGTGAGCTTTCCATGAGGGTGTACAGCGCCAAGTGGCAAAAAAACGAACTAAGCATTTTTTCGTAGCTCAGAACTACGATAAAATGAAATCTGATTAATCTCACTATGACCTTATCATCGTATCCTGATTACAGAATTAAATTAATGATCCGTTAAACAGTGTTAAATGAACAAATGTTAAACAACGATAAAATGAAATCTGATTAATCTCACTACGGCGATACAAAGGTGAATTCAAATAAGCACTAGACAATAATATTTCCCCTAATTATATCCTGGATAATAAACCTTATCATCGTATCCTGATTACAGAATTAAATTAATGATCCGTTAAACAATATTAAATTATCCTTCTCTGTAACGACTTCCCTCTCTTTGACGTTGAATAATACACCCCGAAATCAAAACAAATGCAAATAACATCGTGCAATGAACTCAACGAATGGGAAATTCATGAATGGAAAACTGATTGCTGCAATCAGTCGAATGAGGGGGTGTCTGCCGGAATGCGATACTCGTCGAAGCGTGTAAAATTTTAGAATCGCGATAAATCCATGACCCTTTCGTTAGGAAAATGATTGATAACATTTTTTGTTTCGAACGGAAACAACTGGTGAACAAAGTCAGGTGGTAAAGATCCTAGATTGACAGACACGATACGTAATATTGTCCAAGGGCGTGCAATGCGAAATCGCGGATACGTGCCACGCTTCGCATGTCAGAGCCAACGTTCAATTTACGAGGCTTACCCCCTTTGGGTTGACCTCCTGCAATTCTCGCGGCGCTGACCAACACGCGTACCCGTGAATAACGAGCTCCAGGTAGAGCTTACGAGCGAGTAAAGCATTCGAACCGAGACGAGAATTACAAGGCACGGTGGAGATATCGATTCAAGGCTCATGCTAATGAAACGTAACCAGTGGGATAAAGGTGGACGTTCCGGGTTTGCCGACCCGGAGTTTACAGCCTCGGTGCCATTTCACCTCCGGCATATCACGCGATTCGCGACAATGATATCTTTTTTCTTTATTTTCATTCTCTCTCGTTGCAAACGACAGCACGTTTAATTCAATCTCTGATTCGTCACGATAACGCCTAAGCCGCGATACGTGCGATTGTCGAAGGGCGCCACCTATGACTTTCAACGTGCTTGACGTACGGGAGAGAGACGCAATAATTGGTTCATTTGAAAATAAGTTGTCAAACGCTTCGAAACGTATTTTTTAACACATTTGGAACGTGGTCTATTTTTGAAGCTCGACGGTTATTTATCAAAGTACTAGCCTAATGAATAGCCCGTTACATTTGTAATTAAATCAACATTGCGTGATTTGTTCATTTTGTTTGTAATTTTGATCAAATACATTTAGCTACTTTATAAATTTATTGATCATAATTTAGCAAACAGTTTGTAACAATTTTTATAAATAATAATGAATAACAAAGGATACTTAATACGTTTTTTTTATATTTCCGCTCGTTGATTCGAGCTCGACCGTGACAGTTTTCTTGACAACGTGATTATAATTTGATCCGAAATCCTTTACAAACAACCCTCGTATTTCTAAAGAAGGATCGTACCGTTGATTAGACTGGTCCATTCGTTCAATCTTTCCCCTACGTAACGTACGTGCAAATGTTGTATATGGTGTAAATTCCAATTTACCTGCTGGAATTAATCGGGAGATACGCGAGGGAAAAGCAATAATAGCTTGATCGAGCCGCTATTATGAAAATCGTCGTGAGTGATAATTATTCAATCGTGATAGTATCGGCAAGCGTGTCTACGTCTCCTGATATATTAATTAGTCATCTGTATAATAATTTGATAATCGCAACGGTAGACTGAGCTCGAATTGAATTTCGCTCGTGATAATAATATATATATCTGTGTTTATGTATATATGACAGAGATATCCATTATTCTCAAGAGAGGTCGATCGCTTATTAATTCAACGAGGAGGGAGAAAACTTCGTGAGCGGATTTCGCAACTCGTCAACGGGTGCTTCGCGTAACTTCATCCCTTGTAATTCCACCTATAGAGTGCATACGATACGCATAACTATACGTACAGAAGAATAAATAGATAATGTACGTTTCGAGTGTCTTCGTTCGTCGTCACGACGTTGATATCTCACTTTCGAATTCAAAGCTCATTTTACGAGATAATGACAGTAGACTGCCAGCATGCAACGAACCTTATGCCAGGGAATGTTTTCAACCACTTTCGTATAACGTCTAACTTAGTGTTTGTTCGTTCCTCCAACGTAAATCTGACGCAATACACAAGTTTGTGAAATTTATTTTATGTCCGAATTTGTTCGAACTAACTTTTTAAAGTTTGAAAGCACAAAATAAACTGTTACTGGAGAAATGGGAAAAGGGGACGACTATGAGAATAGCAAGAGACTAAAATTAAGTTTGGAGTTATAAAGAAATGGCAATGCAGCGATTTTTTGAAAATTTTGTAAAAACGATGGAAAACTTTTTTTTCTAATTAGTTTTTAAGGAAAAACGGGTCGATTGAAGATTGTACGTTGATTCTTTGTTAATTTTGCTCATCTTTAAGATTTTTCTACGAACACGAGTTACAAAATTCACGAAGCTGACGATTTGGACAGAACATCCCATATATAGGGGATGGTAGGGCCAATTGTATTCGGGGTTGGTTCAAGCTTCAATTTCGATCGTATGTTCAAGCCTGTCCTTACCCTCCATTTATTGGACAACCCGTTGAAGTATACACATCGGATCGGAAGGGTTTCTCATACGCGACTGATTCAATCAAGGGGTTGTAGCAGCACCATTGAGGGTGCAAAGATGGACGCTATGTTCAAGGTAAATAATCGAATCGTACGGATCGAACGATTTTCGACGATCGATCGAACTTCTTCGTATAAGTATCGGTCAAAATACAAAAAAGCATGAAAATTGCCTCACGCGATCCTAGATAAAAATATTCGATTGATTTTAACAACCTAAACGGCTGATATGGATCATAGGTACCAGATCACATGGTGAAGATATAACTCGTATCACTGTGTACCGCGCCTATGTACACGTGGTACAGAATTGCGAAATCGTGAGCAACATTTACACCGGAAGTCAACGACGCGTCATTAATGATTATCAGCCCACGGAGGGATATTCTCGAGTGGGTGTCATTCAAGACTCGACTCGACCACGATCGTCCGACTATTCGCTCGCATCACTTTTTTACTGCGAGTATCTCGACGGTCTTGATTATCTTAAGTAAACGCATCGAGATAATCGAGATCGTTTTACGCATTTATCGTTAATCGTCGATCTTGTGATATTTTGATTTGACGGAAATGATGTAATTAACGATATTCCAATTTTATAACGATTTCTTAGAGTTGCATCTTGTACAAGGGCGATTTTCTAGTATAATTTTAGTTCACTATAAAAATACCTTCCAGCAGCTTTGAAATTTTACCAAGTAGGTAAAACACTATGAAAAATCCGAAGAAAAACATTCATTTTCATTAAAAATTAAGAGCTATGGCTAAAAGTAGTTTTTTTTATTCAAAGTTTTCCTAGATTTGATTCTGTTGGACTATATTTTTACCTGAAAGCTGGAAAGGTTTTATACGAGAACGTATTTTTATCGATGTGATTAATCATTTTTAATCATGATGATAATGAAATTTGCAGCGATTTTTGAAGTAATCACCAAACGTGATTGGAGGCCATGCCAAAATAAGTGTCGAAAAAATCTGAAAATAATTTACGTAGTTCTCCTCGATATACGTCAATAAATTCTAAAGTTACAAGCCAATCTGTAAATCATTAGGCCCAAACATTGATATGTTTGGGCCTAATCATTTCCACGAAAGTCTGATATACGTGTACATTTTTATTGATATATTTGTATCGATATATATATTTTTTCATTTTCTAAAGCTTGTCGTCGAAAATGGCAAAACAGCTGGTACGCTTTTTGTACTATTTGTACAGAGATATTAATTTTACTTTGAACGCCTTAAATTATGTATTAAACTTTTTATTCCGGAGATTTTCCGTGGTGTTACTAAATCACATGGTCTCAGGTGCGACAGATCGGGGTGACTTACGGCTCTCTCAATGAAAAGCGCGTATTACACAGCTACCTACTACATTTCTCCAGCATACATTACACAGCGCAGTATGTGAAATATCATATAAATCTCGTTACGGTTATGAACTTTATTGCCATGACTGTGTAAGCTTGTGCTCCGGCACTCCCCTCGATTCTGGCAACCACACGAGCGCGATTCTTTATCTTATTTTTATGCATATTTTTCCACCTTCCCGAGAGTAATCGAGGAAACGATCGTATGCATGTTTGCCGACACGAGCGTTTCGAGAAATTTGCTTTCTTTACTTGAACTTTTTTTTATCGAGTTGTATAGCGAAATAAATCATTTTTCTTCTTCGGGTTTCATTTATTTTTACGTTTTTGGTCGTTACGATTAATTATTTAAAGAAATTAATTCGTATTTAAAATTTACAATATTATTAGTTATTTTCCCAATGGACCTTACGAAATATTTTTATCTTTTTTTTTATTACTTTCTTTGTTCGCTGATTAACAGAATTCTGATTTTTGAGTCTCGAGAAACTTCGAAATCTTTTCACGAATGATTTATTGTCCGCTTTTTGAATCACAGCAAGAGCCTATGAAATCATAGGTAACACGTATTATGCGCGAAGTGTCACGTAACTGCATCGTTTCATGCGGTTGAAAAAAAAGAATTCAACAAAGGAACGACAGGTCCATTCGAATAGATTGAGAAACGATGGCCTCGCTTTTTAATAATTTCGTCAAACGTATGACGATGACTGAATTTATTCCAATGATTTATTTAAAAAAAATTGTTTTCTTTCATTTTGTATTCGCGATCGTTCGTTTATGTTTATCGTGTTATTTTGTCATTTCGTCGTGAATACCCGTCATTTTTCGTTCGAAAATAACGGGTAGTGAAATACGTCGGAATCGTTTCGCGGACCCGTATATTATACGAATGCCTGCATTATGTCCGCCCAATGGGATTCGATTTGAACGGGTCAATAGTTATTCGAGACCCGAAATATTCCAATCGTAGCCTAGCTTTGATATGCCCACACGTATACATATGTTGGAAGCGTTTAATGAGACAATTATTTATTACACACGTGATGAGAGATGTGTCGTAATTTGATTCTTACCTGCGGTATTATGTCAATTATATATTGCCGTAAGCCAATTTTTTTCAGAAGACAAATTTGCAAATGGAATCTGTGTCATCTTAAAGTTAGTTTTGAATTAAAGATCCATCACCTTTTTTGGAAAATCTTGAAACAATATTAAAAATGATGCAACTTTTTTCCTAAAAATCATTTAAGAAAAAATCAATTTTTTTATATAAGATTTTATTTTATTTTATTCTATTTTATAAAAGATTTGGGAGATTTGCGGTCTACATTTTTTTATAGTATGAAAATAAAACATCTACTTTCCGGTATAATTAATGCGTAAAGGAGCAACTTACGGAATCTTTTTCATGAAAATTCCGTGGAAATAACGTATATTCGTTCGATCTATTGATTCATCACCCGTTATTATACATGCAAGTAATTCTAACTATATGCAGACCGGCTATTCCCCACGATGCTAATGACGCGTCTCCTGGGTAAATAAATATACAAATCTTTTCTCGTGACGCGTCTCAGTCACCAGAGATATTTTTTTGTGGTATTTAAAAATATAGCCACTTAATAGCGGCCGTTCTAGTATCAATGATAAATGACAGATAATCAGGTAAAAATAGAAAAAGGGTGATACTATTTTTTTAACGTCCAAGGTTAATCACGATTTATTTAGATCGCAAATTATTATTATCATCGTGCACGGAAGTCGATGCGAGAGGACGTTGACATCTATTTCTGCGTCGGTGAATTTCTTATCGTTACCGATCGATCGATTGATTAATTTTTCATCAGGATGGCCAAGTGTATTCGATCGTTTGTAACAGTTGAGATAAAGGAGGCCAAATATACCCGGCATATGGCTAGCTGTGTTCAAACGACACGTCGGTGAAAGGCTGCTTTGAAACGATATGGTAGCTCTCGGTTCGTTTCGAGTACCGTACATGCTCGATCGAGTGTGGAGGATCGACATTGAACCGATTAGACGATCTCTCGCGACGTGGCCCGAGATCGCGTCTTTCAGTGTCGTCTCGATGTTCGACTGTCTCTTTTTTCTTTCTCTTCGACTCGAAATAGCACGAAACGCTCTTATTTCTTAACATATTATATGGAATCGTTATCCCCTCCCACTCTTCTCCTCAATCGCGATCGATCGAACTAGGAAAATCAGGTTTCTATTGGTCGATTATGGAAACGAGCGTAGAAAAAAATATTCTTAATGGCTTTTTTGCTGATAAGGGTTTTTTTTTCTCCCAAGATTTTTCAGAATCATCAATGCGTATTGACTTTTTATTCACGTGTCGAAATCGATTTTGTACCGATTTTTCATTCGCACACGTTGATTGATTATTTATCGATTTTTATTTTACACGCGTTATAATAGTAATATGCCGATTTTTCGTGCGCAGACGATTTTTTTAACGTTTCAAATTTAATGATAAACCGATACATCGATGAATATTTATTTAGGCATCGAAATACGAGTGACCGAAAAGTCGTATGACATTGAATTGCCCTCGTGGAAGAAGCGACGAAAAAACAATCAGACCTTCCCGCTTAATGGACCGGTTGCGCGCGATCCTGCCTTAATCGGTACGCAGTAAAACGTTTCAAAGCGAATCAATCTTATTTTGCGTGGACGACCGTGAATTTTCGCGAGATAATCGATGAAGTTAATTGTATTTTTTGTCTGCTTAATTCTTCGTTGTTGCTTCGTCGATCTGAAATAACGGCTGGTCATGGTTTTGCGACGGATGAAAGTATTATGCGGATATTTGTTTACTAAATAACGCCCGACCATGACTACCGTCGACGAAATATTTTCTTGAGTTTCATTCTTTTTCATTTTCAATGCGGATAGACGCGTGCGATAGTTCGTACGAAATCGTTCTTAATAGCCCGTTAAATCGGAATGATCTCTCTTGGTCCGCTCTCTTGAAATTTAACGATCAATTATTTTGATGTTAGCTTCTCGCATTCTGCTCATAATATACGGTATAGCTATATTTATATATTTTATATTATATACGTAAACGCGTATGTATATAAAATTGAGAGACGAGGGAGACGGTAAGATCGTTCTCTCGTTTATTCTCGTTTCGAATTATCATCCGTCGTTTATCATCGTTTACGTAAACACAAATTCATATACGCTTAAAGTACGACTAAATACGAGCGGTTTTATTAACCCTGTCTGGAGGATGCGCATTTTCAGATAAATAGACCAGCGGTTATAACAATTTTCCATAAAAAAATTAACGGCGTCTTTTGAAAAATAGAAACGTGACCCAAAAACGTATTTTTTTTCATTTAAAAAAACTTTCTTCCAACGATCTTAGGGTTATTTCTGTAATGTAAACAAAAATTTACGGAATGAAATAAAAGACAGTTTTTTTTAGTTTGCTGAAATATGGAATTTTCGTCAGTCGGGGATTAAATATTGGGATTAATTTATTGACGATAAAATTATGATATATATCTTATTTTCGCCACGGTAAACTGATTAAAGATAGAACTAAATTTAACTTGTTTTCGTTTGGAGAAAAAAATGTTTCCGGTCCAGGTCTATACAATTGAACAGATCGGATTTTATTTATTTCGTCGCGACTCTCCCCGGGCGAAAAATATTGGACTTATGCGTTTTATCGCCATCGGATGACTTTATCAACTTTCGTTCTGTGGAATGTTTTTCGACGTGGTTCACGGTTGAAATATGTATGGGTACGAGAGAGATAGAAAACGATTTTCGACATCTCGCCCGAAGGTCGTTGAGACTTGGGTCAAAAGAAGTCTATCATGCCCACCGTTATTGCAGTAGTCCGGAAAATTGAGTTCTGATTTTATTTCAAAACTTCAAGGTCTCTAAAAAATTCTGATTATTTTTTCGTATCGACTGTCGATGTTTCATATAACCAAGCAAGTTTGGGATAATGACTCGTGGACTAAATTGTGTACGGAAATATATTATTTCGACTCGATGTCAGCCCGTTTCGATACAGGTTTTGACTTGTAAAATAACATCATTTGTATATTAAGATATTTTCATATAGCTCGAGATAACTAATGGGATATTCACGTCAAATATCAGTAACGCATAAAGTTCGAGTAATTTTAAAGGCGCGTCCCTCGGATATGTTATTGACGAACAAAATTCTCACGAAAATTCGTTTATTTATTACTCAATTTTTCATTACTTGTAAGATTGCAATCAGAATCTTTTTTATCTTAATTTTATTTCGTAAGAAAATTAAACAACTTATGTAAAAGTCTCATATTTTCTTTCATAATGAATTTTTTTTAATTACTGAGCGTATTACCATTAAAACCTTTTTTATTTTTTTATATTTGATTTTATTTCATAAGAAAGTTAAGTAACTTTTGCACACCAAATGGCCCCTACGACGCGAATGCCCCGACAGAAGAAAATATAAAAAATCCTCGTGCACAAAACGAGAAAAAATAAAAATAAAATAAAAACTTGAAATACCGCAGCAAACTCGCGTTAAAATGAGACAAAAAGCAAGAAAAAAGTGTACAAAGAGATTTCGCGTTTGACTTTCAATCGGCGTCATCGTTACCTCAGCCGGCTTTCTTTTTCTCGCGAAATATGATATAATGTATACCGGGATAAGGTTTGACGGACCAGCTCGTAAGGTGAAGGTACGAAATAGTGCGAGCCAATACGTGACGGGTAAACGTCATCGCGACCCTACAAAATATACGTGTATCGCATATTACCGTACGTAAGTAGACAAAGATATGCATCAACGTCGCGATAGGCTTATAAATTCCCATCACGCTCTTTTACTCTCCCGCATCGGCTCGTTTTATTTCGCGCGCATGCACGTACGTAAATTTCTTCATTCATACGTGTGTTCGAGATGTTCGAGATGTACTCATACATATACCGGGTGTCTCAAAAGTTTCGAATCACCTAGTGTCTGCGGGTAGCTGACGGTGACACGAACCGATGTGCAGAATTTGCGCGATGGATTCGCGATAGTTTTTAAACGAGAGAAGATTAGAGTTTTCGTCCAATCAGAGAGCTGGAATCAGCCGCCTTCGAACGCGATCGAGAGAATAGTACTTAACGCGTATTCGAGCTTGAATTACGATCGATGAGCTGTAGCTCATATCCGATAGCTACATTGACCAGTCTGACCTCACGCTGGTAAAGATAGATGTCCCTTAAAACTTCAAAGACACCCGGTATATAGACGAGTTTGAATGAGAATTCGCTGTCTTTGACGACGTACCTGGCTAGGAAATGTCACGCGGGCGTGTACGAATAAGAAGCGGCTATCACGGCATATAAGAGCATGAATACACAACACATGTGAGCAGCATCAGCAGTAAAACTGGGGTGTAATTGAAAAAAAGCCGGCGGCACGTTTTACCTTTCGAATTCTCGGGGAATAGACGTGCGCGATGCCTGACGGCGATCTATCCACGACGTAGGGACATCCTCGCCGATCATTCCCGGGATATCACGTACGATATGTGTATCATTATTTTTATCGGGTACAAGGGAAAAGGGTGAAATTTCTATTCAGTAATAATATCGATCGGTCAAATCTCAGAAAGCAAAAGGACTAAACATTTGCGAAATATTAAAATTTTCTAAAATTCCAAATTTTTTTTTCCCGTTTGTTTTTATATGTCTTTTTTTCTCAGTTAAATAATTATTGATTAACTTATAATACGTTTTACGTACATTTTAATATTAAACTCAACCCAAATTCGTCGCATTTTTATTACATCGTTCTGAATAAATATTTGAATTAAAAAATAAATAATGGTCGATAGAATTGATCGTACTCACCGGTATCTGCACGAAGCTACCGTTGTTGAGCTGCGGATACGAGAAGAGAGGTACAACGGGTACCGATCCATTTTTCACGTAAATCGGACCCTGAATAGGAGTAACGCGCGTATTATTTGGCATTTCCGTATCGGCGTCGTCGTAATAGTCCTCGATGTCATCATCGTCGTCGTCGTAGTCGAGAATCGCGTGTACCGAAGTTTTGGTATCCGAACTACCGAAGCTACGCCCGCTCACTCTCGTATACCTGTCGAAAAACAAATGAACTTTTAATATTAAAAATTACACTTTTAATCTCAACTTAACATTTTTATTTTCGCCTTTTCTGATTAAAATTTCCGTTTTTTTTTAAGTTTAATTATATTCTGATTAATCGCGAATTCACTAGCCATTTTTTAAGACCTTTCAAAATTACTCTACACGAAATTATTAAAAAACTGACTTTTTGTGCAATCCTTATTATTCCCACTACGAATGATTTTAATTTACAAAGAAATACCACGAATCTTGAAACACGCAGGAACAGTCGGTAGTTCAGTTTCCGAAGTACGTTCGTTAGCGATTGCATTGCCGATTGTATAATATCGATTTCTTAGAAACGAGACGTGAATGAGAAGAGACGTGAAACGTCGAAGTTTCCCAAAGTTATCGTACAGTTACAAGAGAGACAACGGCGACGAGGCGTCGAGACGACCGAAATTCGGTGATCGGATCCGCACGAGAAATACAGTGCATTATTATTACGCGTTTAAATTACGTGCTAGCTCGCTGCCGTTCCACTGTCGATGTCCTCTCCACGGTATGTACGAAATATAAGTACATACCTCACACGAAACGCTTTCGCTTCGCTATGAGGTCCGAAGAGAGATGTGTATTAACCGTCGATGGGGACAGGAACGGCGAAAATCGAGCGTGTGACCACGCGGGTAGAAAAAAAAGAAATATAAAAAGAGGAAAGAAAGGGAGAGTTTGGGAGAAAGAGGAACCGAGAGAGAGAGGGGGGGGCAGAGGGTGGGAGGGGAGGAGAGAGAGAGAGAGAGAGAGAACGAGGAAGAGAAGAGTAATACAGTCTCGTCGTCGATCTGCGCACAGCCCGACGCCCAAAAAGCAGAACCTCGATATATCCATCGTGTCTTCTCTTTCTCCTTTCGCGATTGGATTTCACGATCCCGGCGTGGTCACGTGCGTGCACACGTACACAGGTAAGAATAAACCACGCTCGTCGTACCGCGTCCTCGAAAATAAGTACGCCTCGTGCGTACAACATTGTGCACGTAAATTCGAAGCACCATGCGCGACTCGAAGTATCCTGGTCGAGATTTCGTCCAGCCCACACCCCCTGTGACTTTCCCCATTTATTCGCCGGTAAAAGCTGACCCGGTAATGACTAAATTAAAGGTATGTGGTTGCAGTCTGTTTTTTCTTTTTTTTTTCATTTTGTTAAACGTGTTCAGATTTTTTTATCGCTCGAGCTGTGATCAATTCAATCAAGTGTAACGCGTGATATACGAATGAAAATTGCACTTGTTTTTGTACGTGACGAATGTTTAACTTGTCTCGAATGATTTTGTCGCGTAGCGAGGTTTATCAAAGCGATTTGATTAATTGAAGATTGCGAGAAAAAAAGATCGATGGTCATTTTTCCGATTCTTTATAATTCAATATCAAAGTTATTTCTTGGAGGAAGCTGCCAGGCTTGTGATTTAATCGAGCCAGAGGAAAGAATATTGTACACAAAATATTGGAATACGATTTTAATAACTCAGACGACCAAAATTGATAAATATTCATATGGGCTTTTTAGACTCGATCCGTTCTTGATCTAAAATTGGCAGACACGAACCTGGATCGAAACTTCAGCTTGAATTCCATATCTTTCGTGAATTCGCGCTTGAGTTAATCTACACATAAATCTAAATCAATTCACATCAATTTCAAACTTACAAAATTAGAATTACGTTATAAATCCAGTATAAACCTAAATTAAATCTTATCATATTCAAACTTAAATTCGAACCTCAAAGGCGAATTCGAGAAACAAATCAAACGCAACGTTCAAGCTCTGATTTTCTCGTAGAAATGATTTCCTCAAGGTCAAAATTTCATTCAATTCATTTGATCTCAAGATCAACTGTCATTTTATCATAACAAAAAGACTTTGTTCAACGAAGAAGCAAAAAGAACTCACCCATCGTCGAGACTGCCGGGATAATTTTCGGGATCCTCGTTTCTCGTATCACCATTTTGTGGTATATCTTGCGGAGGATTCTGTTGAGTGTATTCCTGTCCCTGAGGGGTTGGCAAACGAGGTTGCCTCTGTATCGACTGTTGTTGTTGTTGTTGCTGTTGTTGCTGCTGCTGCTGCTGCTGCTGCTGCTGTTGTTGCTGCTGCTGTTGCTCCGGTATTTGTTGTTGTTGCTGCGGTACCTGCTGTTGTCTCGGCTGAGTTCTTCTAAAGTCCTGATTGTAATTCGCGTATCTGGTGTCCTGATTAACGTTGGAAAAAGAGTTCGGGACTTGATGCTGTGCATGATGATGTCCCGCGTAAGATTCTTGTGCCTTCAGTTGTTGTTCCCTCTGTCGTTGCTGTTGCAACTGATGCTGCTGTTGATAACGCGCCGGTGGTATGTAAGGCTCGTTGTTGTATCTTTGATCGTTGTTAAAACTGGGAGCACGGGTTGGTGGTGGCACGGCGTTCAAACGAAGATTGTTGATCGCCGACTGAGGACCTTGACTACCAGGAAACACGTAGGGCGGGGTGGCCGCCAATTGATAAGGAAAACTGAAATTAGCTAGAGACATTTTTGCTACGTTCTCAAGCTGGGACTAGAAACTTCTCTAACGTTCCAAATTTCTTATAGTTTTTTTTAAAATTAATCTTTATTTTGTTCAATTATTTTCACTCAATAGCTAACTTTCGATCACTTGCGACGTATAAACTTTCGTTCACTGGTGCACTGATAATTCGGGGTCGAAAAAAATAAAGTCATTTTGAGACCGACCCTTCGCGGTATGTCCAATTTCTCGTTTGTCTCTTTTTCTTCTTCTTCTTCTTCTTGTATTGGTTTACGAACGATTTTATCACTGAACCGGTAGTGCGTCAATGTCGACCTCCATTATCGTACCGAGACCCGCGATGCTCGCGTTTTTTTTATCCCGACTCGAGGACCTTCCGTATCCGTGACTCTGAATCTCGATGACCGTGAATACCAATATCACGATATACGTGAATACGGGCTAACAGGACGCACGAGAGACATTCAGCCTGTGAACAAAGGTCGTCCTCTCTCGTTAATTGCTATTTTCCTTCGCGAATCGGTAATATTTGATACTACGCGTTAGAAATCCATTAGACCAGCAAACTACGTCCGTTAATTAGTCGTTAAAACGATTTGAGTAAAAAATTGAAATAAAATAAAAATAGGCAGTTCTTAACACGCCCATGTTTATTTTTATCACTCAAATGTACATATATATATATGTATACGTATATACAAGGTAAATACGTATGTCTATATATATAACTCGTGTAGAAATAATCAATGGAGCACGACTACCGAGTGCTCTCACGTGCCGACAAAGTTTCGTTAACGAGGCTAGACGGCTCATGCGAACTGAGAATTACACTCGACAGCCACTATTATTTTACCTTGTGAAATAATACTATACCGTCCACATATATAGATATGTTTTCTAACGATCTCTGAGTTCATATTTGTGACGTTATATATACAAGCGTGTGTTAACGAGTTTAGATGTAAACGATATATATGCGATAACCATTATTTTATGCATTTCGATACGTTTGAGCTCGTGAGCACGTGTGCACTCACTCAGGCGTGTCATTGTACGTTAACAATTTTATGATCAGTTTATCGTCGCTGCAGAAAATAGACTGCAAATCGTGCACGAGTTTTGTAAGTCATTATATATATATATATATATAATGAATAGACGATGGAAAATATACGAAGACGATATCGGGATCGATATCTCCAGCAGTGACACTCAAATTCATTAACGAACACGGATATATATCGGATAGTGAAAATATGCCAATTAGCGCGATCATCGATAATTAGATCACACGGTGCGTTCGAGAAAGTTTCGCCACTCCCTTTTATCGTATTTCACCGTCGATTGCACTTCCGTAATATTCATCAGAGTTTTTCATACATTTCGCGAGAAACATTTATATTTGAAGTATTGAATATTACAAAATTAAATTTTGATAATTTTATGGTTTGTTTATGTTGTTTGCACAATGTATATTAGAGTGGTCGAAAAGTTATTGCATTTTTTTTATTTTAGGCATAAATTAAAATCTATTAAAAACCTAAGTACTTTTTACGCAATCCAATATATTAAATGTTAAATATTGATTAATAAATTTTAATTACTATTAAATACGTTCATTAAATATTGATAATATAGCAATTATAGTAAATGCGCGATTTTATAGCGTTTAAAATGAAACTGGCGTCGTGACAAAGGAGAAATAACGAGAAAGTAGTTACGGCTGTTATGAGTCAGACAATTTTCTTTTTCGCGTTCTTTGAACAAAGCGTAGTTTTACACGATTTTCGTCAACGTGATACGATGTATCCTGGTAGAACTGTTATAATACAGAATTTATGAGTAGATATTCGGATCTTCATTGCGAAATTCACGAAATCATCGGAGTAGTAAGAATGTGGTTTTCAACAGTTATTTTGAGGTCTCGTACTTTCGGTCGTAACCGAGAAAGATGAAAAAATTTAAAAAAGCTGTTTGCTAAAAAAGCCGAAACTATACGTCATAGAGAGAGGGAGAGTGAGTGAGTGAGTGAGAGAGAGAGAGAGAGAGAGGGAGAGAGGGAATAGCGAGCGATGGTAGGCTTTTTCCTTGTCTTTGAGAACCGGACGTTTTATGGTGCCAAACTAACTCACTTTCTTTCTCTCGGAGACACGTGACCTCTCTACGAGACTGGAATGCCAAAAGCAAAAGGCTTGTTTTTGGCCACGAACTACGGGAGACTCCGGCATGTCCTCTCTTCTCTTTGATAAATTTCGTTCTAACGTTTAGCAACACTCCTCTTCTATGGTAATTCACGTATCTTTCAATATGTATAAAAATTCACGAATTATTCTGTGAACGTAATATGGTGAATTCCTGCGTACACGAATATTAAAATTGTATTGAAAAAGAATTTATAGCGTTCGAGAAAGAGTTTAATGTTAATTAAGTTTTTTTGTGGGCATGGCAAAGGAAAATTCTATTTTTATTATCAAAATTTCATAAGGAAATAAAATTTTCTAATTGTTTCAATTGAATCACTAAATTTTTGTTTAATTGAAATTTCATAAATTAACTAAACTTAAATATCGCTACGTTCTCACAATCACATCGTAGCACGAAAGAAATTCATTTCTCCGAAAAAGAATGTTAATGTTATGATTACTGACAACCGATTTTCTTGTAGTCCGTCAGGACTGTAATTTTACTTTTAATTAATTTTGCCTAGATACGTGCAAGCTTTATTAGCATGTAATATTCCCGATGAAAATTTTGCACACAGATATAATGTCGTTAAACTAATAGATTTAATGTTAAAGGGTTTAATCTCACAATAATATCCACTTTAACAAATTTCTCCTGCGCACCTGACTATGCCAGAAAATGATCCACGTGAGACTTTGAAATTTATAAAAATAGCGCAACAGGTTCAGAAAGTTGAAATTTCACTATTAACCTTCTCTTCACTTATAACGCCGAACGATTAATAATTCGAATGAACGAAAAAAAAAGAAATGATAAAAGTCGATGTTTTTTTCCGCGTTTTAAAATAATTCTTTGCTCAAAATATTAATTTAAATGGTATTTTATTTAAATCGTTGCCATTTTTGCTCATTAGGATATCTCAACGAGCACCAATTTCATTTCACCGATATCGAAGAAAGTAGAATGTGCCTGACGCATTTGCGAAGGGAAAGGCAAAAAGAGAGAAACAAAAAAGAAATAAGGAGTAAGCTTGCATGCATTTCATATTTTTTTCGATCTCCTCCTTCATTTTTTTTAACGAAACGTGAGAACGGAACGTGCGAGCTCGATCACTCGGAGTATAAAAATACTCGTGTATGAATAAGCGGTATATTCGCGAGGACAGAAATAAATACATATACATACATATTTATGTATACGGTCAGTATATACTTTTCAGAGATCGAAGAGTAGCCGAGATAACTATCAGCAACAGCTGCCCCCTCTAATTGACAGGCCGTCACACACAGCTCGTGTCCCTTTCTAATTAAACGTTCGCGAATCCTCCCTGTCCCGACAGAGGATAAAAAATCTCTTCCTCCAGTCGGGGATTAAATTCGTTTCTTGTAAATTTGTTTGAAAACCATTGCTACTGCTGATCGACGTTTCGACAAAAAAACACACACAAAAAAAAATGTCGCCACTCGGGCGAGAATTATTATTTCAACGATTGCAAGAAAAGGAAGAAAAAAATCGAAATAGGCGCCAGAAGCCCGGATTCTCCGGTCATTAAAAAAAAGTGTTCGAGGAAAAAGAAAAAAAAAGGTATATTGGAATGACATTTGGAATACAATTTTTCGGTAGAGACACGGCCAAGTTTGTGAGAGCGATGACGTTCGAGTGAATAAAGCGCGAGTTTCGAAACTCGTCCTTGCCAAATGATTAACGCATTCCACGAAGTATTATAGAGAATTTTTGGATACATAATAGGCAACGAGGTTATCGAGTCCAAGCGATAATAATACAGATTTCGGTAATAAAAAAATTTGGTTCTAGATTTACTTTTTTTCGTGGAAGAGGCTACAACTTGATTCATCGCTCGGATTCATTAGTCCTCGATTTTAAAACGATCTGGATTTATCGTTCGATTCTTCCACGAGATAAAACAAAAATACGAATTTTCAATGCGATCGATAAATTTGACTTGGTCCAAGGGAACGAACGACGAGTTATCGATAATCGAGAGAAAATCAAATTATCATAAACACGATTAGCATTTCAAGAGACAAAAATACATTTTTTCCCGATTCGATCGCACGTGTTCCCATGACAATCTCAACGACCAGATACACCTGAGAAAGATAAAAAAATTCTCCCAAACGTCGAACGTATTAATTAATCAATTGGATTAATGACTCATCGATAAATAATCAATCGTGAACAAAAAAATCGATTACTATTCGATTAATTATATCGATCGATTAAAAATTTACCAAAATTAATCGATGAACAGTAGGAATATTATCGTTCGTGCGATTAACGCTTTTGTTCGTACCTCTTGGTATTAATCCTAACTTTGCCATTATAATCCAAATCAAAGCGTTCGTTGCACTGATCGAATTTACAGAAAGTGATGTTACACGCCGAGACGAAACCGTTTGCTATAGAACTGTTCGAATATTGGCGCACATAAGGGAGAGCGAGCGAGACAGAGAGAGAGAGAGAGGCTTCACTTTCTACCCGTTTCCTAGCAGGTATATAGCGAGCAAATCAAGATTATACTAGTAACCAGTAGGACTCACGAAATATCGGTCTTGCGCAACTTGGTCGTTCGCCACGTCAAAATTTCGAGCCCATATAGCGCATATACGAGGAACGCAGTGAAGCGTATCGTCTTTGAGTTTGACAAGCATACATATTATACGTATAAGCGTACAATATATCTCAACTTGTCTAATTCAAGTCAAGCGCGAAGAGAGAACCACGAAGGGACACAGAGCCAGCTCCTCCGACATGATCCTTATAAAAGACGTCTAATGTGTCTACATCTCGCTCCCCGACCGTTTCGAAACTTCGGTCCAAACTTCTATGAATCTTCCCCGTTAACACACCGTCAGCTTTCGATTCGTCTCGTTGATTTTCCGTTGGCGTTTAATTTCGTACGTCGACCCTCGAATATATTCACGATAAAAACAAAAGAAAAAAAAGAAATAAGCTAATTTTCACTGTCGAACATGAGCGAACTTTCGTTTACTTTTCGATGAGTTAAATTTGTGTATCGATAATTATTATTCGATTAAATATCGATCGAGAAATATAGAGATTGAAAGGAGAGCACGATCGCGAATGATTAAATTTCACGACGGACACAAAACGCGCGTGTAACGCTCGAACGACGAGCGACAACTGAAAGAAGCCTTACCGAGGAAGGGGATAAGAGAGCCGACCGATACAGAGAGAAAAAGATATAAGTGTGAGCTCGTGTGTTGGTCCACCGTGAGGCTGAGGTGATATGTCCCCACATGCAGGCCCGGTGAGTTGAGGACTCTCTCGTCGATGCCGAAGACTCTAGCGGCCACGAGACTCTCGTACCGATCGAAAAGAGACGAGATTATAGCGCGAAAGACGTGCGACGTGGAAAGTCCATACAGACTCTTGTCTATATACATCGTCTCCACCACCACCGCAAACATTAAGTGCTCATTCTTTGACTCTCCCTCCACCTAAAACACCCTCACGATACGCGACTACATGGACATATGTATAACGCGTTGTTCCTCTTATCAACGAATTTATAATGATATGATTTAAGCTTGTTTAATAGAAATGTAATAATAAATTTCTTTTTTTAATATCGAATCTTTGTTCGAACGTTAAACTTTCGCTCTCCGTCCACCTAAAACACCATCACGATACGCGACTACGTGGACATGTGTATAACACGTTGTTCGTCTTATCAACGAATTTATAATGATATGATTTAAGCTTGTTTAATGAAAATGTAATAATAAATTTCTTTTTTTAATATCGAATCTTTGTTCGAACGTTAGATTTTCGCTCTCCCTCCACCTAAAACACCATCACGATACGCGACTACGTGGGCATGTGTATAACACGTTGTTCGTCTTATCAACGAATTTATAATGATACGATTTAAGCTTGTTTAATAAAAATGTGATAATAAATTTCTTCTGTTAATATCGAATCTTGGTCCGAACGCGAGATTTTCGCGCTGAACGACAATGTATAACAAGATTTAGAGGACAGATATATGCGCGCAAAAATATGATATAAATACGAGGGGTTTGTGCAATTCGAGCGCTACGTGATTATAGTCACGCCGTTACGATAGTTGTTCCGTGACCATAGTCGATTCGTGACGATAGCCACTGCGTAATTGTAGAAAATTTCGAAAAAGTAGACATTGTGGGACTACAATTACGACGTGACTATAGTCACTCCGTGTCTCTAGTACTCCGTGATTATAGTCACTTCAGAACGATAGGCACTTCGTGCTTCCTATCGCCCCAGCCGCACTCAAGAACTATAACGACGCCGGGACAGTAGACATTTCGGGATTATAATCCCTCCGTCGCTATAGCCACTCCGGAACTATAGTTATTTCGCGTCCTTAGTTATTCCGTCACAAGCGAAAGGCTGTGATTATAGCTACTCGGAGATTATCGCCGCTCCGTGACTGTAGCAAATAGTCTAGAATCCCGTTTAGTATATGACGCCGATGAGATCTTTTTATAATATAGAAATATGCAGACGGTGAGAGAATGTGTTGTGAATTTCTGGCACCGGTTACTCTCTACGTCTCAGGAGTTCCCCATGTCGAGATTTGAACTCATACACATCGTGTTTTCTCTCTCCTCCTCGCGTCATTCGTCGAGAATCCAACGGAGCTCTGCCCCCTCTTTCACATTTCGAATTACTCCTGAGCATCTTTGTCCATCCCCGTTCTCGATTATCTTCTCTCTGTCCCTCTCTCTCACTCTCACTCTTCCAGAGTCAGAGCTATACATACGTATTTTGCATGAATGTATTTATCCGCACGGTTTTAGTGGGCTCGAAAGTCCCGTTGCATTTTTATGAAATTACGACCGCAAGGCACTGAACGGACGAAATAAATCGAATAATCGTCATCCAAATGGATAATTATGGTTTGCGAAAAATTGAATAATTAAGGCTCGACTGTATCCATCGTGACTTATAATAAAAATATATATATCATAAATGTATTAAACGTAATAAATGAATAAAGTAAAAAGAAAAATCACCAAGGACCGAGCCAAAAGTCGTTAGCACGATGTGAACTTGAATTATAAATTTGAATTTCCTAGATTATACCAGATTCCTATATGTTTAAAAAACAAATCTTTTGTCACACGTTGATAATAGTACGATTTATTGTTCCGAGCTCTTGGAAGACGGTATTTATTTTTTCGATTTACACACGAAAAAACTATAACAGAAAAATTTCCATCGTTGCAAAAATTAAGACGATAACGTGAAAATGCATACAAATGAGGATGATTATAAACACAGGCTGATAACACAGGTCATTATCGTTTTTTTAAATTCCCAATAGTATCGCTCAAACGCGATTATTATCGATATTATTTCCAAGACATTAAATATCTCGTGCCTCCCAAATTCCTCGACTCCCTTTATAAAGTGCGATCATGCAGAACGTTGCAAAAAAAATATGTTTACCAATTTTATAAAAATTTTAAATATATAATTGTAAATTCATCGCTATCGACGGTTTACCGAAATATTATGAAACAAGCAAGATTTGAAAACTCGTAAAATCGAGGAAGCGCCGCAAACTCGCTAAGCCATATAATTACCGAATAGGCGCCTTAGCTGAGCTCTTTAGTCGCTTTTTTCCTCAAAGCCACGTTTCTTCATTCAATGACCTTGAAAATACAAGCGCCATCGGATCAATCACCCCAAAAATTTTACGTTTAGGTTCGTGATAATAGACTCGTCGCAAATTTATGTACGCGTTCGTTTAAAACAAGCTGATGCATTAGCAGTCGTGCGACAATATTCACTGGCGTCCATCGTTAAAAAATTAGTTCGATCATTTAAAAATAGATCTTTCGCAAAGTCCATTGGCGTCATACATAGTGCGTAACAAACATGAAAATAACAAAATTGGATTGTCCAGGTATGTATGACATTGACGTACTTCAAATATCTTTCCAACAATTTATTATCACCAAATACGTTTAAAAAAACCGATAAAAATTCGCGCCCGAAACACAAATCGTTAAAACATTAATTTTTTTGACATATACGATCGGTATTAACCATCCCAAATACGTCGTTATTTCGGAAAACCATTAAATAAGGAGCAAAAAAAAAGTGCGTGGTAATCCTCATATCGTACGAAAATTTGGTGACCCGCATTACCCTCAACGACCGGTATTCACCGTATCGTGCAAAGATACGACCTGCTATATAATATATCATTTACGTGTACGATCATCCTCTTAAATTGTACTTTAGTCTCACGACTACAGCGCGAAATGATTCAGGAGGGAATACCCATACGTTATTGCCGTAATAGTAATTCTATCATGACACACGGAGGTACGAACAAATTTACGGTCGTTAGTAATTTCGTAACGCGCTCAATTTTTCGTTCGCCATTATACCACCAATGTCCAACGATATGTTCGCGTACATATATGCTAACAAGTAAGTATGTATTATATGTTAAATATACATATATACATATATATATATATGACTTTGGTATAAGAGCGCTGACTTCGTAAGTAAATTTGCATATTATACATTAGAGAAATCCGGGATGAGATTCGTCTTACATAACGACAAAAACGAAGAAAAGAGAAAAATGAAAAAACGACGCCGCGTCACAAATCGGTAGGGTACCTACTATTAGGCTTGAATTCATTTTTTTGGCATTTTTGTTTTTTCAAGGATCATTAGAAAATTATTATTGCATCAAGAGATGGGAATGGAATGTTACGAGCACGTACGAAACAGGATTTGTTATTCGTTTTGAATGGATTTTTGTCGTTCGCATGATTAAAGATTCGTTAGATGAAGCATAGACGCGAACGGGGATTCCCCGAAGATTTTGTACCGTCGCTTAACGTTATTCGATATTTCGTAGATTCGCGCCTGTCTTGGGAGGTACGAAGCGAGAGGTACATTTTATTTTTTTCTTTATCACTTCCCCGATTCTATTTATATTCTAATGAATTAACGTCGTCGATTCCGATAGATTTTATCATCTATCTTAATTCGAATTTATCCATAAACACGGAATTTTTAATTTGTTACATATTTCGTTAATTTTGACCGTTTGAAAATGATTCGAAATAATTTATTCTTCGTTAATTTTTATTGTAATTTTTTTTTAAATTTAGATATTTATAGACGTTTCGTCCAGGACTTCCAGGTCAAACCAACACGTTCGTCGGATTTAGAAGCGTGGGCTTTGTGTCTCTTCGAACTGGAAACTCCTACGCGAATTTTCCGAATCTTGTCTCGCACGTTTCCCAACTAGGACGATGCGGTTAACGCGGTATCCAGCGTCTCCTGAGAACTCTTAAAAATACTTGCCTCGTAACCCGAACGTGATCGGTTGAGTGCGAAAAAGAGGAATAAACGAGGGGTATAAGAAAGTCCATTGTCCGAGTTGTCGTGACACTTTGGGGACCTGAAATTCACCGAGATACAACGGGATACGAGAAAGGGAAAGAGAGACAGGCGAGGTGTCCGCAACGATCTCGCGGTCAGGAGACTCGTGATCAGGGCGTGGTTGAAATGCGTTCGTCGTTTTTACGATATACAAATGCGTATCTCCGTCTATACACGACGTGAACTCTCGTGCCAATATAAAACGAAGCTTATTCGCATAAACTACACGAGTGTTTATCGTTGCATAATTATATGTACTAGCGAGGAAATAAGGAAAAAATCTTATCCTTATATCCTTAGACACTTCTTCGTATTCCGATTTATAAATAGTAATCCCAAATTGGGAACCAACCCACGAGGGTACGACTCAACGAGTTGGATGGGCTGTCAACAATATTCGCCCAACGATAAAAGAAAAATAATATATTCAATTTTGCTATTTATGACGCTGGATGGACAAGATCCTTCCAGAACATCAGGAATCATTGAAATCAGAGTTTGGTCTTGTTTTCGATGCGAATGTAATTAAATATTAGGGATGGTAAAGTGTCGATAACATTTTTTTACAACTGTTGTAGTAATACTGATAAAGAAGAATTAAAACATAGATTAGAATTTGAAATTCTAATTAGGATTCTATTACCACTATTATTAACGAGACCAGGAATAGTATCATCAAACAATACTTCAAATCAGAGAAACAATGAAAGATGGTGAGCAACGTTAGAGTAGGGTAAGAAAAATTAATTAATTTCATTGGACCACCTTATCAATAAACTACTTGGCTCTCGGAAGCGAAGGACCCAAAAATTCAAAAAAAATATGAAAAAATCTCGATTACGTAGATAACGCGATATTGATTACTGCCTCCTTTATAGAACGTGAACGACACGTATGCCTCGATAATGAACGCAGACCATCCGTCAGGTGCAGCACGATATCGATAAAGTTCTTTATCACTGCAGAAGCGATATTACTCGAAAAAAATCCAAACGTGTCTAAGGACCTTTATCAGTCCTTGGGACAATACCAGTAAACGAGAGTTCGAATCAACGGTGCACCAAAAAATGTAGAGGTCAATCGATAAAGTTCTTTATCACTGCAGAAGCGATAATACTCGAAAAAAATCCAAAAGTGTCTAAGGTCCTTTACCAGTCCTTGGGACAATACCAGTAAACGAGAGTTCGAATCAACGGTGCACCAAAAAATGTAGAGGTCCAATACATATCCCGATCGATAAATTATCGGCGTCTCGGACAGGGTCAATATTCTAAATGGAGCTTCGAAAATATTCACGTGTTATACGATATAGACCACTTTCATGAAATACGACAAACCTGCGTCTCTTGATAATTAATTTGAAGCGTTCTTAGTCCTCAGGGTCATCGGTATTCACCGATCCAACTGGTCACTCATAAGTACAGAATGTACATTATCGACTCGCGAGATCGACGGTAATATTATTACGAAACGTATCTAGGTTCATAGATCTGAGTCACCGCGGTGCTGTCGAATTCTCATTCTTCGTACTTGCATTGCGCATGCGCCGTCAGTGACAGCGGTAACCGTGGTGGGGAGAACGCTTGAGGTCAATTTGTCACCCGGTATACGAGATGTTAGATCGAACGTACGATAGGCGATACGAGAGGTCGCGTTTTGATTTTAACACGTACAGACAACAATCGATATCCTGTCGACGAATTCCGTAAGGCTAATGTAATAATTCGAAAGGTTTCGTACGGTCGTGTTCACGCACCCTGTATCTTGTTCAGGAACGAGTCGCGAGCGTTTCTGTGATTTGTCATACCGGAAATCTCGGAATGCCTGCAGACATTGAACGTACAATACGTTTGACGTATGCATTATCACATATACGTAATACTTATGCATTATTATCGTTCGATCATTGCGTACACGGCTGTTCGTTCCTGGATAATCAACACTTGATCAAACTCGCCACTGGGCAAATACCTCGACCACTAAAGGTCCAAAGTGCAAATATCGCATCATTTAATATATAAAGCGATGTGAAAATGACCTACTGACTTTTCGCAACTTTTAACAATATAACGTGGAACACACCGTGTTCCACGTTATATTGAATTAATCGAAAAATCGAAATTCCAAAAATACGTACAAATTTAAAAAAAAATTCTTCATCGATAATGATAGAGCTGAGTTTTCCTAGAATATCTAAATTTCAAGGTATATATCTAAAAAAATATTGATCGAGCAAAAAGAAAATTGCATTTAAAAACGGTCCACTTTCGAGTGGAAATTAATATGTCAAAAAATATGCAAGAAATTATGGCAGGTTTTGTGAAATGAATTTTTTTGAAAAAAAAAGGTATGGTATTTGTTTTTGGAACTTTCGAAAACAATGACTTTTTCCCAGCGAATACGTTCGAAGAATATTTCTTGATTCAGCTTGAACAAAAGAGCTTGTGCCAATTTCGTAATGGACCAGAATTCGATTTACGAGTTATAAATTTTTATTTACGCGAACGTTATGCACCAATGATGAATAACGGGTGCGATTGTGTATCTACGGATAATACGCGCCGCGTTCTCTCACGCGTGAATCGAAGCGGCTCGGGAGCTTAACACGTAGTGGTAATCCATGGTAAAATTACGAAATAGATTTGCAGCGCCGCGCGTCTATTAGGGTTGCGCCTGCAAAGTGAGCGTTAGGTTCGACCATTGAGAAATTTTCATTCAAATGATGAACTTGAATGAAATCATTAATAAATGATTTAATGATAAATTATATAATTACGGAAATTAATACATCGATAAGGCTTAATCCATATCAACGACATATTACTTTTCTCAATATCGAAGTAAAAAAATATCAAAGCGTCGATTTAGATAAAATGAAAAGATAAATCCGGACTTTTTGGCTTCATGGATTTTAGTATAAATCGTTTTACGATTTTATAATAAATACTGTGACATTTTATCAACAGGACTTGAGATCCTTTATCGTATAAAACTGGAAACAAATATATATTTAAAAGAATGAAAATAGAAACATTAAACTTTAAATAACAGCAACGTCGTTTTTTCAATAAGACTCGAGTCTGTTAAAGACGCCGCAAACTTCAGTGACGCGGCCACCAGGGTGCGCGAAACTGACTATAGTCGCTTGGGGTTTTTTCCCGTGCGGTCCTGTTTGCATTAATTACGCGCGCACGCGGCCAAGTCGTGAAACGAGAAAAAAGATAAAACGAACGACAAAGCAAAATGCATATAACCAATTGACACCGGCGCATGCAATAAAAATCCGCTTCGCCCCGGTGGTGATCGATCGAACCGATAAAATACTCTTGTCTCTTTCACATCGTGAAAATGACTGATATATATAGGAATAAAATCGAGTTCTCGTCAGATTCATATTCTTATTTGTCGAATGGTTTTTTCCAACGACAATTATCCATTGGGCACTATGGACAGAAACTTTCAGAGAGGACTACTCATCAGTTTTCCCCAGGATGATTTTATACGCCTTCAAACAGATGGGAGAGGGACGCGACGCTGCGATCAACGTTTTATTGATAAAATCGTAAATACCTACGTAACCTCTTAAGGCTTAAGGCAATTCAAAAAAAAATCTCGAATTTTTGTGAATTTCGCTTGAAACGTTGAGCGAAGGATGACGTCGAGGAGAAATAATAAATCTCCCGTGACAACGTATAAATTGATGTATGACGTAACGGGACGATAAGTGCATCCTGCAGTGTCAGATACACGAGATTAAATAATTAACGTAACATCGGTATGAGTAAGAGATTCGTTCATCGATCGTTCGTTAATTAATCGTTTAATGACGTTTCAATTCGAATTAATCGTAATTCCTCGATTATCGTATAATTCACTCGATAGATTACCAATGAATTTATTTTTTTTCAATTTCTTTCAAAACGTGTTGTTGATTATTTTGCAAGTGTCTCGAACGAAATGGCCATTAGCTCGTATGATTGAGAACTTTACGTTTATTATACAGTTAGGTAGATTATTATTATGGCCATTATGAGTAACTTTTCCCACCAGAATTAATAGCCAACTCTCAAGATAGATCTTTCGATATCCACGTCGAATAAACAGGCCTGCTATTCTCGACTCGAGCCATATCCTTTACGCGCTTGTAAGAGCGTACTCCCGGTTGCAATTTGCAATAATAAGTGGTCTTACTCCATTTTCTACGTGGAGTACGAGAATGGTCCCGTTACACGTGTATATATGTCTCGATACACGAATATAATATTCTCTCTCTCTCTCACTCTCTTTCTATCTCTATATATCTATCCCCTTATTGTCTCGTTACTGAGAGCTCGGAGAATGGAGATAGCCGGTCTATTCCAGCATTTCTCGATCGTATTGTTCATTGCACAAGGAAAATCCATTGTATTCAGGCGATTCTGTGACACGTGGAGATATCAAACGGATTGTCGAGAATGGTTTATTACGGATCCATGGACAACCGAGACACGTGCGTTCATACACGTAGTTACAAATGGAGAGAGAGAGAGGGGGGGGGCTGAGGGTGAGGGTGAGGGAGAGGAGAGGGGTTGTATTTGCAACGCGGGCTCTCTTTGCATTTTGCGGTCCCTTTTGAATTTGTGCACGAGATTGGGAATCGGTCGATGCATATTAAAACCTCACTTGTAGGAAATTCAATCAGTTCAGCGCAGAGGCGAATAGCGGAATTATTGCAATTAGGGAAAATTCATTTATGGGATATTGTATGGAATTTAATATCGAAAGTGGTCGAAATTAAGGCATTACCGCGAATGCAATATACTCTTTATATACGTTTCCACTAATTTCGAGTATATTTGTTTACGGTTAATGCGGCCATTATTAAATCAAGTTGTTTAATCATTCAATTAAAAATAATAAAATTAAATAATTCGTAATGAATGAATGATTAATAATAATTGAAGAAAATAATACAACAAAACGTTAAATAATGATTAGATTATAAAAATAATTGAATAATTGAATAAATAAATCATTAGTTTATTGAAATGTTGAATTAATGAATTATTTAATTATTAAATGATTGAATTATAAAATTGTAAATTTTTTATAATATAAAATACCGAGAAAAGGTACAAATTTGTATCTCCTCGTACCAAATACAATTATTGTAATAGTGACGATACTTTAATGAATTTCTACTTTCTTGAATAATTTTCAATTTATATTTGTTGTATAGATACACGTGCCAAAAAACATTGTTCTTTGTTTCATCATTTGAAGTTGACACGTGCATGACGCACATATCGCGTGCGTTACTCTCGTGTTTCACGACAATACCTAGATCGATCCAGATATGCGATTTACCGAAAGAGAGAGAGAGAGAGAGGCTGGGAGAGAGAGAGAGAGAGAGAGAAAGAGAGAGAGAGTGGGAGAGAGAGGACTTGCTGAAAGGGAATCGGATCGCTTGGGTTTGTAAAAGTCTGATGAGAACGAAGTAATAATAAGGCACGGGGGAGCTCACATATGCATGAGAGAAAGGTCGATTGCGAAATTTAGTTTACGATATATATGGGTCGTTTCAACATTAACCACCGAGCCATCCGGCAACGAAATTTATATTCGTCCGTCATTCCGAGATCCTATTTTAATAGGATCTCGGAAAATCTCGAGTTTTATGGTGTAAAGATCATAAAAATTAATCAAGCGAAACGCTTCACCCCTTTATTTCTATCCATATTCACTTTTTTCACAATTATCAGATTTTTATTGAAAAATACCAAAATTTTTACCCCTAAGATCCAGATTTTTTACTTTGTCGAAAAAAATTTCTTAAAAATGGGAAAAGGCAATTAAACGGTGTATTTTGATTCGCAAGTCGATTTCATAAAGGCGATGGTTCGTGGACAAAGTTAATTCATCCGTGCATAAAGAAAGTTCAATCTTAAGTCTATCAACGAATTTTACCCGGAAGAGAACGCTTAATTTACCAAATTCAAAATTTTTACGACGTAATTTGTACGAACGTTCAACGAATAAAATTTGTGTTGCCTCATAGTTCAATACTCAATACCGGAATGACCCATATAGTATAATTACTGGTATTGTTGACTCACAAAACTGGCCTTGCATCGAACAATCACGAATGCTCTAACAAAATCACTTTTTACTAAATACTTCAGGAAAAAAAAGATAAAAAATCGCTGCAATCAAGCAAGAGCTCTAGTTCTCAATATATATATTTATATACCTGTGTGCGTACTCAGCGTTCATTCTTTCTGCAAACTCCAGACTATTTTTTTTCTTTGGCTAAATCGATTAAACTATATTCGCCATCGACGTGAAATGATTATTATTTTTTTCCTCGATTTAATCGAATATTTATCGTTCCTTGGTATCGGTAATGATTACTCATCCTCGAATTGTGTCAGTCTATTGCGAAGCATACAATTGCATCAGGATTGTTCTTTTCGACGATTTTGTTTCTCGCCATTCACTTCCACGTGAATAAATGGCCCTCTGTCGGTGTAAATTGTGTAGCCCAAGAATCTTTCCAATAACGCTATTCACTCCCTGCAATGCATATACATATATATTTGTACACCATGAAAGAGCGCTTTGTCCGCACAAACCCAGGTCCGGTCACCGCTTTAAGGATCAAGGATCAAGGACTATATATAGATCGTTACGCTCGATAGCCACGAACGATTTTTTGTTGTTATTTATGTCATTACGCAGGACACTTTCTACACCCTCTCTCCCTCGCCAACCCCGCGGTTGCACTAAAATATCGTTTTCATTTGCATTCGCGAATTAATTTATCGTATAATTTATCATAAATTTATCGATTTTCGTAGCACTATAAAGTTTTTTTTGTCATAAAAATTGGGCCGCGTTTATTTATGCGTCAGGTCACGACGTTTCTTGCAGACATTGCTTCAATTATTGTTCGAAGATCGCGACGTATTAAAAAAAGTAACGCGCGACATACAAAACGAGAATCATCGATGAGAAAAGTATCGAGGATTTTTTATATTTTTCGCTGGCAATATTTATTAATTATCGATTTATTTTATTTTTTATTTTTTTCGTATTGTACACCGATGTAAATTTTTCTTTCCATCCGAGCTGCTCCCAGTCTGTCAGAAACGATTGATAATTATTTATTTTCAATGTATTAGAAAGATTTATTATTACATCGTGAATTATTTCGCCCTTTCGCCCTTAAAGTTCTTAAAACAAATTCGTTTCGTTTGCTTTTATACTTTTGCGTTCAATAATAATTACGATTAATAATATTCTCCGAGCTTTGCTTAAATGATAGTAACAAAATCTAATTAAAACATATCTTTATAATTATTTGAATCTCGCGAGCTAATTCCAAGCTAATTATTTGACCCTATTTACATTCACATCGCGTTCCTCCACTTCCCAGAATCGCGATATTATTCGCGACCTCCAGATTTCATTAACAAAAACAAGCAAAAGAGAGAAAGAGAGAGAGAGAGAGAGAGCGAGAGAGAGAGAGAGAGAGAGAGAGAGAAAGACGCAATATCTTGAATGTTATCCTCGCGAGTCGAATATATAGTATCGTAGGTACATTCGAGGAGCGCAAGAAGCCGGAAGCGTATAAGTCTCTTCCGTTGACTGGCGCGCGCGCGCCCGTGAACGAGCGAATTCCACAGCATCGTAAGCAGACGAGAGAAGGAACCATTAAATTCAAGGACCCCCCGTGTAGCCTGTTGAAGTATATATGTAGCTCAAAGGAGCAAAGAGACCGAGAGAGATAGAAGAATGAGACTGAGCTCTCGTAGATGCTAATAAGCGGTCGAACTCTCACGGAAACGCGTTTAAATATAAATATATATATATCGATGTACAGGGTGTCACAGAAGTCCGACGTCGCCTGGTGCCAGCTTTTTTTTAGTAGTTTATAAATGAGAGACGATTCAAGTTGCTCAGAGAATTAAAATCCAGCAGCTTTGGAGCGCGATCGAGGAGAATAACAACGCGTATGCAAATTTTCAATGGAAACCGATCGTCGCGTTCTTTGTGCTATGGCGGTGCGTGAGTAAAATCCGATTTAATTATAATTGACGAGCTACAGCTCATATTTAATAACTATAGTTTCCAATCTCGTCTCAGGCTGGTAACGCCGGCGAATCTAGCTGTACGAGTCGACAACTTAAAATGTCTGCCATTTAAAAACTATCGCGAATTAATCGTCCAAACTTCGCACGCGTATTCGCGACAGGGTCGACTATCCGCAGGTACCAGGAGTTCCGAAACTTTTTGGACACCCGGTATATGGACTTATGTATATGTCTCCTTTATGCCGGCACCTGATGCTGTACTACGTAAATTCCGGCGTAAGTGCACTCACGAACGAGAAACGAGAGAGACTCGGTGGGCCTTGTTACGTTTCCTCGAATTCGTCAAATTTATATGCGTGTGTCTCAAGGTGTGAGAGAACGCAAATAAAATTCGCGAACGAAAGAATTATATATACAGGTTTAAATAAAACGCTCAGACAGAATTCCTTTTCTAACAAGTGCTTTTCTGATTTGTAAATATTGACTGCACGCTGAAAATAAAATATTAATAAAATAGTGAGAGAGACAGAGAGAGAATAAAAAATATTTCGATAAATACGAAGGCAGATAAAGATTGCTATAAAATTCGAAATACTTTAATTAATTGAATCTATCGTTTATTTCAAAAAATCCTGGAGATGATAAAACTGTGAGACGAGTTAGAACAGACAGAACCGACATTTTCGTGACTTCTGCAAACACCTTATAAACGTATTTTCACATTTCTACGTATTCGATATTTTTTTAAAACGTTTTATAATGTCTCACATTTGATTTTCGTTAAGTTTCGTCAACTTGGGAATTAAAACGACGAGTGTCTTTCACTCAAAGCTATCTTACTTTTTTTCTGCTCGTAACTAATTGTAAAGTAACTATTTAAATCACAGCTGATCGATTGAAACAACGTCCCATGGGACACCCTGTACATGATACGCTCAAACTACTTTCGAAATGACTTGGATGTTCACGAGGACTTTGCAGCCTCTCCATTTATCTCGTTGCAACGATTGCTCCAATAAAATTCTCTGCTCAAATATAAAAGTGTGTGTATGCAAGCTATAGATCACTAGGCATCGAAAATCGAAAAGCACGGGTTGTATACGTACGTGTAATTCGTACGAATTCTCTCCAGGGAATCGAGTGAGCCGTAAAAGAGCGGATTTACGACAAGAATTCTTTAATCGTTCGCTAATTGTTCGGCGAAATCGCTCGCTTTTGACGACTCTCAACAAATAATGACACAAATTCGCCTCCGTGGTCTTACATTCGCTTGGAACTTTTAAATTCGCTCACGTATACCGAACGGAAGTACTACGTTTTTTTCATATTTTATTTTCATATATATCCATTGTGAACGTCGAGCAGTTTTTAAAAGTATCGTTAAAAATACTTTTTTAACGCACATAATAATAATTAATGAAATTAACGAATAGTCCTTTCTTGCATAAAATAAATTTACAAAACTTGGAAGAAAAATTGCTGATAAAACGTAAATAGCGAATTTGATAAAAGTGTCGATATTTTTTAATTGTGAAATTAACGATATTTGTTTTTTTATGCGAACGATACGCATTGGTCCAGTTTAACGACATCGCCATACGATATTTCCTACGCGAAAATGAAGAACGGTCGAGGTTCAATTAAATATCGGTCGAAAAAAAATTAATAAGAGATGGAAACAAAAAATTGAGTTTTAAAATTTTGCAATTTTTATAGAACGTGTTCGGTTTTTCGTTTAAAAACCCTGCGAGATTATTTTATAAAAATCTGTAACGAGAAAATATAAAAATTCTGTAAGTTTCTTTGGTTTTTTGTTTTTCATCGTCAAGCTCACAAATATGTCGATTTACGTGGCCCAATTATATTTTCATTAATTGGGAGAAAATAATCGTTTTTATAGAGCGACTGCCTATGTAACGTGCCTTGAATCAAAATCTTTCTCTCTCTCTCTCTCTCCTTCTCATAATACGACACCATGGAATGCAATCGCGCAACAGAAATAATCCATAAGAGTTGAATTACGCGAGAAAACGTTTTCTCGATCGTTTTGCGATCTCGTTAATTATAACGACGATCGAAAACCGTCGATCGAGCGTGTTCGATCATGCACATACAATATACACAACGTGGAACGTCGTTAAATTCACTCTTTTGCGCACGGCGTGGTCACGTGCGTCTTGTAACACGCTATATATTTGCGCAAGCTTTTATGTACACGCGCACGATTGAGGTCCGCTTCAATTAACAATATGACGAAATGAGAGAAAGCCGAGTGAAATTACGAGAGAAAATATTTTCTGATCTTATGGAAATTTATGACTCGCAATAAACATAATTGATACGTCGTGAATTCGCGAATTAAGTAATTGATTCGTACGTAAGATCGATCGATCGAGGATAAATTATTCGCTGATTGATCAATTACATTGTCGCGTTATCTCCTTCGATGAAATTTCTCCCCTAAGTCTCCGTTTCGTCTCTTTTCTGATATTTTTGCAAAAATAAAAATAAAGGCATCGTTTTTTTTTGCTTGGCTAATTTTAATTGAAAAATAATTTTAAAAAACAGGAACGTCGACGAATGTGCGATTAAAATGCGGAAACGTTTTCATTGTCTTTTCTATGAGAAATGGATATGAGGGAGCATGGCAAAAGGAGAGTGTCTTGTCATGAATTGTGCCAGCTCGCGAAGGTCGACCTGTATTAGTGGGTGCGGCACGATAAACGAGAGTTCGCGAATATAAAGGATCGAGAGAGAAAAAAAAATAATGAAAATGAAATGGAACATTAAGCGAGGAGATTAGTTTTGCACACGGCGAGATAAAATCGCTGGAACACTCGGAGGGAATGCATTAACCTCGTGAATGAGTCCACCCGCTTTGAAAACAAGCATTGACTATTAAAAAAAATAATAAAACTGTATTATGAAACCGGAAATTGTCAAGAGTAACCTAATTTTTTGTGCCAATCTATTTTTATTCATATTTTTCCATTTTCGATGAGTAAGATTAATACCTTGATTCGAATCGAGGAATATAATGCAGACCAACGGGATAATTAAAAGGGTTATGCTGAAAAATATCTTTTTTTAGGACTTTTGTTAAAAAAAAGAAAATTGTTACAATCGTTTGTTACTGGGACAAAAATATGAGCAAGCTCACAATTTATATTTTCACCCGTTTTCCTCGAAACTTTGTCCAGCTGGTCCGAAAGTTGCTGAATCAAAATTTTTACAGTATTTTTTCGAAAAAATTGCAAGTTTCATAAAACTAGAACTTGAATGAAGATTATCTTCAAATCTAGTACCCGACATCCCCAAATAAAACTCGATCTTCGAATTTCAACATCGAAATCTCAGAATTAGCATCATTAACATTTCGTAAAATAAAAATTCACCTTGTCTCAAAATCTGAAAAATCGAAAATTTCCTCAAATTTGAACAATAATTCGAGTGACTAATTTTTGCTCGCATAGTTCCCCCTACCAGAGAACTATAATTAAAAATCACAATGTGTATTTACTCACGAAGAGTATCTCACAAGCGTGACTAAATAAATTATTATAAAACTAATAATATTTGTTCCCGAACTAGCTGTTTATTTTTTTTATAGAGACGACACAAGCGACGCAAACTTAAATAATGAACGAAACAAAAAACTACCTGATGCTGCGAGGAACAATCGTCATGCCGATCAGAAGAAAAGGCAAGCCTGACGAAGGATCGGTCCGCGTGAACGTAAAACATTATTACAGAAGAATTTCGAGACCTACGTGTTTAAGTATAGTCGAATGAAGAAAAAAGAAATATAAAAAAATGATACTGCACGCGCTTGACTTTCGCGAATTAGATGCGATCTCCTGGGTTTATATTATTATCCTTTACTCACGTAACACATCGTTCGAGTCTCTATGTACTCATCCGGATGATCTCGTACCTCTCGAGCGAGAGAGCCAACGTAACACCGTTGAACTCGGCATTAATAACGATTTAGCTCGATCGTTACAGAGCGAAGAAGAGATCGAGAGACTCTCGAGGATTTGATCTTCTCCGAGCTCGATGCTCGTCTCGTTCTCCCGTTCGGCCTGCTATCGTCATTCGAGGGAAAGGAAAGGAAGACACAGCCGAGGCATCGAGCGAAGGACCAACGTGCTAGTCGAGATAGCGCGAATCGACGGTGAGGATGACGACGAGTCTGACAAAACGATTGCCCGACACACCAGAATGCGATTGCAGTTTACTTCGCACTCGCGGTTAATGAGTCGAAGCTCCTTCTGTACCAGGAAAAATCGTCTCGATGACGTGACGCAATTTTGCAAAACAAAAAAGACACATTAACGTGAAAATAAAAACAAAATACAACCTTTACAATTTGTACAATGGTTTCTTACAAATTTTTCTTAGCGTTTACACATTGTTCTTTGGAAGGTAATAAAACGAAATAAATTTAAAAAAACGAACATAAAACCTCTTGCGCGAACGACGGAAGAAATTATTGTTCGAAATTCGACGAATAAAAATGAATAATGCGAAATTATTAAAATTATGTCGGTAAAGAGCGAGAATGAAAAATAATTATTTTAAATCGGCCGTGAAATGAAGTTATAAAATTGCTGTGGGTACGAAATATTTGTATAATAAAAACGTTTATACGTAGATAAAAGAAAGATGCTTTATTGACGCGAGCTCGGTGTCCTCGCGCGACGAGAGACACAAAGCCTTTCATATACAAAAAATAAATATACATGCGACAGATTCTGCCCTCCTTCGAGCCTCGTGTCATTAAAAATCTAACATTCTTTCCCCTAATTTACATAATTCGGCAATTTCTCGTCATTCCATAAATTCCCCATAGGCCACGAGAAAAATTCTATCCATGAAAAACCTGACATCGTTCTTACGAACCCCAAATATCATCAACATTATTATCATTATTGGTACGTTTCTTCGTCTTATTTTGCTCAGCGACGTATTTTTAATCACCGTTATTTTATACCGACCAAGCACGCTCTATCTCTGTTTTTTATCCGTTCTTTGTTTTTCGTTTTCTTCTCAAAACAACGTTTCTTTTTTCTTCTTCTTCTTTGAATAGCTATTTGACTCTGGAGTGTGAGAGAGACGATTGAGAATTGGGATTTATCGACTAAAATCGATGGACCAGGAGAGTCGATGAACCGACCAAAAGATTAGTCATAATTGTTAACCCTTCCTTCCGTCAATGGCCACGTCTCGCTGTTTCGAAACTGCCCTTCTAAATCACATCGAATACAAAGAATTTCAAGTACAACTACGCGAGGTACACGTACTTCGAGTACTTTCACTTTTTTTTCAAATCAAACGCTTTTTAAATGACAATTACATAAAGTCCGTTAATTTTTCATCGAGTTACTCGTGTGAAAGGTACTCGAAGTACTCGGTACTTCGAGCAACGACTGAGTATAGTGTACTCCAAGTACTGGCTTAGCTTCATTCATCCAGCATTAATTATTTTACAAATCGGAGCTGCACTGCGCGTAGTTTGACTTTTAATTAAAGACAAAAGCAGTAAAAAAAACGCCTAATACTTTTGACGTCTGGCAAAACATAGTCGTAGCTCGTCGTAGTTTTCACAAATATTGTTCGAATTACGAGCGAAACGTACGCAACGAAAACGTTTTTTTAATAAGATTTCCACGTTAGGGCTTTGTAAATTTCGGCTTGAAATTTTCTTTTTTTTTTCTTTTCAGAAGTGCTTCTTTAACGGCGAGGACATTAATTTTATTAAACTCGATTTTTCTTTGACCGGTCGTACGTAGGAACGAGAGAGATCTTTAGCGAAGCGACGAGCTGCGAAATAACCGGGTAAATGTAAGAGTCCCAAGATCGTAATTACCGAAAGAAGCCGACACCCTAATCGCGAACGTGAGGAATGCGCGACGAATCGACGCGCCGTAAAGAACTGATTAAAGGGGAAGGAACGCGTTTTCTTTTTTTTCTCCTTTTTTTCCCCCTTAACTTTCTTACTTTTCTCGTTTTCGGAAACTCGTAAAAACAACGCCAAGACGCTTATTACGAGCGATCGAGTGACTTGCGAAACGCGGAAAGAAATCTTCCCAACGTCCTTCTTTTTCAAACGTTCCAACGCACTTTCTACGAAATTTCACGTTACGCGTTTCTTTACCTTTCTTTCGTTTCTCTCCCTTTTTTTTCTCGTCGCGGATCTAACGTGAAAATTTGTCGAGCGATGATTAATAACGTCGCGCATATTTGTCCTACGAGTTGGGAATATCGGGAGAAGCTTAATCTACGATCGTGAGAGTAATGGAATGATATCAAGGACAGTAACGATAGATTTTTAAATTAACGGAAGATCGTCACTGTGCAATTTTATACAGAGGATAAAAAAACGAACGCTGTAGTCTCAACTTCTCTCGATGTTATTTACATCATAAATGCTCATCCGTGTCCGTATTATAAGGGAGGAAATTTCCTTTTACTATTAATATCGTATTGGAGCGAGTTGTTTAGCGATCGATCGTCACCCCGTCATTAATGATTTAAAAAATTGCTCGAGATAAAATAAAACAACGCGTTCCTTCATTTATCCGATACTTTTCTTCATCAATTTTTCACCAACGCACGAATAAATTAAACCTCGCGACGGTCAAAGATTCTTTCCTTGAGATTTCAGTGCCGGAGGAATTTAAAAATAGTCAACGCGTTGGAAAAATTTCTTTACGAACGCTAAAAAGAAGTTATTCGTAATCCGGAAGACCGGCTGGAATTAACGGACTAAAATTCGGCACGCGTAAGTTCCAATGTAAATGGGAAATAATATTAAAATTCTATTTCGAACTTGTGCTTCGACTTTCGTTTCAACTTTAATTCGAGCTCATGATTACTAATTAAACGCGGAGAATATGATTTTCGTGAATTTGCGTATAACTTGAAACGAGTGTGTCGATCTTGATACGTTATGTTTGAAAAATAATATACAAAATCGTCGAATTTTACGGAAAATTTTAACTCGTACTTTTCTCGAATTATTAAGTTCGTATTAATTGCACTAAAAAAAGAACACGGTGAATTTTTAATTTATACGTTGCTCGCGCATCGTCTTCCTTTCGAACACTCTCACTTTTATGATCGATAGAAAATAATGAGAAACGAACGTGTAAATTTCGAATTTGTAAAAATTTGTTCAAAAACGATAAATGATTTCGATTCTACTGCGTTTTAGTCGAGAATACAGGTATACTTTTTCCAGCAACTGTTTAAAATTTCAACTGACAAGAGAACGCGAGAATTTAAGATTAATCAAAGCAAAAAAAAATAACTTTTCGATCATCTTCGCATTTACGATTTTTAGCAGTCTTTTTTCACGACGTTTGATATGCCTTAGAGTTGCACGTGTTTATATGACTTATTTCAGTAATTAAGACTACGCTGAACTTCTTCGTTCCCAGTCATAAAAAAAAGCTCATCGCCATAAAAAAAAAAGTTATTTGTAAAAATTTGTCAAAAGATAAATTCACGTCATAAATATTGTTTCAGCGTTCAAGAATAATTGTTTAACTAAAGTGTCGTGAATACGTTTCGTCATTTTTAAATTAATCACAGGATCACGCAGTAAGTTCGTTAAAATCTTGAAACGACACAGAACAATCTTTCAACGACGATCGATCTGTCGAAGAAAAATATGAGTAACGATTATAAATGATTTATCGTTTTTGTTTTTCCCCCCCTCCGATATTATCAACCGTTTAGAAAGCATTTGGATGCAAAAAATGGAGTAACCCGTGTCGATCGAGTCTCAACAAGTGCGAGAGAGATAAAATACGCTGCCTCGTAGAAGTGAGCGAGAATGATAAAGTTTCTTTCACACAATATTATAAGGTGTAATAATATTACATCGATTAAACTCTCGTTGCTATTTTTCCCCTGCGATGGATAACACCTTTCATCCACTCCCTAACTTTGTTCCGTTTATTCGTTAATTATCTAGACAATTAATAATTTAGAGGACATTCACACGTTTAAAAGACAATAAAAAGAACGCCACGTGGCAGCTATCTCTCTCCCACGCATGCTGACTCTGTCGATATATAAAAGACGCCCTACCTAAGGCGACTGTTAAATTTCCTATAAGTTGCTAAACTGACATTTGCGCCTATATTTATTGCTTAAAATTGTAAGTTCTAGCAGATAATACGCCTAAATTAACGAATACGCTATGAATTTTTCGTCTGCTTCGAATTCTTCAATCATCGCATCCTTTGTCCTACGCGTATTCTCTTAAATCTCTCTCTCTCTCTCTCTCTCAAGTTTCTCTGTATCGTGAAATATCGCTGCAATTCACGCACTTTCTCTATCGCAATTTCAATCACGAGATTCCTCGGTATCGCTCTCGTGCTGATCACGAGATTCGTCGATTCTCGGCGTGGGCGGTTGTTGATCGGCGGATGACGACTGATTTCTCTCGGTGTTTTGACTTTGCGAACCCCACGGTGGTAACCATCTATTAACGAACCACCAATGAAAAGAGAGTCTTCCGTTGTTACAATCGGGACGTTCGCTTCTTCCCAAAAATTGACAAACACCGGTAACATTACCAGGATGACTTCTTATACACGAATCATCGCACACGTGTTGTCTTTCGATATTTTGACCGATCGAGCATACCGACGACGCGCCAACCGTGCTTCCGGCGTTATTAGCACCAGTTCGTTGACCGGTCGATGTGCTTGGCTCGTTGGAAACATTGGCCAAACCGGAAGTCGATGGAATTGCCGCATTCGAGATCGAAGCACCGGAACTCGACTCGGTCGATGAATTTGCAGTTCCACTGGACGAGCCGAGATTGCTCAAGCCCGAGGCACAAGACCGATCCAACCTACCGATATATATCGTCGGATTCGCGTACATCGGATTATTGACCGACTGTACGAGACCGACTCTGTCGATTCTACCGATGTAAATCGCCGAATTCGACGAGGACATGATTCTTCCACGACACGTACAGCCGGACGAATTTCGACAGTGACACTCGCGACGAAACGATTCAGCCAGACGACTCGAATTCATGGGAAATCTCGCGAACTGATAGTCCCCGCGGCAAAATGAACATCTGCAATTTCTCGATACTTGGTAGATGTAGTGTCTCGAATTACCGAGAGGATTTGTCGAATTTCCGTGCTCGTAGTATCGCAGTCTGTCGTGAAAATTGTTACAATATTGACAGACGTAACGAGCGTCGCGATAAGCGAATGAAAATCTTGCGCAGGATGGACACATTCGACTATGACCCAGTTGATAGACGTAACGTCGCGGAGACGTTGCCGACGCGATATTCTCACTGGAAAAACAATTTCTACCGAGTCGTCCGAGACGATTGAGACAGGATTGATGATCGAGCACTCGAGATCTTAAATAAGCGTAACGCTGATGATCGTAATGATTGTTCGAGCCGGATGATTCGAAAAAATTGAAAAAATTCGCCGATGGCAAATTTTTCGAAGATCGATCGTTACTGGGACGATTGTTTGTACCACCGCGATACCAAGGTCTATTATCGATTCTCTCGTACGTATGATTATCATCATTGTTCGCTTCTGAGCGAACGAAATTTTCGTGTCTCGCGCCTTCCGCCCGTTGATCGTCGTCGTCGTCGTCGTCGTCGTCGTCGTCGTCCTCGTAATCGTCCAATCTCTCGTATATATTCTCCTCTGGCTCGTTTACTAACTGCCCGTTGCGATTACAATTTCTCAATATATCGACCGGATTCTGATACTGAGGATTTAAAAAGTGTCGATTTATCGGTAATCCGTTGTTCGCTCGACTCGAAAGTATTCGCTGCTGTTGCTGAACTCTACCGACGTTCTCGTAACAATCATCACGCTCTTGATTTCCTTGATTTCTGTTGCGATTCATAATAACAACGGCTAATTCGTCGTATCTCTGACACGGACAACGCGAGCTCTCGCAAACGTGACCGACGACGCGTTGTTGCTGCTGAAGCGATTGAATCCCATTTTGTTCCAATATTTGTCCACCGCTGGGCACGGATTCTCGCGTTATTGTCTCCGACGTATCGACGTCCGAATTCGCTCGTTGTTCCGTCGTTTGCCCAGCGGTTTGCATTCCTCACATCGTCGCCGGTGGTGCTTGTGGTTTGTCGATTATTGCTACACCGGCGTAACTACGACCAATTCCCATGCAACTCGGCAGTGTCGTCCACGAGTCGTTACGAGGCGCGTAAACCTCCACCGAGGCAAGATTCGACGAACCGTCGTCACCTCCGACGACGTATAAAAGCCCATTCAAAGCTACGACACCTAAAAATCGAGGAAAAATTTATAAAAGAACTGTTGACGAATACGTCGTACACTGTATGCGTGTAATGTGTGTGTATGTGTGTGTGTGTGTGTGTGTGTGTGTGTGTGTGTCGATGAGATGGCAAATTCGGGCTTCGCCTAAATTTCCGTGTCGATGTACGTCTCTCGGCGATTTAATGAGATTTATCCGGTCAACGAATTGACAAACAGATATTGATGAAAAAATCAGAATGTAGTTATCGGTATCTACAAATTCATCTATTAAAATTTCAAGACTCGAGGACACCTTGTTCGAGAGAAATAAATAAAAATATATTTTCTAAATTAACACGTGCCTTTATGGATTTCAGTGATTTCTCCGTCTATAAATATTAAATTCGCAACCATTGATAAACAGTTTTTGACAAAAATTTCAGAATTAATAAAAAAATATCTAGGGGATATTTGTAGAGTTTCATAAAATCGATTCAACATTCACGAGTTTCATAATAAATTAATTTGTCTCGAATAGTCCTAATTTCTGCGGGGTTAAACATTCGCGACGTTGTCAAACATGCTGAACTCGCTATACTAGTCACAAACAGATAAACCTCCTTAATGAGTCAGTCGTAGCATGAGCTTTGCCGAGAGCGTACTTATATTATTTTTCTCTGCTATCGTTATTCTCGCTCGATAGATATACGTCTGTCTACACATATATGTATCTAAATTAATTGCAATATACTTTTTCCAATAATAAAACTGTAACAATAACGTTTTTGTCATTTCGTTAAAAATAATCGTCAATTTTTCATAACGAAATATCTCAAAATAACAATGACAGGACAAATTTCAACGTAAAACGTACAACGCGCAGAAAATATCACCGTGAAATATTCTTCGCGTCAGATATTTCTACGTGGAATTCACAAATGAAATAAATCACTCGTTTATAGAGAATGAAAATACGCAAAAAAAAATCGGAAGATTGCGAGTTTCGAGTGTTAATATCTATTTTTTTGTTTTTTTTTTTTCCTTAAAATTAACATTCGTCGAGTATTCTTGTAACTCACCGGCGTTTCTTCGACAAAGTGCCATGTCACTCACGGAACTCCATTGATTCGTCTCAGGGTTAAAAGCCTCGACACTCTTTCTCACCAATGGACCGTCGTGTCCGCCAACTGCGTATAAAATACCATCGAGAACACCGACACCAGCTCCGCTTCGTCTCGCTGACATTTCCGGTACTGGTTTCCACTTGTCCTTCTCGGGATTGTAACACTCGACGCTCGACAGGCATTGACGCGAAGCACCGTCGTAACCACCGACCTTAGATCGAAAATCGTCGAGGAAAAACGCGATTAAATTCTAGCCACGATTTATTACAACACTGCAAGAACTTTGCAATATCTTCGAGCAAAAGTGTGCGAGAGAGAAAAAGACAGAATTACGATGTAATTACCGCGTAAAGAAGTCCTTTTACGACGCCGACTCCGACACTACTACGTCTCGTAGACATCGGTGAAATGTCGCGCCACTCGTGCGTACGAGGATCGTAAACTTCGGCGGAATTTAATCCGGTCGAACCGTCGAATCCGCCAACCTAAAAATTACATTAGTAATCGTAGAATTTTCAATTTTATTCGCGAATATTGACGAATTCGAGTTATTATTTAAATACGCACGGCGTAAATACAATTGCCGAGAACAGCGACACCCAGAGTCGATCTTCTCGCTGCCATTCCCGAGCATGCCGACCATTGATCAGCCGAGGCGTCGTAAACATCGACGGTTCGTACTCTCAATGAACCGTTGAAACCACCAACGGCGTAAACTCGACCTCCGAGAACCGACAAACCTACGAGATATCGCGAATCTTAAACTCGTTTCGTTGAAATTACGAAATTTGATATTTTATCTTTCTTCGTTCTCTTACCGGCACGACAACGTCGCGTTGGCAATTCCGAGACTTGATACCATTGTTCCTCTTTGAAATCGTAACACTCGACGCTTCTTATAGCTTTTGGCGCTTGACCACCAACGACGAGTAAAACTTTTGGTAAACCTCGCGGCTGTCGTGGTTTCGTTCGCGGTGATTTGAAGAGAGATTTTTGTTCACCCTTTAGTAAGTGATACTTCAATGCCTCGATGAGAAAATCTTTGCCTAAATCGAAAGATACAATTCCAACGATTGTCCTCGTATGAAGAAAATTTCGTGATATAACGAATTGTCAACGATATTGTAATATCGACGTTTTTTTATCATTTACATTGTAAATTTGCCTTGAGCAGTGGTTCCTCCTCGACACGCTGAACTAGATAATCCTGCGATAATAATGGAAGTCTCACGTGTTCCATCAACTGAGCCAAAAACGATTGACGCTTGTCCAGATCCGAGTGTACCCACGATATTACGCATTCGAATACTTTTTCCTCGGACGGAACGGTTAGACGATCGCTGCATATCAATGTCGCTACTTGTTGCGGAGCTAGCGTCAAGAATTCCTCGCCCTCAACCACTTCACTGAAAGAAAGAATCTTTTAGAATTATTCGCCTTGCGATACGACAACGTTTTCTCACATAATTTTATCTAGATGTACGTACGGTACAAACGGTTAGAATTAAAATCAGTTTGATTATTTTTTGTTACACTAGGTAAACTAAATTTGATATGTTGAGCAATGCGATTTTTTTTCGAAATAGACTTATTAAACTGTGTACTGGAATTAATCGCATTAAGTCATAGTAATTATTGTTATATTTATCTGAAATCTACGCTGCTTACGAAAAGTAGCACGATTGAAATTTCTTACGAAAACTAACAAGTTTCTAATTTCGCAGCGAAAACCAACACGTTTCGATATTCGACGCGAAAACTAGCATGTTTCGGCTCTCACCGCGAAAACTAGCATGATTCGGCTTCTGCCGTGATAACTGGCATGTCCGAAATATGCTAGTTTTCGTGGCAAAAGCCGAAACACGCTAGTTTTCGCGGCAAATATCGAAACGTGCTAGTTTTCGTGTCAAAAGTCGAAACACGCTAGTTTTCGCGCTGATATCAAACGTGCTTCTCTTCGTAAGAAATCTGAAACACGCTAGTTTTCGTAAGCAGCGTCGAAATCTACGTATGTATCAAGGAGAAAGATGTATAATTTTTTATTCATTTATCGATGAAAAGATCTTACGAAAAATGTTGCTCGATGTAACTGTCCGCGTGCGAAAGCAATTCTAGACATCCGTGAAGATCGGCGAAAGCGCGAATTCCCAAACAATTGGACGGATGCAACTGTGCCTGTAGGAAGTCGCAACAGGCATCTCGAACGTCCGTTAGTTGGAGCAGATTAGCAGCCGGCAATAAAACTTGAACGTTTTCCTCGGTCACGTGAACTTCCGCCGAGTAGACATAATCGACGAGAAGCTCGAGAGCCGAATGATCGACGCCCTGAAGCTTTATTCTCTGCTGATCGCGTTCCTCGAAACTCGTGAACATTGCGTAAAAGTAAGGACTGCAAGCCGCCAGTACCATCTTGTGCGCAGGGACATCCACGCCTCCGTCGGCAACAAGAGTGACGTCGCATAAAAAATTTTGTCTGCGTAACGGACAGGATATTGGATAAATATGAATAAACATTTTTCCGAAATCTTTAAGCAAGAAGTTGAGATTATTTTTCACGTAGAATCTCATTGATAATTGATATTTATTCAAACTTTTAATATACCGTAACGAGTTAAATATCCGAAGGAAATCAAATCCCCCGTAAAAAATACTGAGAATACTAATTTTGAAGAATAATAAAATGCTAGATAGATATTAATAATGTATTTAAACAAAAATTCTTAGCAAACCTCTGATAAAACTATTTCTGAGAAAATAAAAAATGTACAATTTTCCTGGCTAGTGGACAATCCGCGTAATTTCGAGGCAATACAAAAATACGAATCTGAGAACGATCTTTCTCGCTTTTATAGTTGAATTTTCAAACTAAACGAAAATTTCATGTCTATCGAATTTAATCGAGGAAGGAATTGCGAAATTGAACTTTTGTGAAAAACTTTAGTATTTAGACTCGATGCTTTGAAAATATTTTTAATATTACGCCTGAATCTATGGTAATGTTGAAAACAAGAAAAATGTAAAGAATATCATTCTTCGACGCGTTCTTACGGCCATGATAATTACGCTCGGTCTTTTTTAAAGTCAGTGAGGATTTTGCATGAATTCGATGTAACGCGATATCAAGTTAGTAAAAAAAAAATGTAACGAATATCGTTCGTTTAAAATGGCATTTATTCTGAAATTACGATTAATACTTTTGCAGTAATCTTAGCGATCAACGTACTTTCTCATGGCGTTCATGACGTCAAATGCTCTGTTCGTATGGTGATGATTCCTATAAGGCGGTTTGTCTTTCCCATTTTCCCTTGGTACGTGTTTTTGAGAACTCTCGTCGAGAGAATTCTGACTGGCGTAACGCAGCAACAGACAGCTGACAAATTTTAAATATAAAATAAACGTTCTAATACCTATAAATGGTTTGATTCGACCATCGCAAGCTCTGTTACATTATATTCGTAATGGTCGTGATTCGAAGCTTAACAAAATATTGTTGTTTTCCTCGAGAAAGAGAAAATATGAAAAATGCACTTACCTGCCAACGTTATCTGAACCATCGGTGACCACATTGTTAGGCTTTTGACCCTGACTCACTCCGTTCGATTCCATTATCGTAATTTCTATTTATTTTGCCCGATTAAGCACAAACACACAGCTTCGAATTACCGAACAGCTGATTGAATCATAAATTCGAACAACACGAAAAAACACCGATTTAGATCAAACGATCTCGATGACTTTCGTCATCGTTCGAGCTTAAACGCGATGCTGCGAATCGAAATCACTGACAGCAACAATCCGTACTTCATGTTTGTCGGGGGTGAACAAAAAAAACAAAAACACGAACCTGACGATTGCCGAGAGGACAGTTACTGGGAGACTTTCGTTCAATTAGTCGAAAAAGAGGATCGACTTGTCAAGGTGATATATCGTTAAACGAACCATCGCACATTTGCGATGAACTGACGACCGAGACATTGATCGTGATGGCGAGATACGATTAGAATAACAGATCATACAAGACTACGATACACAACGCGACGAAAACAACAACGTTCAATGGCTGCCAAGTTGACGCTCTCCGTACTGTGCCTGCTGTGCCTGTTGACTACAGCTGCGCGTGCAGTCACAGTAACTTCGGTGACTTTCGGCGATGCTCTCGGACAAGTTCGCGATGTTGAGCGAAAGCGCCGCTAGAGGCGTGGCGCACGACCGAGCTCGCGGCATTTATTTTTTATTCCAGCATAAACAAAATGAGCATTTGAAAAGCGCGCGAACGATTTAAAAATTCAAAAAAATATTCTTTATGCATTTACGTTCGACTCGCGATAACAAAGCGATCGAATCCCCGAGATCACGAGCAACGCATGAAAAAATAATCGACGTTTACGAACGAGTAATACATCCGCGTGTATTCTCTACATTTTCTCGACTATAATTGGTAGGTGGTAATAATACAATGGATAATTCATGAGGCGGAAGGACGAAAGGTCAAGAATGAGGGTCAGATTCGGTTAATTACAAGCATGTATATATGTGTATATACATATAGACGTACGAGTGTTTAATTTATTTTCAAACATCAATTATCGACGTCTAGACGTCCTCTCTCTTACATTTCTCTGATAAAGTTACCGTCGTTTTTTTTTCTTCGTTTTTTAGTTTAAATCGACAACTCCAAAAAGCATTAGGAAAGGCCGAGCGTTTTTTTTTATAGATGTGAGAGTCAGTCGAGTGTTTCTCGATGCACGATTAAGCACGTAAAACAAAGGTAATAAATATATATATATGTATATATATATAAAATAAAACACGCGTTTAGCTCTCACGGTCGTCTCGAATATGTCTCAATCTTTTCATTCTCTCGATCACAAAAGTCACGCAAAGCTTGACGCGCTCATACATTAGATATGATACAATAACGCGGTTTTTCTTCTCACATCGTACAATTACATTCACACGGTAAAATCTAATACAGCGCGGGTCTAAAAAAAAACAAAAAAATAAAAATGAGTTTTGCTTTCATATGTATATAGCTCGTGGCGCGAAGACGTCTCGTCGTTTTCCAGCCAGTGTACATACATATGGGATATTCCTCGTAAGGTCAGTCGGTTTATTTTTTTTTCTCAAAGTAAACAATTTTTTTAAAATTATTTGCTCGACTGTCTTGAAAGTACTTTTTGTGCTTTTTTTTTAATTCTTCTTTTATTCGTTTACTTCCTTGCACGATATTATCTCGTTTTTTTTCAAATTATTCGATAAAAAAGTTAATTAATCTAAAAGAAATCAAAGTATTTTAAATTGCATCGAATGATTTGATAAAAGTAAATTTTTTCGAGTGATAGCGAATGTTTCGAGTAAAAATAAAAACATATTTATTAAAAATCTCGAATTATTTATTACTAATTCCACTAACAAATAATATTGACGATTTATTGATTTTAAATGTCGTTAAAAATTTTAATTAAGAGATAACTTATACTATATTCAACGCTAAATAAAAACAACATTTAACACGATGACGAACGAATATAAAATGATAAAAAGAAATCGTAGAAAATGCATTCGTGTAGTTCCGCACTATGGCAAATTTTCTGAAACATTTGAAAAGCTCGCATGAAAAAATGTCTTATTTTACGAAGAATAGCCCATGTAACGTACTTCAAATTATTCCCAACGAACTCGATAGCACACGAGCGAGTCTCCATCTTCGTCATCTCACTATCATTATGTATTATCGTTACAATAGTTTGTTTGTTTTTTTTCGAAAACTGAGCAATTTGGTAATCATAAAAATGACAATTTATTTTCCTCGTGATAATTATGAATAAAGGGTCGGTGGACTTTGCGAGATTCGCGAGAATCTCGTAGGCTTCAATTTCCTTTCGACGAAAATTGACACACATCGCGTTACCGCGTTCACGTTCAAAGGTCGTTAACGTTTAGGATCGAGCGTGAAACGCATTAATTCACAGCGACAATTTTATTCTCTCCCTTCTTGCCTCAAAAAAAAAGGAAAATTTTCTTTCACGTTCACGACACCCCTCGGAGTTAAAAATACACGCGCTTTTGCATCTCGTGAATCGCTCTCCTTATCGGGAACACGATGAAAAAAACGACGAGCATAAATTTCCAAACGCTCGAACGAACACACACCCATTCGCAAAAAACACACGTACACACTTTTGCGCCGGATATAAGAGTGATATGACAGTTTTTTTTCTTATTTATTTTTATTTTATTTTTTAATCATTTTCGTTCTTTCTTTTTCGTTTTATATCAAAGTTTTCTCGTGGCTTCGCTGCACAATTTTAATTGTTCGATTATTCCTCGCTCTTGAACTTCGCGGTACGTAACGGTTCGTGGAAGAGCGCGTGTCGAGGTTCGCGCGGGCACCGAGGAGATGGCGCCACTATGTCGATTTGGTCGACGTCGCATCCTTCGTAGATCAGCCAAGAGGACTTTTCTTCCTCCTTCGCTCTCTTCGTTGGGCTCCTTCGCGGGCTTATTATTATTATTATTATTATTCCTTAACGTCGCGCGTATGATATGAAAAGTTGGATATGTCTACGAGGCGAGAGCTGAGGCTTTATCGATTCTTTTTAGGCTCATTTTATCTTTTTTCTTTTTTTTCTTCCTTCTTCTTTCATTAACCTGACTTTTTTTCAGACGATTAGAATTTATGGATAGAGAAAGTTGATCTCGTGTTGAAGATCATTTGGACAGGAGAAGGGTGGAGGGGGGGGGGGGGGTGGAGTTACGACGATGACGATGACAAGATGATAGACAGTACTAAAAAGTAAGAGCGCGAGCCCGCAACGAAGTGGCGATATTTTTTTTCTTTCTTTCTTCGTTTTTTTTTTGAGAAAAATTTGAGGAACGACCTCTTGATCGATTTTTGGTTTGGCACAAAATTACTTTTTTCGGCTAATGTCGATCGTGCCGTTCGGCGTCGTACATAATATATATGTATATATATAGTTCTTCCACGTTGGAAGTCTTTCTATATATATAAATATATATAAATATATATATATATAGTTCTTCCACGTTGGAAGTCTTTCTATATATATATATATAAATATATATATATATGTATTTTTTTGCACATATATATATGTGGGTATGTGTATATCAGGCACGCGTTCACCGTGGACACAGCGTTCGCAGCAGCAGGAGAATCGCTCCAAGGGCGTACGTGATGCTGGCTCGCGATGAGTTTTCGAACGAGCGAGTACTCGATCCTGCCTTCCCCCTTGCCGCTTCCGCCAATCCTGCGTCGCACCGGGAGGAAAGAAAAATTCAATTTACTCATACGCATATTACACAGGTCGGAACATTGCGCACTCGTACGGGGCGTTCCGACAAAACGCGACCGAGTCCTCGCGGATTGGGTCGACGATTTCAAACGTGTAGGGACAATACAACCGGAAATAGAGCGAAATGGTAATTCAAATGAATTATACGATCGACTCGCATTTGTTAAAGATTTTGGACAAAAAGAAAAAAATGAGTCGGTTATTAAGACGCGACTGTGAAACGACCCGCGCGTGCAACGTTCTTGCATCTTTTTTGCAGAAAAATAATTATTAACTAGAGCGTGACTGACGAAATTATATGAACACGCTATCTTTAAGGAGAATACTTCGACTCGGGTCATATTTTCGACGCTGACGAATTTTCCCGTCGCTCGTTTCAAATTCCACAATAGAGAATGCTGAAAAATTCAAGATGGCCGACGGCTCAGCAATCCCATGTGCAAAATAGTGAAAAATGTACATGGTAGAAATAACTTTTGGAACGTTATTACTCTAACTTTGGGTTGGTGATGCGTATTTCTTTTTTCGAAATTGTTAGCCCGAAATTGGATAAGCCAAGGGGTGGTTTTCCAAGACCTTCCGAAACTTCTCGTATATGTTTAAATATGTAATGTACGTATATATGTCCCACGGGATAGTCGCCAGGGCTTTGTTTTTTTTTCGTTGGTGTAGAATGTTGTGAGTATACACATCGAACATAGGCAGCACGGATGAAGATACGGAAGGGATGAGTTTGGTGTCATGTCCACGAATTGTGAAAAAAAAAGTTTATTTCGAGAACACCTGAGCGTCGCATGACGGATTGCAAGAGAGAGAGAGAGAGAGAGTGGGGGAGTGGGAGGAAAAATCGTGCGCGTCACGATTTCGTATAATTCGGGGACGAAACAAAAAAAGAAGGAAAAAGGGAAACAAGCCTCACCCCCAATCATCGACACGTGATCCTTCCCACGGGATACCCGAGCCGAATTGTCCCAGTTGAGCTCTGCGAACAATTTTTTAGTTTCGTTATTTGTTCGATTCATTCGTACAACACATATACACGGATATATATATATTATATATATGTGTGTGTGTGTCTATGTGTATACAAATTATATATTTATGTATATATACACATATATATATAATTTGTTCGTCAATTTATTTTTCACAATTATTTATTTAATATTTATTTATCGTCGTTAATGACTTACCGTAAAGTCTAATAACACCGTCCGCTTTACCAAGGCTGTTCGTCGCGACGCATTTGTAGCTCGCGCGATCGTCCTTCGCGAATTGTTTTATGAGCAGCGTCATGACGATCTGATAGCCCGTGATGACCTCGCTTATCGTATATTTCGAGCTAAAAAGTTACAATTATTATTTTTGTTTTTTTTTGTTTTCAATAATTTTAAAGTAGAACAAAATTGTTAAAGCAGTATATTTACGTATTATTGTTATTCTTGACAAAATCTTATCAAGACACTGATGAATAATCGATCGAGAGAATATTTATTTTTTCATTCGTCAGACTTTATAAATAAAAAGTTAACACGCGGTAAATTTATTATCAAAATGAATGAAACTTTATCAAACTTTGTGACTCGAACGATTAATTTTCGCTGTTAATCAATGATACGACGATCGTAAATTTTATTAAGCGAATAACCGAGAGATGAAAATATAGGAATTCAGTTGCTCGTTTAATATAGTAGCAAAGTATATATTTTCCGATGTTAAGTGGGCGTTTTGCACGGATCTCCTCTTTCATCTTCTCTTATTTCAACAAGGTAAAGTAAACCATGAAGTTTCTTCCTGAATATTTTCCAAGACGTTTATCATATCAAACAAGATAGTTGTTCATTCGTTCGTTTACTCAGCAACTCGGAAATATTCAACGGCCAATCGTCGTAAGAGCAGCTTTTCCAACACCTGCCGGCTTGAATGAGCCAACTTTACAATGATATACCTTGAAAGCTGCGAACTATTTCAATCTTTACAAGCACACTCCATATAGAGCAGTGTTTATCTTCGATTAAATCACAAATTGACTGGCTCGACTTCATTTGAATTTTATGCGAGAACTACCTTAAGAGTCGATGATCGCATTGACCTGGATGAGCCCCAGAGGCAAAAGAATAAAAATAAAGATTTTGGGCGTTTAAAGATATTAATAATTTCTTTCGAATATGATTGTCCATTGACGAAAACGAGCTAACTTATGTGTCCTCATAATAATTCTGAAGATTTTTGTATGCGTTTCATACGTTTTAAAATAATGAGGGTAAAAAATACAATGATTAAATTACAAATTAACGATATTTTGTTTGTCCTCAATTTATTTAAGGTTTGCAACGATAACTGAATTTTGCCATTATGAAATGAAAATTAAATTCTTCGAAATAACTTGACATGGAAGACCCCATACTTTTTACCCTTTGCTATCGCGCTAATGTTTACCTCTTGGGTTATTGTAGTAAAGGAAGTAGCTTGGTGGAAAATTCGTTTTTACTTTAATTGAAAAGTCGATAGTATTGAATTCAATCAATATTCCATAATTATAATTTATCGATCAAGGCCCCAATAAAAAATATAAAAAATTCCTTAATTACAACATCTTCCATATAAACTTTGTTATCGTCCATCAAATTGGCCCGACCACGAGCTTGCCTATAAAAATTTGACGTATAACGATCGATTGTTTTCAAATCGAAATCAATATTCCGATAATGATTGATACTAATAAACGTCGATTCAAAATTGATTCAATCAAATACAATTTCTCAAAATCAGTAATACGCCATAGGTCCTCCTCATTTTTTTCCACCGAGTCACCCAAATCGTAAAACAAAATATTAAAAAATAAAGAAAAATTACATAAAATAAACTGAAAATCGTAAACGACCAGTTAAATACGAGTAATTATCATCTCACCCATCGAGAAGCATCTCGTTGGTATTTTTCATCCAATAGTTTATCGTTTTCGGAAACGCCTCGACGTCACACCTGAGGGTGACGTTTGTGCCCAATGGCGATCCGAGCAGCTGGTTCGAAGCTTTAACGGCGGGTGGAACTGCGTAGGTGTTCGAGAGAGAAATAGAGCCGTGGACGCAACGATGTGTGTAGAATCCGCGACGACGACGACGACGACGACGACGACGACGATCGTATAAGGGAAAAGAAACGAGGGTGTCAGAACAAGCGACCTCTCTCACTCCATATCCCACTTCTTTCCGACCAGGCACTACTACTATTACTACTGATATATTGTGTTAACCTTCCCCATTTTCAAATAGATGGTTGTATATATCCTTCGAGCTTAATATACGTTCGTTCTAAGCCATTCTACTCAGTCTGGCGCGACCCTTTTCTACACGAGATCGTACTTTTCCCAAACACTCCCGAGATTTCTATCGAAAGAGTGCAAAGCTGTATACATCTATATACATATATATATATATGCATTTTTATATGAAAAAGGCATCGAGAGTGATCTCCATCGAATCTGTACGAAAAGGGAATACTTATTCGCCAATTTTTCCAACGTACTTTTACCTTTTATATGGAGTCACGAAATCATTCAATGGGCTTGAGATATCTAGTTCGTTACAACAAAAAAATGAAAGCCAATTTTTCATCTCCTCTCCCTTCCTTGAGAGGGCACGAATCATCCCGATATGATGGATATTTTTTTCCGGGCTCGCATATATATGTATATATACGTCACGTAAAATGGTTTCGTTTGAAAATTATGGGTTCCCTAACGTTTACTCACAATTCACAGCGAGTGTGACCCTCTTGCTAACGGCCGGTGGCACGTCGTTGCTGGCGATGCACATGTAAACTCCCATTTGTCGTCTGTCGACACGTAGAAATTGCAACGGCGAACCAGTGTAGTTTTTGTACTCGCCGAAACTGTTGCCACCTGCGAAAAAGTGAAAGAAATAGAAAGAGAGATAGAGAGGGTTAGACAGGCACAAAAACAATAATAACAACTAATTTAAACACGGGACAAATGTTTATTTACTTATTTATTTTTTTGTTAGGATTTTTTTTGTGCGGTACGATCGCTCAGAGAGTTTTTTCTCTCGTGGGAGCGCACTGATGGCAGCTGATAAAAGGGATGATAAAGCATGAGAGGGGTAGGTGTAAATCCAGTATAACCGACGAAACTGTGCGTATAATGAATAACAGAACGAAGGAGAGTTTAGTAGAGAGGGAATTTAAGTAAAAATAACCATCTTTATTATTTAGTTATACGGAAAACCGTTTAAAAAATTACCAAAATTATCGTCAAGAGTTGCGAAATCTGAACTTATTTGCTCGTAAATGATCGCTTAATTCTTATCAGATTATAATTACCCGAATCAATTATTTGATTACGTTTATTACAAAATTGATCTCGTGATTAGTAATCGCGATTTTTATTGAATTTAATTAATTTCTATATTTATATCGCATCGTCAGATTGCCTGACGAAAAGTGCTCGTTTGAAACTATATACGGTGTCCAAAAATATCTATGAATGGCGTAATTGGCTTCAGGAAGATGTATTTTGAATTTCGAGCTCCTGACAATTTCGAAATTTGATATTTTAGCTCGTATGGGCGATGTTAATACCTCGTCGCATTTCACCTTTGCGGCTTACTCTTCTGAAAAATTATATGCGAACTTTCGTCTTCGTCGTAGGACCTAATTGATAAAATTCCATAAAATCTCAACCGTGAACCCCAAAAAATAAGTATTTCATAAATTTATCCACGCACCCGCCGAATTAAGACCGCGTCCGATTACACGGTAGTCTAGAGATACCAGGGCGATCGAAAACATTATGGACAACGTTGTTTTTTTTTACTCTAAAAAACCTCGACCAAAATAAAACTGGCACCCTATTAAAAACCTGTATCACTCTCTTCTGTAGTTTTGCAATTGAGCCAGTATACAATCGATCCTATCCTCCCCTATCAGAATCATCATCCCGTACCTTTCGTATCGATATTTTTTTATAGAACCGAGGCTTAATTGGGTACTGTCATTACTCCATTCGTTTCGCTAATTGTTGTTGAATAAAAAAAATACCGTCGGGTGTATTCTACGGTAAACAAGCACCGTTGGCATTTATTTTCGCCATTGATCGGAAAAGTGCTGATATTCTAGCTGTTTGGCGTCATTCGGAATGACAGGAATAACTGTCACAGTTCGTATTTATACGTCATGCGATAAAATCCTCCGATGGTCATGTGTATTTTTAGGAAAATGATGACCAAAAATAAACTGACCGATCTGTAAATGAGCAACAATTTATGGGAATATTACATTTCACGATTACGAGCGACGTAATCAAGGATGAATTAAAAAAAGCTCGATTAATTGATTGACAAATTTTAAAGATCTGTTTCGTAAATTAACAACGGCGATAAATATTTATAACACAAATTGCAGATACAACTAATATTTTAATCTCGTCTCAAATCGGTGTCGGAATTATTTTGTCTCAGGACATTTCACCCAAGGTATTCAGTTACGCCACCCCTGTGAACCTTCGATATAAAACTACCCTACACAAATTCTCGTTATTTTTTTCAACAGAAACGTGGTTCATAATATTTCTTTAAATCGAACAATAATCGTAAATTCTTCGGATCATTTTCGCCGATTTTTTGTTCCAGTATACCGTTATAACTGTTTACTTTGCGACTATTTAAGAATTTTAGTCAGTCCCTTATCTCCAAGTATATATACGACTTCCAGATACTTTAATCCACGATATAAAAAGGTGCTGCGGTACAAACGTCCACGGAGAGGAAAACAAAAAAGTTGGAGCGAGTAACCGCAGAGTGTACCACAAAACAGTAGCCAGAGATCCTGTCGTCCTGGAACTGCCTCGGTAGATAACTAAGCACACACACCGCAAGCATACATATATGCGGCACGTATAACACGTCTTTGCGACTCGGTGGGCTGGTTCTTTTCTCCATTAATTTTACGAGACGAGGAGAAGAACCAGAGAGAAAGAGACCATGTCTATATACCACGTAATGTGCGCTCTCTCTCCCTCTCTCTTTAGCTCTCTCTCTCTCTCTCTCTCTTTCTCTCTCTCTCTCTCTCTCTCTCTCTACATATATATAAATGTATAGGGTCGTGAACGCCAGGCCACTCGAGAACGAGCAAAAGTGATAAAAAAAGAAACTTGAGAGTTGGCTTGTGCAACGGTTTCTCGATTGGAAAAACACTACGACGTGATGGTAGCGCAGAAAGGTGGATAGAACGCGCGAAGGATGGCACGTAGTAAAAAAGCTCCGAAGTGAAGGTCCCTTTTCCTCGAGAAAAGCGAATTCTTTATCTCGATACAGGGCTTACACGTACTTCCCTATACATTCTATACTATACGTATACATATATATGTACATTTTGGTAGGAGCATAAGAAAATCTGGATGGAATAAAATGATGGGAAGCGGGTGGAAAGCGCCACATAGCGGTTTCCTACAATAGACAGGGGGCGGGGGGTGGGACCAGGGTCTAGAAAAGAGAATGTTTAAATCGAGTTTCGTTCCTCTCTTGGGCACTCGCACGTCTTTCGGTTTATAGATTCTTTTCCTCTCTCTCTCTCTCTCTTTCTCTCTGTCTCTCCCACTCACCCTCGAATCGTTTACGATAAATCCATATACGCTGTTTGTACCAAACATGTATAAATAAGTACTGTTATATATATGTAAATACATGTATGCTTGAGACAAAGACGAGGTTGGTAGATCGGAGTGTTGGGATGTTGGTAAACCTGTAACGAGTTCCAAACTCTGTTTTTCCCCGTGGACTCCTTTCTCGTTATCCTCCCTGGTACCATCCATTTTTAACGTACTTTTCCCTTTATAGATACACACACAAACCCATATATATATTGTGTACACATACGTACGCATGAACTCTTGGATGGACGTTCATGCTTCTCACACACGCTATATATATTTAACGTGTGTGAGAAGCACATGCGGCCGTCCAAGAGTTCATGTTCATATATATGGATATATAGTACACTTGACTGTGTCGGGTAAACGATCGATGATGGGGTAGAAGAAAGACGAAGGAAAAGAATTAAGTGAAGAAAAGTGAGGGACTCCAGTAAAGGAGTCAGAGAAGGATATGCCTGGTGCATCTGTGTGGGAGAAACCTATATAGTGGTAAACAGTGTTTTCATGCACACGCAACTATTATCTATGTATGCTTCGAAAGAGAGAGAGAGAGAGGGGTGGGTTGGGTGGGAGAAGTAGAGCCGAAAATGAAAGAAAGAGAATGGAAAAAATGAGTTTGAGGAGAGGTTGCTGAAGAAACGGAAGTCGAGGGGTGAGTTCTTTCGGACATCGAGGGTGGCGAAACCCCGGGCTGTACAAAGTTTTGCCAACTCTTGAGCCTCTCTCCACCTGCCTCTCTGTCACTACTTCCCCCTCTTTCTCTCTCACCCTCTCCCTCTCAGCCACTACCTCGTTCTCTCTCTTTCTCTCTGATCGTGTGTAAGACTGGGGCGAGTGAGTGGAAGAGTTGATGAGAGAAAGAACGAGAAAGGCTGTACGTAGCACGGATATATATAGCCAAGAGAGTAAACCCAACGTCTTATAAAAAGGTTTGCGAGGCTTGAAACTTCTCAAAGAGGAAGGTTACTTCGTAACGTCTGCTCTCTCGTTATACAACAACTCAACCACGTTGCTGTCTCTGTACGTCTGGTCTGAGACTTCCGTATGTCTATATATACGTATATATATATATATATATATATATATATATATATATATATATATAGTACACGGTGTGGTGTAATACGTGCTCCTCTTCCTCGTTCTATTTTTTTCCCGCTGTTTTTCATTCTCCCAAAGCGCGAAACGACGAATATTACCGGTTCTTCGTAACTGGGTGCAAGTTCATCCGAACACACTCGTGTTACGTAAAAAAAAACAAAAACGAGATCCATTTTTACCAGTTCCTCCATTTTTGCCGGATCCTCTACCCCCGGATGCTACCGATTTAGCGACTTTGAGCAGAGGATGGTAACGCAGCAAGGGTTGGTACCGAACAAATTTTCATCAGTTCCTCCGGGTAAAATTTGCTTCGTACAATCGTCTTGGGGATTCGTCGATCTCCATTTTATTCCCCAAACCCCCTGATGTCTATTAAGCTCTCTGGTAAAAAAAAACACTCCGGTCTATTAAAATATCCCTGTGGGACACGCTCGCGATTTTATAAGTCGCTTTTACTCCGTACGCACGGGATTTTCATTGTTGTTCCGATTGTCTTCATTAATTATTTAAAACGTTTTGAAAAATCTATGTTATCGTCGTATTTTTAGTACAGGGATGGAAAAAATATCCAAGGAAAAATTCATAGTCGGAAATGAATTGGTAAATGGCACGTTGCAATAAATTGTCCTTTTGGAAAAGAATGGAAAAACATATTTTTCAAAATATAATCTTGAGAAAAAACCCACCCCACGTACTCGACCATTTTGGACGCGGATTTTTATTGGCTCAATATCCACTTTATCATCCCATCCATCGCGTAATTCCACGCTACCAGTAGTCTACGCATGAACGGATAATGCGACCTGTACCTACGTCATAGCCACGAGTTCAGTGTTATCCTTGGGGTTGTTGTTACTATCCTGCCCATACCTTGTTTACTTCCCATATCGCATGTTATTGGTCAATATAGACCTTAAGCAATCCTTTACGTTCCTGCGAATAGCTAACATAAAACCATTTTTAGCTTTATTTCAGTGATTTTGTGGTTGTGGTTGATACAGGTAAAATGCCTCATCTTCGTGTGTCAAAACTCTCAATAATTGTATTTCTATACGAATGAAAATCGATTGTAAAAAGAACATTTTTTATCCATAGCAATTTTATCACTTCCGCGAGTGGAATGGATTTATACAGCGCGAATCTCGAATTTATATAAAAATAAATTCATGCTTTTTCTGAGGGGAATTAAAACGATTTTTTATAGGACGATTTGCATAGGCTTGTTTTCAGAGTGAATGCACAAAAAATATTGCAATAACACGAAAAGACAACAAACCAACAAAACAAATGAATTATTATAATTATACATTCCGATAATAAAGAACTAAAAAGTTTGTGCTGGCCCGAAGTATCGAAGTATCGAAATATATCGAATTTTCGATAAATTGGCATTGATGAAGAGCCAGTTTTATTACTTTTCTGATTTTTGTCGAAAGATAAAAAGCCAATAATCGTGTGCGAAGAGAATTTCTTTCTTTTCAAGGAGAGTACAAATGTTTAAAAAGATCTTTGCAAAATTGGGGACAAGTCCAGAACCCCGGTGCTGCGATAGACGACAGTAAGAGAACCTCTGCGTTTTGGATCTCGGTACATCGCCCGGGGGCGTGAACGATGTGCTGGAACAACGTAGATAACGAGTCGAACAACTTTGATATTACCGTTGATTCAAAAGGTTTGTTTTATTCTACAAAACATGAAACTTCGAGTGCCTGTCTCGTTGTATCACGTGAAGCAATTATCGCGTAAGAAACACGAAACAAAACTTAGAATAATCGTGACAACTTTGTTCCCTTCCTATCCGCGCTCGCCGTTCTCATTGTTCGTTGCGACATTGTTCGCCAATATCTCGCAACATCCTATTCGATTCATCGAACGTGATAAAAATAATGGTCGGTATCTTCGGGGTGTGTAAAATTACAATTCTATTTTTTTTTCAAATTTTCTTCGTACGACAGATCTATTTCGTTTTTAATGCAACTGCGTAATATTGACAAAATGTAAATTTTACGTTAGTCGATGGTCGCAAATTGGACGAAAGTTGTAGACGCGATAGTTAATATGATCGGTGTGCTTGAAAACCGCGAAGGAGGAACACGGAGTAGACATGGAAAGAGGGAGGGAGTGGATGAGTCGGGTGGTGAGAGATATATCGATAAAAGAGTAACGAGGCTAGTGGATGCTAAAACTTGCGGTTTGAGTGTTTGTGCTCGGACATTGGCTACGACGTTGCGGCTAGAAACGAAAACCCCGGGTCCGATGCTGAACACACACCATTGAGTGGCAACGTTGGAGGGGTGCGGGTGGAGGGGGGAGGACGAGGGTGAATGTTGGGAGTCTGCAATGGAAAGGGTAGCGGGAATGTGCTCGGTGTGTGCGGTCTACGAAAGGGTACCAAGATTGCTAAGTTTGGCCAACTCCAGAGTGAGTGAACGAGAGAGGGAGAGGAAGAGAGAAAGAGAAAGAGAAAGAGACTCCCTCTGTAATCGTGTGTACACAGAGTAGGTAGAAGTCCTCGGTAGCCTATAAGAGAAGCATCTCCACTTCTCGAACGTCTTCCCTCCCAACCCCTCGGAACGTCGTCCGTACACTCGCTCGCGATCTCTCTCGTTCTCACCCTGCTCGAAGGAACAACTTCTCAAAGGAGCAAGTCAGTTTACTTCGTAATGTCTGCTCGCGTTACGTTCCAGTCCGACCCACTTGTATCGACAGTGTATAAAATATATAGCTCATGGGAGCAAAACTCGATTACCATACGAATTGAAAAGGGCACAAAATTGATTTCCCTCGATTAATCGTTGACACTTTTTAGCTCGTTTTTGGAACGTTATTCGACTGGAATAATCGAAATTGGCCGATGTAACGACACGAGAGGTAAATCGATCGATAAATGTATGGACCGTGTAGATACGTAAATAATGTTTGCTCAATTGGTAAAATAATATTATTAACTAATTGAAAATTTAGTACAATATAGGATAACGTTGAGAAATATACGAACGACCGAAATATTATACAGTACTTTGAGTTTGCCAATTCGCATACGAAAATAAAATAAACAATTATTATCACACGCAGCAGTTAGGGTAAAATGTTTATAAGTGTTTATTTTTTGTTACAACTGAACGGACGTTTGAATTTATCTTAATAATAATCAAATTTAAAATTACGACGTTCGATAATTTAGCAAATATCGAGTAGAGAAAAGTGTGTATACGCGAAGCTTTTCGCAGCGTTAACAGAGTGAATCTGTGCAAGACTGATAAGCTGATGACAATGAGGACGATTCAAAGGGTTAAATATACGATGAAAGGGACGAGGGCTGAAATGAGACTGGCGAAAATGGTGAAACGAGGGTGAGTGACACGCTTAATAGATGGAATAAAACTCGGTGTGACTCTTTTCATCGATCGAAGTAGACCACCTCACGGAAAATGCTGACCACGAGCGATAGACGAGGAACTATTGAATGTTCTCGGTCGAACATTGGAATTGAGCGGTCGCTGGCTCGAAGAAAGGTTACAAAGGTACATCCGGCACGACGATCGTCGGTGCATTGAATTCATCTCGGAATTATCGATGTAAATAATACGATCGAATCTAGAAAAGAATTAATGAAGCGATTCAACAAAGAAATCGTTCAAAATTATTCGTAATGATTTCTGAAAAAAAAACACAAAAACGATAATACGTTTTCAATCATAATTTCGATATTTCGATGATCATAAATTGTTAATATTATTAAAATTATTATCTCTCGTTCTTTCACGACAAAATAATTATAAACTATTATTTTCTCTCAACAATATTATAAATGTTTAATATTATAAACTTCGCGGTTGTCGAGAAGGTTTCAAAATTTTTCGTACATTACCGATATTTATTTTTATCTCGGTTTCTCTCGACTAGTTGAAAAAAAAGGGAAAAGAGCGAAAAACATGCCAAGCTACTTGGAAACTAATATTCAACGGCGAAAAGTGGTCCTGGGTTCGACTAGAAGGAAAGTAAAAAAAAATCAAGAAATTTCTTATATATACGAATAATCAGGGTGCGCGGTTCTCGCCCTTACATACACACACACGTATATATATATATATATACATATATATTTTACATATTATATATTCGCGTAATAAGGAAAAGTTTTCTTATCCGTTCGCACCGATAGAAGTAAAAGCGAAACTTTGTTAAGCACCCCGCCGCCCAAATCAGTTTTTCCTAGCGAAGCGTCGCTCGCCAATACCCCCCCCCCCCCCACATATATATATGTATGCAATGAAAGCTCCACCGAAGCAAGTAAATGTTTTTAATTTGGTGATTTCACTAGGTTCCCACCTTCCCCCATCTCCTACCCCATCACCGAATTTTATTCTATACGATTTTTTTTCTCGCATCGTTTTTTCATCGACGATTTTGGTGTGCCGAGCTCGTCGATCTTCGAACGGCGCCAACGTAGCTATCCGCACCTTCCTTCGTCACTTTATTCCATCTCTTCCGTTACGCTCACTCACTCTTGCACCCCTTTCCCACCTCTATTTCGGTCCATCTTTCGCTCTTTCTCGCTTCTCTCATCATCTTCCTATATCTCTCTCTCTCTCTCTTTCTCTCTCTCCCCCTGCTCAGTCTTCCTCTCTCTTTTGGGACCTCCGGTGGATGTGAGAAATCCGAGGGAAACTCTGCACCGCGAACGTGCTATGCATGCGTGATGAGTCAGCTCGAGCTACGTTAGCTCAGCGTAGCGGTATTCTTTTTGCCACAGACAGAGAGAACGCTATACTCTCTCCCCTACTACATCCCTCTTTTCTTCTACCCCGGGATCCACGCGTCTCGCCGAACCCGCAGTAGAGGTATTTCGAGTCCAGTCAGCCAGCGAATCAGACCGTCGTCGTCGGGAGCCCCGAGCGTGTAGAGCTGAGTATATACCTAACACTGGTGAACGAGGGGTGGGAAAGAGAGAGAGAGAGAGAGAGAGAGAGAGAGAGAGAGAGAGAGAGAGAGAGAGAGAGGGCTTAACTGTATAACGACAGGCACAGCGAGACTGCAACACTACGAAAACGCTGCTCTTTATACACGAGTGTATAACCCCCCACCCCACTCCCCTCCGCCCCCGCTGTGTGTATATACTGATATAGAGTACAAATTTAGTAGAAACGTGTATGTCGCTACAATCGCACACGTCCCGTAAGCGTTCCGGCGGCTTGAATTCGAAAAATTTCCACGTCGCTTAATGCCAACCACTCCACCCCCCCCCCCCCTTCATCGCCTCTTCTCTCGGTCTCGTTTCGCACGATCGGTGTACTTGGTCGAGTGGATTATCGTTCCGTCGCGAGAAAGTACATGCAACAAAGTCCGTACTTGGGCGCCAGGAATTTTTCAAATATTTATAAAAAGTAGAAAATTAAGTATATAATGAAGAAAAGAAAAAGTTTGTATTCGCGAACTAAAACTCGTTCGTTCACTTTGCCGTAATTTTTTTATCATACCTATTCGACAATTCGAAATTACAAACGAATGAATTCGACAAATGTCGTTCATCGTTTTGAGAATTAGAAATGTTGGAAACATAATGTTAGGTTTGGAAATAAATATATATTTTGTGATAAGGGTGCGCTATGATTTTATAAACATTTTTAAACTGTGTGAAAAAAATAATTAAAAAAAGGAATGAATTTTTTCAAAAAGCTTCGTTATATTTTCTTTAATAATTAAACGATTGTTTCCAAAATAAAAAATCAAATAAAAACGATTCCTCGTTATAATTTCATCCATAATTTTATTTCCATCGAATTTCTATAATTCTCCAAACGTTTATAGAAAGTATTAACGAAAAAGTACAAAAATCATAATTTCCTAAATAATCAAATAACTAATAATGTCTTAATTAATTTACAAGTAAAAAAAAAAGATTTTTTTAAGTTTCACTCCTTTTTTCCCAAACTACAAAATTTTTTAAATAACCTTTAGATTTAGTTTGAAAAGAGAAACGTTTTCAATCCCTTGCAATTCTGCGCAGAATTAAATAAATTTTTCAATCACCACTGTCGTCGAGTGTCTATGACTTCGGAGTAAGCCGAGAACTCCCTCAAAACCATAGTACCGTCCTTAATCCTCTAGCGTTCCCATCTTTCCTAGAACGACCCTATTAGCTCGCGTAATTCTACAGCAATTCGCCGTTAACTTCCATCGACGTTTACCCTTTAACCCTGTAATACCGGGTCCCGCTTATCCGTATAATAAATACCACCAGGAGAGATGTGCTTACAAACGTTTTAGCTAGCTACAGCCATTAAAGAGAAAAGGCAACGAAGCTTCTCGGGGGCTCGAACCCCTCGGAGAACCTTCTACACCTCGTCTTCCCGTTCGCTGAAATTCTCGCTTCTGGCGTGTGTTACGCAACATACACACACTCACACACACGTGTGTATATATAAACGTATAGGTAACGTGTATGGAACTGCGATACGTTACAGCCCGCCGAACGTGTCCAAACATTTGCCTATCCCGCGCAGGTCCTTTGAGACTCGTTGAGCGACAGCTAACCCGAAGCGGCGAATCTCCTCTTTTCCTTTACCAAACTCTTCCCCGCTACTCGTTCAAAAGGGCTTTTGAGCTTGCGAGGCCGGGCCTCCCGCGATATCCGCGTTGAAACTCGATTTGAAAAGTTCTAAATTAACTCGTGTGCTTGCCGCTATGCTTCGCTCCTATACTACACTATTACCACTTTAACTAGCGCGCGCGCAGCCATATACACACATACGTGCTATGCACGTAAACATTGGTCTTGGTTTTCCCAACTTGGCGATGCTTATGCCGCCTCCGCGTCTGATTAACCCACCTGGAGCGAACATCCGACAGCCTGCGGCCAATTAAAAATGAACGTTTTTCCAACCCCTAGTATCACTGTTCGCGCGCGTAACCAGAGCGCGAATATATGTAGTATCATGGATTCGCCGTTAGAGTGCGCTAGTTCGTATTAACTATTTGACACCGAGTGTGAAATAAATATCATTGGGATTTTCGCGTTTTTGGCACAGTTCCGTCGGCGTAATGCAAATTAAATACCTAAAGTCGCGAGTCGTTTAACAATGAGGTCGTTGCGCGTCACCGTTATTTTAATAAAAATTAGTCTCTATGAAAAAACAATATACGGAAGATATAAAAAAAAATATATCTCACAGTTGTGCGAGATTTTCTCATCGAAGAATTTCATATTTCAGACATATTTTGCAATATTAGACAAAATACATCCGACGAGATATCAAGCAATCAATTATAAAATTGTATTTAAATCCATTTTTTTCATTAAAGATAAATAGTTTTATCAAAATAATTCATTCGTCGTGTAAATTTATTACAACGAAAAGTAATTATTATTTATAAATAATTCGATTGCAATTGTTATGTAAGATTAAGTTTCGTGAATTAAAATCAATGTCGATAACAAATAATTGTTTATAATTATCGTGGGACCATTTTCAAGCAGTTGCTCGTTGAAAATAATTTATGAGTAAAGGCGAGATAGAGATACATAGTAAAGTAGGGACTGTACATTTACAATGAATTTTCAGTAGATCGCAATGGATTCTCTGTCAGCTGCAGCAACGATGTTGTACACTATATATTCCAAGTTTCGGAGAGACTCATCGACACTTGAACTACAAGTAGTACCACGATATAGATATAAATATATGTATATATAGATATACGTGTTGTATATCACTATATACATATTATAGTACGGTGTCGGGCGACACGAAATATACAATGGAGGAGGGAGAAAGTAGTAAATTGTACGAACTCGAGGATGAGGTCGAATTCCTGATGAGAATATGTCCCTGTTCCCGTCTCCATGAAACTTTCGGCGTCGGTCTTCCGGTCGCTTGACAGCTGAGTGTCGCGTTGTCGCCCTCCGTGACTGCCAGATCCGTGCTCGTCTTATCTCCGTTAACAATGTCCGGCGGCACTGACACGTTGAAACAATAAAAGTCACGTATTATTTTCAGTATGGCGATGACGTCGGAGACGATGATATAAATAGGAAGGATCGTCGATTGCGACGCCACGATCTTGTCGATTTTTCTATTTTTCTCATAATTCATCCAGAGGTAAAATTAATTAAGTATTTTTTATCATTTCATTTTTATAAAATAACAGTATTTTTTTTCTTTTTTATATTTATTGTTTATTTTTATTTTTCCATTCGATATTTGCGTCAATATCGTTGAAGTAATGCCGACGATCCAAGGAGACCTTATGATATTTGTATTTGCAGAACGAAATAGAACAAAAATACATTTTTTATCGTTTCATAACATTGGGACAATAATATTTTTTCGTATTTGTTTACGTTCTTCTTATTATTTTTTAACATCGAAGGTTGAAACTGATACGTTGATATTTGCATTGGTTCAAATGTGTGTAAAATTTTCAAAAAATCGTTTTCTCGTTTTTTTCGTTTTTTAACCGTCTCTCAGTACCTATATTTTTATTTAACGCGCATGCACGTCCATTTCACATTCTACCGCTAATTGCAAATAGATTTATCAAAAATATTACGAAACGATAATTTTTTTGTCAACCCTTATCGTAAATCGAACCAAAGCGAGCGATGAAAAGGGTCGTTATTGGTTAAAAAAAAGTAAAAAAGAGAAGAAAAAACGTAGCTTCTAATCCTTACCGAGAATATCGAGGCATCCAAGTGCCGAGATCATCGGACTCGTGTTAATCTGACACATGTAACAACCCCTGTCGGATTCCTTGAGCTGACGAATGTGCAATTGCCACGTACCATTTACGGCTTCCTCCGGTACGTGACTACTTCCCGTAACGCTGTGTTGGTTGGACGTGATACCTCTTCCCGCGCCGGCTGTGTTACCTGGCCCACCAGGACCACCGGGACTACCACCGGACTCGAAAGTCACCGCGATACGAGCATTTTGCGTCACGGTACGTGTGTGCATCGACAGTATCGTCTGGTCCGAGGCACGGAGCCAGCCTACCTGCAATATTACCCCCGAATTAATTCCACCCGATCCCCACGTATTCCTTCCCTAAGCCCAATTTCCTACATTAATACCTTATCAATTTCTCGTTCAATCCGTCGAACGAAGCTTTGACATTCCCAATAACGAAGTATTAATGCATAGACGTGCTGAATCGTAAAATGAAAAGCCGATTTCCTATGCGATGGACAAAGTAACACTCGTACTATATACTCGGACGAATTTCTCTCTGTATCGCTAACGAACGTGCACGAGTAGAATTAACATAGGCGCGATACCCGTAGTCCACTAGTACATGAGAAATGGTCTATTACATGCGCATCGGGGGTATTACCCCCTGGCTAATACCAAAATGGGAATCTCTGGATTATACTGCGGCGTATAGTGGAACGTCAAGAGTAGCGAAACCGAGAATACATCGACCTCGCAATATCCACATCCACAACGTTCGTCCGATGTAACATCTCTACTTTAGTCAGCCTTGCTCCGTCGTACCCCGTGTACCAGCCCTCCCTCTATGATACGAATGCCGCGCGGCCACTGGTACACGTGTCGGTTAACTGCATTAGTATCATCGTTCCTTACCCATTACCCCGTTGTTGACGTTTCCAGATTCTCTGTCATTGATGTAATATCTGTTCGCGATGTTTGACGAACACGCGATAAATGAACATATGAACCCCGTAATTGTGTATTCCATGAATCCCACCCCCTCCCCGCCCCCGTCCCTTTAACCCCTAAACTCTCTAAACCACCCAGTCACCAACCCTCCTGGAACTGGAATATTCGTAGCTCCGTGTCTATATGTACGGGATATTATATTATGTATGTATGCAATTTAGATATAGATATACGTATGGTGCCGAGGCACGTTCTCTCGTGGGTCCTGGATCACTTTGACTTTGACATGATTGCTGTGATTGCTCGGCTTCCATCAAGCTCGAGAGCGAGAGATTCGTATAATACAGCTCCGTTATATTTCTCGTTGAGAATTACTGTCCCATCAATGCGATTGTCCGCATTATCGTGCTTTGGGGTGACGCGATGTACATACCGCGTAGGCTTTAATAGATTCGTGTTTGACCAATGGCGAATGGGCCCGATCTACTTATCGTATTTGGTCCCCGGTCTCGACGCGTTTGTACATATCCCGTGTGCGTTTGAGCTAAATCTACAGTCGTTTGTTTACGCGATTTATAAACGCGCGCGTTTACCCGTGGCAGTTTTGGTCATAGGGGAGGAACGAAGGGTCGATCCTGTTCACGGTCGGCAATAAACAATTGAAGATTTATGTTTTTACTTTATTTTGACAAATAAAAATTATTGTTGATTTTTTGACATTTTTGGACATTTTTTCAACGATGGTTTTGGTTTTCATGGGTTTTGTTTTGAGGTTGTTAAATAGGGTTTAGTGTCGTTTGATTTATCAGACTACGAATGATTGACATTTTTTTTCTCGAATTGAAATAATGGGGGAATAATTTAATAAATAATTCCGAATATTTACACGTAGTTCCAGGATGTTTTTGACTTTTAACCGACAGTTATAAATACTTAAAGCTGGGATTCTCTTTTTCGGGCTTAAATAAAATCCGTTTTTCTTTTTTCATTTTCGTAAAGTTTATAGCCTCGAAAATATTCCCTCTAAATTTATTCCGATATTCGCAAAATTGGCTGGCTTATAGAGGTTTGAAGGGGGGCCGGCACGTGTCAGGTGGAAATTCCATTACCATTTCAGAACGCGCCAGGGACCTCCATACCTAAACGCCACGAAAAACGTTCAACGCGTTTTTCTCCAATCCACCTTTTTCAATCTTGTGACCATAATATCTCAGGATTTGTCGGACCAATGGATTTAAAATTTGGAAAGCTTAATCGATTATTTCGGCTTCATACTGATCCGAAAAGTAAAATAAATAAGAGATCAAAATGTTTGAAAAAAGGGGGAAATTTTTGTATTTCTTATCATCGCGCGTTATTCTCCTTTAAAAAACTTTGTTTTTCATAAAAAACTGACTAATGTTTTCAAACACAAATAAACGTATGAGCGTAATTTAATTAAACAAAAATTCGACCCAAATCTTTTAAAACAGTCGTCAAAATATTCCCCCAAAAAAGTGGTTAAAGGGCTTTCAAGTTGTTCCATTGGTTGCCGCAAATTCCGAAGATTCTTAAATTCCGCTGCGGCACTGTTACAAACATAGGAATACGAAAATAATCCAACCACCGTTCTCTAAGATGGTACGCGGTATTTTTAGTCAAAGATAAAAAAATCTGTTTTTTTAGGGGCGCGTTCCACCACCTACACCAATGTAATCTCGGCTCGTAGATTTCAGGATTAATATACACGTGACCATTCGCAATCCAGTCTAAGCGAGACCGTGTATCTCTCGTGCAGATTTCGCGTTAAGCGTTATCCCCCTGTATAACTGCGTTAGCCAATGCCTGATCAACACGGCTTGAACCACTAATCGTATTCAACCGGAGGGAATCGGATCTGCCATCGAATCTCTAGAAACTCACTGTTACGAGTACAACGCAGGGATGAGAGAAAGAGAGAGAGACAGACAGAGAGAGAAAGAGAGTGGAAGGTCCAGTTACCACCCCCCCCCCCCTCGTTGGTTTCTACCTCTGGCTCTACTGCTTTCGGCTCTCCTCCGTTTATATGTATATATATATACACCCGCCCTTTTACATACCTATATACATAATATCCGGAGATCTACATCAGTCGCTACATTGGTTTCTCCGTCCGATATCGTTCGACGATATTTCTTCTGTCTTCGTACGATCGGGGCAAATCCACAAGGAGCATAATCCCGATCAAGGAAAAGCGAGCAAACGCGAGAAAGTTCCAATGTGATTCTCAGTCGAATCGGTGTCCCTTCTCTCTCGTCTCCCGCTCTCTCTCTCTCTCTCTCTCTCTCTCTCTCTCTCTCTCTCGCCCTCTCTTCTCTCTTCATCTCTCCATCTTTATCTCGTTCTATCGTTTTCTGCAGATATACACATATGTACATAGAGTTGCTGTTGTTCAGCGGTGAACGGTGGGACAAGGTCTGATCAACAGTGGGTTAATCCACTAATCGCATATACCAAACCGTACGCCCTCTCTTTGTCTCTCTCACGGTCTATTACCCCCTAGGCTTTCCGCGAGAGGCAAAGCGCTCAGCGGACCTACTCTCTCGTGACTCGTATGTACATAGGTACGTATTCGCGTCTGACCCAAGCTTGATACTACCACTTAGCCTCGTATACCGTTTCGTTAAAATTTTAGTCTTCGATCGTTCGAGCTTTTATTTACTTTAAATCCCAACTACCTTACTACGATGATCCTATTGGAATTTCTTTTTTTATTGCAGATAAAAAACTATGTATATATATATATAGTTAATATGAATGCCTGTTATGTAACTTTGCGACTTTATACGGAAATTTTTGTATTCCAACGAAGCCCACGTCCAGCAGATTTATGTTTAATTTAATGCCGAGGCTTCCCAACTAAATTTATATCCTACTTTTCGGTATACTATGGTTCTAAATATATACGCGTAATGTAAACTCTGCAGAATGTTTTGTTTCTTATTATATTCTTTTTCGAAAAATATCACCGCTTCCCTAGAGAATTTGTAACCAGTTTCTGGCTTACGCGATAACTGTAAGTATACACGCGTAATGTTTATACACCGTATAAGCTCACAACGTGGGATCAGCGTGTGCACTGATATTAGGAGGAGCGAGTGGCATTGCAGAGAGACCGGTGAGCATTTTCTAAAAGCGGATCAGGAAGGAAAATGAGGCACAAGAAGCGAGGGTATAAAGGGGTCGGATAGGGGTTGAGGGGGAGGCTTTGAAAGTCAGGGATAAACGATGATAGAGGTAAAAGTATAGTGTTCTGTAAAAAGACTATATAGCAATAGTAGTAAGGGAGAAAAAGAAAGAGAGAGAGAGAGAGAGAGAGAGAGAGAGAAAGAGAAAGAAAGAGAGAGGGTGAGAAAGGGAAAGGGAGAGGAAACGAGTCCCGAGGTGAGCGCAGGAAAACGGTAATAATAGAGCTTCCTTCGGTCGTCGTCGTCATGCTCACGGTGTATAACGATCTCATCGCACCATCACCGTTAAAGTAAACGATAACAATATAGCATCGCACATACAGACCGGCATGCACGTTATATTATGTCCTACAAAGTTCCGTCGAGGAATGAACAAAAAAAAAAGAAAAAATAAAGCGAGCGTATATGTATGTGTGGTAGTATATCGCACCTTATATTTCCCGATGTTGCGAACGCTACACGAGAATATTGCTTCCCGTCCGATCGCAGCTGTTTGGTTGCCAACGGGCGTGACAAATACCGGACCAGCGACGGCTGCCGTTGAATCTGCGGAAATAACGACAAGCACGAAAATGAATAGCAGCAAATCACGAAATCGCATGCAGCATATGTGTTTTGCTTCGCTGATGCTTTTCAACACACATACCCCCTCTTTTCGTGATATATACATCGGTATAGGGCACTCCATACCGATTGGTCCTAGACCTCGTGAATTTTATATTATGTTATGTTGTATTTTTATTTCTCACGTTGATCGGAGATTAATTTGTCGACATTTACGAAATAAAAAATATTTTCGATCGATTTAATCGACGACAGTAGGAGGGGTGGAATATCATTTTTTTTTCATTAATATTTTTGTAAACAAAATTACAATAATTGTGGTCTCGGTAGATAAAGAGCAATATTGATTTCAATGTAATTATCTGCTAAACGTAATTCTACAATTTCTGAAAAATTAAACTTTGTATGTATATTTGTAAAAAATAATATAGGTCTATGAACGGACGATATTTCAAGAAGTCGGGATCGAACAATACTGTAAAATCTTTAATTTTTGACAAATTATTAAATTACGCTCTTAAGTTTTAAACCAAATGTCGTTCATTTTTATAATCTTGTCCTGATTAATTTTTTTTATTTCAAAATGACAATGAGTACGACAAGTAATGCAAATCGATGGTAAAAGCTCCACTGCCAACTATATTTGAGAAAAATGCATTCATTCTTGGACAGCGCACAGCTTTAATATTAATACTGATATATGTCAATGAAGATGTTTAAATAAATAATTAATTTGACACCTGTATATCCAACCGACTTTACTTGTCTCGAAATAATAGCGATGCAAATTGTGGAGCAAGAGAAACTTGCACTTGCACTCATTAATTCGTGATTAATTCTCGAAAAGGCAGTCCAAATCTCAACCGTCTAGACTCTCTAGTTTGAATCAACTCCGATGGCTCACCCATGGAAACGTTTCTTCTACCGTCTCATAAATAATAAGACGCATCGTACTACAACAATCAAGAAGCGCAGACAGCCTTAGAAACATCGAAAGGCGTCCGCAATTTTCGACAGTAACGAAGATTTCTTAATTACCATTTCGAAAATATCGAAATCATCAACGAGTAGGTAATACCGTGTAAACACCCTCAAAGTCAGCTGACACTTTTTGGCGCACTTTCTTTCACTTACCCACAGCAGCCACACATTTTAACGATAAATCTTGAATGAAAATTCAACTTTTCAAATCAGTTTCAAAACTTCGAATAAACTTTCAACCCCCTGCTAAATTAATCAGTTGACATTTCGCCCAGACCGTCGAGACCAAGATCGATTCAAGGAGGAACGACCTATAGATCCATAAATGCTCATACGTATGTAAAAACTCTAACTTATCCTCGTATGCACACCAATGCATAAATGCATAATCATCCCTCCCCGCCTCTCTCTTTCTCACTCGCTCTCTCGGTCTATATTGTTTGTTTATAGTATATTAGTACACCACGACAAGAAGGATCGAAGCTAAAACGTTATACCGAGCTGAATAAAGCTCTGCTGAACCGAGCTATTATCGTTCAGGGATTTTCGAAATTTCACTAAGGGAATACTGGCAGGGTTAATATATATGTACAGTGCTCTTTGCCAAACCATTGTATATACGTACATAATATATATATGTATATAATAGTTTAGCACAGAGGACGGTATTAAAGCATGCTTACAGGGATGCGCATATATATATATATATGTCGAGATACTCGAATCTTCCCGGTACGACATGAGGGTGTGAGTGTGCTGCACAAGACGACGATCAGCCCCGAGAGCTCGCGTCATCCGAGCAACTCTTCTACCTCTATCTCCCTTTCTCCTCCATCACTTCTTCGTCGGTTCTCTCGTCGTCCTTATCAGAACGAAGCTCATATAAGTGGGCGCACGTCGCCCGCAACATCTCACTATCTCCCTCGCCCCCACTCGCTAGTTATTCAGAGTAATTGGGAGTTAAGCGGTTGGGTATCAAAGGAGTACTACAGTAGAGAAGGGAGACAGAGACGGAGACAGAGGCAAGTTTGATCGATTCTCGATCGGCTCGTGTTCGAAATTAGCTCTCAGGTGGCTTCGATTTATCGGCAACCGGACTCTGTATCCTCGTGCAACTGAACTCCCTCTCCCTTTCACCCCCGGCCTGCTTCACCTCTCTCACCCGTCGCACCACTCCTCCACCACTCCTATAAGCTTCTCGATTAATCCGCATGGTATATACTCGTGCGAGCGAAAGCTCGACCTCATAGAAACCAACCCCTCTCTCTCCTGTCCCCATACCCCGCTCTGTTTCTCCCTCGTCGATAACGCAAATGATACGGGAAAACGATTGGCTTTGTGAACGGATAGTGATTTTTCATTCTTGTCGATCGTAAGAATTCAAACGACGCGCGAATTCCCTTCGAATTAAATTCAAATGACGCTTTTATCGATTTATCGATTTATCGATTTATCGATACCGAATATTTATTAAACAATTGTGTATTATGCGATCTTTCAATATATAATTTATGAACGATTATAAATTCTGTCTTTTACTTTCGTTACGATCATTTAATTTGAAAAAATGCAATTTATTTCTCAATACTTAAATTAAAAATAGTAAAAATAGTAAAAATAATAAAACGGGCGAACGGATTTGAATGAAGTTTGGCACACAGATAGACCATGTCCTGGAATAGGACATAGGCTATATGTTATTTTTTTAAAAATAACGATCCTTAAGATAATTAAGTTTTTATTACCAAAGATGTCAAAAATCGACGAAAGAAATTTCTTTCTTCGCGTGCGGTGCGTAAACCATTGTAGATGGAACCAAAGAATGTCCTAACGGGTTAAACATCTTAACAATATATACAAAAAAGTTCGTAAAATGATGTTTCTAACTATCATAGATTAAACACAATAACTGCTTTTATGATTTAAAAAATAATAAAAATCGAGGGTGTAATTCAGTTGGATTTATTTATACCATGATAATACTCCTTTACTCATAAAATATTTAAAATATCTCAAGAAATTGAATCTCGCATTCGATTTACGCCGTACTTCGTCTATTTTCGAAAAATCGTTCGTAATTCCAGGACAAATTGCGAATAAAGGCTCGTTATAAATCATCTCGACGAGTGAGTAATAATCGTACGTTGGCTGGGGTGAGGTTTCCTCGCAAACGAGAACGCGATGTTGGCACGCTTCGCGGGTGAACCCAGGGAGTTCGCGTTACTCGGTATACAATACACGCTATGATACGCTTCGTATCATTATCATCTATACTCTTTCTCCTTCCAGGCTGGTCTCTCGCAAATTCCCACGCCCATTTAACACCCCCTATCCCTCCAACCCTATCCAACATCCACGTTTCTCGTAACGAACGTGCTAATATATGGCGAGTGAATTCCGGTGTGATCTGTTTGTAACCAGGAGGCTCAACGAGCTGGAGGGTGAACGTGTGTGTTCGTTAGGCAGAGAGAGTGAGAGAGGGAGAGGAGGAGAATAATACGCGATAAACGAGGGATGATAACGTGTTGGGATTGAAAGAACGTGAATGCGGTTAATTAATAAAAGCTTGATCGCGTGCGATGACGATCGAAATGAAAAGCCTCGATGTGTACACATATAGATATACATTTATTCATGTATATAGAGTGGGGTCTATATATATATATATATAAGAGGGTGGTATATTGGATAACAGATTACCAAATGGATCTCACTGTCTTATCGGCGCGTCATCAATTCTCTCTCATATATCCACCGCCCGAAGCACTTTGCTATAATATTACATATATATATATATATATATATATATATATATATATATATATATATATATATATATATATATATGTGTAAGATTTTCCTCATCCCTTCGATCCCTCCTCATCCTCACCTTTATTCCTTCTCTGTTTCTATCGAATCGAGACAAATCTAGGGCGAGATGAAAAATGTTGCGGATACTTCTCGACGCGAGGGGCATATTATATACATATATATATATATGTAGAAAGAGAGAAAAGGAGAGCAAGATAAATATATATATATATCTTGCTCTCTTTTTCTCGGCTCGTTTTGGCACAAGGTCCCGGAGCTCTGTGTCCCAAAGCCGAGTAACTCTCCGTCTTTCTTGCTCTCTCTCTTTCCCATACACATACAGCCACCAGCACACAGACACACACACATTCACACTTTTTCGCGTTCATCCCTTATTTTTCTCTCCCGTTCTATATATATATATATACATTTTATATATCGCCCCGAGCCTTCCTCCGATGGGCCCATCACGTGCTCACCTTGTCGTACTCCTGCGCTACGACACCGGTCCTTCCTCCTCTTTTAACTATTCTCTTTTTATCCTGAATGTTTATATATATATATATCTGTATATGTGGACTTGACTATGTGTATGTTTCTTCTCTATCACTTTCACCCGATGTATCTACAGGTATAGGACAAACCGGGCATTATACATATAACGTGTCCCTCGCTCGTGCTCTGTGCCAGCGTACTGACGCCTGGGGAGTGCCACGGGATAGGGAGCTTAAATCCGACGAGCAATATCCAAATTGCCTCGGTGGTGGATTTAACGTTTCTCGAGATAGCTTCGCGGACAAATCGCCGGGGGAATAAAACGAACCGCGAGATTAGACAGAAACCAGCAAAACGTTATGTACGTATTTATATATATATATATATGTATACGTATGTATGTGGGTGTGCGTGTGTCTATACAGACAAACCGTTTCCAGAGTCGAGGTAGAGTACACCAACATCACGGAGACATTACCACCACCGCAGAACTTCGACTTCTCTCTCTCTCCCTCTTGCTCTCTATTTAGCTTCACGAATTCTAGTAAACCCCTTTCCCTCCTCCCACTCGCAATACTCGCCCCAATCTCGCTACCGGAATTCGCGGAACATCGGAGTCTCGGACGTCGCTTCTATTCGTACCTACTTTTCCTTCTAGCTGCTCATATTCAACCGTTGGACGGAATTTAAGTGCAAAGTAGATGGAGAGATAAGAGAAAACGATGAAATAGGAGCAACAATAGAAAGAGAGAGGTGTACAATTATAGGAGGCTTATATAAGTACGATAACTCCGTACAAATTGTTTTTCCGATTGCGTTCTAAAGGATACTTGAGAATCTTGGCTTGATCAGGATTGAATATCCTCCATACACTACGCACCTTCAATTTTCAGTTCATTTTCGTAAACTATCAATTTCTTGTTGTTTTCCCAATATTTTTACACTTTGGGCCAGTGGACATGTGCCCGAACGTAGTAGCTGAGATAAATTTTGATCCGACAAGTTTGTCGACAAACATTTAGAAAAAAATTCACTTGGTCCCGAAGTGGATTTGAACCCTTGATGCCTGGAATGTAAGTCCGGATATTAACCGATTCTGCCACTGTTCACTTTGCGTTTAGCGGAATTTACGACTATCATTATATAAGATAAGATAATATAAGACTCGATGGATTGTAGCGAATCGAGATGAAACGAAATTCGGAAAAGATGGTATAAGATCAGATGAGATGATATAAGATAAGATTGAATTCTATAAGGCATTCTTTCTGTAGATCAGTATTTGCTTGCATCAAAAATTTCTCCAACTGGTACGATCGCATAGAGTTTTATGGAATGTTTTCCCAAGAATTTCCGTTTGTCGATATCCAAAGTATGCTAAATGAACATCGTTCCAGCTACTTTTATATCCAACATCGCGATCCGTTCCTACGAAAACAAAGCTTCGATAACAATGGACTGGGGATTGGCGCGTTATCGGTTTAGTAGTGACACGAGGTTCTCTGTTATAAACAGAGAACCGTAATGAGGTGTTTGTCCCAGAGATTAATGAATTTTGATGAAATTAGATTAATGGAGTCGAGAGATTTTAATCGTTCACGAGATATTTAAAAAGTATCGTATAATCGGTGCTGTCTCATAAAATAGAAAGTTATTTCTATAAACATGGAATCATATAATTTTGTGTATGGTGTGTACATGGTGGAAATCTTCAATGCGACATGAATGAAACTGCAGTCGTGAGGTTTTAGGTCGGAGCGCGTAAGAGATATTTCATAATTTTATGCTGTAGTTGTATATTTAGCAAAATGAAAACATTTAACTTCATTTCCATGTAAAGTACATGGAGTATATTAATGCTACTGGAGTTGAGTAACTCTGGAGATACTTGGGCCTTTTCCTTTTTGTTAAGATTATGTCAACGCGCGTAATGCGATGAAATATTTGAGCAAGATACTCAGGGACTTGTATAATTTGTATTATGGAAAATTAATTTTCTTTTTGATACAAAAATGGGGTGATTTTTTGTTCATACAACGTTAATTGTTTAAACGGATTGAAGATTTAATCACGATACTTTTCAATAATAATGAAGTGAATTATTTAAAAAAAAACCCGGGGCAGAAAAATTGTTTTTCAAAAGAAAAATGTACTTGTTATACGATATTTTTTAATTTAACGTCTGTCGAACCCGGAGGAACGCGTGTTATTGCCGGGTACAACAAAAAATTTCATCGGCAACACGAGAAACGTCTGTTCACGTTTTGTTTTTTCTCCCAACGAACAATTTTTACACCCGAGATTTCTATCCTCGACAATATCAATTTGAATATGCATGTAGTATCTCTCGAATTTTATATTTATTTCGTTTCGTTTCAATTAGATGAACAAGAATTTCCATTTACGACACACTCATTGTAAATTTAACATAATTGCACGTATGCTGCATATTTTACATCTCATAACAGAAGGCAAAAGAATTTCCATATTAATTCTCATCTCTATTTATGAAAATTGTAAATCAGTATATGAATCGTGTATGAATTACAAACCGCGTAATTTTCAATGCCAGCTATTTTTGCTCGAATATCAATCCATCGGAATTAGCGTTGATCGAGCACTCTTCCGATGTTATTCGTACGCTTTTCAATATTCTATACAAAATTTTATCATTTTCTATATGTCAGCTCCATTATTTATTAATTTATCGAAAACGTACTGAATTTTTCAAATATATGTGTGTCCGTATGTGTGTATGTAACATATCCATGTATTAAAATCACAATTATCTGTTGGCCGTGTACATATATATATATATTGGGTTGGTCAATGGGTTACAATAATAATTATTCTCTCTCTCTCTCTTTCTATATATATAAATCGGGAGAGCGAAAGTGAGGGAAAGAGAGAAAGAGATCGACACTTATTATTATATAATTGTTGTTTTAAAAAATTGTATATATATGTAATATGTAATTTTTATCAAATAACAATCTTTTCATAATCATTGCAGATTAAAAATTATAATAAATATATGTATACGTATGTACATGACTTCTCATAAAACCCCATTATCCAATCGCAAAAGTAGCTTAATATTGAGGTCGGACGTGCGTATTAACCTCGCATTCCAATTTCAATTCATATAGAACGCAAGATAACGACACAACCCCCAGCCTTTAACTTTTAGTCTACAAACACTAGAGGGCGCGTTTCGTCGATATTTATGTGCCGGTATACATACCGAGACGAGATGCGAAAGAGTGTCTGGAAAGCTGGATAGGAAAAAGGGGATGTTGGTGGTGGGGGTGCGAAGCGCAAGAGAAAATATGGGTCGTTACAGAGAGGAGCGAGGTTCGCGTGATGGCAGATAAATCGAAGCTATGACCCAGTGGCAGGCTCTTGAAAATCCTCAAATCCATTACCACCGTTATCCAAGAGAAAATAAGAAGAGAGAGGGAGAGACATCGAGGAGGATATTACGCAGAGGGGGTTGAAAAAGGTGAGCTAGCTGATGGCTCGGGGAAGACGCGGAACAAGAAGGGCGCCACTGTCGGAGGGAAAATACAGGAGCACACATTCGCAGACACAATCCCTGTGGGCGATCGGTGTGGTGTAGGAACATCCCCCTTCCCCTTGACTACCCCCAAAGTCGAGAAAACTCCGGTTAGCTTCGCTTTGGACTCTCGAATGTTGCTCGAAGGCTTTTCCGTTACCCCCTCGTGGCTTTTGCTACTTCTCCCCGCACCGTGCCGTCTTCACGCGCCTCTTAAGCCTCTACTCCCACTCTCTCCTCGGTTCCTCTACACTACCACTACCACCATCGTCGCCGCCACCAACACCACCCCCATCCTTCCTTGAGAGTTGCGACCGCGGAAGATTTCCCATGTGTCAACCCCTCCGGGCACTTTATTTCCTAGCAATCATCGGCGTGCTCTCTCCATCTCTCTCTCTCTCTCTCGTATCTCTTCCCACTTTTCTTCCTCCTTGATGCACCCTCTCTCGTCTAACCTCCACCCCCTCCCCTACACCATATCTACCCACTCAAACACAACATGAGGCTCATCTTATCTTCTCGTACACCTTTTTAGTAATACCGCTTTTAATAAATACATCTCTGACAAGCCGCTCGAGCCTCCAGCCATCGTCGGTTGCGATTCATCATTTTCATCCGTTGCTCGAACTACCCACATAAATATATATATATATATTGTTATACTCATTTTACTTGCCATATTTTTCATCCATCGTGCTATGTCTCTCACGGTTACTCCGGAGTTTTTAGTACATATTAATATTCACCTGACTGGGGAGGCATCCGCTTGGGAATATGACTGTTCGTTTCGGTTCGTTTTTATTTTATTGTTTATTTCGTTGTTTTTTTTACTCTTCGCTCTCTTCTCGTACCATCGCGCGTTATATTTCCCGATGCTCGTATTTAAATGAATATATATGCCCGTGTACGTCTATTCGTATATCTGTGTATGCATAGATATGCAGAGACACATTGAGCGCAGCTTATATGTCTTCATCCGTGAAAATCCCGTTGGGGTGTTCTCCGCGCACTCTGCGGCTTCGCTGTCGATGCACACGCGAAATATGTCAATACGTATCGAAAGATGCGCAAGAAATAGGATGCCACGTTGGAGAATGACGATGGTCCCCTGTGACGTCGAGCTTACGGACTGATTCTCTTTTTTTCTCTTGCTTTCTCCCTTCTTTTTTTTCATATCACCGTTGTTCTCGATCGTTGAAGCGATGATTTTTCCACTCTACATCCACCGCATATTTTCCGTTACTGTTAGCGGGTTTTATATACTCTATATATATATATATATGTGCGTTTATGGACATTCACGCGTACGTTCTTTTCAATTCGACGTCGAGGATATTCGCACACCTTCGCGAGATTTGGAAACGTCATTTGCTGTTTTGTGGCAACGTTTCGGAAATGAACGAATGGTGGAAATGCCAACGATACATACTACAATAGTACGAGCGGTTGTACGATTCTCGATCAATCCAGTCTTTTTCCATTTTTTTATAAATTGTTTTAGGTTTATTGAATTAATTATTGAGATGACGTGAATTTTTGTATATTTACTACGGAGCATGAAATAGCAAAGATTTTGAATTTTTTTAGCGCATGGGAAATAGATGATTAAGGTTTTTTTTTTTTTTTTTTAATATATCTTTATCTTGGATTTGATCAATGCCTTGGACAAAATGGAACTTTTTTAGGTATTTGAAAATAAATCGTGAAAAAAACGCCGCGTTTGATTTTATTGACGATTTTATAGGCTCTTCAGCATCGATTGAAACGAGTGTTTGCGAAATATTGGGCTTGAATGAATAACTCGCCAGCGTAATACTGCCGGAAATTGCGGAATAGAAAACAACGCTGCTAAAATACCATAAAACCGGTCTTTATCTTGATAACGATTTTTCATGCACGAAAAAATATTTTTTATCTTATGCTCGTACAGTACGTTCAAATCGGCAAATAGGATAAAAAAGAAACAAAAAATAAATAAGCAATAAAAAAGAAAGAAACAAAAATACATTGCTCGACATAAATTACGTACTTGATACATTTAGTTTATTCAGTTTGCTCTCCTTTTTTTCCATTATTTGAAAATCTCATTCTCTTTACAAACCTCATAAAAAAACATGGTCTTGATCATAGCAAGATAGTGTCAATTTCAAATTCTATTTTTGGATGTTCTTTATGGGTAACGACTCGATTATTTATTGATACAATTAATCTACCTGCTCGTTCTTCCATTACGAGTGATTTTTATAAAAATATAATTATTTTCATATATTACTCAGTTATCAATAATTGGCAGGCTCGTTTAATCGTGATTTTTCCAACCACCTTGTGTCGCGCTTTTTGTTTCAAAACATCCCCACTTTTGAACATTGGATAATTAATTTGGCTGCATTTTAAACTGTTCGCTGATGAAAATTTGAAACTTTAGAAATATTGGTAATCTATCCGTCTATCTTTTGTCACAGATTAAGTGTTGATTGAAAGGTCTATAGTAAAATTATCAGATATCAGCTTTGTTCGAGTTCCCTTATTTATATTCTGTCAGAACGGTTCGGCGTGCATACAGTTTTTGGACAATACAATTACAACAATGTATTTACACCGTGTTAATGGTCTGAAAAGGGTAGGTATTAATTTTCCGATATTATCCATTCATAGTTCTACAATACTGTCCATAGTTCTACGATTATGTTGTGTAATCATAATAACCATGAAAATCGAGCAAACATCGGAAAACAAATCCAAAAAATATCTAAAAAATTTGCATATTCGGAAAAAATTGGTCTAACATTGTTTACATCCTTATAAAAAAGACTACAAATTTTCAATTTTCATCCTATCGGTTATTTTTGATCGATAAATTTCTGAATATATAATACTCTTCTTCGATCACTGACTTCTTCAGGGAAATCTACGTACAAAATTTGAAACTCATACAATCATGAATTTTCAAATATTAATAAACGTTATATTCGCCGCGTTCTAAAATTGCTTTCGTCACCTCATCCGATCAGCCGTGGAGACGTAATGTCCCGATGATTCGCTATCATGAATTCATTTCGACGGATAATTATAACAATTGAGGGGTTGGCAAAGTTTGAGGTGAAGGTATGAAAATAATGATATTTTTTTAAAGTTATTTAAGTCGGTAACTAGTTTATTACTTGAGATGATTGTCGATCGACAAATTATTGCCAAATTATATGATTAAGCCGTTAAAGAAACGTGCTCAGCGATACTTGATGTAGGTAACATCGGGGTAGAAATAATGAACGTATCAGAGGGGGTCGACGGTTTTGGGGGAAGATACTCGGTGAACCTTTTGCCCTCAAATGTAATTGTCCCAAGACTCTACCCAGTCTGCTGATATTATCATATAACGTAACCAGGGGTTCGCGTGGCTCGAGCCGAAACAACCCCAAACGAACCCAAGTATTCGGCAATTATTCTATATAGCGAGCGCGATGCCAAGATCTTTTTATTATCTGGAAAGATATACAAGAAAATATAGACTCGATGGGAAGATAAATGTTAATGCGATATAAGGTATAATAGTCGTATGCATTATGTATATATGAAGCCCGATCGATATTCCGAGGACTAGAGGCACATGTAGGCACAAAATTTTGCCTCGTATTTTCCGTCATTGAATTATCAATGAAGGATCAAGTTAAAATGGGAAAATTCGTATCATGAAATAATCAGAAGAATATTATGCCTAATAGAGAAAATAATTTTGTAAGGTTAAAATACGGGGTAAGGTAAAATACTTACGATCATAAATGTTGTATAATGATTTTTTAGCCTCTGTGACAATGATCTCATGAATAGTTTAATATCATCTATCTAGGTAATGAAGTTAGTAAACTCTAACTGTAAGAAGGTAAACAATTTTGTTTGTTTTTGTTTATCTTATTTTTTCAAAAAGGATAGAAAGTACTAAATCCATTCGATGAAAAATGACACGTTCCAGTAAAAGCTCGAAAGTACACAACCACCCTTAAAGAGTTATTGTGCGGACTCGACGTTCATGAAGAAAGATTTTCCGTCGTAAAAACCTATCAGAAAGAAATTACGATGGCCCGTTTGTGGCATTTTTGCTTCCTCAATGTTCTTACATATTTGATCAAAATTGTTATCCCCTATCAAAGTGAATTTTATCGTCCGACGGCGGGAAAAATCATTGGCCACATGAAGCTTATCGAGAGAATCCTATCGATAGTAATAGTAAGAAAAATAAAGTGGAAGAGGGAGAGGAAGAAAGAGAGAAAGAGAGGAATAGACGGACAGAGACAGAGAGAAAAGAAGAAAAGACAGAATCGATACAAAAGAAAAAGAGCCCTCTCCATACGCATATAGCGTAACGCTGTTGAGAGGATGGAGGTAGGTTAGCGATAGCATGGTCGATCATCGAAACGATTTCTGTAGGAGCGCATGGGTTTTCCACTCTTTCTTTCCTCCAGACCCCGAGATCTGTGCGAGTTCGCAACATCCTCGCGTTTTCTTTTCAACAGCCTCTCTCCCGTATCTACTACCTTTGCCACCCTTTTTGCTTGCTCGTTGTTACCCTCTAGTGCTTTCTTTCTTTCTTTTTATCTTTTCTTTCTCTCTCCCTCTCTTTCTGTCTGCTCATACATGTCTACTACTACTGAAGCCTAGAGCTTTTCTCGACTCTTTCGCCGTTGTTGCGATCCGCAGACTGGGAAGAATGAATAGGCACTTGCTGTGGCCTCGCGAGCCCCTACGCTAAAACACCCAAGGAGAGAGAAAGGAAGAGCGAGAGAGAGAGAGAGAGAAAAGGATAACCAGAAAGAGAGAGAGAGAGTGAGAGAAAGAAAGAGAAAGAAGGAAGAATACGGAAGTGAAAAGCCGGACGAAAACCTCCTTTCTAGAATTTCCCGATTCCCACGGGAGCTCCATCGATTTTTCTCCCCCCGCCAATTTGCTCTACCCCATATCTCCACCCCTTAACTTTTCCTCTTCACTTACTATTCCTCCTATTCATTCGTATCAATTTTTGAATTACATACGCATCATACTACTGTAATAAAACAACAAAAAATAATGATACAAAATTATCCGTAAAGGAATTCGAATGGAATTAAACGAAGAGATTACCCCGTCGAATAACTTCGTTCGATAAACGAGACCCGGACATGAAATGTAGCGAGTTAAGTTGGTAACACGAATGAAACAGTTCCGATGGAGGAAATTGTTGAAAAGTATAAAAGAACGATTCGTAGGTGAAAAATCTTTGTGCATTACCTACACGAGCGAGCTGGGGGAGACGGGGGTATACATCGAGCAAGAATCGTAGAGAACAAGATAGGGTAGGTAAGAGGACGGGGAAGAATGAGAAACGATGTATATAGAAGAATCACCGGGCGTAAGGCCATAGACGATATCAGAAATTCCTCACGATAAATCCTTTATTCTATAAGATTCAACCCTCCACCCCTTTCCCATCAGTTCTCTGACTCGTGTATCTCCCTTCTTACCTCTCCCTCTTTTCCATTGGAATCTAATCCGTGATACGATAAATCCGCCTGCGATGGATAAGTCACGGATATGTACGATATGAAAGTACGGGGATGAGAAATATAAAATATGAGAGCATCGATAGGTATATAGGACGTTATTATCACCCTCGAACAATGAGCATACACAGCAGCCCCCTCGAGGATTTTTCTTCTCTTCATATTATCTATTGGATTTACGTATATACATACATATATATGTACGACATAAGTTATTTCACAGGAACGTAAGAGTAGTCTATGGGTAGCGTGAAGTAGGTACGTGATATATTTTATGAATCGATTTTCATGACGAAAAATTATTCTATAGATATCCCCTAATCAAGCTTAGTCGATATATTACGGTTGGGAAACCAACAAAGGATCCTCTTTTCATTTCGCGAACCGTCGTTATTCTCTATTATATTATTATTATTATTATTATTATTATTATTATTATTAATATTATTATTATCGTTATGAAATTTCGTAACGAGGGCCGATTGAACGTTAATTCACTCATTTTTTTCGCAACACCCCGATATTATTGTAGGGGGCAAATAGTCACGTATGAGAGAATGTCGATCTTAATCAAACATGATTTATGATCGCGTGCGAGTACGTTTGAAGGACGTCGAGTAAACTTACTTTATTTCTGACTAACGAAAGTAGGGAGTCGAGTAATTTTCTATTTAGACATTTCGATCAAAGAAGAATTGGTATTGCAGTGAAATACTTTTGAAAAAATCGGATTTTTTTAACGATTTCAAGGTTCATACCGATTTTCACGTATTTTTCTGTCGAACGCGTTCTTAGCTCAAATTTCCCCTAAATCGTGTCCGGATATTTGATAACTCGTGAAAATACGAGTATTTCGTTTTTCCAAAAAAAGAATAATAATTTCGTACATTCAAATATGTTTAAAAAAATGCATCGATTTCCAATAAAAAAAAAAAAAAAAAAAAAAAAAAGAATACCAAATATATTCAACGCGATTTAATAGTTCGTGAAACATCGAATTATCTATGTCGATTGTTCATCAAGTGTTTTATCTCTCTCTCTCTCTAGTCCCCCACCCCCACCCCCACCCTCCGCCGATCGAAATCGAACGACAAGCTTTTCACTCCCGTACTCTCGTGTTTTTTAAAATGCAAAACCACTTCCGGAAAACGCACCGACCACTCACGCTTCGCGATAAATTACCCTCCTCGCGCTTGTTTCCGCCTCTGTCATTCTTTTTTTTTATCTTCCCCAAACATCGTTCTATACAATCGACCTCTCATAAACAAAGTTTCTATCCCCTTCGCGACGGAAAAGAAATTAAAAAAAACATCGAGATGTGCACAGTATTTTCACTGTGCGTTGTTATGCAAATCAGGCTTGTGGGTGAAAAGGGGAGGTGGGATGGCGCCGGGGGGGGGGGGGGGTGGCAGAAGTGTATCTCGCGAACTTGAGGCAAGCCGTATATCTGCCTCGCCCCCCCCCCTCCCGACCAACCCTCGGCCCGCCGAGCATCAGCTGCCTTCGTAGCTTTTGCCCCTCTCGCGGTAACTCTACCGGAGACGCAAAGCTTCGCGAGAACACGGAGGAGAGAGAGAAAAATATAGTGAACGAGGATGAAGAACGCTCTGGGGTGCGCGGGCAACAGGTTTTCCGCGAATTCGTTATATAGTTATAAAAGCGCGTGTAGAGACGCGCCTAGAGAAAGAGAAAGAGAGAGATCGTAGTCACTATTCGGGAAATAGGCCTCAAAATACATGCATATATATATATTCAGAGGATAAACGATACGAGATGACAAGAAGAGTGGGCAGGGCTTTGTGAGAGCGGTAGGGCCGAGCAACAACATAAAGAAAAAAAAACAGTTGATTCGTGAGAATAATCACCGGTGTGCGAACCGTATCGCAGTTTCGGTTTCATACAACTCTTCGTCATACGGAGTGTATGTATTTCCCGGATGACGCGAGGGTGTATATAGAGCCCGAGCGTTACCAAAAAATGCCACGGTACATGTAGCGACAGAAACGATATTGGTGCCCATACAGTTTCGTGACATTTGCAATAACTACCGTTGCACTGTGTGTGACGAGATTCTCTGCGTTTTATGGGCCAACGGATACATGGGAATGAACGGAGAGAAATGGAGAATGGGAAAATAGAGAGAGCGAGAGAAAATTGCGAAAGCGGGAGTGAGCTAGGAGGGAATAGGGTGGAAGGGTGATGAGAGGGATGAGAAAATAAGAGAAAGAGAGAGGAAGAGAGAGAGAGAAGAGAATGAAATCCGTAAAATCTGCTACTTCGATCAACCAGTTGACGTTACTACGTCGGACGAATACGATATCCTTCGGCAGATTTTTCTCGCAGCGTTACTTTGATTATGCCATGACGGTAGATGCGAGAGAGACACAGAGAGAAAGAGAGAGAGGCCGTGAGAGTAGTAAGAGGTGAAAGGAGAAAATTAAAGGAGTCTCGAAGGGCGATGAAGGCAAAAAAGGTACGAAGAGAGAAATAGAGAGATAGAGAGAGAGAGGGAGAGAGAGAGAGAGAGAGGACGAGGTCGAAGCCGTCTTTATAATTATCGTACGACGTCGTAGGCGCTGGTAACTTTGGTCTCACCTATAGCCTCGTAAAGTTTTATAACGAGACGAAACGGTGAAGGGAATGACGGGATGAAAAAGCGGGAGAGTGAGAGGGATAGAGAGAGGAAAAGACGTGAGGAAGGTGGGAAAGTAAGAGAGTATAATGATGGGACCGTAGTAGAAATTCATTAATTAATTAATGACAAAGCTATCGTCGTTTACTTGATACTCGCTTCTATACAGTAACGATGAGGCCACTGCTGCTGCTGTGGAAACTTGCGCTAATTTTCGTTTGAACTAAGAAAGTGAGGGATAGAGCGAGAGGGTGAGGGTGTGTAAGGGAGAGAGAGAGAGATGAAGAACCTTATAACAATGTTTTAACAACCGAATTCACGAGCTGAGCTGTTAAAATAAGTACAGTATGTTTCTGCAGGTATTATATTTTTGTGTTGCGTTGCTATATTCATTGCTCACTCGCAGCGATTACACGCGAACAACGGAGGTGCGAGTACCATTTTTTTTATTATAGCAAAATATATGTATAGACTATTTAACAGAAAATTGAGACTCACCCACTCGGATTGTGCCAAAACGCTTTCGACGTATATTTTTATCGCTCGTTATTAACGGTACCCGGTACTTAGTTAACGTTTATTTTGCATAGTCAATATTTTACCCTGTCGCATTATAGTTTTGTCGTTTTCTCCCGAGCACTTATAACGCAAATAAATCAAACGGTATTTCCAATTTCGCCTGAGAACTAAATACATTGTTTTTTTTATGGAAAACAAAACAAAACTATTAGGGAGAAGAATAAAAATTGCTTTTTATGGGCTAAAAAAAGATAATGTTTGTCGAATATTTTTCAATATAAAAGAGAGTGCATTTTATTGTCGATATTATTGAAAATTGTCGATAGGCGTATCGGTATTTCGGACATTTGAAGAAAAAATAATAAAAGTTGTTACGCTGCTAAACATTAAATAAAAAGAAGAAATATTAATAGAAAAGTAGCAAACGAGTGATACATTTTGTTGTTATAAAACTTCGGTCCAATCTAAAGGGATTTAAGGGATGGCGTTTTTCAATTATTTTCTAAAGTCGCCAACGTAATACCAAAAAAAATGTCCATATTGCATAATACCGTCACAGAGCTTTACAAAAGGCGAAAAGTGAACAAAAGCTTTGCTCTCTCGATACCACGCACGTCTTCTATGAAAAGAAGCGTAGTTTTCTGTTTTTCCCCACGAGAATCTCGAAGGTAACTGTTCCCATAGCTCTCGTCTCGCGTACTGAATTTTTTTCTCTTTCTCTCTCCCGTTTCACCAAGTTTTCCCAGGTCAAACGTATATCTATATAAATATTTTGCTCAAATTTTTTTCACTGCACTCTACCTATACATATAATAATAATAATAATAATAATAATAATAATAATAATAATAATAATAATAATAATAATAACAATAATAAGAGAAAGACGTCGAACCCTGGATAGAAATGTTTCGATAACAGGACGCTGATCATCCGCCATCTTGCAACTACGTACTTTTGTCAACGGGGTGAGAAAAAGTTTGTGACTTGTTGAATGGAAAAGATGTAGCGTGTGTACCACACCAATGGAAAAATCCCCTCGAGGGCTGGGGGTGAGTCATATAAATATATAGAAGTTTGGCGGGAAGGGGAAGAGGGTTATCAACAAGCAGCAATCTTAAGCGCTACTCACGCGTCCTCTGCTCGATAAAATCAGGACCGCCAGGCATCGTCGTCGACGTCGTCGTCGTCGTCGCCGTTGTCGGGTATGAGTCGAGGGACGACTCAACCGGAGAGGAAAGAGAAAATCGTCTTTAACGAGGGGCTGCTGAAGTATGGCAAAAGCGCGGTGGGGGTAGGGGAGGGCGGGGGTAGCAAGATATGGGTGGAACACGTGAGTCAGGGGAAAACGTACTCGTCGTAGCCATTAATTGGAGAATATAACACGGATGCATTTTTCCGGTACGTGAAGTGCTGTCGAAGAATGAAGAGACCACCGTGGGTGAGAACGAATTCGCGTCTGCAGAAACGAGTGGGAGGTCGAGAGAAAGAGAGAGAGAGAGAGAGAGAGAGAGAGAGGTTGCAAAAGAGTGAAAGAGGCTTGTTTGCATTACCACTCGAACATTCGTGCGGGACAAATTTAGTATCGCTTGTTTTTTTATTTTTGTATTATACAGTTCACGACGATCGTTTTAATTAATAGTCGAGAGACAGGGTTGATAACGAACGGGCACGTCGTGGCCTACATACCATTCGGTAATTAAACATTTACGTAAAAGAGGTGTCACCCGTTACAAATAATGTGAATTTCGTTCGCTGAAATTTTCATGTATTGTTCATTTGTACAATCGATAAACATACGGATGGTATTCATTCTAGTCACTCGATCCGTTTTAAGTCTAACGAATATTTGTCGAAACTTCTTCGTATACGACACCCGATAATGTGATATAATTCACTCGTAGCGTTCGATGTTATTTCGAATAAGAACAGAGACATTGAACCAATAATTGAAAAATGTTCCAAACTGTTCAAAAAATGTTTTTTTTAATTTGCTGGTACTTAATACTTTGAGACAAAAAGATTTTACCACAAATTATGGTGGATGGAATTTAAGATGGAATATAAGAATAAACAAAAACAATCTCCCTTGATTTTTATATTTTTGTTAAATCCCGTCAAAAATATTTTTCCCAAATTTCGTTCGGGGATGGCCTGGACCGGTAGATTTGCCACTAAATATAGAATAAATAGAATCAAACCATCGTGTACACCCATACGGGCTTTATACACATAGATGTATGTTCGTTAGGTTTCTAGACAGGATAGGTGTGCAATTTGCACGAGAACCAAATTGTTCGCCCGTATAAGGGTCAATTGGGCTTAGCGGTGAATTTCTTTGAGAAATGTTCACCCTACTAAAACCGGTATTTACGAAACTTCGATGTAAAAAACTCGTCTTACCATTGATAAATTTTTCATATTTTCCAATGTTAATATTTTTCTCAAAACTATTTTTCACGATGATAAACTCGTGCCTCACACAATTATTTATACACCTCACTGTCCAACCGATGAAATGTAAGATCCATGAAAATTATACGCGTAAAGTAAATTCAGTATCTCCGCTCAGATCTTCACCGGACTCTAGGGAAGTCGGCCGATGCGAAAGAAAAACACGCCTGAAGGCGTGTTTTTGGAAATAATTCTCTCCCTCTCCTCTCTACCCCCTTACTTCTCTCACCCTCTCTGTATTTTTACGCGTTCGCCCGTGGCGTGAGTTTGCAAAATTACGTGCGTCGAATTACCGGTGTGTGCAGCTGTAAGTAGCGAGTAAATGCGATCGTTGAATGTTCGTGTAAAATAGCCCGGAATACATATCGTCGCGAACTCCGCCGGGCTGAGAGAAAGAGAGAGAGAGAGAGCGAGAGAGTGAGAAAGGTGGAGGGGGGAGCAGCGCACACAGGGTGGCATAAAATGCAAATCAGTAATGAAGGAGAGTGTGCACCTCTAGCCCCACTCTCATCTACATGTATATACATATATATATATATATATACTATGTACGTAGTTCTCCGGATACATATAGCTCCAGGGCTTTCGCACGGAAAACGTGTTACCTCTCGCGCGGTACGCGCCCAGGGTTCTCTTGCCCGTTCGAGAAACGCTACCGTACGTCCATTACCACATTTTATCGTTCGAACTCGCTGGTACTTATTATGCTTGCCGATCCCCCTTTTCCCTTCGAAAGATATTGCCTCGTGGACTTTTCGTAACGTATACGGGGGTGCGCACCTACGCTCTGGACCAATCCCCTCCCCCCCCCTCTTTTTCGATGAGCAGATGGCCCCCCTTTAAACCATCACGTTTTTCATGAGAATTCCACGTATCGATGGAAAATTATACGAAGCGTAAAAAAATTTCGAGTCGAATTGACGAGAGTATCGAGGTTAAATAAATTTGATATACGACCAAATCTTTATACGCGTCGATTAACAAAAATTTATTTTATTTCGTATCGTTTTTTATTTCGATCCACGGGATAAGGAAGAAATATGTTCTTTGCACGGAATCAACCGTGAGAAAAAAACGAAGGAAGTAACTGATCTGCCTGAGGGGTAGATGAGAAAGAGGATTGCAGAGATTTTACTATAGTGAGCATATAACTCTCTCTCTCTCTCTCTCCCTCTCACTCTCTCTCTCTATATATATATATATACATGTATCATTAGTAGCAGTATAAATTGAAGGAGCCCTCCGGGGACATAGTCGAGAGGGTGCCCCGTTAAGTAAAGAGATATGGCAAGAAGGATATGAGGGACCGACAAAAAAATAGAAGAAATAAAAAAATAAGGGCGAGAGACGCCGAGAGGGAGAGGAGGGAGAGAGAAAGAGAGAGAGAGAGAGTACTATTGGAGAGGACATAAGTCTAGTGGGCTAATACATCCTGGTTTGTTTGACACTTTCGCTACATAAATTTGCTTTTTACCCGACGATCTCTACACTCTCTCGCGGCTCCCGCTCGCTATCCCGGAACGTTTTTTTTTCTTCTCTTTAACCAGCGACCTACCGCCTGTACTCTCTCTCTCTCTCTCTCTCTCTCTCTCTCTCTCTCTCTCTCGCCCTCTCCCGCTCTCTCCGGCTCTCGTTGTACATGCAGAGTACTACCGAGTACGGTATATAGTAAAAGAGAGTAGAGTAATACTACTGGCGTGTGAGACACAGGATTTTCTAGGATGGCGTGCGCGCGCGACGCTTTCGCGAGAGCTTTCGTGTTGTTACGTGCTATATACATACAACGCCCGGGCGTTAATGAAAAAAACTCTCCAGTCCTCGTGGAATCGAAGTGCAAGTGAGAAAGAGATAGGCGACGACGAACGAAACATTCCTATATATAAAATGTGCGATACATACGTACAAGCACATGCAGTATATATATATATATATCTGGATACCACTGTGCGAAAAGTAACGATGGAACGAGAGAAATAGAAACGAGATGAGAGGATACGAAAAGAGTTGGAGTGGCGAGCGAGATGGTTGAAAAGAGGATGCTGGAGAAAAAGAGTGTATGCACGAGAGAGGGGGGGGGGGGGTCGAGAGAGGGAGAGAGTGTGAGTGTAGCCCAACGGGACTTTTAGTATAGCCACCTTTCCATTAGTCCGTCCTGCAGCGGGGGTCTCTCTAACGAAATGGGGTTTCCCAGGAAACGAATTTAACCCATTAGTGCCCACCGACCCTTTTTGGGATACGAGAGAAGAGTCTTCACCCTCTCCGCACGAACGGAAATATAAATGAGAGAGAGAGAGAGAGAGAGAGAGAGAGAGAGAGAGAAATTACACACACATTTTTATATGTGTATGTGTATATGTAGGGTAATAGAAAATGTAAGTATGAAAATGTTTTTATAATATGAATAAAAAGGTCTAATCGTTTTTCCATTAGCGCTAAAGTCGTTTTATCCGGTGGTTTGCTCGAAAAATTATCCTTCCTTGCGCGCTCCTTTCCAACTCCCTACGGACCACGTTCTGCACAGAGTCCTCTCGTTTCTTTTTTCTCTCCTTCTTTTTTCATGTTTTTATTATTTTTTATTATTATTGTTGCCAGCGGTGGAACGTCCGCAGAGCGGGTATTCACAAGACGGCCGGAATCTTGAGGACTCCATTTCTTCATGGTTTTTACACTTTCGCTCGCTTCTACCCACCCTTATTTGCTCTTCACTCACCCCTCCCATGTCGCAGTGTACTCTCGTCGTAATTTCTCGTAAATGCCAGTGTTCTTTTATTTTTCTCTCTCTCCCTCTCTCTCTCACTCAGCATTAACCGTGCTTATTTCTGTTGCATCTTTCACCATTTCCACTATCTCGCTGAGGTTTTCGACCCTCTCCATACGAGCAAACTACAAAAACAACTCACACACGAGTAACACTCCCTTTCCTTCGCTCGCTATCTCTCACGCTCTCTCTGTTTCTCTTTCTCTTTCTCTCTCTCCCCCTCACTCTCGTTCTCTTGTTCGAGTGTGTGGCATGCGAAAGCCCGCATGCTGACGCCGCGCGGGCAGCGGATGAACGAGCGAGACCGTGGCTAATAAGGTGTCCGGAGCTTAGTGCACCCCTCCTCCAACACCTCTCCCATTACCGGAGCCATAATGATCACCTAGTCCTTACAGACAAACACCCCCAGTTACGGCGTATATGGAGGCAACTCGAGTCAAAATTCGAGACCTCCTTCGTATAAATCTTCGATAGAATATTTCCTTTGTAGTGAACGACGTGCCAACCTCCGCTAGTTTCAATTACCATGTAAAATGCTCTGTCGGAGAAAATTCTTCGTTAACCTCATGTTACTTCGAGTTATTGATTCTGTCTTGTTCGTGAGAAGATTTTTCTCACGATGCCCTTGGCGATGAATATTATAATACCTAGAATCTATGGTTGCCACGAATCACTCTTTAGAAGCTAAGGGTTGAAATCCTTCGACTCAAAAGGAAGTTTGATTACGGACATTCTTTTCATTATATTAAATCAGTGGTTGCGAGAATCACTGCCGATTCCAATCGAAAAGTCGCGAGTCGATTATGGACATTCTCTTCATTGTGCTGAATCAGCGAGCAGAGAGAGAGAGTTGCGAAAAAGGCTAACCGTCGATCTCCGGAACGGTCTTTGAAAGAAAATTTCTACATTCCACCACTCGAGCCCGTTATAGGAAGCTCTATTATAGGAGGCCAGCCGTGCGTCACAAAGTATCATTTACTTCTCGCGAACCTCATGATAGAGTTGAGCCACGGAAACAATCGGGAGATCATCGAAAAGCTTCACTCGGGAAAACATCCGGGAGCGTATTTTCAGATTGAGCAAAAAGATATAAAAAGTAACGAGCTTTTAAAAGCTTTTTAGCCGCACAAATAAAGGCACGAGTCCGAGATAATCGGTCTATAGATGGGAGCTCGTCGAAAAGACAAAATTAACTCGAAGTCCGATGAATTAATAGTCATCTTATAAATCGAGTTTTATATCGTACTCTCAGTTATTTTCACGCTTTCAGTTTATTATTATGTACCTGAATGTTCTTTCGAATCAATTAACAAAGCATGAAAGCATCGAAGATCTATTTTTATTATACTTAATGTAAAGAGATTCTCTTCAAAGAGAAGACGTCGATTGGTTAAATCGAATTCGTTGAAAGATAATAGAAATACGACGTCTGACAAAGTAACGGTTATTACTACTGTCTGCATTTTTGCCCGTAGTACATAAGGAGAACTCTTCGACTGGCTCATATTTCTCACCCCAGCATTGATTTTCCAATCGTGGATGTAATCTCAATTACTCTCGATTACTCTTCAATTCATTGATCACTCATAACGACGTGAAAAGCTTTGATTTTATAACGGGGACGGTGAGTAATAATAGAATGATCGAAAACGTAATTTTTCCTTGGACGGTATGTTTAGGACTCTTATAAATATAATCCTCTGTCATACGGTCTTATCTTTCTTAGTGATTAATTGAACCTCGCAACCAGAATATTCTTGAAAGAAATTCGTCGTTGGTAAAAAATAAATAAAAATCCATTGCAATTTCCGCATTGCAATATTCCCTCGCAATTTCCGCATTGCAATTTTCCTCGTGTTTGTTTCGATTATTTTTTGCATATAGTCAAGAATAGACATTAAGCTTATCACCTCTTGACGCGAGAAGCTTGCTTTCACAGGAGAATACACAGTTGGCCAACTGTGAGTCAGACTGGCTAAAAGACGATAATAACACGACGTCTGACCAAACACCGACTATTACTACTGTTTACATTTTTCTACCGCGCATATTTCTCACTCTACCATTGTTTTCCCATTCGCTGATACAGCTTCGATTAATTTCAATCCTTCTTTTATTCTTTCTTGGATTGTAACGATAAGAAAAGCTCGATTTACGATATCGGACATTTTGATCAAAAATAGACTTATCGCAAATATCAATTTTCCAGTATATATATTCAGGACGATAACATATTAATTGGGAAACTGTCTGCATCAGTCGCCAATGCGTATATATATATATATGTATATACGGTCGAGACAATGGCTTTTATTCGTCCTGTCAAAGGATCAATTTAAACCAAAGTGGACCTTCAATAGGAAAATTGTTGTTCTCTCTCACCTTCGTCCAACCGCCCGAAGATACGAGATGACTATGCATGAAATTGCTTGAACGTGTATGTATATTTAAAGTAAGTACTACGACCGAATCGAATTTGAGCTGAACGTAGATTCGTTATGTATGCGCGAGGCTTATATTTATGCCATTCTCAAGCGATTTGCGGAGATCGTGCGACGGACAACCGGTTGCATTCTAACACCACGAAGACAACTACGTCTTCATCATCTCCCAACGACATTGAGAACGATGAGAGCGACGAGCGACCGGCAGACAAGGTATAACAAGGGCCCGGGCTGTCTAAAGTTTAAATTGAATAAAGCACGGTGGAGCAACCTCTCTGTTCGACGCGCGACGTTCGACGTTCCCCGTAGGTTCGTGCAACGCTCGGCAAGATCGTAAATTACATCAGTCACCATCGACAACGACGAGAAAGACGACTACGACGAGAAACCCGAGAGAAAATCGTGAAAAATTTCAGGCTGATGACAGATGCAGATTTTTCGAGAGAACGATCCGTGGAAGCCAGACGAAGCTTTTGAACTCGTACAGGCATAATAGCCCACGACAGTGAGAGAAAGAGAGAGAGAGAGAAAGAAAGAGAGGAAGTGGGTAAAAGCTAGAGCAAGAAAAAAAATGAGAAAATATGGAAAAGCAGAAGAGGAGTGATTGAAAGAATGGTGATATGGAGGGGAGATGAGGTGTCCTCGATTTCTCTTGGAAGCGGTGGTGTATAGGCCAGCGAGGAGTCGAAATGAAATCGTCGAATGCCCCCGAAATTGAAATACCGATGATGCTCGAAATCGCGATCTCGCATATTTTCTATTTAATCAACCACTATCCGTATATCTATAGATCGCGGATACACACACGTCCTATATACATACGCACCCTCCTCAACAAGGCCTGCCCTAGAGATATATTATACTTCAATGGATTTGAAATCGCACTCGGAACTAGCTATCGGCTATTGTCATTATTCTCTCCCCGCTCTCTTTCTCTTTCACCCCCAACCCCCTCCTCCACGAACACCGATTTTCTAAATATATACGCACGCATCGTAGTATTTATATAACAATCAGATCGTATAATGGTTATAACACGTATATAGTTCATAACGTTCGTTTGCGTCTCTATCTCACGGCAATACAACGCGTACGTGACCGCTTTTATAAAATTACTACAAACGAAATGCATTTGATCGAAACACACCGTGAGAGCGACGGGAACGCAGCGCAAACATTGATATTTTATTCATATCGCGCAAGTTGATCGAACGCTAGAGGGCGACGCGACGGCTACAGACGCGACCGACACACCGTTCGAACTCCGAGCGCAAAACGCGTCGCGACACACAAACAAGAATCGTGTGCAAAATACACAGCATCGGATTCGCGGCAAAAGCGGCACAGATATATGTGTGTGTGTGTGTGTGTGTGTGTATTTGTGCATACGAATAGACGTATGTGCGAAGGAGAGAGAGGGAGAGGGAGAGAAGATTGCAAATATGAGAGCATTGCATAAAGCAGAGTCTGGGTAGTAACGCACGCTCGTAGCCCATACCGATTTCCCTGCCGCGATATACGAATTAATTATTCGAAAAAGCTTTATCGAGTACGGGAGCCTGCACAGATATACCTACTGTAATACAGGCCACATCTTTTTGAAACAACGCCCCGCATAATATTTTTCGTACACTTATGACATTCATACCATATTTGACGATATAAATTTTGGGGATGAAAAACGCAAAAATAAATAAATAAGAAACATATTGTACGAAAGAAAAAAAAAATTTTAATCCGCGAAATGCCCATCGTCGATCTTGTCACCCTTCATATAGTTCGTCTGCTACCTATCAACCACACGAAAAATTTACTATCTCGCTCTCCCGCGTTTTGATAAATAGAACAGTGGCAGAGAGAGAGAGTGAGGGAGGGTGGAAGGGGGCGCCAAAAACTCCACTCTCTTTTTCTCTCTCTCTCTCTCTCTCTCGTCGAAGCTCTCTCGATATCGATGCGTGGATGTTTGTTCGGTTTCGGTGAAACGAAATATTCGTATTTTTTTTATGCCTCGTGTATACCGCACCAACATCACGCACTTCTAGTCCGAGAGTTTGATAGTCAATGAGGGATATGAATCTGGTCATGCATTTTTTTTCTCTTTTTTTTTCCGGAAAATACGCAAAAAATTCGCAGTATTTACCACCCTTCGGAAATAAAGTCCAGAAATTGAACATTTTCATATCGTCGAGGAAAAACAATACGGAAACATAATATTGGAAAATATTGCAATGGTGTGAAAATAGATGAAAATAATGTTTTTGACGAATGTGTATATAAAATTTGTGAATCGTACGCGTTGCAAAATATACCTATTATATTTTTTATTAGCGATGTTATCAGCAAAAAAATGCGAGGCAAATTTTAAACACGCTTAAAGATCTATTTTCAATCGTATTTCTCTATAGGTCACCCAGGATCGAGATTGCCTGTGTGCCAGATAGCTATCAATGTATTTGCATTATCATCGAAATACAAATTGCAGTTTATACTTGAGGTATTTCTTTGGACGGATACGCTCTCTCTCTCTGGAGAGAACGAGCGATGGACCAGCGCGGTGTGAACCGATAGTCGAGTGTATTCAGCATGAATGGACTTTAAATTGAAGCGGAGCTTCAAAATTAATTGTCATGAATACAAATTGACCACTATAACGAGAAAAAGTAGCGGTTGTTATTTTCGTTCTAAGGGTAGTTTATTTACAAATTACAACGGACTCTGGAGAAGTGGTGCTGGCTGCTGTTCATTAACCATTACTGTACCGAGATCCGCTTTTAAGGTCTAATAAACGTCTCCACGTCTTCCATTGCTAAATTTCAAAATAGTTACGGGAGAAAACTTTTTTTTATTTTTTATTTTTATGATTTTTTTAAGAACGATTATAATGACGAGGTTTTTAATTTTAGTATATTCATACATGTATATGTGGCGAAGATAAACAATAGTTTTTAAGCGGTTGGCTTAATTTTTACAAAAGTTATAAGCCATCTTCATCGTGGGGCAAAGCGAGACGAAGCAAAAATGTTAATGAGGTTGGAACGTTCCTGGTTAGTCTGACACGAATGAAACGTGTTTCTTTTCTTAATCCGTTGTGAATACATTACAGGTTATTAACCAGGATATGCAGTATAAAATAAATTTGAAACCAGTAATATAGAGACATTAAAAAAAAACTACACTTATTTCACAAGTAACGTTCACAAAATTTCTCCTATTTTGCTCCAAGTACATTTTACACACGTATGAAATTTTAGTACGATCTGACAAACGAATTTCGAGTCGTCGCGGCGCTATTATTGAAAAATATTATTTCGAAACCAAATTCGTTCAACGTTTTTCGCCCAATGAGGACCCGATAGAACGACCAGTACTAATGACAGTTTCACGATTTTAACCTTGAATTTTGCAAAAATATTCTAAACACTTTGTACAATACGAGAACTAGCAAAAAAAATTCAGTAAAAAAAAGAGTATTCACTTAATTTTTAGCATATATGTACCAAGCCACCTTTGACCTTGTGACAAAAGCGAGGATGATCAAGAGATACTCACAACCCTCGAATAATTGATAATGCGCAAAAGATAATTCAATAATTTTTTGAAAACATGTTTCAACCTCATATTCCACACAATTCCGCAATATTAATATTACTACAGTAAAGCTTCACGAGACCCATAAATCAAACCGTTCCCCGGCAGGATCGACCGGAGTAACTTTCTTAAATCGCCAAGGGCACAAGATTTCTCATATACCCCTTTCCCCCTGTCTCATAAATAAAAATAAAAATAAAAGTGCTACGATTCGAATTTAGTCGCTGCAAGATATTCGTACGAAAATCATCCGGACCATATTAGCTGTCCGAACCATATATTCCAACTTTTATTCCACGTTCCATTCGCGTAACATATTTTTTCGGGAGGTATTCTACTCTCCTCGTTGCGGTTGATTTGCTTTACGGTCACGTATATAGAAAATTGTGTGAGAGTTTTTCACGATCCTGTCTCTCTCTCCTCTCTTTCTATCGTGAAACCCCATAGGAATTGGTGACTGAGATTTTATTCGCACGATGCTCTACAAGATCATATACACTTACCCCTTCCACTAAAATACACAGACACCCTCACACACACACACACACACATGAACATATACATATACATACACAGACACATTCGAACATATATTTGGTGACACACAGAACTCATATAGTACATACGTCTTGTGCATATATGTACGACCATTTCGATTCTACACGGTGTACTAACCCAGCGTGAAAAAGGAATCAAAACGTCGTAAAACCGAATCCTCTGTGGCTCACAAGAGACCGTAAATATACTACTGGAATGTGCGCTTTCTTGTGAAGGTACGCGCTTCCAAAGAAACGAACGCATTCGAACGACGGAAAGATCGAGAGAGAGAGACAGGAAGGGAGAGACGAAAAAAATTTGTTCCTGATTTTATCTCTGCGAAATCCCAATGCGTCGAATAACGACGGTACACACACGTGAGTGGATTTTCAATTCACGTTCGACGAATCGACAAAGAGAAAAAATATATCGATGTGTATATATATATATTTTTTATTATTGCAATTGGAGAAGAAAAAAGGGAAAATGAAAAGAAATCAAAAGGTGAATTACATTCGGAACTCTCAAATTTCCCAATTAAAAACTTCATTGAAGTGTCAGAGAATAAAAACGAGATCGAGAGTCGGAAGAGAGAGAGAGAGAGAGAGGGGTGAGAGACCAGTGGACATTCCGATCTCGCCAATACTTATATATCCCCGTCAATATCGACTCCCTGTTTCGCCTATTTTCTCGCATTCTTCTTGGCGCCCTCGCTTCCACTTTCGATAATTGCAACATTAAGAAAGAAAGGAAGAAAAAAAATAACACGGCCGGCGCGCCGGCTGGCTCGGTCGCGAGACGCAAAAAATAAAAGAAGGAAAAGATAAAGGGGGACGAAAAAAAGGGACGAAGAAGAAAATAAAAAGTGAAATGAAATTAATGACATCCGTTCAGAGTCCGTCGTTATACGATATTATAGAACGATAATTTAATAAGGGATCGGGAGACGTAAAAGCCGATGTTACGACGTTATAAAAGGCACCCCCCCCGCCGCAAAGTATTATTCATATCCCCGTCTTGATCATTATAGGGGTTAAAAAGGGACAGGTGACAGGGAGAAAAATTCCGGGGGAATAAAAGAATCTACATCCAATCTCACCGGGACGTACGAATTACATCGAAAATTTATAAATTTAAAGATAAAAAAAAGAAAGATCGTTTATACGTTGACAATGGAAACAACGGAAATTTACCGAACGAAAGAATGTTCAACGAGACAATGGGAAACTTGGCAAGAATGGAGAGAAACGTATATGAAGAATAAAATAACCTTGATAAGGATGAGCTCGCGCGCTGCCGTAACGTACACCGTCGCCAATTCCAACGACGATAAGAAAAAGCGGTAACGTGAGAATAGCGACCGGCGCTTTAACCGGCGATGATCCAGCCTCGCCGACGCCTCTCATTCCTGTCCCGTGAATGACTGGTGATGAGTCTCCCGTTGTATATTCGCTTTTGTATGTTCACTCTGTCCCTGTGGCACCGCCGGCTCGAGCGTGGAACGAGGTCGACGAGGGATGAAAAAGTCGAAAGACGAACGAATAAAAGAAAAAGAAAATTCGAAGAAAAATTCGTCGTAAGAATCGCGAGAGCTTTCGTGGAAAATAAGAAAATAAATAAAGAACGAAGAATCGGGATGATGTATGTCGGGGAAGGGGCGAGAACGAAAGGAGGGAAAATAGCGACGTCGAGAATATGAGGGTAGGTTTCGCGAGGGATGAGGGATGAAAAATAAAATATACGCGTGTACGAAGAGAAAAAAAGAAGATAAAGAGAGAGAAAGAGAGAGAGAGAGAGAGAGAGAGAGAGGAAGGAAGTGGGCGAAAAATTTAGACAGAACCCCAGGGGGTTCTTAGCCTTCGGGCCGATGTCCTGGCCACCGGGACAAGAGAGGCCACCGTTCTAACGTGGTAGCTCCGAGCGCCTCGTTGACTCGTAGTAACTTCCTCGTGCACCGCACGTGCGCCAACAGTACCACCGGAAGAACGAGGCAACCGCTCTCATGTTCTCTCTATCTCTCGAGCTTTCCTTTTTTTCTTCTCCTCCTCCTCGTCTTCTTCTTCTTCTCCTTCCTCTTCCTCTTCTTCTTCTTCGTCGTCGTTCTCCACTTTCCTTCTTCTCTACTTCCGGCCTCCTCCTCCTCCTTCTCCTTCTCCACTTTATTAACTCTCGGCCGAGTTAGCTTTATCTCATTACCCGTCTCGTTTCGCAAGAGAGCCTCCTCCGCTCTAATCTCATTCTCTCGTTAGACACTGAGTACAAAAATTTTTACATCACGCGATCGGTCCACACGACGATCATGCTTTATAGCTTTCTTTTTTTCTCCCCGATTATTCGTTTTCTTCCTCTCTTAAACACACTTTGAATTAAATCGTCGTTTCATCGATATTTATAGTTCCAAAGGTCGAGGATAACTCGACCGTGAGTCTCACTGACGAATAAGCCGAAGTAACTTTACACACGAGAGTCACTATTGTAATATCAACATTATCTTCGAAACGATCTTTTGTTTATTTTCTTGTTTTTTATTTTGTTTATTCTCTCAATAATATTATCCCGATCATATCGCAAAATTCCAGCACGTCACCAATTTTTCACGACACGCCGTTGTCATCGCGCGAGAAACGTGGCCAACACACATGCCTGTATTACGTAATTGACAACGTGCGACTCGTAGTGTACACGATTGTTTTTGTCTGTTTTCTATTCTTTATTTTTAATATTTATTTTCTATTTATTAATTCACATTTTGATCCTTCGCGAGGAAAAACAACATTCGCGTATTCGTGACGAGGATTTAATTGGAAGGAAACGACGAGTAAAGAGCGATAGTCCTGCGGTGTGACGCGCGCCAGTGACTCTCGTGCTGGCCTCTCGCGTTCTCCTCGAGGCTGCTTGGTCCTGGTTCCGCTGTCCCGGGCCGTGGACTGCTGCCTGGAAACCCTCGGAGTACGGAGGATGCCCGTACCGTCTCCCCTCCCCTTCCCCCTACCCTTCTCTCACTACAACCCCCGATTTTCTCTCGCATCTCTCCACCCCCTCGTCGCAGCGTCGGCTCTCACCCTCTCCCATGCTCTCTTTCGCCTGCCCCCCCCCTCCCCGACCCGCCACTCCTGGCCACCCCCGTCCCGCTCAGCTGCCTCGCCACTTCCACCCTCTATTTCCTTCTTCGTCTACCTTACCGTTTCGCTTTCGTCTCTGTCGCTCATTCGAAATTTGTACAACCCCCGGTGTCGTTATTCTCTCTTTCACCCTCTCGAATCTCATCCTCGATGCTCACTCCTTTCCACCCTTGCTCTCTCTCTCTCTCTCTCTCTCTCTCTCTTTCTATTTTTCTCTCGATCCGAAACCATCAGAGACGAAGAGAGAGAGAGAGAGAGAGAGAGAGAGAGCGTGGAAGGAGGAGAAGAGTCTCGCCGATGGATGTTTTCCCTGACTCCGTCTTCGTCTCTGTGAGCTTCGAATCTCACCATCCCTTCTTCATCCATATCTCACCGTTTCTATCTTCCTACTCTCATACCCTTTTCTCTCTCTCTCTCTCTCTCTCTCTCTCTGACACACACAAACACACATACTTTTTCCAGCTTTCGTCTCTTTCAGGCCGGTACTCCACCGTGCCAGGGCAATATAGAGTCTCACTCTGTTTCTGCTCTCACATGCTCTTTCTGCTCGTGGTCCTCCTCTCCCTTTGCGTCTGGCTCGTTCACACGCCTCGTCGTCTCGTGTATACCTACTCTACTGCGACTACTAATACTAATACTAATACTAATACTAATACGACCCTTCCCCCACCTCCCTCCCCCTCTTCTCACCCTTCCATTACTACTACTAACTATATATATATACATCTACATGTGAGGCTGCGTTTTGCACCCGAGCAAGCGGGGCTGTTCTCGCAGAGATAGAGAGAGAGAAAGAGGGAGAAAGCAAGAAAGCGAGAAATCGAGTGAAATGCACGATGAAGCGAGAGAAAACGATAGGGTGGCCGAGAGCAAGAGAGAGCGAGTGACGAAGGCTTCTCTACTCCTGCCGTTTCTACTGCTGCTACTGCCGCTTCTGCTGCTGCTGCTGCTGCTACTGCTGCCGCCGCCGTTGCCGCTACTGCTGCTACTACTGGCGTGTTGCGCTAGCTCTTTGCCGTTGTAGAACGTCGGAGACCCGCGCTCTCGCGTCGCGCGCGTTCGCGGTGTCTCTTTCTCTCGCTCTATCACTCTCAACCACCCCCGCCCCCCCCCCTCCGCAGCCCCCCGCCAAGCTCTGCGCCGCTCCCCTCGCCGCACCGCATCGCTCCCTTCACTACCCCAGGAGAGGCAGCAGAAGCAGCAGCTCGGACGGTACCCGCTGCCGCCGGATAAGAGATGAAGAGCGCGTGCGCCCCGAATGGTGCCCTGATGCCCGGGCACCGCTCCGCGCGCTCTGTGCTTCGTTCACCTTCTCTCTCTCTCTCTCGCCCCGCCGCCCCCCTTTTGCACACTAACTCTCTCTCTCTCTCACACACACACGCACACACAAATTCTCTATATATATAGATGCATACCTATGCTTTCCACTTCTACTCCTGTTCCGTCTCCGTCTACTTCTCCTTCTCTCGACCGGCTCTCTCTCTCTCGCTCTCTCTCTCTCTCTCTCTCTCTCTCTCCCCCTCGTCGGTTCACAAATCTCTCTCATCCTACGGCCGTAACAAGTTTCGTTACAACGTACGGACACGAAGGGCCATACTGGAGGGCTGTATAAGGGCTCCTAGAACCAGAGGGAAAATGAGAGAGAAAGAGAGAGAGAGAAATGTAGAATAGCTATAGGTACGGTAGATTGAAGGAAAGAACCGGCGGACTCTGACGCCGCCGGGGAACCTGAAGAAACGGATCGTCGCGCGGGCCGCACGACTCTCTCACTTTCTGTCTCTTTCTCTCTCTCTCTCTCTCTCTCTCTCGTACGAGACGCTCGCCTCTTCTCCTTCTACTTCTGACTTTCTCCACCTTATATGCACATATCCACTGCTCGGCATGCTTTCTGGCTCTGGTACTTCGAATGTACATACACAATGTATGAGATATACACCTATATGTACTATAGCTGTATATCATGGGAATTTACTATTGCAGGTATACGATGTTGAGAGGCTTTACTACGTAAACCGTGTAGAGGCGAGATGACCGTCCTCGGTGGCCAGTCAGCATACTCCCTGAAAACATTCAGCGCATACGTAGACCTTTTTATTTCGAGGAAAGTCAAGGAAAAACAAATTTCAAGCTCTCGCCGTTACCCTCTTGTATACGCGATTTGAGAAACTAGTAAAAAAAATCGGTTACATCCGTCCAACCGGAGGATGTAAATGTTCAATCATAAATTGAGCCTTCGCTCGATAGGAGTAGGTACGTCTTTCATTACGAGACACGTGGTACGACATTTATTTTTCAAATTTACAACTCGTGTTTATTATTAACGAGCACTTCGACGATTCACTCGAAACGATTTTTTCCCTTAGGAAAATCTTCCGTTCTTTTATAGGCGCGGTCGCGATTTGAAACGCGGTCGCTAGTGTCGTTGTAGGAAATCGGGTTTTTTGCTTAAGCGAAGCGTATTTCTATTCAATAAAATGGATTTGAGCGAGGGAGTGAAGGGTCGTAAGAAAAAATATAAGAATTTTTTTATGCTGTTTTATCCCCTTCCTCCAGTTTGTGACTTAAGCGAGGGTGGTGGGTGGGTAAGCACGATAATATAAAATGGTATATTTTAATTAAATAATATATTTTATTTATCACATTGAAAATACATTTTATCACATTTTGAAAATTCGTAGGAAACGCGACCTGTCGTCTTAAAAGTTTAGAAATTCGAGAAAAAAAATGAACGCCATTATTGACTCACGAAATATATTTTAAAAAAACGTAATAACTTGTTTTTATTCGTTAAAAAGTGAGTACACGATATTTCGATAAGCCTTTCATATTTCAGTCACTTACGAACTACCGATTATTAGTTACTATACGCTTCAGCGAATTAATATGATACGGTAGAAAAAACGATTCGAATTTTAGCCTTCAAAATTATCGATATTTTTAATTGCTCGAGCTGTAAAACTTTCCCCGATAATTGGTGTACAATTACAAACGCCAAAAATCAAACTCTCGTCCTTCGAAAAAAAAAATCACCATTCCCATCGAGAATAAATTTTACATCCGAGTTACAAAATCTCTCGATTAATCGTCGAAACAAACGATTTTTTTCCAAAGAGCAAAAATCAGATTCACATTCGTATCGAAATAAATATCATATCCAACAAAAAATAAAGCTTACGCGAGTTCAACGACTTCATTTTTCACAGTACGTGTAGAGATCGTGTTTGCCGATTCGAGCCCGGTAAAAAATTTTCCTCGAAATGTTTGATACTCTCGTAGGAAACGTACATACGCAAACAACGACCACAGAAGGACGTATGTTGCGAGGTTGGCAGACCGAGTGGATATTCTTGAGAGCGCGGAGTACGCGTACATACGCTATCTTCGATACGTATATGAAATACGATGATAGATATATCGTGTAGTAATAGATTGACATGTGAAAATACGAGAAGGTCTCGAGGTTCGTACATATATAACGTTATCAACAAATATATAGACGAATGGGGCGGTGGTACATGGAATCGAGTTCCCTCGTTGCTCGTTTCCCTCTCAGCTGTCTCTCCTCCTCAATCTCCTTCTCTTCCGTTCCCTCATCTTTGCTTCCCTTTCCACCTACCCCTACCCGTATATACCCTGGTGTATTTTTATACTTGTGCCACTGTGCAGTGTGTCTGCCTGCTTACCTAACCAAGCATCCCAACCTACCCCTTCCACGTGTCTGCTGTTTATCTTACTCAAGATTCTCAGTTTAACCACCATGTACGTCGCTTCCTTCCTCTCTGGTTTACAAATCTGTACCCCTCCCTCTCCTCCTCCTCTCTGCCGCCACCTTCGGGCATCTCACCCCACTGCCACTATCCCTCCTCTTCTTCAAACCTCCTATGTCTCTCATGCAGTTTCTCGTACAGGACCAAGTTTTCTATGATACAACATACATAGAGGAGAGAAGCTCTAGGAGCCAGCGAGGAATAACCTGGCGTATGCGAGCCCGGTAAAGGCAAAAGCAAGGCTCGCGTATAGGACGTCTACGGCGAAAGCTCCTCTGGCGCGCTAACCCCGTCTCTCTCTCTCTCTCTCTCTCACACTCTTGCCACCACACGATATATATATACCGCTGCCGAGTCTCGGGAATACACGGTAGGCGGAAGTGCACGGAGTTAGGGATGAGGTCGCGGGCAAGGCCAGAGCTTCGAAGGCAACCGTGAGAGGGAGAGAGAAGAAGAAGAGAGAGAGCGAGAGAGAGAGAGAGAGAGAGAACGCAGGATTCTCCAAACGGGTACACAACCTCCGGTGTACCTGCACACACCTAGGATTATATAGATATCGTGCACGAAAATTTAGCGTGCCTCGCTCGCTTTGGAGGTTAATTCTTTTTTTTCTGTCGCTCGAGGGAAAGGCCGAGAGTTGAGGGAGGATGTGGGAAGGAAAGAGTGATGATAGATTTGAGGGTAGAAAAGAAAGGTAGGAGATCATGGTGGAGGAAGTAAAGGGAAGGGAAAAAGAACGACAGGAGGATAGATAGACGGATAAAAACTTTACTAGTGAAAGGAGGCAAGATGTAGGAGGGACATCAACGCGAGTGAGTAGAGAGAGACAAAGAGTTAGAGAGAGAGAGAGAGAGAGAGAGAGAGAGAGATGGAGAAAGGGAGCGAAAAAAAGATAGACGGTAAAGGTGCGGCAAAGGGAACGATAGAGATAAAAAGACAGACAGACAGGGAGCATTGGTAGCGAGAAAAGGGAATCTCACGTTGTCGATATACGCGAGAGGAACTCTCTCGCCACTCTCGCGCTCGGGCATTTTACCTTTTCTTTCTTCTTTCAACCTCCCACTCTCTTGCTCTCTCTCTCTCTCTCTCTCTCTCTCTCGCTCACAGGCACAGCTTACCAGAGAGCTTCGACTATCTGTTCTCCTTCTCACTTTTATATTTTCATTCCTCTCTCCTTTCACGAGCGTCACTACACCTCTATTTTCCAGGATATCTCGCGCTCAACGCGCGATTCCACCTATCTATATATACACCCTCACACACACATATATATATATGTATGTAAGGGTGTCTTTTTTTCGCATTCTCGTTTCCTCGATCTCCGTCGCACCTTCAACCTTTGTACTCCCTACTTTCGACCGTACTACGTATAATGTTATATATCCCTTGAGCTCAAAAGCTCGTACCACCCCCGTCCTTCGTCGCCGCGAAAGCACTCTTTCTTGAAGCTTATTCTTCCCCCTGCTCACTCCCTCTCTTTTTCTCCCTCAGTTATTCTTTGTTTTACCGTCTCCTCTCTCGCACGCATACCGCCTCACCTTCCATTTAGTCATTCATCCCCGGCGTGAAATTAGTAAAAGGGAAAATTTAGATTCATGAATCCCTGCAACTCTCGCCAGCAGATGATGAGCTTCGCTCTTCCCATAAGCTTCCACAGTGAGAAAGGGCATAAGCGAGCTGACACCCCTGTGTTCCGTATACAGCAAAGCGAAAGAGGAAGAGGAAGAGAGAGAGAGAGAGAGAGAGAGAGAGAGAGAACGAAAGAGAGGATTGTAGGGGTAGATGTGAGCCAGCAAACCGGATTTCAGCAGCAAGGGAAAAGGGAAGTGTGCCCTGGGTAAGCGTTGATGGATGGAGAGACCACGGGGAAGCAGAGCACGGAGAATTCTCAGGGTGTGAGTGAAGAGAGGTAAAGCCCGCCGGGGGAGAGGAAGCAGCGAGTGACGAGACTATGGGGATGGAAAGAGCGGAAGTGAAGGATTGCCGATGCGAGAGGATTGAGGCGAGAACAGGGACGGAAGTGAAAGAGCCAAGGGTTGGGAGGGAGTCAGAGATGGAAAGATTGAGCGAGAGCGAGAGTGAGAGAGAAAGAGAGAGTGAGTAAGAGATGAAGGGAGACTGGGAAGATAGCTCGGAGGCTCAAGGAGTCGCCCGCGGAAGTGACACGACTCGTGGTGGAAGCGCAATCGAATATATAGGGCAGTAGGGGTGTAGAGAGACCGATGAGCGTGGCAGTATCATCCCCTGGACTTTTACCACTTTCTCTCTCTCTCTCTCCTTCGAGTTATGTCTCTATCTCTTTCTAAATCACTCTATGGCACATATGTACGGTTATATGTATATATATATACAGTACCCTAGGAACCCTTCGTACATATAACACATACTCTATAGACCCGGTCACCACGTGTAGGTCAGCACCAGATGGAGAATCGTGACATCAGGGAGTGCAACGAAAAAGAACAGGTATGTGCACTTGAACCCCCGGACGGTGTCGCGGCTATCACGGAGACCTCTTTAGCGTGTCCCGTGCACACCCTTCTGTTTGCACGCTATATGTATCTTCACCCCTGACTTGCCCGTAGTTCTGTATTCCAAAGGGTCTCGAAGTCACACCGGATGTCCCCTCGAGTATTGACGTATATATCCATGTAGAATTTAACCCCTTTGCACCCTTGGAACGAAATTTATAGATATACGGAGCTAGAAGGAGCCCATTGACACAAATAGACACGATGAGAAATTTTCGTAAACAACGATGTACGTAAAGGTACGATCGTACGATCGTAGAAATAACGTCAACGAGTTATTTAATTATAGTCTGTCACCCACCCCTATTTGCCGCACCCTCAAAATCTGTTACTAAACGAAATCGAAACTCAGCAAACACGATCCAAGACTAATACAATTTTCTAGATCAAACTTGAAAAACAGGCTACCAACTTGACGACTACCTTTAAAACTACCCTTAAGCGTGATTCTCCAACTGTTCTTTAAATTAATCTTCGATGTGATCTTCGTATCGGTGTTCAAACCGCTGTTTAAACTCGCACATTTAATTCCCTTTTCTGTAATCCTCCGTCGACTATTATTTCGCTAAAGACGTCGTTTTTTTATTTCCGAACGCAACCAGTGTGCCCCGATTGTACGATTCATCCTGACCGTACCTGTTCCTCGTTGGCTTCAAACTTTTATCCCTCGGTAACTACTCACCTCGGGACATTCTTTTTCGGTCCTTCACTAATGACAGCCAGCTGCAAGACTGTGCTTAGCGTGTCGATAAATTAAGTTACGTATCTAGGTATATCTATACGATACATAGATATACACGTATATATGTATATGTACGTACCTGGCTGCCCGACTGCTGACTATTGTTCTCTCCGCTCGTTTCCGAATTCCGCACACATCGACTGTGTGCTTAAAAGCCCCCTTTCTCTTTCCCTTACCCCGCTCTGGCTTCTTTCCCGTGGCTTCTTTTCCACCCCGTAGACAAGCTGTCTTTCTTATCGTCGTATTCGTTCCGCTTCGTACCCCCGCTCGTCGAGCTCGGATTTTTTTCTCCCTCTCTACGTTGAAACACTTTTTCGACCATGCTACGTCAACACATCCTGAGAATTCTGAAAATTCCTGGACTTTTCCGTCGACCTCGACGTACCGATATAGATTTATAGCCCGGGTCAAACTTTACCCGTAGTTCTCTATTGTACATTTTTTTCTTACCTTCCTTATTCACTTTTTTATCTTCAATTTTCTTATATCTCGTACTACGGAGCTTCTTTTTTCTCCTCCCCGTTCAATCGCTTCTCGAGTTCTATTATTATGATTAATTTTCGAGTTGCTCTCGTTTCGCGCGTACTCTACGATAATTCCTGATTTGTTTGCCCACGGATCGAAGGGAACGAGATAGATATAGAGCGAGGGTTGAATATTGCCAGGGTTTACCACTCTTCGTGTATATAGCTCGTGCGTTCGAGAGTTCGCCACCTCGTCGTTCTCTCACTCTCGACCTCTCTCTCGCCATCCCTCCATCCCTCTCTCTCTCTCTCTCTCTCTCTCGCTCTTTCTCTTCCGACGTAGTCGATGCGCCAGAGTTGGCCAGCCGCTTGTACGCTCGCGCTCTCACCGTGATTGCTCGACTCTTCGTATTTGCTTTCGACTCTCTCCCCCTCCCCCCCCCCTCTCTGTCTCTCTCTCTCTCTCTTTCTCACACATACACACATAGACACACACTGTCTCCGTTTGGTTCCCGCGCTTCAACGCCGAACATCACCAAGAGCCGGAGAATCTCTCCCCTCCTCTCTTTCGCTCTCGCTCATTCTCTCTCTCTCTCTCTCTCTCTCTCTCTCTCTCTCTCTCTCTCGTGCTGTGCCTCCCCAGGGAAAGAGGGAGAGAGAGAGAGAGAACTTCAGCTTCTGCACGTGATGTGCTACCACCGACGCGTTCCCGTTTATCTCGTTGCTTAACGGATTCCATTATCGGGACTGAATTCAAATTCCATTGTCGACTCGTGCATTAAACACGAAGCCACTGGCGCCCTCTCTCTATCCTCAGCGCGAAACTACGCAGTTGTATGTATAACTGCTATGATGTATGCGGGTTGTCCACATCAACCGTGTGAGAGAGTAAGTGAGGGAGAGAGAGAAAGAGAGAGAGAGAGAGAGGGAGAGAGAGAGAGAGAGAGAGAGAACGAAGAGTCGCATATGCAGTCAGTGACGATATTATGTAAACTCGTGTTTGTACTCCCACCCCTTTTCGTCTCCCCATCTCTACCCTCTCTCGTACTCCCTCTTGGTCGTTCTCTTTCTCTGGCTCTGTCACACTTCACACTCGTCACAATCTGTCGAAAAGCTCATACGAATTACAAAGACAATATTTCGCGAAGCATGATTTTATTACAAACTAGTTATCATACACATTGTATTGTGAATCTCGCATTGATTGTCTTCTTTCCTTGAGTTTTTTTGGTTTTTCATTTCGAGTTTCACCCTTTTTTTCGTTATTTACCACACATACAACTCTGTTTTTTACTGTTGCGTAGTATTTTTTTTCGTTTGCCATCCGTATGAATCACTCGGTGATACACGCAATCAACCAAAAATGGAAAAGTTGTCAATCACACGTGGATAGAACGGACACCCCATACACATAGTACACACGTACCTACGTGTGTGGCTGGGCTAATTTGGATTCCCGGCCGTACTCGATTCTAGACTATAGGCTATTGTCATAGAGGCACAGTGTGAGAAATGGCTTACAAATTTCGATATTCCACCTTTCATTTTCTTTTTGTCAATTACTCCCGCTTACGAAATTTGAAGAAATACCCCAAAATTCGACAAAGGTCACAAATGGAACGATTTAAAAAAATTGTGCCTCAACTTACGCTCTCCCATCCCTTATATACCAAGCAATGAGAAACGGCTAACAATATTTGAAATAATATCACCTCGTGCTGTAAAGGTTGCGAAGGAAAGAATGAGGGTGCAAAATCCGAGAGGATGAAAATCACGAACCTGTCGGCGAGGGCTAGAATACCCCATACATATACGTTCGTACGTATATATATATATACCGAGGATGGAGATGAAAGAGAGGATTGCATGATTCGCTACCCCCTTCCTCCCTCTCACGTTCCACCCCTTGCCTCGTTTCGCAACACGTAGACAGTGGGCGGGAGTGCGCGAACACTGCAGGATGAGTTTTTCCTCTCTGTTCGCGGCGCACACGAGGGGGATCACACGGTGGTGGATGAATTGGGCTATCAACAAACTAGAAATTGGGCCCCTCTGGACTTGCCTGTTTTCTCCAACGTGTGTACGTGCACGATTCACGTGCGTGTGTCGGATGGTGTACGATTGCTGTCCGTTGAATCCTTGCTCTCTTCGTATATCCCTCTCGACACCCTTCATGTCCCTTTTGCACTCCCGACGAGAACGCGAGATAGCTGTCACCCTTTTGCAATGGAGAATCCATGTATCTCGTTATCTTACGATAGCCCCCTGTACACGATTTACATGACGCACCTGTGTGAACTAGCTCATACGGTATACACTCTCTCTCCTACCATTCCTCTCTTTCTGTCTCTCTCTCGCTCTCTCACTCTGTAACCGAAAACTAAAACCATTCGTCCGAAATAAACGAAAAAAAACCTCTCGTTCACTCGTTTTTTCTTCTCCCTCGGCATGCGAACGAATATCTCCATCAATTTGGTACTGTGGCCTTCAATTTTTTAGCATGAATCAGCGTTTCGACCACGCCCGAAAGCCTCGGGGAGCAACGCGTGTTGCGCTCGTTTTCGTGGGCTGATCCGGAACGCGAAGGAAAAGCGGTGGGTGGAGTCAAATACTCACAAAGGGCCGAAGAGAGTTCCGCTTTATTCACATCGAGTCTGTCGTGCTTCCGAAAGCTTAATCGTAGCTTGTAAAGCAAATTCGGCGCGACACACTACGCACCTGTAACTACCGGCAATAGAATGACGTGATAATGATATCAACCTACAAGTATCCTATACATGTATACATATATATCTCTGTACATACATATATATCTATATATATGTATAGAGCGTATGTAAGTATATAGACGTTAGGATACCGGGTATGAGTCTATATACGCGTATGCAAGCAGAGCTTATGGGCTTGTGGAACTTCGCGAACCTTGAACCTACCCCTAGCCCCTACCCACACCCTCCCTCCTGCCTCGACAACCTCACTATGCGAGTACTAGGGTACGTAACTACAGTTGGAGTAGGCCCAACTGCAGTTAGCGCGACGTAATTGCACGAGCATGTGGAGTCCTCGCATATCCCATTGCCTGGGTGATGATGTTCTATTCCGGTTCCTAACACACGTACACACAGAGATACACACATATACCCGCTCTCTTCCACCCTTACCTCCTCTATCTCGATGTCTCGAACTATAGAACCCCCGAATTCCACGGACCCGGTGAGGATTTCGAGGATGTCGTTGAAGGAGGAAGACGCGGAATGAGAAAGATAAGCGATAAGCTCCTCTCTTGGCTGTTATACGCGCGATAGTAATAGCGTTAATTCGATGTGTTTGCCAATTCTCGTTTCATCATCGATGCTATTTTCACACCCGAGGATTAAATTGAAACGAATTATCGCTTCCATAATTTTATAAGGAATGATATTCTCCTGAAATCACGAGAAACGAAAGAGAGTTAGAGAGAGAGAGAGAGAGAGAGAGAGAGAGAGAGAGAAAGAGACAGAGATTCACGGTTGAATTATTATGAAACCGAGCACCTGTTACTTATTTCATCTCAATTCGCGACGATTCGTGAGACAATAGTAGTAGACGCGTAATTCAACTCGTTTACATTATCTTCCCCTGTCACGTCACATTCAAATGCCATTCCTGAAACTTCCGTTGATAATTGTAACACACTCTACTCGCCTTCGCGCAGCACGTCATTCGTTATCCATCTTCGAGTCTTCTCGATCTCATGCTCGTCTCTTTCCCCACCTCCTTCTTCAACCCCTCCTTCTGTCCTCCTTCTGCTCTTCCGTCACCCATCTCACCCGGTACATTAAGTCGTGGTATATCTAACCGTGAGTAATTTCGACTATTTGAGAGTCTCTCCTTCAGTCTCGTAGAGATGAATTCCAACGTTATAAACCCTCTGGCATACTGGCACAGTCTCTCCGATGCATACTGCCAGAAGGTACACCCCTAAATACGCGAGTTCAACGTCGAGAGAAAGTACGGGGGAGTAACTTTGAACTCTTGCTACTGTACTAAAGTACGTACCTCTTGATGGTATATATCGCGACTGCCCCTGTACAAGAGCAATTCTCCCTGTTACTGACTGGGTTGGTATCTGTAGCAGTAATTGCTACAACCTTTGCTTCACGAGAATGCGAACGAGTTTGCCCTCCCTGGTTTCCCTCCATTCGCTTTTGCCCGCCGGTCGTCTCTGTCTCTATTTCTATATACGTATATATGACTATATATGTGAACGCTATACATAATAGGGTTTTGTACAACTCGAGCTTCTACGGCTATTCGGGGTAGAACGGGGTTCGCTGCATTACCCAGCAAACCGGTTTCTTCGTTCAAAACTTAGGGTTGCATTTTACCTCGATCAACATTTGCGTATAATAATCGTATTACAAAAATAATCTTCCCGTTGACACCTTCACTGTCGTTGTGTACGAAAATTTCAGAGTAGATCGTGAACAAGGGCTGTATTCGGGATAAAGTCAAGCACCTTGTATACATGCTGATGCATTTGACCCCGCGGTGCCCCAAGACAGACGTAAAAGGGAAGGGTGTAGTACTCGATGGTACAAACCCTTACTACATATATATATCCGAGTGTATTTTGTGCTCAGAGACAGAAGGGCGTATACCAAATCGGTTTACATCTCGAGTACAGTCCGAAACGCCCTTTTGACTTTTAGCAATCGATATCACGTGCATATAGCTGTTTCTTGCTCATCTCGCGTCTTACAAATTCCATAGCCGATACGGATTTCAAATTCCATTGTCGACACGTGCATTAAGCACCCTACCTATATCCGGATAAGCGCGAAGAAACAAGCTCGCGGGAGGACAAGAGAGGAACCTGTAAGAGGATAGAAATACCACAGAGCGAGAAGCGAGAGTATAAGCAAAGCTCAACATTGTCCCGCCTGCACGTCGTTCTCCGCAATGTCCCTGCGTCGTCCATTCTCCACTTGGAATGTATATTACCCTGTCTCGTGTGTCGTTCTACATACATACATACACACACACACACATATAAACAGAAGTGTACATAAACACGCAGGCGTACGCACTCATCTAAATATATATACATATAAGAGGGTATACACGATATATACATCGTACACGCAGCTTTCGAGTATAGCATCAGATATACACAGACTCTGAGTACTCCAAGAGGGCAAATGCATAGAGTGTATGTGGTATAACGCATATAGACTATATACAATGTACATTGTAGTGTACAGTGCAAAGGGTATATATTTGTATAACGGCATACAGCAAATGCGCAAGCTATTTGGTCACTGTATGGTATCTTCCATATATATGCATATATATATTATATATAAATATATATATATGGAAGATACCATGCTTTGACCTATATATATATAGACAGACTAGTATTGGGTATCATCCGTATACGATATAACATAAGCATAGTGTACTGAACTGTGTGAACGAGGGTACAAGCGAAATACAGCCGGAGATAGGAAGAGGGGGAGAGGGATATAAAGCGATGTGTAGGTAATAACCAGCGAGTTCACAGTTAGAATTGTAATTGCTGGTAACCCTTTGGAACAGCCGGAAATTTGGATACCTTGTATATATCGACCTTCGTCATGTCTTATATATATATATATATGTATGGGGTACAAGGATGCCATCGACGGGATACACCGAATTTCGGATTCCATTATCGACACCCACAAGTTTACCGTTTTCGTCCGGATGTAACTGACTAGAATATTGTACAGGCGATTGCTACGGTTTGGCTTCGATGTCGTCGAGATATTTGACGTCTAATGACCAGCGAGGTCTTTAGTGGAAATAAAAATTTCTTAAGTCTATTGTACTGTATAAAGTTTTTTTTTTTAATACATCATTATGTTTATTCGACTCGAGGATGTAATCGTTGTGGACGTCCACGTAAAGAAAATGCGAGTTTGACTTCAAAACCTTGAGTAAAATCGTCGAGGTGCAAAATCTCAACCCGGGACAGTTTAGAACGTTAAAGTGTGGAAGTTAAGCGACTAGTTTGTAAGGGATATTCACGGAGGAAAGTTGACGTCGCGGAAAACTTTAGCTCATAAATGATCTTACGTATAATTGTTTGACTTACAATCACGATCTCCGTGCGAAACCTCGTGTATATTATTTGCACCGAGAGGGACGTCTAACGGTACAAAAGCTCTGCTCGTTCTGTTAGTTTGGAACGAAATTTAGTTCATGCGTTTGCGTGCAGGTATTTCTGCAAATAGGAATTATTTCGCTCCTGCATCATTATAACATAGATTCCAATGGTCGTAAATAATTCACCCTTAGCAGCTTACGTGCAAGGGTGGTTTGTAGGAAAACTTTTGCTCTATATAATTGTTTAATGTACAATCACTATCGTTATACGACGCTGATTCGTATGTACCTCATATACACGAGCAGATTTCCAATAGTACAAAAGCTCAACTCGCTTCGTTGCTTCAGTACAAAACTTGGTTTATCTACACTTTGCACGGTGAAACGGAAGTGAGATCTTTTTAAATATCTCATCGCGCTTACGAGGCATACATATTCTTGTAAAGAAAAACAAAATAGCTCTTTATTATAAAATTATTTTAATAATTAAATGAGTATTAATTTTTTTATTTTTAATACAAATTTTTAGTTATTTAAAATCTTAAAGCGAAATGGTAAAATAGTAATTTCCGTCTATTTTCCTAACAAACAATCCGTCGTTAAATAATGAATTAATTTTTAATTTATAAATTGAACCCAACTCGTGTCTGCTACAATTTCGCTTTTCCCACCCAATCTCCTTATCTTTCATTTGTATCGTCTACAATCTTCACAAATCGGTCAATTTAGCCTGCATGTTTTTTCCTATCTCTCTCTCTTTTTCTTTTAATTCCGTAGCATGTCCCTACGGTGATAACGAGTTTCCTCGAGAAACACGAACGAGCAAAGGGTCACGGGTTCGCTCGTCCACATGTTCGTCGAGCCCCGAAGCGCGCGGAGCTTGGTAAAAGTGCCGCTTGCCGAAGGAAAAGGCGGCAAATGAGTAAAAGAGAGAAAGCAGGATGGGAATTTCGCAAAAGAGGAAGTAACGGAGGAAGCGAGAGGAACTTGGATCGTGTGGTTTCCTCCTTACGATGTGTACTATATACGTGTTGAATGTTAGTTATACGGTAAACCGTACATTGGTGCTGGTAGTTGGATGACGCTTGAACATAGTGGTGTGGTCGTGAACCAACCGACGTGTTGTCCGGTCTGGTTAAAGAGAGAGAGAGAGAGAGAGAAGGAGAGAGCGATGTAGACAAAGCGAGAGAGATCAGGAGTGGGGAGAGATGAAACAACAACCCTGTAAAGCGTCCGCCCTTGTCAGAGGTAAACTATCTATATTAATTCCGTGTGGCAAGGTAAGCTCCGGCACTTATTACGGCTTTGGCACCACATCTCCCTATCTCCTTCTCTCCAATATTTTATTACCCAACCGGTTCACCACTGTCGCTCTTTGGGTCTGATACGTTTGTGCGTTTTCCATTTTCACGAACCTGCATCACCCTCATTAATGTATACCATACAAGGTGACTCGTCGTCCCTACGTCTTCCAATGCAGCAGCGACAGGCGACAACCGCACGATGTGACAAAAGACGTTCTCTCTCACTCTCTCTCTCTCTCTCTCTCTCTCTCTCTCCCATTCTCTCGCTTCTTTTTCTCATCATCGATAAGGTTTCTTCCCGTCAAGATCGCTTGCAAGAGCTTCCACTCACGCCAGCTCGCAGTGAAGCTCCGTTTCATTTCTTTCTTCGGGCGATTCAACCACGTTTGTTCTCTTCAGGATGCAAGCGGGAATAGAAGAACAGTGTTCGCATGTTCTCTTCCTCTCTTCTCTCTCGCTGTATCTTTTTCAACTAGCTAGAGAACTACGCTGTACCATGATTCTCATCGTGAAAATATTTTGTTGTTCCGTTCATCTTGCTATAGAGCAACGCGAAGCACTCTTCGCTTTCGCGCAATGCGGCGATCCCTCTATGCTCCGTATATGTATCCGAGAATTCGCTAGGTCGTAGTGCTCTCATTCAATGAGAGCGATCGATGTTGATGCCGAGAGTAGAAACGTCCCGAGAGGGTCTTGCGGAAAATATGTGATCTTTCGGGTGACGTCTTTCTTCAACGAGGCGAATGCTCGAGATGAGGACACAATGTGGCCATGCTACCGTTGTCATCGTTCTATACGTTACATACGTACTATTATACACACACACACACACACATGTATATATATATATATGGTCATGAATAGAATATATACCACATATATACATGTACATACAAGATCTGACCAAGAACAGCACAATATCGCGATAGGTGATATCCCGTTTTGCTACGATCTTCCTCAGTACGTTCCATCCTTCGTTGTACATCGATGGACCAGTTTTATAAGGACGTATCGAGCGTGTACATACATAGATGATTCGCTCTTCTGACGTCATGCCCATCAATATGGTTAGTAAAGGTTGGGCCCAGAGAAATATGTGAATGAAAATGGAAACGCAAGTATCTTGTATTGTTACGGCTTCCATGCCGCGTATGGTATCCGAATATGATCCGATTTTCGTGTATATATTCTGTATATATTCTTATACATACATACATATGAGGTTGATTCTCCTTGACCAATTCGCATATGCAAGCAAGTATATATATAACTTGTATGCTTATCGCTATCAAGCGAGTTCTTGGCTTTCGTGAATTCATCTTGTGGGTTATTCTACTCGCTCCACACTCGCTGCTATATCACTGTATCACTCGCGGGCTTATCTCGGTTCGCTCGTTCCTTTCCCTTGTATTTATATGTGCCTCGTATGATATGTACATATATGTTCTTATATACGTATGTATATACGTGTACGTATGTGTATATGTATGTGCTCGTTGCGCACTCCCACGATCGTATACCTTTGCCCAGGTGAAACGGGCGACGCAGTAGTGACGGGGCGGAATAGTCAGACAGTGGTACTTAAGGAGAGTGGGTACTTCGGTCCAGCGCGTTTCTCCTGCCCTCTGCACCAGTCTTTCCTCTCCCTCTCTGTCTTTCTGCCACTCTGTGCTTGTCTCTCTCTCTCTTCTTCCCCCTCACTCCATAATCTACTCAACCCATATGACCCTTGCGAATCTCTCCGACGCGTCTGTGGGTCATTGGCAAAGTTTCTTTCACCACACGATTCAACCCCTTTCATTGACACAGGCAGAGAGGAAAGAGAGGGAGAGAGAGAGAGAAAGAAAATGAGCCTGAACAAATGAATGGGCGTGTTCTTGACATTAGCGATGTATTGCGGACGATTTTCACGGAGTCAGCAAAAACATTATAGACCGAACAATCATTTGACGTTACTTTTTTCGTCTCGCGTATAAGTTCGTTAATGATGTTTCGAAAAAAGAAAGTTATGATGTATTGATATTCTTCTGAGAAATTAATGAAAGAGAGAAAGTGTATATGAAAAAGTTGAGGTTAATTAGGAAGATAAGTTGAGTCCGAGCCGGTGAATTCTTCGAGATGCGAATTATTAATAATTTCGAGAATAGACTAAAGAGCTATTATCGTACGTTAGATTGATAGCGTACTTTGGCTGACGAAGAACTTTGGGCATTTTACGGCCTTATTGCCAACGGGGAGGAAATTTAGCGAGAGTGAGAGGTGTATTATATGGTAAGAGATTGAGGGGTTCGATATAAAGGTCCGGGGGTGCGCTATGGGGTGATTTTCGGACACTCGGACGATTCCTATCGAGCCGGTGTGACTTTACATCCCCCCAACCCCTTGCTCCCTATTCTCCTTTTTTTCTTCATCCTCCAAGTGATCTTTCTCTTCGTCCCTCTGCCATTGCTTTTTCGGCGAAAAGCAAAAGGGTCCGCAAGCACGGAGGATAAGATCAGAGCGGATTTCTAGATGGTAGTTTTTCCTATCTCCAAAAGACCGGTGGCTTTCTTCCTTCCTTTTTTCCACCCTAACAGATGCCTACGTATATAAACCATCGTTGAGACGTCGATTCTTGAATTCTCGGTCCATAAAGACGTCGAACGGTATAAACGGCATCTTCTCCCCGTCCATCACACCCTCTGGCGACTACGATATCTGCTGAAAGGCTCGATATCTCGATTTTCCGAATGAAATAAAATTCTTATCGACCACAATAAGTGTACTCCGCCAAAAGTACGAACAATGTGACATTCCGCCGTGACTATCGATCATACGCGTTTTATTCATAGCTTTCGCTCGGTTGCACGACGCTATTCGGCAAACACATCGTGGGTAAAATAGATTGACCCACTTTCCGTCCGATAACTGACGTGAAACGAAAAACCAGCGAAGTTACGAAATTTTTTGTGATAGTCGCAGGCAAATCAAGAGCGTCGTATGACAGAGCACATCGAAAACTCTTGGATAGCGAATATTCACGCGGCCAATCGTTTTATCCCGACGTAACACGGATCTATATTGAGATGGAATGAATAATAAATAAAGGATGTGTGGAGTTGAAAATAATAGATGTGAAAGAAAACAGCGCAATATGAGAGTTCTCACTCCCTGAAAACATGCAAGACGTGAGAGTGTTTAACGCTTGAGGATTATATCCGCTCGTTTAATCTATTACATATAGCGGAGGGAAACGGAATAAAATCTCCCCGAACCTCACACATACGTCCCTCTAGTTTCTCTCTGATTCCTCCCCTACGTCGGTGTCGCCTGCTCATAAATACAAAACGCTCATTCAAATGCTGTACAAACAGAGTCGATATTAAAATAACTAAAACGAATAATATTGATCGTTCGCGTTGGTATCCGTTATTGTAACGAAGCGTTATCAAATAAACTTTATAACTCTGATTGTAAGTAATAAATGCGTTATTTCACATTTCATACGCCGTTTAGATTTTATAAATACGTCAATATTTCGATTGCCAATGTTTCCAGGGTGAAGTAAATTTCTCAGGTTAGGGAAACACGTTCGTTCCAAAAAAATAATTCACAAATTCGTATACAAGCACACATTAACTTTGCTAATTTTCGCGTCAAGGTTATGACCTTATAATTTATTTAATAAATTAATAAATAAAAATTTCGCCGAATTCCGTCTTATGAAGTCGCACACGTATCAAAACAGGCACACGCTTTTAAAAATGTGATGTTTTTGAATACCTATTTCGATACATTTTAGAAAATCCATGATTGAAAACTGTTTACACTGGAAATATCGTATTTATGATGAAACAAAAATATTGCGATGGTACCCGAAATTTGTAAAATTATATATCTATTTATGCCAAATAACTATGTTTGTAAAGTGAAGTTATTTTCAATAGGCGAATGTTGAGTAACCTTTTTTTTTAATTTTTCCTTTAATTCATCGCAACTCCACCCCTTTCGTTTGAACCAGCATCGCCGAATCTCAACTATTTTGGGAGTCGAGAATATTATATACATTCATGTGTATGTCTATGTATGTTAAGCTACTAACACGCGAGCACGTAACAGACACATCGAAATACAAATTTATGTACGGGTATTCGCCAAGTTTAGCTCGGTACCTAGAGATTCTCGTCTTAATTGGAGCTAAGACGATACGCTTTAAAATGAATGTATTTATAGAGGAAGAGGGATGGCGAATCTATAATAAACGATTTATCAAACAATGTTTCATCAATATCGCAAACGGGAAATACAAAATTCAAAATGTTCGCAAAATGAGAACGTCGGATTTTCCTTATTTTCCATAAACTTGAAAGCTTCATCATCGGAATAATTTGGAAAAACTTCCCTCGTCGGATATTCATCATACCCGAGTGAAAAATTCAATCGAGTTTTGATAGAGAAATGAAAAATCTTGATGAAATTTGACTGGCCAACGGTACGTTTTCTCTATTAGAATATATATGTTTATATACGCATAATGTATAATACGAGTCTATACATAGAGGTTTATGCGTTTTTCAGCGTGTAGCTTTATATATCGGTGAGCGAAGGAGCTGAGAGAAAAAAGAGGACATAATCGACGACGCTTCTAAATCGATTTTCCCACCGCAACCGTAGCGTAGAAGCGTTCTTTCTCCGTTCTCCCCATCTTTGCCTACATTCACCTCCCGGTATATATCGACGTTCTCCTTTGCTCTTGGTACACGAGGACAGGATCGTTTTGAGACTCGAAACTGTCAGGAATGTGACTCCCTCTCTCCACCTTTGTCCATCTATTTTCCTTATATCTTGGGGTGTCTTCCTATTTGCGACGCACACGTATATAATGCATATACGCATATCGCGAATACATAAATAGATATGTATGTATGTATCTACATTGCTATATATGTGTGTATTTATGGGTGTGCATATATGGTTTCAGGACAGCTGAAAGCACGATGCATCCAAAGGAGTCTTGGTTTATCTATCACCAAGATCGCGACATATACGCCGCGCTACGTCTTCTACCCTATATTACAAAAGTACACATCGAAGAATATTCTGCAGACGTCTGTCAAGATCTCTCGCTTATGCGTTATATATATTTCATCAGTCTAGATTCGGTCATCGACCCACATTCGTCGATAGATTTGAAATTACAATATTTTCAAATGTATAAATTTATAAAATGATAAGATCCTGGTAATAATAGGAGTTCTAATCCAGGCATGATGTAAATTATTTGGGGTAGTATGCAAAATTTAATTGTGTTCGGGATCGAGGGTTCGATGGATTTAAAAAAACTTGTTCTATTCTCTTGGCATCCTTTATTTCCATAGTTAAGATTGCTTCAATTTCTATTCTTTATTTTTTAAACCAGATATGAACTTGGGTATTTTCGGACTCGAAGGAAAAGCAAATAATGCTCCTCCTTCGAGATGAGAAATGGAAGAAGCTCGTGGTCCAGGATGATGCCAAGATACAAGGGTTTTAAAACCCTTGAAGATAGATTTTATGAAATATCACGCCACGGCGGTAAATGTAATCCCCTTTTTAATTTTATTTGTATCGTTATGAGCAAGATCGCACGTTAAGAGTTGATATTGATATCAACCCTTAAAATACGATTGCGGTTTCGTCACAAAATACAAAATTTGTCCCCGATGACATTGACACATTACACTACGTCGAGAAACCCGATTTGTTCCCTTCGTCCGTCCAAAAACATTTGAAAAACCCCGAAACATAAAGTTGACTCGACTTACCCCATTTTGTCCTATTCAAGCGATACATACCACATATATACGTATGTGTATAACCTAGGAAATACGCGCTCGCGCGGAGAAAGATCGAAAAGATGTGAGAAATTGTGGAAAAAGAAATGTAAGGTCGGTCTGACGACGAACGGCATTTTCCACTTCCCGTCTTCTCGATGCATCGCCGCAGGCCAAAGAGCCTTTCGTCTCTCGAATTCTGACCGCAAGAACTCTCCTATGAACCGCGTCGAATTTATTTCCCTCCTGCGCCCCCTTACGCTTTATCTATCTTTACTAACCCTCCGTTACTTGGATACGAGTCCCCGCTGCTTATTTGTATTTGTGGAGAGCGCAATAGAAGGTTCGAATTCGGATTCGACTTACTCTCGCGCCGTTGCCGAGTGGCGGGCTTCAGATGAGAAAATCCAGTTTTGCTTCTGGTGAGAGAAGCACCAGCAGGCTTGTCGCGCGCTCTCTCTCTCTCTCTCTCTTTCTATCTCGGTGACTGTTGAAAAGAGGAGAGAAGTGAAGTGGCGGAAAGTAGAAGGGATATTTATATATATATATAGTAAAACATTCACTATATATATAGTAAATATGCACATGTATAGACGTATAATATATGTATAATGTATGTATTGAAGGTAGGGGTGGTGGTAAGAGGGCGCTCACGGCGTCACGCTTCGCCTGACCCTCCGTGAGATTGCACACCGTGACCAACAAACTACTACGGTTTACGGAATATATAACTCGCCCACGGGGAAATGTTGGAAAAGGGTGAGAGAGATAAAGATAGAGGGAGAGAGAGAGAGAAGAGGAAGGAAGGCAGAAAGGAAGAAGGAAGGAAGAACGGATGGATAAATACACACGTCGTTATATATATGAACTTTACGACCCTTAGAATAATCCATTCCCTTTTAGTATCAACGCCTGTTCGATATACAGTAAGCGATTTCTCTCGAATTATCGTTTCTCTATATGTGTGTATCTTCCAGATACGAGATGTTTCACTCGGTTATACGATAGAGCAAGAGGGAATGAGATAGGGAAGGTTTTCAGCTCGCAGAAGCTCTTCGGTCTTGTTGAGATACTATTAGAAAACGTCTCGCGTGAAATAGTGCCAAAGTTGAGAATTCGATAGAGGACTTGGCAGTAGTATGAGTATACGGATATATATATATAAACATATATATATATATATATATATATATATACAGAAAGAGTGATGGGGGAGAGGGAGGATTTTTCTTTTACACTTAGGTGAAATTTTATGTCGTCTCGACGAAAGAGTCTTCGCCCACTCTCTCTCTCTCTCGCTCTCCCCTATTTCTCATAGCAGGGTCCACATCACCCGCACAGTTTCGTTCTTCGCGAGAGAGGAAGAGAGAAATTTTATTTCATGTCCGTTGTCCACAAAACGTTCCTTTCAACGCTGTTGAACGGAACGAAGAGAGCTGTTTCACAACCTCCCTTCGTGCTTCGCTCTCGCTCTCTCTCTCTCTCTCTCTCTCTTGCTTTCTCTCTCGCCCTCCCTATCCCTCTATCTCTCTCTCTCTCTCTCTCTTTCTCTCTCCCTCTCTCACCCGATAAAAAAACCTCGAGAACTCGGTTTTCTTCATCTTCGGCGTAGTCGCGAACGATCGAAAACCCCTCTCGTGCGCCTCTCTCCCTATTTCTTGTTCGCGTCTCTACACCGAAACGTAAGGGGGATGAAAAAAAATGAAAGAAAAAATTCGATGGAATTGAATTTAAGAAAACGCTTTTTAAGATCTCGGAGTACAACCGAGTTACGAACTGGATAGCAAGAGGATGAAACCGTTGTGGTGATCGTATATAGACAACGGATAAAAACGAAAGAGTAAGAGAGAGATAGAGAGATTCCAATAAGATAAATATAAGACGAGCAAGAGAAAGAAGCAGAGACAAGAATTGCAGGGAATCGAAGATTGCAAAGGAAACTTGGGAGTCTATATACGTTACGGTAGTCTGTAGAAACATTTAATTGGGTGGCGCAGTACGAGAGCGTCGCGTGCAATTGCACCTACGTGAGCAATTATGAACAAGACCGTTTGTATGTATGTTGGAGAGAACGAGAAGGAATAGTCGAGAACATCGAGAGAATCCTCAAAACGATCGATGTCGTCGTTGTCCTATCATCGTGTGCGTCTCCCCACCAGCTTCCTACCAAATCCACGTATGGATCGATGACTTTATGACATTATATAAGATACTTCGCGTCCATTTGTCTAACGTTTGACAATGAATTTTCACAATTTGCTACATTATTTGTAATTTAATTTTACCAACGAACATTCTTAATTTTCAATTTATAAAAAATATGAATCATCGTACCACAATAAATAACTGGCTCAAATTTGTTAACAAAAATATTGTTTTTTTTTAAATCGCGACAATTCTTGGTCGTAACAAAATTTTCAAGCCATAAGGTCGATAAGTTTAGAAATAAAAAATTAAACATTCTTTTCGTGTGGCCTAAAACAAATCTTTAGTGGAAAAGCGACGATTTGTTCAAGGCCCGTTCAAATTGGTGTCGTCAATACATAGCGAACGATATTGCTTTATTTCAGTGGTAGAGACAAACTCCGATAAACTCAAGTTCACACAACGATAGCACCATTGTCTTGTGGACCATTATCTGATAAGAACCTTCTACTGCAACAAACTGTCATTGTATGTGGGCGACAGTGGCGGAGTTTATTGGTACGTGAGATCGCTTCGCAAGGTTGGTTCTTCAAACAACGAAGTGTTTGGAACCTTCAAACACCACGCTTTTATAGAAGGCGATCGACCGTAAGGTGACTGACCATTCGTTGACTTATACTACTGAGGTAATGTTAAAAATGCTTTAAAATAGAAGACGTACGAAAAATTGTCAACTTTCTTTTTTGTAAATACAAGCAACGGACTGCCAATAAATATAATAACCGATAATTTTTTATTCAAGGTTCAGAACTTACGTGAATTTTCTGAAATAGATTTTTAATGTTTTTTTTTAAGAATAGTTATAACGTAAAATCTTAAAAGAATGAAATATTGTAATTTTCATTGGTGGAATGATATAAAACATAATGAAACAAATTGTGGAGAGTAGAGCTTTAACGTTGGACCGTATTGATGCTGAAATAGCTGACGCACGCGAGAAGTTGGAATTTAGGTACAGTCTAAATGATATAATACCAAAATAGTAGAAAACAAGGACCGCAAAGCCCTACAACGCAAAACCAATCATGCATTTCATGGTTCATACCTGCATCAATTCAGCCAGCTATATATATATATATATCGTTCGCCTTAGCTCTTCTAAGAAAAGCAAAGGCGAACGACGAAATTAGAGATAAAAGTCCTCAACGCGCGCTAATTGCAAGGTAACATAAAGTTCATCCGTCTCACGTTTCCTCTCCTACGCCATCTCGTTCGAAAAGGCTAATACACACGCCTTGGCTATTTCAGTTGATATATGAGAGTGAACTCGGAGAGAGAGACAGAGTGTGAAAGAAAAAAAGAAAGAGAGAGAGAGATAAAGTAAACATAAAAAAATCAGCTTAATTCTCAAAGAAATTCAAATCTGGAATGCAATCACAAATATAAACCAAATGTAGATATTCACTTATTACTTTCTTCGTGTGAGTGTTTTTTATAAATTTATTACTTCGAACCGTAATGCGGGCAAATAATACTTTCCGTTTGTCATCTTGTTAATTTTACGTAGGAATTGTATCACCCTTCTTTCCAGACCTGCGATCACTCGCGACACTAATTGTCGATCGATAAGTGATAACTTGATTATAGTGATAGTGAGTAAATGGAATTTATTGTGATTAATTACTAAATAAATAAATTCATAGAAACTATCAATAAGAGAGAGGGAGAGAGAGGGAAAACGATAGCGTGAGGGGTAAATACGAAGTATCGGGAAGACAGGGGGTGACTGACGATGTCACGAGGAAATGACGAGAATATCGCTCCCTTTGGCTCCGAGGTGTTCGAGTCTTTCACGTCGTGTTATCCGGTCTATTCCACGTGCGACGATCTAATCCTTGGCAGAGGATGACGTTCATCATGCTTGGAAAAACTGCACTGGCCTCTCATTCTCCCCAGCACAATGAGTCTTTTTTTATCGGAGATAAGGATTTCCACCCCCGGAGCGTATGAGAGGATCGGCGAGGAATTTTTCATAGCGGGAAGAAAAAAAACATTGAGTTCATCCGTCCTCTCGTGAATCTTTTTCTCGAGAAAAACTTCGATTAACACATGCTTTCATGAAGATCATGAAGTACCTTCAGGTGCTTCGTGAATTATTCTCGAATATTCGAGGAAATCCCTTTAATTACCCAGATATATATTCAAGGGAAATTCGGGAGTGACAATTTATTTATACTCAGATTCTATTCCATGTATTTTTCATACCCCGCATAATTAATAATTTCGTATTGAAATAATTTTTATCTGACCTAGACTTACTCAACGAAACTCTACCTATTTTCGACGCTCAACGAACAACAATTAATAATTGGCTAACCGGTGTTCAGCCCCTACGATGTGAATATTATGAAAGTCTTATTTTTTTGTATAAATAACAGGTTTAAAAAATATATATCATTATTTTACCATAAAACGATAGTCGGTTTCATTTTGCGCCATCAAACTGAAATTCCAATAGCTCGACTTTTACACCGCAGGTACACAAGATACGTAAAAAAAATAGTAGGTACAATATTTGTGGATTTACCTTTATCGGAATATTTTTCCGTAGAACCGCTTTCTCTCTCCTTCTCTCTCTCTCTCTCTCTTTCTCTCTCTCTCTATCTATCTATCTCTCTCTCTCTCTTGCCAATGCATACGCAATCCACAGTAGGTACATGGAGAAGAGTCGAGCCACACAGTACTCGCAAGGGGTGAAAGCATACCGATCGATTGATCGAAGCCCCGACGGGCTTACGGGCCGCTATCAGAGCCAGCGAGCGAGTGAAAGAGAGGAACAGAAAACATCAATTATTTATCGGTAAATGAATGATGCATCTCGTCACCGTCACATTAAACAGTTTCACTGCGTTCCCGTGCGTTCTGGATGATGGGCGACGGGATGGAGGCTTTAAATATGGCTCAGTGCACTAATTCCCATTGAGCCCTACTGCACAAAATTTTTGTTTCGTTGTCCATTCTCGCGTCTTATTTTTAGCAGGGGAACAACCGAGTTATTCGTACCGTGGGTGCAATATACCCTTCAACCTATCCCGGATGCACCGTATGACTGAAAAAGAAAATGTTTGTCGAAAACTCCACTCACTGACCACCGCAAATAACGTTATGTATCGATGGTAAACCCGACAGGTATTTCCGTCCAGCGACGTTGGCAAAATTTCCGATTGTTAATCAATAATCGATTATCGTGAAATTGATTATCGACAAATCCTATTAATGATTGATCGATCAATTGTAAATTGTCTATTATCGCTAAATCTGCTATCGTTGAAAATTTTATTTAAAATATCAAGTGCAACTTGGCCATTTCAATATTTTTTCTATGTAACAAAAGAGTGAAAGGGTAGGAGAATCACCGGGGAGATTTTGCCTCGATTTTGCGCTCGGAGAAAAGCTCAACGAAAGGAAGAGTGAGAGGATAACGGTAGGACGGGGGAACCAAAAAAAAGTCGGGTGAATAAGCGAACAAACGGGAGAACTGGAGATCGCGAGATAAAGGGAAAGAAAGAGGGGTGATGCGTCGCGAAAGGTGGGCATTTCTCTACGTGTATACAGCGGGAAAACGAAAAAAAGAAGTAGAAAGAAACGAATAATAATGATGATAATAATAATAATAATAATAATAATAACAAAGATAATAAAAGAGAAAGAAAAGCGATGGTGGGAATGGCGGGCGGTGGGGAAGAGGGGGGGAGGGGTGGGGGGTAAAACGTGGACAAAGAGATGAAATGTGTGGAGAAGGTGCACCGCATTGCATACTACAGTGTGTGGGAAAGAGAAAAAGTGTGAACGAGCGAGAGAGGTAGAGCGAGAGAGAGAGAGAGAAAGAGTATTACACGCGAGCGCGCGGCTTTTACGACCCATTTATTGTCCTGGACGGACGTATACATATCGCGGAACGCGGGAGAGTCCTGTGTGATGCCGCATTAGCCATGGCGAGAGAGAAAGTCCTCCATCTCTCATTCTCTCTCTCTCTCTCTCTCTCGTTCTCTATCATCTGGCCGAACAAAATTAGAGCAGTGTATACTCCCTCACGCAGGCAGCGGGAGCCGACAAGACAGCATCTCTCCGTAGAAGGATGTGCGGAGAGTTGTATAAGAGATATAAAACGCGTCCGTGGAGACCGAGTAAAAATCAGGAAAGATATAGCAACGAAGTGACACGACGAGAGTGAGAAGGAGAAAGGAGGAATTTTAAGGGAGGGAAACGGAAATTAAAGAGGAAAAAGATAAATTTAGAAAGAGAGAGAGAAAGATGGAAAGGGGAGAAACAGAGAACGAGGACAGGAGAAACTGTGAGCTTTGACGCTTTGCACAGTACGGTATTTTACTACACAGACAGGAGGGTGGGGTGAAGAGGAATATCCGGTGCTGGTTACACTTTGCCACACATAGTGTATGGCGTATATACGTATATTGAATGGAAGAGGGATCTCAGAGAGCGAGGTCGACATGTAACACATTGGTATTTGTCATTCCTCCCCGACAAAATGCTGGTAGCGCTGTGCAGGAGGGCATGTAAAATTCCCGACGGAAAAAGATAGGACAAATTTAGAGATATATATACATAGATATATCAGAATGTATTCGACAAGAAAATTTGAGGGTGGGCTAGAACGATTTCAGAAAATCAATAGAAATGAGGAATGCTGAGAACGCTCGAAGTTGCAAAGTATAGCGAACGTGGGAGCGCTCCTAAAGTCTGTATCTGCGCGTCTATTCGAACGTAACGCATGCGACTAGAAGAAAGTAGAATCGAATTTTTATAAAGTGAAGATATATGCATATCGATGAGATAAAAAGCTCTCGAAGGTTATAAAAAACATGCGATGGATAAGATCGAAATGTAATGATCGAAAAAAAGCCGAAAAAAAGATAGAATTTGAGAAATTCGATCGTTTCTTCTTAAAATCTATGTAAGTTCTTCGAGCAAATATTTATCAAATGTAAAAGTTCTCATTAAGAGTCAATGCGCGCTTCGAAATACCGGTAAATCGACTCACCAGTCATCGGTAGTGCGTTATGAAAATTGATAGCGTCATAAATAATATTTCATTTTAAGGGATATATATCAGTCGAGGGTGAATACGAAAAATAGCTGTTAATATTCAGTTCTGAATTTTCATTTAACGCTCATTTAGATTTGTTCTCGTTCAGATGTAATTCGTCCCTTGATATCATTTTCGGTAATGTTTGAAAATTACTCCGTGACGACTAGATTACTCGTGTGCTCGCGCTAATTTTAGTTTCATGAATACATATTTATAAATAATGTACTGAAACGCGCCCTAATTCGCATTTAATTTCATCATTAGGTCACGTCGCTGACTAGAAAAGAAGAAACAAAATCCCAACGGTAAATTCGACAAATATCACTGCAACGAAGGTTCAACCTGGGAAACAACGTTAAAAGCACCTCGTACATCTTACAACCCTTATCACGTATGAAGTTTTTTTAACAGAAAATACTTCAAATTTTTGACCAAAATTTCAATTCATATAGCAAAAGTCTCTCAACTACTCGCGGTGGTGAATTCTTCCTATATAAAGGGTCGAACAACCAACCCCCTATGATGCAACCCACTTATGCTCCGTTATATAATTCATTTCCAACAAAATGCATCGCCAATTTCTACTCCCCCACTTTTTCGTTATATGCGTTGTTATCTTTGGGCTTCAATCGAGCTAGAAACCTCATCGACCTGCGAGACAGAGAGAGAGAGAGAGAGAAAGAGAGCGAGAGTGAAAGCTCAAACTGCGAGAGTGCAGGGGGCAAGCGACCGCAGGCATGTGTTACGGTTTCATAGCTAACAGCCGGCGCAGATTTAGTTTCGAGGCTTTCCCGAAAGCACCCGAGAGAGCTATCTCCCTCTCTCTCTCTCTCTCTCTCTCTCTCTCTCTCTCTCTCTCTCTCTCTCTCTCTCTGTGCCCCTCTCGCTCCCTTCTCCATTCCTGAGTGGAGGATGATGCAGAGCAACGCGCAGTGATGGTAGAGTGGCTGCGAGATGTTGGCTGCTCTCAGCATGCGCTCACTCACAGCACTGGGAAACGATAGATAGATGAACTGCCGCGGATCGCGTGACGATATCGTCGTCGCTCGCTCTCATCTCTCTATCTCTTTCTGTCTCCATCCTTCTGTCTCTTTCGCTCTTTCTCTGTCTCACTCACTCACTCGCCGGTCCGCCGGTTCTTCGCGTGAAAACTTCACGGAAGAGAAACGGAGGGGGCGCTACGGTCGGTCGCCAGGCCACGGAGACAAACTCCCAAAACTTTTCGTTCGCGCGGCAGAGACCAAACCCCTTTCTACCCCGCATGCCCCTTTATCAACCGATACCATCCTTCACCGTGCCATACCGAGCTTCCTGCTCTTTCTCTCTCTCTCTCTTGCCCTCTCTCTGTCTGTCTCCCTCTGTCTCTCCCTCTCTCCTTCTCGCTCTCTCTCTCTCTCTCTCTCTCCTTCTCTTTCTCATTCTCTTTCGCTCTCATTCCACGAGCAACGAGGAGTGAGAGGGTTGAATCTACCCCGTCTCCGCGCATTCGTAACGCGTTCCGATTCTCTATTTCCCTCCGTGGTTTAACTATATATATATATATTTCTCACCGTCGTCTTCTCGGATCTTGACTCACTCATACAATATATAGGCCGTCTCTCTTGTTTTTCCGGCTTCAAACCACCGTCCCACCTTCGTCTGACTGCTTGTTCGCCAACCGGTCTCTCGCTCTTTGCCTCTCGCACACATAAGTCCCCAGCAGAATTTCCACCCTCCTCTTCTTCTTCTTCGTCTTCTTCCTTTGCTTCACCTCGACGCCGTCTTTACGCCAGACCGTAGATATATTTCACGAGGTCTACGACTATACGACGACGATTTTCTCGTTCTTCTCAACGTGCGGCAAACCCCGCGCACGATTTTCCTCCCTCTACTATATCCATCTTCCTCCCTTTTTCTTTTCTCTCCCGTGCTCGCTCGCACATATCCAAACGTCTCGACCGTGGAACGACCTGTAATTCTCGAATTTATTCTACCGGGATATTATATTAGAATAAAGGAGCAAGAAACGTAAATTAGAATGCGTCGAAATGCTTCGTGCGAGGGGTTGCCAGGATGTACGTGAATAACCGACGGTGAGACGAGTGTACGGCGAAATATTACGAGGACATGCTAAATAGGGTTGCTTCTCCGACGATGATATACACTCGAAACAGAATTGAAATTATGACCGCATGAAATCTCGACGAGTAAGAAATTTATTTTATCAAGGGTACAAAGTTAACGGGGGTGAATGATTGTGGCGAGGTCGAGGGAAACGAATGAGGGATCAAGCATCGAAAAATCCTCCCTCGCATTTATCGTATTTCACACCGTTCGTAATTATTTTTCTTATATACATACGTATTTTCTCCTTAATTCCCGACGTAGTGCGACTTCTGTAATACAACGTATACTGCAAGGACTTAAGAAGGTTAAATAGCATTCTTGACCACCCTTGGCCCATCTCTCTCTCTCTCTTTGCCTTTTCTTGGTTCCGAAAATCAGCGTTGTTTAGAACCCGGAAACGACGACAGCTTCCGTCTCTTATTCCCAATTATCGGTTCACCACTAGCGTTTGGCTGTCAGGGATAAAATCCCTCCGTGACGACACCCGGGCATCCAGAGAAAACCGTTTAATTAGGATAATAGAATATAAAAGATACAAGAAAAAGAATCACCAGTATTGTAGCAAGGGGTGCATTTCCTTTTCTACATCTCCGTATTTTTTTTTCATTTAACGTACAAGGGGAGGATGGGAATTGTTCCGTCGTTTCGAACAGGGTGAAAAGCTGATCGAGGGAAAACAACATATACACTTGTTAATAAAGGACAAAAGAAAGGAAACGACGTCGAGACCGACTGAATTTTCTTGATTAAACGACTATACGCATAAATTAACCTCGGATATGAGAGATAAACTAAATATCGTGAGTTTACATAGGCGCTCGGTACTTTTTAAAAATATATAGCTACGAGTTTGCGTTGATAACTCACAATTATATCTTCAATGGAATTTAATCGGCTTTGCATGCCAATTAATTCATGTCGTCATTGCTACCTTCCCCTGCCCCTGCCCCCCACCACTTTTCTTCTTTTCCGGCGTTCTATTCTTGATTCGAACCAGGGGGTTGCCCGTGTGGAAATTTTTTCCGGGATATCTACGGGGCCCAGTTAATTTTCCCCAATTGTATCCGGGCCCCTGTTTGGATTCCTTTCAGGTCCAGTATAGGATTGTCCCACTTTTTAAAACGGGTCCTTTAGTGGAAATATTACCGGGGCCATACTAGGATTCCCTGATTACACCTACATTTTCCAATATCGTCTCTATAGAAATCCCGCAATTACTCTCTCTGTTCCCTGGCACTTCCCTATGTCTCCCCTGTATTTCGCTGCAATACGCAACACTCATATTTTGAAAGAAGCTCTATATATATATTTTTTATACATTTCAGCAACTTTATAACATGTTCTTATAATAAAAAATCTATAATAAAAATTCTAAAATTTTTACCATTTTACACAATGCCAACAAGATAAATTTATACATTACGTTAACGTGGTAGTTTCAATTCAACACGCTTTTTCTGGGTTTTTACAAATCTACTATTTTTATCCTTAATTTTTCACAACCTTCTTAACTATCTTTTTTTGGCGGAATCCGAACCGCCAGTATTGCTGAAAAACACTTAGAAAAATTCGTGTCGACTGCGGGGATCGAACCCGGGTCCGCTGCGCGAGAACCCAGCGCCCTATCCCCTGAGCCACTGCGCTCTTCCGAGACAAACTCATATATTAATTATATAGATAACAGTAGAAAATGCTAGCAATATTTTTTAATATCCAACTTTGAACTCATTTATACTATCTTTTGCGGTCTTAATAATAATCTATAACTATTCTTTTGCGCACCGTCCACATTCGCTACGTATTGCAGCTGTGCTTAGAGTCAAACGGAACACTTAATACTTGCGACCTGACTTTGCTTCATGTATAAGTGATAATTTTAATAAAATTTTATATGTTTTTAAGTAGTTATATTTTTTTTAAAGTCTTCTTTGAAAGAATTTCAAAGAATCGTTTTCTTTCAAATTCATTTTAAATGATGAGTGGATTGTTGAATGAACAACATATTAGCATAAAAGGCAGTTAAGGAACCAGTTACCAATTACTATTCATTCAAGTCGTCTATTATTATTTGAACCTTTATTGATATTTCTAATGAGTATACCTTAGTACATCAGATTGGGCTTTTTACTGGAAATCCTGATGAAAGCATAATTTATTTTGTTAAGGAAATCCCAAATGAACCAAACTGGGCCCACATTAGTTTGCCCGATCAAGGCCCGGTTAAACTTATTGTAAAAATTAGCCACTGCCCTGTTAGCACCTGATGGGGCCCTCCATTGGAACACCCATCAAGCCCCTGTTAATTCGTATTATGGAAACGTATGAGAGCCTGTTGAGGACCTTTGATGGCAGTACTCAGGAAATCCCTGTTAGGGATTCCACGTCGAAGCCTAAACGGGATCCGTGTATATTTTGGATATCCCGGACTATTTTCCACACGGGTGAAAACATACCCGGAGTATAAAATCACAGAATCTCACAGTGCGAATATAATTGCCATGCAAATGAGAGATCCCCGTTTTACCCCCACGCCTCTAAAGCGAAGTACCGGGACGAATTAAAAACATCTGCTACGTCGAGGGGATGAATGAAAGCTCGGGCGAAAAAACACCCTCGAAAAAAAAAGAAGAAGAATAAAAACGAATAAATGAGAATTGCTTTAATAAACCTGCGTGCGTCTCTGGTAGTGAGCTTTCCCGTCGCCCTAGACATCCTCGAAAAGTGAGGCAAGGGAGAGAGAGCACAAGGTCTTAGAAAATACGTTGACAACGTAGAATTTAATCTAAACTAATCGAATTTGCGCTACGTCTGGTATAGTAAGAAGTGGAATAGGATTATACGAAGAAAGCTGGAAGCACGAAAATAGCAATGGGGTGAGCCATTTTCAAAACGTAGACGACAGTCTTATATACCTACAGATATAAATAAATACCCCGTTAATTGTTTATATATTTTACCTAAAAGATTATATTTTCATTATCGTTTACAGGTTGTCTGTTCGACATGACAAAGCCCCTGGTGTGTATCATACCCGGTGTGTCATAAACCACCCCTATGGTGTTACATAACATACCTTCCGCCAATCTGATGGAAAAATTTAACAAATTAAGTACCGAGAATTGTCTTACAATTGAACTAAGTATTATGAATAAATTGTTTGTAAAATTCGTGGACTATTTTTCGACAAGAATTCGTAATTAAAGCTCCTGTGACAACGATACTTTCATGACTTTGGCGCAAATTGTAAAATCGCTTTTAAATCCAGACTAGTATACCTATATATATACCGTAATATCTATTAGACAAAATAAATTGATTTCGCCTTACCGGTGTTTTGCCTTTCTGTACGTTCTAACCCTCCCCCCCCCCCTCCTTCTCCTCTTCCCAACCTACCACGGCAGAGCTTTCGTCTGGATACTTCAACTTGTCTCTGGACGTCTCTCATTTCGAAGATGGAAGCAGTATAGAGAAGAGGGATGAAGATGGTAACCCCGATATAGCCCTGTGATTACGGGCATTAAGAGAAACTCGCGCGAGCATCGATTCGAAGGGCTTGAATGACGAGAACTTCGCAATACTATACCTGTGTACCGCTACAGTATATATATGTATGTATATGTATGTATATATGTGTATATATATGAGAACTATACATCTTGGTTGGTGGAGCGCGTGAGCAGAGAAAGGAGGGAGCTTGAACGGAGGAGTGGAGAGCAAGGGGGTTGTGTGCGGAGGATGAAACGTTTCCCCGTCTGGCTGTGATCCGTCAACCGGAAACGACGCAATTTGCATGAGGAATCGAGGCAAGCGACGCGGCATCTTTCGCGGACAAGTATAAGCGGCAAAGCCGCAAAAGCCATGGACGTACACTCCCTCCCCCTCCCGCCCCTAACCTCTATAATTTACAAAAAGGAACAGGCGAAAAGGTCTGCGACATTCATCGAATCCGATCGATGAAGCGTCAAATCTCGATCACTCCCGATGTATATATACGACAAGTCGACGAATCCTCTCGCGGTCTTTATTCGCTTTAACGTCGGAACGCTATCCCAATTTCATCCTCCCTCCTGACTTCTTGCGGTAAGTTGTGAATGTATATATATATAAGCATCTTCGTTTCAACGAGAAAACACTGATTCACCTCTGATAGCCTTTTTAACCGCATTTCCTCGTTCTAAAATTCATCAGCCGGCGTTTCTACCCCTTTCTCTCTATCTCTCCCTCTCGCTCTCTATCTGTATATTTCTCTATACGACACGTCAATAAATCGTTATCCGGGGTCATTAAATCAATTATAGTTATTATATCATTGTATATTTATGTTCCAATTGTTTTATTGATCTCGTAGTACCTATATATTTCCGTTTAATAATGTTAGCACTACGTTTGGCGAATTATATTTTAATTCTGTGGATAAAAGTAGCCTATCGTTTAACGGTTTTTTCATCAAGACGATACGATAAATACGAACAAATTATATTTGCTGCACTTTACGCAAGAATCATTTAGCAATTTGGTATTTTAAAGAAATTGTAATTTTTTTACGAAATTACTGCGATCTTAATAACGCGCAAAAATTGATAAATTATCCGAGAGCAATTTGTTATGGAATTAGGATAAAAAATAACCATACTATTATAATATACACGATACATAACCGAGAGCAGTTTTTATTCAGCCTTTTCTGTTTCATAGTCCTTTTATCATTGCACATACTGCCACATAGAAATCTTGAATCGCTCTCAAACGCGCTTTGATAAAAATCCATCAAATCATATTTTTTTATTAATAAAAGTTCGAGAGTGACATAAACATATTTACCGGTCATGGAGTTGCGCACTTTTCATTAATTCGTTTGTCGTCGCGACACGCGTGTTGCTATGACATCGGGACACTTCACGACTCAAAACGTTATATAGGACGTGCCATTTTCACTTATCCATGCGTATAAGTAGGAAAAATGAGGTCGTTCGAAAAAGAACTTTTCGATAAACCTTTTATCGTTCAAAGGGGAATATTTATCGTTGTGTATTTCAAACGCTCAGCATTTTTCTGCTTTATTTCGATTAACAAATTAAAACGAGACGCCCCGTATATATTCTCATTATCATTCTCATCGTGTATTTAAATTAATTTGTGGATCCAGAAAGTCGAGCATTCGAGGGAAAATGTCGATGTCCCGGCGAAGTTCGAGACCTCTTCACTGTAATATTGGTTTTCGTGCCCTCTCGCTTCTCCTCTCTCTGCCTTTTCACTTTTTTTTTCACGCCGCTCACACCACGAATGCAAATTGCAATGTCGACAGATATGATATTTATACAAAACGTTGCAATTTCACGATGAGAAAAAACATCGCGTTTTTCCTTTTTTCCCCTCTCTTCGTTAAAACTCCGCTGTTTCCTCCAGGGTGTACCAAGTAAAGAAGAAAAAAAAAGAAAACGTAGAAGAAAGAACTCCTCGGAGGGCGAATAACGCACTGAATTCGCCCTCGGGATCGATGGACAAAGAGATCGATGATTCCGGTCGCGCAAAGACCCAGATCGCGGACAAGTAAAAAGGACCGAGATTCTCTCTCGCAATGCTATACATATATATAAAGAGAGAAAGAAATAGTCGTCTTCTTCGTCGTCAAGGAAGTCGATTGACTCTCGTACAGTTATTACGGCCTTGGAGCGTCTACGAAGTCCGAGAGTACCGATACCTTTTCCTTTGATCCGTCCATCCGTCCGTCTGTCTCCCGTTCTCTCCACTCGCTCGTTCTTTTTTTTTCTCATCTTCTGATTTTTCTCATTCTACGCTCTCCGTCCCTTTTCGCCTCTCTTACCGTCGTACCTTTATCCGCCCGTATCTCATCGCTTCTCTTTATCTTCGTTTCTTTCATATCTCGTACACTTCGTCATTCTCATAGCTACCGCGCATATGAGAAAGTGCAAGGATATGAAATGGTGGAAAAAGGAACGAAGGAACGGAAGAACGTGTTGGGGGGGGGGGGGGGGGGGGGGGGTTGTAGGAGCGCGAAGGAAGAAAGAGATCTGACAAAGTTGATCTCGTTTGTGCACCTGGAATAGGAACCTGCATCGGAGAAAAAGAATCCACAAGTACGCATGAGCATATATATATATATATAGCTATTTTTCGATGTCCTTATGTGGACCTATATATATATATATATACATATGATCTACTAACTCTGCTTTTCTCTTTCTCGTTCGTCGCTTGTATCGTTCCTTGAAAATAATATAGCAATCCGGATGGCAGAGGCGCACGAGAAAATATATGAGAAGTCGTACCGTATGTGTTATATAGGTCGCACTTTTTCTCGAGCTGAGACACGTGGAATATATACGTATACATACATACATAAGACGACGTCGTGGAAAATGGACCAGGTTGGTAAAATCGACCGTGTTTGTAGCGAACAAATCACGAATCATGCCGCATTTATTATTTCGGTGACAGTGAGATCAGACGGATATTAATTGTTACGCTCTTGTGACTGAAACAGAATCGACATTGATAAATTGATTGTAACAGTGACCGCTGTTATTTCGAGTGTCTCGAATTATTTAATGTCAAGATCGTTCCATACTGTATCAGCCACTTTGCCTAGTCGGTTTTTTGAATTTGAAGAATATCCCATGAACCTAGAAATACCAAGAGTAGACAAAGTCTTGTGCTTAATTGATATTGTACAGGTCAACAATTGATGAACCGCGAACGACCATAGCGTCGGGCATTATACCGAACAAAATCTTCGACTTTACATTCAAATTCAACGAATCCTTTCGTTGAATCCTTCAACAAAAGAAGATTTATATGCATGGGGTTACGTTAAACAGGCTATTACCGAATTCCGAGTAGTGTGTTGTGTTAGAAACGTGCGGATCTTTCGAAAAGCCAGTACAATGGTGCTCGGTTTTATCGGACTGAAAGAATTTTTTTTTTCAAACCCACCAAATTGAACCACCGAAGGGTAAAAGGTACGAGAATTCTGGGAATATTATTTCATCCCCTGTACATTGTAGTCCGAATCTTTCTGAAAAAAAATCATGCTTATATATTTTAATTCGGATTCCGATGCCAATGTTTTATAAGACAAAATATTTCACTGGTCCATATTCTCCCATCGTGCTCTATATACCGTTTATACGACTACGATGACTATATGTAGTCTATACATATGTACGTAAAATCGTATATACGTACGTACCACCGGAAACTGGAAAACACCACACGAGAGAGTACCACACCTGAAAACCCTGATCCCGGCGCATATACGTCTCCAGTCACTCAAGGATGCATAGAATTTTTCTATTGGACCGAGTCGTATCGCCTGAGCAATATATACACTTTTATAGTACTTTGCCATATACTTGATATCGAATAACCATGCAAACTATAGATCACGCGCCTCTAGCCTCGTCCAAAAGGAGTTAACTAGAATCCTTACGTCTCTCTGTACAAACGAAACTCTTCGAGATTCCAGCTTGACCCAGAGAGCAAAACGATGAGTATGATAACTTATCGACACGATCTGAGTGTAATATCTGAAAGTCATGTACTCAAGCTATAAATGATCGCAAAAATGTCAAAAAACATCTGACGATATTAATCGAGGATTCGTTTAACTTATGAAATAATTATCGCAATAAATAAGTAATAGGTAATAATAATCGTCGTACTAATAATTCGTGAGCGATTTCGATAGTAAAAAATAAAATCGATCTTTTACATCGATCGATATGGAAGAACCAATAATCATCGAATGGTGTAAAATTTATAATTAAATTCCTCCCTGGACTGTTCACCACGTACGCCATTTTTTCATTTTTATTGCGTCTATCTGGTTATAATAATACCTAGATATGCGGCACAGAAGCGAAGTGTAGGTATATGGGGGAACGAGGATGAGAAGAATACGTCGGCGCGGAAGACGATAAAATATGAAAAAAGTGTATACACCCCGAGTTTCTACGATCGTTTCACCCTCTCTGCATTCCAACCCTCTCTTCCTCCCTTCCTCTCCCCCTCTTTCTATCACTCTCTCTCTCTCTTTCTCTCATTCCTTCCAGCTTGTCCTCAGCCACCCAAAGATGCATGGAATCTTTCACTTTGAGATGCATGCATGCGCTCTTGCAGGTTCTCCGCAACTGTGATACGAGGGTAGATATCATAAGCCACTATCTCTCCTGCGCACGAACATCGGCGTATCCGCAAAATATATCCCCTTTGACAAGGGAGCAAAGAGAATTCAACCGACCGTCTTTTTCGAATCGGCCCCTTTTTTATTTTTGTTGGACGAGCGATGCATCGAAAAATAAATAAATAAATAAACAAAAAAAACAATCTAAAAATTCCTAACCGCGTTTTATTTATAGCTTGTGGCTCACTTTCCGGCAGATCACTTCGAGAACCTTTTGTTAAAAGGGGGAAGAAAAAAATTACCGTAGGATTCGCACGAATTTATTTTTTTATATGCAGCTCAAGTAGCGAGAGGATCGCTGGCATCGGGCATTTTCCGCTTCGAGAATTATGATGCACGATGTGAATTATACGAGATTCATAAGCCGGCTGTTATAATCGCATCAGAACTCTCCCAGCGGAACCGACGCGGTCTCGAAAGACTAGAATTCGCAAACAATAAAAAAGCACGCATGCACATACACGGGCGCAAGCTACCAACCCCCCCCCCCCCCCCATCCCCCTCATATTTACTCTATAAAAATGTGTCCGGGCTGCACGGCGTGCGCAAGCTCGTTCAATAATCCCAACGCGGCCATCCAACTGAAAGTTCGCGGGAGAATCTCGCGAAAAGTCGAATTAAAAAAGAAAAAGATTACACCGGTAATCCTTTTCCTTCGCGACGAATGCAAGAGAATAAAATTTTTCACGGCATACCAGACACGAGAAAAGCCTGATTTGATTGCTTAATTGCAATCGCGCTTGATTAAAATTCATCGCGCGTTCGTCGATGGATACGGAGGATCCGAGAGGGAAAGGAGAAAAAAGCCTCGGATATTCGACCGACGGACTTTTTTCGTTTTTCCTGAAAAAAAAACAAGCAATCGACGAGAAGAAACATAAATGAACCGAGAAAAGAGGATGAAGAATTATGACAATTACGCAAAAAGCTTCGGTACGAAACAGTCCTGTATATAATTATCGCCATTTTGATATCTTAATGATGGATTCATCGCGTCAAATTTCTCGAAGGTCATAAAAAGCGCATCCTGATGGAGCGCGAGCGGCGGGGGAGTGAAAAACGGTGAATGAACGACGGGGATGAAAACGACGACGCGCTAAAAAAAAAGGAAAATGAGGAAGTCGAATAAAAAAAAAAAGAAAAAGCGAATCCACGACGAATTCCATTCGTGGGAAAGAGTAAAAAGAAATCGCGACAGAGTCGATGCGAGTGAGAGAGAAAGCGACCCCTCCTCGCGCGCATGATGTTCGTCGTTTGGGAACAATTTATCCTCGTCAGCGGGTCCTGGGAACGGCGAGGATTCGTCCTTTCGTTCTCGTTCACCCAGCTCCCGCTGGGCTTCATCCCCTCTGTGGATACCTTTCGCAATGGCACCGGAAAATACTCACGAAGCGACGGAGAGAGAGAGAGAGAGAGAGAGAGAGCGAAAGAGAGAGAGTGAGAGAGAGGGAAAGAGAGTGAAAGGAAGTGAGGGAAGGAGAGGAACCTACGCTGAACGGACGAACGCCGATAGCTCGTGGGTGCTTTATAGCCGGAAGTGAACTTGTCACATCGAGAATTCTAATGCGAGCGACGAAGGAAGGAGTAAAGAGGGAGAGAGGCCCGGGAGCTACAGCCGCTTTGCACCCCCGCGATTCAAACAGTGTATGTGTATGTGTATGAGCCTGTATGTGTATGAGAGGGAGAGAGAGAGGCAGTGAGAGACTGAGACGGGGTACACGACCCTTCGAGAGAGAATCCCCGCGTGTTATCGATACCTGTTGCTCCACTCCCTTAATCTCTTTATCAAGAGGAGCGAGACGAGAGAGAGAGAGAGAGAGAGAGCTTGAACGATGCAGCAGAGTGGTGAGATAGAAAGAGAGAGAGAGGGAGAGGGTGAATATCGCACGAATACCGATACCTCAACTCTACTAACGTACAGGGAAACTGGCAGTGCAAAGTAGCGAAGGAGCTAAAGCGTACTAGCCGCTGCCACTGGCTACAAGCGAGCTTGAGCTCGTAGTACGTGGCAGGGGGTATGGGGGAAACGTACCTTCGACATACCCTCTACGTGTGTATACGTCTATACATCCGCTTCGATTACCCTGCCAAATAGTGTGGGTCTTGGTTGATGCTGCGAGAGAGAAGGATCGATGCGACCGTGCACTATTCGCGTATCTCATGCATTTTCAATTCGCGTTTAGTGCCTTCGACCGTAAGTTAGCCGGGAGTGACTCGGCCACACTCGGTCTTCCCTACGTCGCTTGGGCGTGCTGCATTGCGACTAAGCTTTCCCCACCAATCGTCCGAACTCCCTGTCATCCTTCTTTCGCCGACTGTTACCTCCTTGTATATTTTCACCCTCATTCCTCCATCCGTCCATTTTTGTTCATCTTGAATTCTCCACTGTTCACGTGGTACGTCATACCACAAGTCTATGTATATAAGAACAATCCTACTCTTTACTATATTTTTGTTGTCTATAGAGATGCGAATTCCGTCCGTTCGTTGCTCTCGTTGTTATTTCCTTCCGTTATAGCTCCTTCGCTGTAAGGACGAGGTCGAGAAAGGGGTGGTTTTTCGAGACCGAAAGACATTCGATTCTCTCTCTCTCTCTCTCGTTTTCTCCTCTTCTCCTCATCCTTCCGTTCTCGACCCTTTACCTTCCGCCGTCTCTTTTATCTTCCCCGTCTGATTCTCACACCCCTAAACCACCCTCCGTCTCCATCAGTTCCGCCTCGATCTTTCTTTCTTCGTCCTCTTTGTCCGCCGCTTCTGCGGTTCGCAGACTCGCTGTGACTGCTGTTTATACGATTTTCGCTGCCCACCGATGCACAGCACTCCAAGACAGAGAACGATTGTACGAGGGGTTGGAGAAGTTGGATGAGATGCTCGTGGAGCAGTGCCCGTGGTCGAGGGAGTGCAAAGTGCCAACATGGCACACACGTAGAGTGTCGATCGATCGATAAGGGGCATGATATTAACGCGGGTGGAAGTGAATGGTCCATGACGCTTTCACGCCTATACCAATATATATATATATATGATCTTGTAACACGATATGATACATATATATACTGTATTGAAAGTTTGATGTGTCTAATACATAGTTAGGTACGTGTGAACGAGAATATTTCGTAAGATTCATTAATTTGTTAATAATCACGCTATTGATGGAGCCTCTCTCTCTTCCCCTCCCACTTTTTCACCAACCCCCGTTTACGCGTATGTACAACGTTTATTCTATGCATTATTCGATTATCCTGCGTTTATAGCACACGACACGTAATATTCTACATCCAATGACGTTTTATATATGTACACCGTGATTCGTCGTCTCTCGTGGTCGGCCCGTACGAAAGCAAACGAATCGATGTTCATAAATGAATGCACTTGCTTAATAAGGCAATATTACACATTGTGGCCGTCGTCAATCTCGATTCTCTACAAATTTAAAACCAGTATGAAAGTGCCAATCAATCAAAATTAATCATCGATTATCATTAATCTCATATTACAAAATTAAATCCGATCACGAGTCAAATGAGGATATGCCAATCAATCATGATCCAAGAATCATAAGACATATTTCATTTTTGATGTTAATTACAATGTATAATTATTTAATTCGAAGGTCTCAATGAGACTCGATTTGTGACGATACAATGTATTCTTGCCCGCGTTATTGGTACACCACGGGCTAAAGAGCCACCGGAGAGAAACCGATTCATTCGCAAACTTGATGTGTGTATTATCGGCATATACGCGTACGCTTCTAGCGTACTATGCATATGACGTATAGTGTGATTACGAGAGATTTACGTCAGGGGAGTAGGTGAAGCGCTATGATTGTCGACGAGGACTCGATATGTACAGTAGCGGACAACGGCAAACCCAAAGCGAACCCAGATTAGGACAAAAGCATGGCAACAGCTGCAATCTAGTTCTGCTATTGTTCCGTTAGTTGCGTATTCAGGTTTGAAGCGAACCTAAGCAGACGTCTTTTCAAGCAAGAATAGACCTAAATCGTAACGAGATCAGACTTTCCTTCGGCCCTAACATCTCTCTTTGGTTGATGTTCTATACAACGTAAGTTGGTACAACTCGAGTAGGTATGAATAACAGAACGAACATCGATGCGAGTCAGAATAAATGTGAGTTATGAACAAAATTTACGGTTGTGGTACTAAACGTGTCTCATCACTCCGGGACTTTGTCCTACGTGTCAACGATTAAAGAGGTCTGATAAACGAACCAGCTACATTCCTAAACAATTCAACATTTGATCGCTAAACTCTAGACATAAATTCATTAATCAACGATTACATAAAAATAGTTTATTGCGTAAATAGTTAATTGCCAAGCAAATTTATGCAAAAGTTTAATGGGCCATTCGTTGTTACGGTTTATCGACGATATGTACGAGTTCGACGAACGGAACTCCCTCTAAATGTTGCATAAATTCTTTATCGAGCAATTTGTGCCATTTTTCGTTAAGTGGGGTAATAATGGCACCCTTCTCATACGTACCCAATATTCATAACGTGCATTACCATACGCCGTTGGAAATTCGAGAAGGGCAATATCGGTCTTCTACCGATGTTGTAGGTACGTCTGGAACCGCTCTCGTAGAATCAGCCGAAGCGGAATGTGCATAATACGAGGGTGCGTGGGTCGGTACTTTGTCGAATTGGAGATGAAGGGACTCTCCGAACGTTGCGATATATATATATATATATACATGTATATATATATAGGCTCGCCACCTAGGCGTCATTCTAATCGGCCGCTGGGATGTCACCGTTTCGTCTCGACGTGTGTGAGTACGAATATCTCTCCTCCCACCCCTCGTCCATGAACGACCAGCACATAGCGCATATAGTACCAGCGAGGTCGTGGCCTCGCATTGACGATAGAGACGGTCACACACAACGGTAATGATAATCGTTGTTCCGCGGAGAATTCGATATCGATTACCGATTACTCGCGATGCTCCGATTCGGAGACATACGTATATTATGTACGTGTGTATGTGCATAGAGTCATGAGACACGCGCGAGTGGCGAGACGGGACGAGAGACAAAAGGGAGAGGAGGTCACACCACAACCATCATCGGGTACAATATGTGCGTAGGCAAAGCCAGTGGCGGTGGCTATTGCGAAAGGGCCATTTCCGTTAGTCTCGACGAATTACTCGCGCGTCTTTCATCTCGTGTGTCCCGCAGAGGCGACATTCGAATTGGAGTTTGAATGGGTAATGAGGATCATTGATAAATATTGACGTATATTACGTCATTGAGAATTTGAGTGTTCAGTCGAATTTCTAATACCTTAAGGCGCTTCGATCGAATTTCAATTAGGTTTGAATTAATTATTAGCATTTCCGTACGTTGAACATTTTTCCGAAAAACTTTTATTATGATCCGACACCCTAACTTTATACCTATCAAACCCTAACCATGTCGTATGCGGGCACGGGCAAAATATGAAAAATTAAGGAGAGGATTTGATTAAGAAAAATTCGTTGCTAACAAAATGATTACAAGTTTCGTCATAATTTCAAATATTAATGTTGAATAGCCATAGGACAACCCGATGGCCGTTTATACATTTTTAGGAAAAGTATAAACCTTATAAACTTTATAAAAGTATAAAAAGTATAAATAAAGTATATAAAAGTATAAAAGTACAAGTGGGAGTAGGAGGGACATTTGTTTTGAGGAAAGTGATTGGTCGCACGGGATTAACTCATTGGAAGTTACGCTGTATTACAGTATTATTATAACTGTTATCGAGAAAAATATGGAATAACTGGGTAACGACAGTTTCTAAAAAATATATAACTGTTTTCGGGTGTTTATTCGAGTGTTAAAGCGCCATTTCTCTGAGGGTTCGCACAATTATAATTTGAGAGTAGTTATAACAGTTGGGTTTAAAATTTGCCACTGATTGTACAAATCCTTCCGTGATTATTTCGTAAATACAGAAATTCTTCGCCAAAACGCAAAAAAATCGTAAAATTTTTAATTTTTTTTTTTTAATAAAATACGAGAGTACATCGCAGCCAAGTCTGCGGTAGTTCCCTACCCTGTACGTGCAATATTTTATATGTATGAGTTCAGTGTTGAATTCGCTCTGGTGAAAACCACCAACGCCGCGAATTCAGCCGCATATGCTTATACCATATACACACGTCTATTATTGCTCGAGCTGCAAATACTTTCACTCCCTCCCTCTCACTCTCTCTCTCTCTCTCCCGCCCACCTCCTTTTTGCCACCACCGTTAAGCCAGGAGAAAAGAGAATGAGAGAACCTCGAGCGAGGCACGCAGGCCAGAGACCTAAAAAGCCGCGTAAATGCTCTCGCCCTGGCCGCGCGGGTGCGGTAAAACGATGCGAGGGCGCGATCTCGCTCGACGCATCTCTGTGGTTCTCTCGGTTCATGTCTATATATATATATATGTATATATGTATAAATTATATAGATATGCACACATAGTAAAACATACGTATGCCTGGTTGCAAAAAGGAAAGAATATGTGTTTGAGGATTTGCACGAAGCTCATATAACCACGTGAACACCCAGGATCCATACGTACATATATATAATATGCATACATCGTACGCATAATACGCGCGGAGCTTAATTACCGCGTTTAAACATGTATTTTGTTGAATTCCAAAAGCCGGCGCGCCTCACACTCGTTCATTCGCTCTTTCACTGTCCTAATAAACATGCCTATACACACACGTACCATAATTCCAATTACAGTCGAACTTCCAATAAATTAACCTCTCCGAATGTTAATTGCTTTCGTTTACCGACAAACGTTACGTCGCAAAAATTAAAAATCCCTTCTCGAGAGGTAACCCCATGGAGTTTCCATATGTACCTACCTACCATGGATAACGGTTCGAGGTCCAACGATGCGTTTAGGATACCGTGGAAATTTGTAAATGGCGACGCACCAGAGAAACTCGACTTAACGAAAATCGTAATTTCGTCATTATTGGAAAATTTACTGCGTTTATATATGTAAATAGAAAGATATGTGTATGTACGTGTTGCGTGTAACGTATATGAGGGATATGGTTTGTAACGTGCATACATCAACGTATTGTAATGATACGAAAGAGGGGTGGTTAGAGGGGTGGTTGGAGGGGGAGGGGGGATTTGAACCTCGACGTGTTCTGCACGTCCTATCTGTCGCATTCGTCACAGTCACCTCACCGACATTCTATCCCCACCTTCCCCCTTTTCCACCCCATTTCGCTCTTTCCGCGTACGACTATCCATCTCTCTCACAGGTAATGAGTATCGTTGTTGGTGAATTTAACCACGCTACCGGCAACAGCACCGCCAGTGTGCATTACGAGATGAAATTTGCCACGAGATAGGCATCTCTGTTTGCACATATTATCATTATCTTTTCATTACAATAATTATAATTATAATAATAATAATTATTATTATTATAGACGTAACTTTTGTGTTTGTTGTTCTTGTTGTTGTAGTTCGGTCGTGGGCATTCTATATTCTATATTGTATATTACCAAAAAATTATCTTTAACATCTGAAAACTCACATTTTCTATTTAGATTGAAATTAAACTTTTTATCACGTTCTCGCCGAACTTGACAAAGTAATAACAACAACAAAAACAACGGCAACAACAACAAGAACAATAGCAATAATAATAATAATTATTATTATTGCTATTTCTACGATTACTGCTGCGGCGGTTGTTGTTGTTATTATTGTTGTAACGAGGAAAATTATTATTGATTTACTGGGAACATTTTGAAAACAGCTCGTGATTGAGTCACCATTTATGATACATTTCGGGTTCGCACTCCTGATCACGCGATTTTATCCAGCTCGAAACATCCATCGTAAAAAGTGAAAAATAATTAGTGAGTTCCGCTCCGGTGATTTATGAATTTTGCAGCATTTCCTTCCGGTGATTTTATAAAATCGGCGTGGCTCACGAGCCGCGCACAATCGAGATTCTCCCGAGCATATTTCGCCAACGAAATACCGTTTTCTCGTTATTTATTTATTTTTCCCACTTTTTTTTCATGCGAAAGCACTTTCGCATGGCCCAACGCGTGTCGTATATACCGATTACGCGAAAGCTTAAAATCACGATGAAAATCTACCGGCGATTTCGGATTACCGCGACGCTTCAATGCGAATCATTCTTAATACACGGAATATTTGCGTCGAGAGCTGCAATCACTCCAATTCGCACAATTGACCGGTGGATGAAATTGGAAAGTGAACGAGGATGAATATATATGTACATGTATATCCATATATATATTTACATATAAATATATATATATATCTATATGTGTGTGTGTGTATGTATGTGTGTATATACATACGAGTATATTTGCATGTACATGTAGAGAAATGGAAAGGGGAGGAAGAAGAGATGAATAGATAGAGAAGTGGCCGAGGCTCGAAAACTATGGGTGAACTAATGACGGATATAAATTGCTGTTGGGCCACGGCGAAAGAGCGAGTGAGAGAGAGAGAGAGAGGTAGAACGGAAGCCTAGGATTCAGATATCGATTCTCAATTACGCGTACTGTGCATATCCGCATTCCCTCTAGTGTACAGCCTCCTCGCGATCTTTTCTCTCGCTCCCGATAGAGCGTTCCATACATGTCCCTCTCTGCTAACCCCCTAGCTCCCCCCCCCCTCCCCCCATACACCTCCTACCTCTTCCCTCTTCCCTCAGTCGCGGCTCTGTTAGAGTTACAGTGCAAATATTCAAATATCTACCGCGGTGGCTGCACAGCTTCGACCCAGGAAACGGAACGAGTTATTGTAGCACGCTGAGAGATAGGAGAGAGAAGAGAGAGAACAAACTACAGTACGACGTCTCTCCCGTCGAGTTCTGATCAACGGTCGCACACGTGAGTCGAAAAGAATAAACGATTGTTCGATTTGTGACCAATTAGAAGAAAAAAACAATATATATATATATACATATTTAATTAAGATTTGAACGATTTTGATATTTTGTATTTCAGACATTTCGTTTCGGGGACGAACGATCGAGAGATACGTCGTTTTGTCTTTGATATTAAAATCATGAGAGAAAAAAAGCAAATTAATGTTATTTTATGAGAAACGTAATTGTTCGTACATGTACTCGAATCTGACAATGTCATTCGACAAAAACAATCTGTGAATACAAGGAATTGAAAATAACTAAAAGCTTGTTATAAATTTTTTAAAACGTACCTCCAATTTATTCATACGAGTGAGAGCGTGTTATTTTACTTAATTTAGCATAGAAAGCAAAATATCGGCCCTATCGGGAGACGTCATCGGCTATTCGGCCGGAAATCGAAGCACTGAATAAAAAATGACAATATCGCCGACCCAAATAACCCCATTTCGCGTTATCGTTATAACACATTGGCTCACGTTTACACCAACAGTACGACGGGATTCGTTGACCAAAAGCGTGATCTATATTATACCGAATATCGCGTAAAAAATATTTTATAATCAGACCGTAAATAACACAAGCATTACCGATTTTCAATAATTTGTTACATCTCTTAGGCATGCGCAGATTTAATTAAAAAAATCTCATCTGTCTCGTTATAATATTTGATTATCGTCGAAGACCAAGAAATTAATATAATTTACATATTCCAATTTTTCATACAAACTGTTTAATTTTCTTAAATTAATGACACGTATATTTTTTTCGATATAATTAATTTTGCCAATCGTTTGAAGATACGTGTCAGTCGTGATCACGATTTTTTAGTGACTTCATGGATCTTGTACTGTACCTGAAAACGCTCGAGCTTCATTTACGAAGCAGCTCGTATCGTGTACTATAGTGATTGATGTAGTGTCTATATATATATATACACATAGTTCGTAACCACCGATGCACTCTCTCCTATTGCACCATCGACAAAATGACATACGCGAGCGCGTTATGGGTGAAATTATTGCAAATTTACATCTCCACCTGTCAAACGCTTTATCGATACTAACTTTGCGCGTATCTACATACATACATACACCCCCCCCCCCCCCCCCCCACCCACCCACACATATATATATAATGCAATATGTATACATAAGCAAATAACTTTATTCATAATACCTAAGGATACGCGTGGATATTTCTATGCGTCAGAGATTTCGATATCGATCACGAGTCAGTGCGATTATCTGTTGCACTCACTCGCTTTGGTATCGTTCGATGGCCGACGAGCGAGGACTCATTTAAATATCAACAAGGTGTTACGATGATTGTAAATTCGGATTCGACGACGGACGAGGTAACCTCGAGAGCCGGCCAGTGTGATAACGAATCGCTGCCGTTTGGTCGATCGTTGCATCGTCGAAAGCATTCTCATGGTAGGGGAGAACGGGGTAAGTTGGGTCACCGGGTCAGTTTTGATATAAAATCGAGGCTCGAGTGGAACACGTTGTCACGCTTAAAACGAACTCACGAGCGAATCGTTGTTGTGTTTTTTTAAAAATATTTTTATTTTATTTTTATCAATATGTCAATCGTTGGACATATATCACCATCGATCAGGCACCAGTTTTTCATTCCGATATGATATTGTTACGTCTAACGTGAAATCGTTTTTTATTATTAATTCGAACGAACGATTGGCTCATATTGCCCCGTTCTTCCGGCAATTTTATATTCTCCCATCTCTCCGGATCGTTCACCATCCATACATAGGAGCGAATTGGCAAAGCGTTATCGAGATCTAAATCAAATCGATGCGGTATATGACGGTGAATCTCCGCTCCGGGTTGATCGAGAGTCGTTTTTCGGTCAAATGATTATTACGGTAATACCATAGATTTCGTACCGAACCGCAAACCCTCCATTCCCATTTTACATATACGATAGTTATATATCGAACGAATGTTATGTAAACAGGAGTAACGTGAAATAAGCACGCTAGAACGATCATATAGTGTAAAAGCGTCGACGCTTTCCACAGCTCGGTTGGTGCACGCGTGACGACGCACGAGTGTGTGCGGGCCCGTAGGTATCCTACATATATACATATATACGTTCCATGCGTGCTCTAGAAATTTTGAAATCATCGATAGTCCTTTTACGGCAGTATGGAGCCTATTATCGCGTCACGTTCGCGTGCTTCTTCCCTCTCCCTCTTCCACCCCTGATCCACATTCGTTGGATATACATATGCGCGGAGAGAATTCCAGCACGCACAACAATGAATTCCGCAGCCGCACAGCCGCTAAATGGTTGAACAACAACATAGACATCATATATATGTGTGTATATATATATTCACATATATATGTAGGTATACTCCAGACCACTGGTCAACCAAAGCTATCGATACAGCACTACATACTCCAGTATATGTTAGGTATTTACCGTGTGGTCTCACGCTCGTTCTCCCTCTCTCCCTCTTACACGATCACGAGAGTGTCCCACGCAGATCATACTCTCTCTCTCTCTCTCTCTCTCTCTCTCTCTCTCTCTCTCTCTCTATCCTACGGTTGGTTTGACAGCGTGGGCCAACGCGAGTGTGACAGTATGTGTTTGCTATCGGCAAAATTGTAACGGTCATAAATCATACGCCGGAGCATAATCGGCTCGTGAGATCGCGCCATCTCGCTCGCTCGATATCGATCCAACCCAATTACAAACTCACCCCGCTCGTTGTATAGACGTATCTTGTATGTAAAATATATATAAACGTATACGTATTGGCAGTTGCGCGTGTTACATCTATATATATATATATATCTATATATCTATATATCTATGTATGTATATATATATGTATATATAGATATATAGTATAAGCGCGTAACTGGCAATATGAACGCGCTTCGTCCGTTATACTTCGGTCACGCTTGGGTTTCGTAACCGTTGCCCCTACATCTCGGTACACCTTCCAAATCATCCCTCTCGCTCCCATCGTCGTTCACTACGGCGAACCTATATTTCGTAGGGCTTGCATATATATATATATGTATAACTAGTAGTACCGTTGCTACATACCGACAACGAATTCCGTCCCGGGAAATAGCTAAGCGGCTATCCATTACGCGAAGTACATTATTCACTTAACACCGACACGCGACGCACACGTAGGAACGAAGTACGAGAGACAGGCGTACACAGGTAGAGAGACGAGAAACCGACCGGTTGTGTACCGAGCGAAATACTCGTTGTGCGGTACGGAGATGCGCTCGATGATGATGACGGTACTGGTACAAAATTGTTGGGGTAGAGGGGGTTAACTTCGTTGCGTTGGTGAAGTGTATTTTATAATATACGATATACGTGTGTATGGATGCTAAATAGACTGTGCCCATATCCAAATATGTATAGTATGTGAGATACGCTTATAGTACATACGCGTATGTATAAAATAGACGTATATATACGAATTTACTTTATATTCCGTTTGCCCCTGTACGCTACATCGCCCTCTCATACAGTATGCCATACCCTCGGGGACCATCCATTAGGCAAATTAATAATTATATATATTATTCGGCTCGAAACAGCCCACGTCGTCCTTCCTTCTACCATCTCGCTCGTAAATACGCGCGTACTGCGATGAAATGATTACGAATTTCCACGATTATTATAAACTAGGCCGACGACCGACAGGATTGTCGAGAATTGGTTTAGATGGTTTTGAGAAAGTTGACGGAATTTATTTGTTAACGTATTCGAGAATGCGAGACCATCCGTTATGGAGATTCGTTCGACTCTGGGTCCCAGAGATTTTCTAGGACGATCGTTTAACGTAGGTTGAAAGTAATCGAATATCGATTTTTTTTCTAAGACGATGATCTCGATAGGATCTTCGTAATTAGTAGAAATTTGTGAGTATACGATAATACTCGAAGAATATTTATCGCGATGGTCTCTAGAAGGCCAGTCCTTGGCAAAGGGTCTTAGATCGTGCGAAGTCGCTTCTATGTATGGACCACACCTGAACGTCGATAGGGACAAACGAATGATAACAGATTGGAAAATATGACAACTCTCGTGGGAACGGGATATATGGCTGATCGCGTCGTACATAAGCTCGAGGGTGAATAGAAAATTAGATAGCGAAGTCTGCTATATTTGTATTGGAATGGAATAGCTGCTTGAGCCATCTTATTCGAAACGTATAACTCACGTAAATATGGCTCGGGTGATAGAGATTTATTTGCGTCCCATCTCGCGGCAAAGAGCACTTATCGATGTGTGCCATGGCAGCTAGGAAGCAATACGTTCGTTCGCCAGAAACGACAGCTTCATGGATAAGTCTCGGCTCTTTTTTCCCTAGGAACTTGAACAATAAGGTCATACACGACACGTATATCGGTGAGTGGTACAGCTATAATTTTTTGGTTTGTATGTAAAACACGTTTTTGGCCATTGGGAGATTTTTCGAATTTCGACTTTTTCATTATTTGGTCCATTTAGAAAACTCCGGAGTGACAGAAAAGAAACGGAAAATAAATATATTTAACGAGAACAAAGCTACCCATGTATGAAGGTAAAATAATCTACCGCGAAATTTATAAAATATTGTTTACCTCCGATCCTAATTACGCCGCGTGTTCTGTTGAAATGTTGATAATTTTTTTCTGTTTCGTGGATGGTATAAATATGCAGGTCTTATGTATCAGACTGTGATGGACCAATACTTTGAATGCGGACATTTTTCAATGTAGAACGTGTTTTTGGGTCGAATACATAAATAAACCACACGCGTCCGTCCGAACATTTTTGTCAAACCCCCCGTTATCTCTATTTAGCTAGATTTTTTTTTCAAAAACACTGATACGAGAAACCTGGCAAAGAAATTTATTTAACGAAAAAAAAGTCATACATACGCGTTAGAAAAACGTAAACGATATGTCAAAATTTGGAAAAACTATTTTTTACTTCTGAATTATTGATCCTAATTATGTGCTGATGCAATACCGCCAAGCTGGTCCGCAAAGCTCGTAACATTTGCCAGCATTTTCCGTTGCGGTTTTGGCCTGGCCGTATATATAAAACGAGATGAAGGAGTGCTATGTCGTTTTATCGATATCGAGTTTCGTAGCCCAAGCGGAGAATGGTATGTTGGAAGAAAGAGAGAACTGGCCGAGCGAGTCGTATAGCACGGGTCGCTCGCGAGCTTCGACAAAAGGCGAGAGACGATAAGTTACAAACGAGACCCACGGTAACGCTTAATTGCACGTACAATAGGCACGGCCGTACATCATTCTACCCCGAAGTAGAGAAGAGGACAGAGAGAACGAGCGACAGAGAGAAAGAGAGATGGAGAGAGAGAGAGAGAGAGAGAGAGAGAGAGAGAGAGAGCGTCGTAAGTACTTTATCGGATTCGAACACGTATATAACGTATATGTATCCAAGGCACACCGGGAACGGAGGAAAGCCTAATAATCGCCTCGCGGATTCTGACAGCGCGGAGAGCGAGAGCGTGCAAGTCCTACCGTTGTACCATTATGTATACGCTTCGAGCCAAGAGCGTGTAATCACAATTGTTGTTCCTCCTCGTCCTCCATTCCTTGTATCAAACCTCCACCCCCCTCCCCCACCACCTCGCCACCTATGAGTCTCGAGAATTCGATATCGATTAGCGATTACGCGTGACTAAACCGTTATGTCCTACGCGACTTCCATGACCATGCGCGTGTTCGCGAGCCCATCACTAATCCGCGTGTGTGCCACCGATGCTAATACCAAATTCGCATCGAGCCCCGATCGAGAACTGTGGTGAACATTTCGAAAGACACCGAAATACCGATTCTCGTCGATTCGATCGATACGGCCGCTTTCTATTTCGAGCAAATCGGAACGCGATTGTTAGATCGTGGGTGTAAAAGATGATACGTCGATGGTGATACGAGGAACGTAACTGTGTTCTAGAAATGAGAGTAAATAATTTGGGAACAAATTATTCGGTCGATCGTAAAGTGAAGAAAATACGTAGATTTTTATCGAATATTATTCGTCCATCATAAAAATATGAAAATACGTAGACTTTTGTGCCTCGGGGTAGTTTGTCGCAGGTGTTACAAACTTATAATTTAGCACCGGGTTATTACGATTTCTCGCACCGCTAGTCACACAGCCACTCGTAGCGTCACTCGCGCAATCGTTTGTGTCGCGACTCGCCCAGCTACTCGCGGAACCATCGACGCAATCACTCAGGCACTTACGAATTCTCAACCGCAGTCACTCAAATAATATCCTAAAGTAGACCGTACGACTGAGTAACCGAGCGAGTGTAAATGGACATTCGAGTATTCGTGAGTGGACGCGAATGAGTGTAAACAACAATGAATAGCTATGAGTAGCTTTTGGTAAGCTTGAGTGGCTCCGAGTGGCCGTGAGATTGTCCAGTGGCCTTGTACTTTATTATTATGTAGATTAACGGACTTTGCCTAAGCCAGCTCGTATATTGAGAATGGAAAAAGGGGGTAAGAGCGAGCGTGAGACAGAGGAAAATAGACTTTCGAGGATACATATACCATGCACCATGAATATATATATATATATGCGTATATGTATATTGGACGAGAGCGAGGCTCCAGTTTCGTTGCTCTATATGGTACTCGCTTAGCGGCTTTTCTACGCTCGACGAGAGAGCACCACGAGCCCGCGGGCGAGCAAGCAGAGCGAGAGATGTATCCTTACGCTTGGTCTGTGAACGAGAGTGAGGTAAGCGAGAGCGAAAAAAAAAATGAAGGAAAAAAGAAACGGGCTGCAAACCCATCCACGGAGCCCCGACGTTTACGAGAACAACGCGCGGAGGAGACCAACACAGGGATGGAATGGAGCGGATAGGCAAGCAGAAGAGAAAGAGAGAGAGAGAGCCACGAAGAATATGTATGTACATGTATATATCTATTTATATATATACATGGATAGATATATATATAAGGATATATATCGTGTGCCCAGACAGTAATGTCCCTTAAGCATGCAACGAAAGTATATAAATAAGGTTTACCCGTTCTTTTTATCATCCCTCTCTCTTTCTCTTTCTCTCTCTCTCTCTCCCTCCTTCCCTTTCTCTCCCGCGCACTTATTCGCTCTCTATCCTCTCCCCATTCAGAATGAAAAGCAAAAAAAAATCCCTGCAACGTGGCAGTGCGGAGTAAAAAAAGAAAAAAATAAGCGGAAACATTTGCAACGCTCGTGCCAATTTTTTAGCCCGAAAATACTCGTCTCTACCATAGCTTCCATATACCAAAGCGGGGTGGTAGAGAGTTCACGCTTCAATTGCTCTAACCCAATTAAAAAAATATAAATACTTTTTTCGTCCCTGATGAATTTACTCCCCTCTCCCCCATTTACCCCACCACCCTCTCTCTTTCTCTCTCTTTTTCTGTCACCATCACGATGACTGCTCACGTATGAATGAAATTAAATCCTTCATTGTTAAAATTCAATGCTGACATGTATATGAGAATCGTCGACGGAAAGAGGATGGCGCGCAATGAAAAAAGTGTTTAAAAAGTGAATACGTTTCACGAAAAGAATACACTATAAAAATTGAAGAGACCAGTGGTATATAAATATATCACAATCTACCGTGATATTTTACATTATAAAGTGTAATGAATTTTACGCGCATTTAACGAAGTCGTTTTAATGCACTAAAGTAATTGATGAAAATAGGGGTTAACGAATGGCTCCATGAATAAGTAATCGATTTTTAATGCACTATTACGAATTAATGGAACAATTACAAACTAATTGTCGAGAAAATCGGTATTCGAACAATATGGCCTGTAGTTGTTACTCTCGAAACATATCGTTACGTCGAAGGGAAAAACTTATATAGATATATATGATAGTTTACACCGAAAGTGCAACACCTAGTGAAACTAGCAATATCGTCGTTCCTTTTACGTCTCTTAGTTGACATTGTTATTCCCGCGTCTTCGATACCTACGCTAACGACGAAGATAAAAAAATGTCACCCTTTGTCCTTCGCAAGCGTCCATCCCCCAATAGAATTCCACAGCCTTACGACGCATACCTTGCCCCATTATAATATTCAACGTGTATACAAACAATTCTATACGCGGAGAGAAAAGGAGAAGACCCAAAGAGTATCATCAATCACAAGGAAGACAAAAAGGAGACGTATAGTTCGACGAGACGAATGCGCCTGAGCTGCGCGGACACAAAAGCGAGAACTATCCGATTCAAATATGTACCTAATGTTTTGGCCGAAATTATGGGATTCGGGGTAGTGTTTGGAAATAATTGGTTGATTGGCTTGATATTATTTACGGTATACCGGTTGATTTGGGTAATTAGGTCGATCATATCGATTCGTAAACGCAAATAAATACGCGCATGTCAACGGACTCCAGGTTGATACCAAGGTAACTCCTATTTAGCCTCCAGCTGCCGTCCCAATTACCAGACCGGTCTAACTTTTACAATATCGATTAACGAGAAATACGATAAATTCCCAATTTACGCGCATAATTTTCATAAACGTTCGGAAATAATTGATAATTTGATTTATAACACAGGTCGACGATTCGACCGCGGAAATAATATCGCGATATTCCGTTCTGAAAGGATGCTTCAATTTTTCCATTCCAGCCTCGGACATAAAACGGAACGCATGATTGACATTATTTTCAGACCTTTACAACGAAGTCATTGTCGACCTGGACCTAGAGTGTGATTAAAAGTCGAGAACCAAGTTTTCGACGACACGCATCCCCTAAACATCGTTACCCCCTGTTCGCGTCTCGACGGTTTTTCTCATCTTGACTTATTTTACCCATTTAGCGTGACCTCGGGACATCAAATACGAGCCAACACGGGAAAGAACACATTCTTTATCTCTTTGTGAGGGTGAAAAATCTCCGTATAGAAAAAGTGAACATACCCGTACAAAAAAACTGATTGAATTATGAGTGACGTTGCGCCAGGACTAACGCGGCGACGTTATGTAAAATATTCGTAGTGAGAACAAGGTAAAGCAGTTCTAATCAGACTTCAAACGTGAATGAAAATAGAAGTTTGTTAATGGAAGAAAGATCCAATTACGTATCGAGAGTAGTAGATGATCGAGACTTTTCTGTACCAATCGACACGGTCTTTTCCTTTGCACAGCCGAAAATACGTTTCCTTACGTCACTATTTTCATTTCACTCGGAAACGAGAGTAAGGTCGTCCGAAGTTAGATGGCGTTAAACGGATTAAATCCTAGGGCTGCGAAGCTGCTCGAATGGCCTTCAATTTTATATCGCGACCGAACCGACGGACCCCGCAATCCGACTTACGCCATTCTTCCCTCCATAACTTTTTACCCTCTTCAGATTTCACCCCTTATCTTCAATCTTCGAAACGACCGAATATATTGTCATTTTTTCTCGACATTTTGAATTTTTATAGCCATACGTTGGGTTTTACAACGTAGTGAAAAGTGAGAGATTTGAGCCCACCATTGGTGACATTAACCTCGCGAAACTCGTTAATGTTTCCCTCGAAATAAACTCCGGAATAAATTGTCGAATTGTAACGATTATTATAATGAAATCGTGCTTTCCAGGGTGCGGGTCGGTACGGGCTGGAAGTACCGGTTATCGCATTGCGTTTCTCCATTTCACGAGTAAAAGGGAGAGAAAGAGGAGGAGGGATTGAGTAGCGAGAAAACCCGATCGCAAAATACCAGAGGGATGCTATATCCTCTCCCCCCTGCCCTCTTTCGCTCTCCCTCTCTGTCTCTGTATCTCCCCGGAGCCCGGGAGATCGAGACCCACTCCCGGTTACTTCTCTCACGGTAACGGTATCTCCGTGTGTACTTATTTTCCTAATCGAAATTCACCGTGTCACGTACGTGATCGGAATCCCCGAATTCCGTTGTATAATTTGCCGGATAGACGCCGCGCCGTTCTACCGTTCCGTTCGCGGGGCGATGCCGATGGGAAAATCTTTACGCGCGTTTCGCCGTCGTGAGCGCGAGGTGATCCAGTCTGTCTCTTTCTCTCTCTCTCTCTCTCTCTCTCTCTGTATGTGTGTGTGTGTGTGTATGTATGTGCTCGCAAAGCCGATAGTCGGAGAGAGGCGCCGAGAATGAGCTAGAGAGAGAAAGAAGTTTAGAGTATTGGGGGTGGATGGGCGCGAGTGTCGAACCCGAGTACATAGATAGTGGAGCTAGCTGCAGGATACACACCACCGATAGATGGTGGCTCCTGTTCGACTGGAGTGAAGTATCGAAGAGAGAGGTTGCGCGGGGGTTGGATCGCCATTGTGGGGCTCCGAGGTACCTAACGTCCGTGTGTACGTACGCGTCTATGTCGAAGAAAGGTGGAGACGGAGGGAAGTCGCACTGCACACCAGGATAGTGCCGCGCGGGGGTTTCGGATTTCCGATCGAGCCGGAGCGACCAAAAGTGCGCGCGGCGGGACGAGGTGTCGCGATAGCTACAGGTACGTGCCGTGGTTCTCGCCGTAAAACCAGCCAACCATCCCAAACGTTGGTCATAAGGGGTGGTGAAGATGCCGGAGGGGAGAGAAAGAGAAAGGGACAGTCCTATCGGTGGAAGGAAGCGCGAGAGTAGCTGCTGCTGGGTTGAGTGTTTCCCTTTTCCTCCATCCACCCGAGTCCGTACCTAACGATGGAACAATGTGGGTGAAATGCAACGAGCCCGATCGCCAGCACGATGTATGCTATATATAGATATGTACGTATAATATAAGGGTGTTGGTTTGTACACATACCGTATATACCAGATATAAAGTCGGACACAGTTATTGGCCGTGGCGACGGTGAATGGCTCGAAAAATTCATTGGATAAAAAAGAGGGATGAAAAGTGACGCCAATGTCTGGCCTCGTCGCAAATGGCCAATTATACTTTATACCATTTTTACACTGTGTACTTTGTACCCTATGTGTTCCCGTCTCAAGGCTAAGTCCTTGTAACCTGACGTGATTTCGCTGGTGTTTTCTGGGTAGGTTGTGTGTTCCTGCGAGAGAAAACCTCTCAAGGAGTCGAGTCGAGAAGTCTTCTCGAAGCACGGTGTCGCTAGGCTCGTTCCCAGGGCTTTCTTACCATTATATTGATACAAGAGGTGTATGAGCTCGCTCCAGTATATGCGGAACTCGTACATTCGTACTTTATGGGTGTTTATTACGAAGCCACGAATAGTACTAAAAGCGTAACAGCCGAGAAGATGAATTCGCAGCTACCCTTAACTTTTGCATATAAAGTCGTTCGTACCAGGGGAACTGTGGAAATCACGAAGAGAATAATCCGTAGAATTTTCCGTATGAAAATAATCGAGGAAAATTCCCTTAGGTTATCAGCACGGGGTTGGCGTGACTATAATTATCAATAAAAATGAATGTGCCTGTAATTGCGATTTTGTTACAACTATATATGCATAAAATGCAAATTCAACGTCAATAAGGACTACACAGCTGGATAATTATCAAACATTAACAGGAAATCATATTTTTTAAATCAAACAGATCTTCCATGAATCGTTAACGCGTGATAATTATAATAAATAATTTAACGATATTATCGATAAATAATTAAAACGATTGAATTTGTAGTCGATAGTGTCTTTTTCCCCGTTGTCTTTTCCCAGAGTCTAAAGCCTAGCCTGGTGAGAAAACTGAAAAATTCGTCGCGTAACCACGTAAAAGCACTTTCGCACATTCTCACGAGTTCGAGCGGCTGGGTTATTGTACACACGTCCATACACGTGTTGCCAGACAACGAATAACAATCCAATGTACACTTGCTAGATAGTTACATCGTATCTCGGCGATGTTGGTAGCGACAACTCGATGAGGCTCTCTGGAACTCGGGTGCGTTGGCGAGTTACGATGACGGTGCATTCGTAGTGGTCCAACAGAAGCGACGAGATATGTGATACATACATACACAAGCACGAATGTATAGAACTGTTTCGGGGAGGAATATTCCAGCGTGGGTCGCTGTAGTGGTTTACGCTTATATGTAGCGTCGAAGGTGGTGTTGGTTCATGTTCGAACCATTGCAATAAGCTGATATGCCACTTCTACTCCACACCGACCAGAGGAGCTTCGGAGTGAGCGAAAGAGAAAGAGCGAGGGAGAGAGGGAGAGAGAGAGAGGTAGAGAGAATTTCGTGAGCGCACAGCATCCAACACTGCAGTTGCGCACACTGTTGATCGGTATATAGATACTATGAGGAGAACCAGGAGAGCATCGGGCTATCAGGGGTTGCAGCACGTTTCGAGCTCACGTATTGGTCGGTAAGTGCTTGTACTTCGGCGAGGCATACCAGAGAGAGAAAGAGAAGACCATTTCATCGTGTACGGCGAGCTAGGGGTGAAGACAATGTGGCCGTACCCCGAGAAAGATACCTGTATCATAACACTAACGCACGCATACACATAGATATATATATGTATGTATCGTTCAGTCGTGTACACGTGTAGACGTCGAGCCAGGATGAAGACCGTCGATGTGTGCGCAGAACTCGGTGTCGAGGCGTTCCAATAAAGCACACCTACGCAAAATCGTGGCCTCCAGTGTGAGGATATCCACGCGCGAACCTATAGGTACCCATACAATGAAAGAGACGTTGGTACTCGGATGTATACACGTATATTCGTACGGATATATAGCAAGAAGGGTTGCACACCTCGAAGGCAAACGTGTACGTGTTGATACGAGTGGTTGAAACCGTTGCTCCCCGTACTCGACGACTATACGACTCGGGAAGACAATGTAGGAGAGTGCGAGGATGGACGCTCGTATTATGACGTTGTATACGCGTTGCACAGCGGTTTCGTCTATCTAACGTTACGTAATAAGGGTGGTATGCGAAAGATGCAGCAATCTCTCATCTCGTATATTTCTAGAGGACATAGGTTTGGTAACGTGGCCCAAGCTGGCAAGAGAACAAATTTTCGGTACGAATGCTCTTTCGAAGGAAGAATAACTCTGTCCGATTTCTTTAGGGAGGAGGAGTGGATGGATGGTGAATTAAGTGGTCGAAATTTGTATCGATGGATGTTAAAGTAATTTTATACTGAAACTGTCGAAGCTTTCTTAGAAATCCTCGTTTGTTCCGCAAAGCAGGAATTGCTTGAGTCCTATTGCCCTTTCGCATATATCTACTGTTAATAGAATCATACTCAAGCTGGCCATGCTATCCAATCATCTTATACCGTCAAACGGGGTTACCTTGAACAGCTTTTGGACGTTTTTTGTAGGTAACTTTTTTTAAATATCTTAAATTCTAATTTTTTTAGCTCCAATAAAACAATGTGTTCTTTGGTTGTCAAATGTATTAGAAAGTCAAGCAACCCCCCCCCCCCACTATTTTTCATACATTTTTAAAAAATGTCAAAGTAATCACGAGTATGGGATTTCTCTGACAAAGCATTAAAATGGAATTTATATCGAAGATCTCAAGCCAAATGGTTACTTTTGGCATAATTTTCTTGAAAGTAAATTATTAATGTCGATTATCGGCACCTGACGAGGGTCCAAATGTTGTTTTCCTTCAAAAAGGCTTCAATTGGAGGTTACGGAATCGGAAATTTCCCGCGCAACATGAATATCGTCATTATAATCTCGATATGTTATAAATTACGTAAATAATCTATTTTTCAATCTTTTCACCGCTGTAAACATATTTAAACCGTATTTTGACACTGTGAAAGTAGCCTCAAAAACTGTCAAATTTACCCGTAGTGTCAATGTTCTAACCCGGTTTTACGGTAGTCGGTAATGGTTAATTGTTATTTACTCCAATAAATTTTGAATATAGGTCATAATATCAAGCTTTTATACAAGCTTAATATACTTCGGCAAGGGTCTTAAGACTTTAGTTCAAACTAAAATTATAATTCACATCCGCGTTCAAGTTTCAATCCTAAGTTTGCCTCAACCTGAGTGTCAACCCATAAACAAAATTATGATTAAAGTTATATTCGGGGCACCAGTTGCCGAGTATCGTTTCCGTTCTCGATAAAAATTTCAATACCTATCATGTGAGTTTTCGATAAAGTAGGTGGTCTATTTTACCGAACTTCGAAAAGAACGTTGAACGTCGAAAAATCTTGATCCCGTTGATAAGAGCTACAGGTAGATGTACGTCGATGGGCCGTTATCACCGACCTTAACCTAAGGGTATATAATGTATACATGATATGTACATAGCACGAAGAAGTTGTGCCAAGGAGATAGCGCAAATGCATTCCAATAAGCAGAAATGCCAGAAACAGGCGCTTTTCCCGTATCTATCATCTACTTTTGAAACGATAGAACGAGGACACAACTGGCGAAGGAACAAACCAAGTCGCATAACGTGTGTACGTGTATCTATATAAATTACGTTTCCGGTGGATGAGAAAGTTTGATGCCTGCCCGTGCAGAAATTTCGTCAGGGATCTAGCTAAGATTCGCGCTAGTACCCGTACAGAAATTTCGTCAGGGATCCAGTTAGATTCGCGCTAGTATGCCCTCCTCCCAATCGGGATCTAGTCCGATATCGGATTGGATTCCAGGTACAAATGTAACGCTCGGAAACTGGATTCGAGCAGGGATCCCTGCCCGAATCCATCAATGATTCTAGCTGGATTCGAGAAGGGATCCCTGCCCGAATCCATCAATGATTCTACCTGGATTCCCAATAAAATGACGGATGAATAATGAATTGAATCTTTCAAATAAAATACGAACAACTGCCTATTCAACGAATTATTTATTAAATTGGTGCAATGTGTAATGATATTTACTATAACAAAAAATAAAAAACAACGTATAATATTATATTGTTGTTTTTTCTGTGCGAGTTTTTCGTCCATTCCAATCTTTTGAATTGAAAATCGCACTTCCAGTAGATTTTAAGACGAGGTTTTCATTTACTGGCGTCGCATCGTGAATGGTGTGACAACCAGTAAGCGCAATAAATAAATAAATTTAAGTAAGCGTAAATAAATAAATAAATTTTAGCAAACTACTAGGCGTATTTTATTTAAGAAGGATAGCAGATATTTAAAATAATGTTTAATTTTTAAATACTTGTAAAGTTGAGTCCGAAATTAGTTGATTTTAACATAATTTGTCCTTTCATTTTCTTCCTCGCGGTGAAACCATTAATAACTTTACGAGTGAAGAATTTGCGAAGAATCGTGGTTATGCTCTTCGTCAAATGATAATTTCGATCGAAAAGCGGTCGCAGCGATGCAACCTGTAAAGCATGCAAAATAGTGTAATAAGACTACGGTTGAAGGAAATATTTAAATGAGATTACGGGAGTAGAATGAATACAATTTGTCGTTTTGTGCATGATAGAATGACAATTGATAAACTGACCAACGCTTCCAGCTGGAACCAGGCCAGGTTTCAGCCAGGATCCAGCTCGAATCCAGCCAGGATCGAGCTGGAATCCAGTCAGGATCCAGCTGGAATCCACCCAGGGTCCAGCCAGGATTCAGCTCGAATCCAGCCAGGATCCAGCTGGAATCCAGTCAGGATCCAGCCAGGATCTACCTGGAATCCAGTCAGGATCCAGCCCAAGATCGAGTGCAAATATTTAAAAAAAAGTCGAGAGATTGTCAATGCCATTGTAAACGTGCTCAAACTGCTATACCGCGTTTATTCTAACGACCGATTCGCCAAACGACGCTGTTCTTTTGGTAGACAAAAGAATTGTAAAAATAACAGAAAATTTCGTTTCGGAACAATCATTAAACGATATCCAGGAATTTCGAGATGTGGGAATTGCATGCTGCCGTTTCGAATCGAACGGTAATTTTCTCTTTGGATCATATTAAATAAAAATTGTAAAATTAGCGGTTGGAATGCACCCAGATGCAGAACAATTGCGAGTTTTCGCAATACCGATGCTGCATCTTTAAATAGAAATAAAAATACAAAAAAATGTTAATTGTCACAACGACTTATTAACCCTTCATTCCCGTTTATCAATATCGAAATAGATATTTATATGTACAGCAGTGATGTAATAAAAATATTACAAAATGTTCAAGTTATCGGTGAGAAACCGCGGTGGCAATGTATGCGGAACTGCGTGCACTGATATACTCTCACGAAAGTTAGAATGTGTAGTCATGTACAAGTAAATATACAGACACAACTGTGAGAATATTTTGGTGTGTACGGTCTCTATGCCGAAAGTACGACGTAAAACCACGTGACTCCGCATATAATATCATGCCGGCCGTTGTATGTTTACAAGTGTGGTCAGGTTTAGTCGAGCTCTCTAGTGTTGATGCTATGTGCTATCCCAATTCCTGCACATTAGCCGGCATTTTACGCGTGGACTTGCTCCGATATCAACGTACCTCCTCTGATCTTTCATTGTGTGTATCAGTTTTCTTTCTTCTGCCTTTTCGTTTTTCCCAAGTGAAGTTCGTGTCTCCAATTTGTGAAATAAAATTAATTCATCTGTAAGTATTTTGAAGACATTGTTATATTTATACAAAGTGAACAGCATGATGTATAAAATAACCGCCCGTAATTTCCGTTATTTTAATCAAGCGCAGTTCAAGGCAGAAAAATGGCCGGAGAACAAGCTACCAATAAGGGCAAACAGATTGAAACGTCGGGTATGCATTGCAGATCATGCATGATTCATGTTTGTGTCTCTTTTAAGGTTTTAATTATAATTTATTTTCTTTGATTTGTAGATTCGTCGAATGACGAAGCCGAGTACAAATTTCAAGTGATACAATTTTGTAAACATCAGAAAAAACCTCTTAATGACATTGAAATTGTACCGGCATCGTGGTTGTCATGGGTCGAAACAAAAGGAAAACGCGTCATGAGATATCCATCTCCACCGTATAACGCGAAAATTTGCATGCAACTACAACGCCTAGTTGAGGCGGAAAAATATCCTTTAAACAGTTGGCCATGGTGGGAAGTCAACATAAGAGGTGGTGCAAGTAAGTATTATTCCGATAGAACTTAAAAAAATTCAATTTATTTTTATCAATTTTCTTCAAAAAAAAAAAAAAAATTCAAGCTACGCCAAGCATTTTTTATAAAATTTAAGAGATTTTACTTTCATTCAAAAATGAAGCGTAAAGTCTAGAGTCCATATACTGCGTTGCGATACACTGAGAAATTTTTCAGCTTTTTTCGTAACGTCTTTTTTTTGTATGCTATACGCCCAGTTAACTTGATTCTTTTTTCTATAAGGTATTTTTTTATGAACAAAAGAAGTCGAGTCTATTGAATGTTTATCTTAAAAACATTATATACGTTACGAAATTTAATTAAGATTTGGATTGTACAATTACTGGTTTATTTATTTGTTAATTTTTTTAAAATAAACTTTACTTTCATATAGTCTAAAAATTATGACATACATAATTTTCTAGTCTCTCGCTGTGTTCGTATATGAAGTATTTTTTTTAAATTACAGATACCTACATGAAAGCTCTCGAGCGCCTCGAGAAATTCAGAACCTCTGCGTACGCTTGTACGTCAGACACTGACGTGGATCCCAAAGAATTGTGTGATATCACTGAAGTCCAAGATGACGGGAAGTCGAAATACAGTGGTACGCTTTATTTATTTTCATATGTTATATTGCTATCAATAACATTTCTTATTTTTACGTTATTTAGAAAATCTATTGTATTAAACTCATACATTTTTTTTATTCGTTCTTGTTCCAGATCGAGATGCAGCTGATAAAAAGAATGCTTCTGTTCCGTCGAGCAACTCAGAGCCAACTGCTTCAAAACATTTCAGCAAGAAGCAAGTTCGTCCAAAAAACATACCGAAACGAACAGTCAAAGCCCGTGAAATACCAGACTCATCGTTATCGAATGAAGAGAGTCTGCGGCGAGAACCAATCGCATCATCATGTAAGAATTAGTTGAAACTTTTCATATTTATAATTTTACGAATTTATATGAGCGAGATCATAGAGATAAATAGAAAGCATAGAAACTCCCTCTCCACCAATATTTATATTTTACCATGCTTCTATTTTATTTTTATCATGTATTTTTTTAGCTGCTGACGGAAATAACAACCGCGAGCGAACAGCGTGTGAGCATACGGCAACAACAAATTTGATATCGGAGGCACAGCTCGGAGACGCTGATAAGTCGACGACCAACTTCACACCAGGTTCGTTTCATGTTCAAATTTACCGATTACACTAACGATTTTCATCTCATTGAAAATTGTATATTTCATTCATATGTTTCAGATACTCTCGTTATACTAAGAGAGCTTGAACGTCTGAGAGTAAATTTGATCGCCGCTACACAAGCGATTATAGCCGCGATCAATGATCTCGCCGACAAGCCCTCCACGACGGGAAATGTGAATCATATGGTGCAGTCTGCGAAAACAACTGTCGAGCAAGTCGACAAAGTAAATGAGCTCGATTTGCCATTTGAATCTATGGACAAATTTGAAGCGTTTGATAGCGAACTGAAAGAAGATAAGGACGGAAATCAAAGTTTCGTGAGTTTGTCATATTTTTTTTTCTTTTATCATTTGTAAATATTTTATATGAAGTTGTTTGTTAAGTGCTTCACTTCTTTATTGTTAGAAATTTTAAAAAAAGAAAACGTAAAATTTAACCAAAACACAATCAAATAGGAAGATTATTAGGGAATTACAAATAAATGATCGTTATCAATTTTTTATACATTCTGGAATGTTTTATAGATCTCATCGTTAAAGCCATTACTGGATCAAACAAACAACGTAACGAAGAGTGTGACAAACATTCTAAGGAAATTTTTTAGGCAGGAGTTAGTGCGCAGATTTACCGCTAAAAAGAAAATGCAAGGAAAGGTGTTGCTAAAAACAACGAATTTCGGATGTTGCCTGATAGGTATGTTTTGCAAGCCGTTTAAAATATTTTTTGCTGTGTTTCTATGATAGAATATTACAATTTTTCGATTTATTTACAGCTGTGTTAACAAACTTCCACACGCAGCCGGATGGAACACCGATTAACGCAGATATGGCGTTAAAAGCTACAGGAAACATCATATCAAACGCAAAAGATTGGGATGGACGCAAATAACGCCAAGCAGTCGAAAAAACAATAATACAATCGAAGTTTTTAATTTTTTAAGTTGTGCTGTACTTTAATTTTTGTTCTTGATATTTTATTATGTGATGCCCTCGGTGGTGAGCTGCCTATTCACGATGTGTCTTTGAGAACGATGGGGGTCATTGTAGACACCCTTCGTCACGCCCTTCGCTATGATAAGTCGATACCATTTGTCGATATAAGAATTGCTCGAATCAAAAGCCGATGCGAAATTAAGGCTAGAGAGATCAAATTCGTATAATAAATCTTTTTTCTCATATACCAAGAATGGGTGATTGAAAAAAAGGGATAAAATATTCACAAAATGGAGGGTGCTCGAAAGTATTCCGAAAGTTACATAACGAGTCTCTTTTTTTCCTTCGTTCGAACGCAACTTTTTAACGCTAGATATATTTCAGCGAAGGACGCGCGTCCTCATGCGTAGACAGAGAGATAGAGAGAGAAAGAGGGCGGGAAAGAAAGTCGGGGTGGGAGAGAGGGAGGGGGTGAGAGAGAAACAGGAAAAATAAAAATGTTTTGTGGAGGGATCGACTTGTGCAAACAACCCTCTTAGTCTCTCTCGTTCAGTGGCAAAGCCGGGCGCGGAAGGGAAACAAGGCCGCAGCGGGTGATTCGCGCCCGCGAATCAACGGATTTTGGCGCGAAGCGCGGAGCCCGTGCCGGAGGCACTCGAGCGACGGAAAGCTCTCTGTCGCGCATGTCTCGTCGTGGGGAAAGATTTAAGTATAGAGGCGATACAGTGGTTGGCCGACCAACCACAAGGCGAAGAATTTGATCGGAACGTTCCACAGATTCCAATTTTGTCCCTGAGCTAAAAAGAGCTACGGGGGTGTACTTTGCTTGAATGTATAGCTGAAATTGTTGCGGTTTGTCCAGGATTGTCCCCTGAGTGGGACAGATTCGAAGCATAAATCGCTGACAGGAATTTAACATTAAAAGTAAGTTTGCACTTAATCCCCTTTCTCCAGTTCGTCCAACCACCATTGCGCATTTCTACCCGATCGTCTCGCACTTACGATAATAAACCGTTATTTTACTCACGAGACAAAAACCTAAGATCCAAATCAATATTCGCACACAGTGATTCAATTATTCTGCTCAACATATGAAAATATCAATCGTAAATTCAAAAATCCAGCTGTGATCCAGCCTCGAAGTGTTGTGTTATCTATCGGCTAACCCCACCCCCGTTTTTCTTCACGAACTCATTTTTTCGTAATCGAGCTTGTCGATCACTTCGACCCGGCCAGTAACTGTATATGTCAATTCGCCCGTAGCTGGTTGTTGTCACTCTGATAAAACTGTTTGGGGGAGAAGACGGAGACAGGGCCGGGGGAGAGGTGTAAGGGACGGGAGAAGGGTCATAACAACGATACCCTCTCTTCTTGGTCGCACACGACGATAAAGCTTCGATACGAGGAAGCTCGCGGGAAAACGCGGTACTGTATGCAGAGAGTGTGGGGGTGGAAATGCCTAACGGCAAGCTTCGTAGCGGCTCGTCGCCCCAGTGGCGAGGATCCGCTTTCTCGCCCTCCCCCCTCTTTCTCTCTTTCTCGCTCTCTCTCCTTTCTCTCCCTCTCTCTCTGTCTCTTTCGGTGTTCGTCGTTTTGCCTTGTGTCCGTGTGCGCGAACGGTGGTGAACCCCGGACATCGATACAGCTCCGCCGGTACTTTGCCCCACTCTCTCTCTTTCTCATTCCCTCTTCCTCTCACTGTTTCTCTCTCTCTCTCTCTCTCTCTCTCGCGAGCCTAGCCAGTGAGAGTTCAACAGAGAGATACCCACCAATGTAACCCCCAATAGACATTCTCAACCCCCATTTAAACATCCCTTCTTTTATACCGACGTAACACGCACGCATATAATATATATCTACGCAATGGCAGAGATCGTTTACGTGTGTTACAGCTTCGCCTAGGTACCCTTAGATACTTCTCCCCTCCTCTCTCTCTCTCTTTCATCCCTCACTTTACTCCCACGTACCAAATCGTTCTTCTACCGCGTTGAGAACGACACACGCATCCCGGAGCAGGGCAATGTCCCTATGGGATCGTAATTTTCAACCCGCCTCTTCTATAATACTCTCACCGGTTGTTCTTCCTCGCAATCGAGAGAAAACCGATCGAGCACCTGTTAAAGAAGTTCCCAGAACGACTTCGCTTAGCGGATCAGTTTTTGATTTTTATTCGCTACACTCGAACCAATCGTTGATTGTCCTATTCTATACCTTCGTCCCGCTTTACAACTCGACATTTTTATTCGCGTTGCTCGAAGATCGTTGAATAATACTTTAAGCAAAGTGAACCACTTGAGATAACCGTCGGGCGAAACAATTGTAGATTTATCGTTCGGGATGATCAAATTTTTTTTATCGATCTCGTACTATAGAGCGTATCTTTACTTCTTAATGAGCTGGAAAATATTCGCGGTTTAATCGTTTTTGCTTTTAACCACCGTATAAAAAAACAGAAGCTGCATAAAATTTGTTCGAACGAAATGTTATCGTTTTGCAAATGTGGCCGTCGCGAATTGCAAAAAATTTATTGCAAAGTCATCTCGTCGCGTCATCACAGCTGATTTCAATATTGATAGACACGTTATCATTACTTTATAATTGTATCATTTGCTGCAATGCCAACGAATTATTGCTTGATTAAAAACGACGGATTAAAAACAAAATTAAAAGCTCGAACGACCAAATTGGAAAATTGGTTTGTTTGAGAAAAATAAAGATAAATATCGACAATTTTCACGAATATCCGAATAGAATCGTCAAAGACGCTCCACCGACAAACGATTCCCTTGTGCATCAAAGTATTCTCCACCCGCGGATGGCTTTGTTCAATCTAAAAGCAATTTACTTCAATTTTTGTAAACAATCAATTCGTCCATCGAAGTGAGTTTAAAATCTTTTTATTTGATTTATTTTTACGAAACAAAAATAAAAAAAAGAATTCTTTCCTCTATTGTTATCACTGTTCCGTGCAAGCGAATCGTATACTGGTTCTCGAAATATTGGTTGTAAAAAACTTTTATTCCATTGATGATCTTATTTTACGGCAATAAGTCTCGCGGTCCGATCGAAAGAAAATTTCACCACTTTCGTTCATCCTCTCGATTCCAGGTACCTTCACGAAGTATCCTCCTTTCGAACGAGAAGCAAAGACAACGAAACGCTGCTCTTGCCAAAGTCAACGTTGTGAAATAAGAGTTAAAAAAAAAGTTAATTAGCCCGGGAGAAAGCTCGATAGAAGATGAAAGAAGGGAGAGAGAGAGAGAGAGAGAGGGCGAGGGAAACTGAGAAGGAGGGACATAAAGACACACACACGCGCGATAACGATATAGATATATAGAATGAGTGTACAGGGTAAGTTATAGTAAATCGATATCCCGGCCGCGGGAGCAAGGGAATCCCACAAAGTCCCGGCACTCTCTGTACTCTCCTCCTCCTTCTCTTTACGTGTGTATGTCTCTCTCTCTCGCTTTCCCTGTATGTATGTGGGTATGTGCGTTGGCCTGAGAGGGAAACGCGAAATTTTCCCCGGCGATTTCGCTACCGTACCTTTACGCTTTTCTCGCATCCTCCACCTCGTCCTTCTCCTCTATGTCTTGGAAATCTCGATTTCCTCGCTCCTTTTCCCCCTAACGGACGAAATATTGAAACAGGCTTCCGTATAGTTGTTCAGGATCAAACTCACGCCGACCTTTCTCCCCGTTTTTTTCATCATTCCCTGTACCTCCACACCCTCACCTCGATAGATATTTTATTGGTGCCGGAACAAACCAAATTTTCCTTTCCGAATTGCGATGGGGAACCAGCCAAGAGAAGGAAAAGGAGTCTTCTCTACCTCTCTCTGTCTCTCTCTGTAAATCGCTTTCCCACCCTGTTGAAGGGTCGCGCGTTACAAGTTTTTTTTCTTCCCTCCCGCAGCATTGAATAACCGATAAAACGAGAGGCTTTTCTTTCGAGTCGAGATTGTGTGTCGAAGTGCTCTCTTTCTCCGAGTGAGGGGGAGAGCCTTTGGCGGCTGTGGCTCACGACCCACAAGGCCTACACCTTCTCTTTCGACATTTTCCACCCCTCGTAACAAAACTCTTCAAGACCGCCAAAGCGAAAGAGAAAGAGGGGATAGAGAAGCCGAGTCACGCGCAATTAGCGAGTACATAACTCAAGCTCCCCGGAATAAATCGGTCAGAGTCTCCATGCCAGAACGAGAATCGTTTCTCTCCTTTTCTTATCGGACACAAACGCCGGATGGAATTGGAGTCTCTCTCTCTCTCTCTCTCTCTCTCTCTCTCTCTCTCTCTCTCTCGTTCTATCCACCCCATTTTCACCCTCCTCTCTCTCTCTCTCTTTCTCTTTCCCTCTCAACCCCCACCCCCCTTGTGCTATATCAGAGTGGGAAAGAGAGTCGTCGTTGCGCCAACGGTGGAGTTTGCCAGTGGGCACAGAGAACGCCTGGACAAAATGGTACCTTTTCCCTCTCCTCTACCTATATTATACCTACCACCTCTATTTTCGTGGTCGACCCGGATCTCCTCGATAAGTTTGCCGGAGGCCGCGAGCGCGCCATCCGACTACGGGTCAAATCCGGAGTGTCGGGTAACTCGAACCAACACCGCGCCTCCACCTCCTTTTCTACTACCGTACGTACATCCGTTATGGTCGACCAAAGTTCCCCTGGAGCGGTCGTGTTACTACTACCGGTATCGCTTCTCGACCGCCAGCCACCTCTTACCCACCTCTTCCCCAACCCCTCCCCCACCTCGATCTACCCAACAAACCCACCGACTGCTTTCTAGGCTTTCACGAGTTTGCATTTAATATATATGCAAGGCCGTGTATGCATGTGTAGGTATATATATATATTGATATCCCCGAGCTTGTCCTCCTCGTTCCGCGAGACCCGAACAGATTGTGCCCCACTTATTAAGACCGAGGACAGGGCGTGATATAAGCGTAGATGGCACAGCTTTCGTTACTTCGATATCGGGTTACTTATATTCCTCCCTAAATCGTTTATTCGGTAATTCGACGAAAGCGTAAGTATCAACCCTCCGTCGCGATTGATAATGCTTACGCATTTCCTATTATGGACGTTATAAAAAAGAAAAGAGAATATTGATGTTCCAGAAATGGTTCCGGTCGCATACGCTTTCGTATATTTCCCTGGAGGAAATAAAATAAATTTCATAATACATATATATATATGTCTTATACATCCGGCTAGCCCGAGGCCAAAACTACTATGCACGCGATATGTATCTTGGATATATTTTATGGGGTACATCATGGAAAATATTTCGCGGAATATAGATATCGGACGTATTTTACGTCGAGGAGAGCGGGGGCAATTGCATCATGTTGTTTTTTTATCTTCGCCTCGACTTCTTCGTTTTCAAATGAAGAATAGCTTAGATCGATAAACTCGATAGTTTGATCGCGATACCTTGTTCTATTCCATCGTGTAGAGGGTGCAGTTGCCCCCATCGCAGGAGGGTGTTGTTACGTCATTTTTGTATATGATCGCGTATAAATACTTAACGAGACACCTCGACACCTCGACACCGTAGCTTTCTCTCAGTTGCGGTTCAATCACATTTTTTTGGACAATTTGGCGCGCACTAATTCCAGCGAGTGTTTATTTTCGTACAGAACGTGTCTGTTAATTTTTTAGATTAAGGAAGCACTCTCTCGTAGCGGTTTGTTTCGACTGTCTATCATTGTTATATTGTTGAATAAAATCATCGAGTAAAATCTTGTTGAGGGAGATACCGCTGTTATAGGGGTTGGATGCACTTTTGACCCAATATACGATTGAAATTGAAGCTCGCATACCCTGTTCATAATTTATTTGTGATTTTATTCGAATCATATTTTTATTCGGAAAAGAAAATTCCTGGTTCAAGATGGTCGGGTGGTAGTTGGGAAAAAGGAGTAGGTACGTCGGAGGGCAGGGAATATTTTTCATGCTGACGGGTTGGGCATACTTGCCACATGCCCACTGGGATAGATAGCGATCTAGGGATACCGGAGCACCCTGGAACGCCAGTGATTCAATTCACCCCTCGTGGAATTGACTCGAACTCAAACCCAATAATAACAGTGAGAAACAACAATTTGAGGATCGTTTCGTCGTTTTCGACTCGTGCGTTACGTGTCAACCATCTATGTGAATCTTTTCCTCAACTGTCTTACCATCGTTTATACTGAAATTTATCTCATAAATTCAGTGTTCGATATCAGCCGTTTACTTTTTCAAAAAATATAGATTAATAGAATGTCGATATTTATTGGTAACTTTTTATTGATATTTTGAAGTATGACACTTTTATTTATTTTCTTTTTCTTGTAATTCTAGACTTGTCTTGTTGTATTCTTGCTAATGGCAGTTTACGTTTGTTCTTCTTTCGACTGTTGCCGGATAAGGGAAGTCGGTGGTTGATATTGTCTGTGTTTGCTCGTGCGAAGTTCGTTCGCAACTGTCTGATTCTCTTGTTTTATTGGAAAGTTTCAGTTTCACGTTGTGTTTCATTGCGAGATTTGTCGAGGTGTTTGTGTACGTGTCAGATTCTCGTTACTTCACTTCGTGTCCGTGCATCGATGCCAGGATTTTCGGATGTTAAACAGGTGATTTCTGTACGCTAGACTTGCCAGGCTGGCTTGAATTAATATTTCAACTTGCCTATATAGGCAGCGCACGACTCAACGAAAAGTGTTTCAAATAATATTTGAATAGAGATTTTTTACAAATTTTTGGTATAAACAACAATGTAAATAAGCTTCGACCTCAAGTATTCTATTTCCAATGAAAACAAAAAATTACCAGTTTTTTCGATTTGAGGGGGGTCAAATTTTGTTTCGACCAAAAAGACTGTATAAGGGGTTGCGAAATCGGAAATTTCCCACGCAACACGAATATCACCCTTACAATCTCGGTATATAGCAATTTTCGGAAATATTCACTTTTTCGAACGTTTCACCTCGCGAACACCGTACTTTAACTTTTCGTTAAAGTAGCCCCAAAAACTATAAAAGTTAACCATAATGTCAATGTGGCCCAATGTTTTACGGTAATAAACAGATTACATTTTATTGCAGTATAGAGAATAAAATATAAAAATTATCAAAATCTCAACTGCGTTCGTTAATTAGATTATTATCTCTTACCTGTCCCTTTCCTTTTTTTTAGAACGTATACTTTATAACGATTTTTAACGAGAAATTAAATTTTTCATAATGGATATAAAAATGAAATATGAAATGACAATGAAATGAATGGATCCATTTGGTAAAATAACGAGTGTCGAATGAGCGACGATATGAACGAAAACAAAAGGGGGTTACCATCTGAAAGCGGCGTGAGATGGCCATCTCTAAATTACAACCGGCGAGATACAATATTCTATTGTTCTCGCGCTTCTCTCGCGAGGAGAAAAGTTTCCGAGCGAGGAAAGGGCATCGGCGCAACGTATCTGCTCGTATAAATCTTGCGAAACAAAATTACCACCCGAATGGTAAATTAGCGACGTGAAAGGGATGGAGAGAGAGAGAGAGAGGGGGAACAAAAAAAATATAAGGCCAGAGGGCATTCACAGCAACAAAAATTACCGGGACAACCCGTTAACGAGCCACCTTGCACCGCTACAATTATATGTCCAAACCAGAGCTCTAGTCCCTTATTGTAACCGTGAAAAAGCTGTTAATACAGTGCTTCTTAACTTTCACGAATTCCTCTACCTATATACGCGATATAAAAATAGGTACGTGAGTCTTTATCCGCGAAATGAATAATTTTTCACGAAGCTACCAAATTGTGTCCAATTTGAATTTCTTTTAGAGCAGTAGAACAAAATCTGATTTGACAATCATATCACCTTATTATTTTTCATTTTTTAATCCGTTAGTTACTTTTTTTCAAAGGGAAAATAATTAACACGATCAAAAGGGTGGAGAATAAATATTGTCTGTTCCCCATAGTCCCTGGGTATGTCATATACACCCCATATACTTCATCCCTATGAAATATAACACCTGACATATTTTCCCTTATTGTACTTATTATTATGTAGATATATATATGTGTGTGTATGTGGCATGGTGATTGCAGCATACTGCTCATCTCTGCTCTTTCTCCGACGGCGAGTGCGCAGGTGTGCTGCGCATCCCCACCAACTACAAGCGACGACCAGCGCCTGCTAGACAGAGAGAGAGAGAGAGAGGGAGGGAGAGGGAGGAAGCTAATTGTAAAATCTATATAGATATAATAAAGGTACAAGAGAAACGTCATGCACCCCTTATATGCTCCATTCCTTTCCAACAGGACACCCGGTATACTCCCCGTCGACTATTGTACACGCTGTCGTAGAATTTTTTTTCTTCTTACGTAGAGGAACCTTACTGCCAACGCCACGAAAATGCTCTGCGGTTATTTAATTGCCCGACCAGTCTCAGCACGATTTCTCCGAGCCATGAAAATTATTCACTGCACAGACAACTCGCGGGGTAATGGGGTACTGAATTTTCCCGAATAAACGATGAATAATTCACACAACACCACGAGAATTACGAATTGTCCGTATATTTGACCTTAGCAATAGTAATAATAATAATAATAGTAGTAATAATAATAATAATAATAATAATCATATTATACCGCACTTCTTGTTGTTTTCTTCTCGTTTTAATGTATACTTCGTAAGATAAGAAATAATAATAATACAATAAAACAGGACATAATAATTAATGTATAAAAAAAAGGAAACAAAAAAAATCATCACTACCATCTTTGGGAGGGAGTACGTAAGACAGGGAACACCACATTTAGTGGAAAGATTGTTGGCCGGAGGTCGAAAAGTTGAGGGATATGAGAAAGGCGGGATGTTGTTTCGAGGAACGATAGGGATGAATGTCTCGCTTAAAGTAGAGGGTGAATTGGCGTGTGGGGAATGAGCGATAATCGAGCATTTGGGAATTGTGGAACGGGACGAGGGAGAGAAGGGACGAGAGCAAACAGATTGCCACAATAGAAAAGAAATGGAGTGGTGGGAATGGGATGTCGAAAAATAAAGAAGAAAAACGTATGTAGGTTACCGAAGTGTGCGAAATATCGGGAGAAAAGTGTGTGAGAGAAAGAGAGAGACAGGGTTAATTAATACAACGATAAAGATAATTTTCTGTGTTAAATCCTTAATAACTCCCTTACTAGCCATTCTCGCTCGCGCCAAGTACAATTATCCTCGGCAAAAGCTTGTTCTCTTTTTCTTCATTTACCTTTCTCTCAATCTTGTTTTATCATTTTTTCTTTTGTTCGATTTGCGTTAAAAAACAGTCTTCGTATCAATGCACCGAGAAAGGGATGACCCGGCTCACGTATTTCCTCCGCATGTGGCTCGCACAGGGCGCCTATTATATTGCTTCTCGTCGTTCTACTTTCCTCGTACAATCGCAGGCATTCGTTTAAACGCACATAACACCGAAATTAATCGAAATAATCGACGGATAACGCCTTTATGTAAACACACATTTTCTTCTCGAGGGGATTTGAGATAACGAGACGACCTACGCTAACGCCCTCTATTTTTTATATATTTATTTATAAATATATATGTGTTTGTATGCGTGTAATCGTGCGTCGGGAGATACGTCAACGACCGAAATCGAATACTCGAGCTTCGAAACTTCTTGCCTTTTGGCTCTCGGTAAACCGTCTATCTCTGTCTCTCCCAGGCTTGTTCTAAGACTCGACGATGAGTTGTACACATAACAACTTGCACACGGACACGCGCGCACACACATACACAGACACACGCGCACGCACACACTCTCTCACAAACACATACACACCAACACGTTCATACAAAACCACGAAAAAAAAGAAACATCCATGGTCAATGTATATGTACAAATAGACGATAGATGGAACGCGATGAGGTTTTCTCAGCGCGGAGAGAGGGAAAATGGGAAAACGTTGATCCGTTTTCCCCCGGGGGACGTCATTCCGTGCTCTTTATTCCCCTCGTTCTAGCCGAAGGTCTTAAAAATTGAATTCTCGAATCTCTCTCTTTCTCTCTCTCTCCCTCTCTACCTCAAATGGTCGAAAGAACCATTGGCAATAAGAAAATACACCCGGCGTACAAAAGTGGGGGGATGTTACAGTTGTAAGTGATATCGATCTCCGCGAGAGTGCTGGAATATACGCGAGGGAAATAAAAACCGAGCGAACCGGACTTTACGGTTGTTGCAAAGATTCTTCCTCGTAGCCTATACACACACCAACGGTGAATATGAAAATCATTGGAAAACCGATCTTCTCAAATGCGACTCCTCGTGGCCTTTTTCACGAATTATAATAATGGCAGAACGAAACATACATTTTTTTTTACGTTATTTTCCCCGAGAAATTATACGTCATCTATATGTTGACGACGGTCATTGTACGAGGCAAGATAGCCATGCAACTTTCGATAATCATTGTTTTGTTCTTTCAATCCTAATAATCCTCTTGGAGAAGATCGATTTCACAATTCGAGTTACTCGACGTGACATTTGATGAATTTCAGCTGGGTGATATGAATACACGATTCGCTACATTTTTATCCCTTGAGAACGCCATTCCGCGACATCAGCGCCACCGCCTTGAGTTTCCACTTTACGGATGAAATATCGATACGAACGGTAAAGGCTTTTCGTAAAAAAGAAAAGAAATATATATATATATGTGTGTGTACACATATATATGTATATTAATGAAATGTACTAGACTCGTGCATTTCGAAAAACGTTAGCACAATTATTCTATTATTTGTAAAAATGCGAATTCCAATAACCACACATCATCATCATCATCATCATCATCATCATCTCCGTACCATCATTATCATAATGTTCATCATGCACTCTATAACTACTATATCATCAATCGTCGTCACAAGCAGCGGCAGCTTATCATTATCGTTATTATTATTATTATTATTATTATTATTATTATTATTTTGTATTATTATTAATATTAGTATAATTATGATCCTGTCCACGTTCGTTTGCTCATTTTCATCGGACGCGCGCATCTTCAAAAGATATAGATATTTATTATGATATACCTGGATTTTACGACGGCTAAGTGTTATTTAGCTATACAAGGGATAACATTAGCGATCATTTTTTTGTCTCTTACTTAAAAAAATCAATTTTTTTTTCTTTTCTCTTCTCTTTCCTCCGTTTTCAACGTCAGTCATGCTTTTTTTTTGTTTCGATTACTATTCATCGTATCTCGCCGTCATCGACTCATCAAGCGGCAGCTTTAATACACTGCACTTGGACTCGATTGCGAGTAATTGAAAAGAAACCACGGGCTGTATCGCGCGAATGGAAAAGAGTAGAACATACTTCCTTTCGGGCTTCGGAATCTTCCGATAGAAAAATAAACGATTCGAGATCATGTTAGACACTCGCTATCTCGTTTCGATTCTCGATGTTTGTTTTTTATTTTACTTTTTTTGTTCTCTCTTTAACGAGTTCTTATTTTCGATCGACGAGACTCGACGATGGAAAAATGCGAGCATCGTAGAAACGATCAACAGTCCCAGTTGAGGGGGAGGGGGGAAAAAAAAGAAAAACTCTCTCTCCGGCTTGTCCGAAATACACGAGAGAAAAGATACACAAAAGACCGTATTGAGTAAGCCACGCCACCACACGTACCGTCGTGATCTCCCCCTTCCCACTTCTGCGGACGCTTCGACGTTACGTTTTAATTAACCCGGTGGTATTTTAAGTGAAATGTCTGTCGTCGAGTTTCGCGGTGGGTTTCTACAAAAAAACCATATTAAACAAAAAAAAGTTTAATTGAAACGCGAAATACGAGCGTCGAGTGCAGAACCACCACGGCGCGAGAGAGAGAGAGAGAGAGAGAGAGAGAAAGAGAGAGAGATAGATTATAAATTTAGAACGAGAACACGGGTTCACTTTGACTGCTCTCCCGGTGCCTTTTTTTTACGACCGTCGATGCCGGAGAGGACGAAGAATAGACGACCTGTGCCTGCAGCAAAACTTCGTTTCGTCTCTCAGTAATTTTGAAAAACATTCCTATCGCCTACCTGACGAGCTCGAGCTCGAATTATACGATATTATTCTGTGTTGGTACTTAAAAAAAAAAGGAAGAACGAAAAAAAGAATACCTCAGCGATTCATCCGAGGATTGCTCACGCACTCGCTCTTTAAAAAAGAAAAATCGATCTCGATAAAGGAAATCGATGTGCTAAATTTTCTCGCCCCGGGGCTCCTACCGCCTACTGTGATACGTAAAAATGGAAAATACGACACCGAACTTTTCGCCCGACACTCTCCCCCCTTAATCACGTTCGAACGTTAGGAATACTTTGTTTTTTTTTTTTTTTTTTTTTTTTTTCCTCGTCTTCTCTTAACAGTCTTGACTGTAACGCACCGACGAACGTAGAGAAGGACATGTGATAAAGCACAAAAATCTTTTAACGATTAGATTGACACGATTCATGGTACCCGGACTTATGCGTCGTGATGACAAACGACCGCGATAACGCTTCAGTCTCTCGTAATCGTAATTATCGTCCTCGTCGTCACTCGCGAGATACTGATGTTCCTCGTCGCTATAATCATGATGATAACGACGTTCCCGACGATGATGATAATTTTCGTAGTAATTATTCTTATTGTTGCTGCTGCTGTTGTTGTTGATTTTATTATTATTGTTGTTGTTGTTGTTGTTGTTGTTGTTGTTGTTTTCGTGATTCTCGTAGAGGCGAGAATTTCGCCGATCCTGATAATGATGATTGAGATGAATGCACTTTTTGGCTCCGGAAAAGCTCGTCCGTGGCAGTGAATAAGGATTATTATTCGACGAGGATCTCGGAACGATTCCCGTTATTACGCGTCGCTTGTCGTATGGCGGTGACGAGGGCGATAAACGATATTGGGACGACGATGGGGCCATTCGAGGCCTCATTCGGGATCACCAGTTGGCCATGCCGGGTTTGTTCAGCGTCATGAAATAAATCTGACACGAACTGCCACCTTTCGCCGATGAGAAAAAGACCTGAAAAGATAATTAAATGAAAATATTATTATTACCATTTCAATATATTTCAAAGTTATGATTGAGGGGATGAGAAAACAGGAGAGAGGGGCAAAAAGCTAAAGCGTATCGTACCTTATCGTTACGTTCACAGAGGAACTTGAGCCGTTGAGCTTTCTTGTGCATAAATACACCGTCCAGATGACCACTCTCGACACTTCGTATCTCGATTGCTTTATTACCCCAGCCCATTATTTGTCCGGTGCCGATGTAAGCCACGCTCGTTGGCATTTCGCCCCATTGCAATACCATCGTTTTGGAGACACGACCGTACGTATTAACGTAAACGCCCTCGTTGTCGTAACACAGCAAAAGTTGCATTCCATTGCTGTTTGGCAGAGTGACGATGCAATGAGGACATATGGGTCCCTGAGTCTGTTGATATTCAAATTTATGACACGAGCCATTGATCTTTTGTTCCAAATATCGAACATTTGTTTTTTTTAGGGAAATCCACTACGAGCTTGTTAAAGAATCGTCGCTTCATAGAATTTCGAAAATTGTTGGAAATATACAAGTTTTTGTACAACGAGTGCGGAAGTTCGTAGCTAATGGCACAGCAACTCGAAGTTTTGCGAACTTGGAAAGCGTTCGTCTCAAAGGGGCGTTTTCTAACTGATTGTGAGTGACTTTATAACTCGGTACATTCCAATCCAGTTCTCTATAGAGCTTGACAAGATTTTTGTAGAAACCATTTCGTCTTTGCGTATAATTTCTCAGATTCATCAACTACTTTTGGAAATTTTGATAGAAATCGAAAAACTGTTTTCAATCGGAAATATTTAATTTTATTTTCGTAATAAAGGACAGCAGAAAAAATACTGTTTTTTTCTGCAATTACAGTGGATTTCCCGTAACATACTTTTCTTGTCGGACACTTACGTGCTTGGGTAAATAAATGTCGTAAACAGTGGCAGTGTCGAGATCGACGGCGTGGAAACCATCGGCACTTCCGTATATAACTTTCAATCGGGAGCCCTCTTCGACCGTAAGATCGACGAGTAACGGTCTGTGCGCAAGTTCACCAAAGGACTTGAAAGCCATGAATTTGTGGTAAGGTTTCGGCGCCCAGGCGTAAATCTCGATCGAGTCCTTCAGTGCTATAACGAGAAACTTTATTCTCTCGTATTTGACTATCTTAAAGTGCACAGCTCCTTGCAAATCACCGACGTTTATCCAACCGTTGCGCCTCTCGACTTGCTGCAAAGATACGTAACGAAAGTAAAAAAAAAATGTGGTAAAAAAAGTTTGTCGTTGAGACGGTAGAACGAGAAAATCTAATTTTCACTCGGTAATTCAAGAAGAACAAGCATACAGTAAGAAAGATCTGGTGTATTAAAAACTTGACGTGATTTAAAAAATAAAAAAGTAATTTTTATTATAAACCATCGTTATTTTCCACGAAAACGATTCAAAAGTTCCAAATATACCGAAGTACAGACAATTCTTATTCGTTCAACTATGAAAAAAAAGGATTAGAATGGAATCAGTTTTATAAAGGACTCACGTCACTGTGACCGTCTGTACGTAGAATCTTGCTCTTCAGCCACGACAGGTAATAGACTCTGACACGATTTTTCTTGCCACTTATCGTGACAAGGATATTCTGTCCCTCGAGTACTTCCATCTGTTGAAATCGTCGTCTGCTTATCAGTTGATATACCTTGCCCTGTCCACTTCTATCGAGCAGCATCAGACCATTTTCCGTTCCAATTAGAAGATTCACACCTGTGTACATAATCGACATGCCGACAAACATTTGCATTTAGATGGATCGCTTATTTCGGAACACTGACCGGAGGTGAAACATGGCTTTGAAGCCTCGAGAATACAATGGTTAGACCCAATGGATAATATCTGTGTACCATTGTTATAGCTTCGTGCCGACCCAGTGACGATGAGTACAGTAGAGTATTTTCAACGTTTACCCTTTGGTTTTCGCTTCGGCACATGAATTAGTGCTTGATGCGGTTTAGAATTAGGATTGATATATTATCTTGGTATATTATTTAATTTTTTTCGTACCATTTTGTCACCCAGTATATTATTGAATCTTTTAGAACTGTTAAATCTCGACATCCGTATACGACGAAAGCATATTCGAGTCACATTAAAACAGGTCGGCAGATACATAGATTGTAAAATCCGTCGAACGAGATAAAACTCACCCCACAATGCGGCGCAAAGGATTTCACTGTTGAAACGTTTCTTGTATTTACGTATTTCCGGTGTGTCGGAGGCTAGATCGTGGCTGGTCGGTGTTACATTGACGTTAACGTGGGACTCTCGTCTCACTGGTCCAGCGCCGAAGCCGAACGTCAGGAAGGATCTCTGTTTCTGTTGAAGCGCAAGCGGAGGGGGCGATTTAACCGCTTGTCGATACTGCAACAGAGTCAGAATTGCGAACAAATCCGATCGTACGTGTGCGAATGCGTGTGTCACTACGTGTACATAGTCACACATTGATTCGACGTTGTGTATCGAGCAAAACAAACGTTTTGTTAATCCCTGTAGCATTCGACAAATTGCAAGAGAGATTAGGATAGACGTTAGAATAGGCAAAAGTTCCTACGAGCTCCTTTTTACACACGCACTGTTTTCTTTGTTTATTTTTACTAGAAACTACGTGTACAACAGTTAGAAATGCAATTTGAAGAATAAAAATTAAAATAATAACAAAGAAAAGAAAAGAATACGACAAATGTCTATGTCGTTAATTCGACTAGTCGGTCGACCTCTAAACTACCCGAGCACCACAATATAATTACGTCAAGTCTAGAAGACGATTAAACCACAAACGGATAAAAAGGTTGGGGAGTTTGAGGAAAGAAAAGAAAATAGAAATACTGCAATGGTCAACAGTGATAGCATTCGCCTATAATTTTTACAGCAACTTTCCAAGACCCCGAATCGCACGTTAGAGACAGAGCGAAATACGTTTCTTTGGAATTATCGGTAACGAGAACGATGTTGTTTCTCAAAGCGATAAGAAGAGAGAAAGAGGATAAATCTTTTTTTTTTTTTTCAATGTTCCATTCGATTATTTTTCGTTCGGTTATGGGATTTTTTTTATACGCAGATCGAAGAACGTAGTCAAAGCGTGCGAAGAGTTTAAGACAGCGGGTAAAGCAAAACGATAAAAAGGACAACTTTGTAAATATGCATATAAGGAAAAAATTTATACGCGAAAAAGTATATTTTTTTTTGTAATTAAAGAAATATGCTTAAAAATATTTTTCGCGTATAAATTTTTACCATGCGCTTGCGCATATATACGATTTACAATAAATACGTAATATATGTATATATAAACGTTCGGAGAAGACGTACAGCAACGCGCAAATAGACCAAGAAATTTCCTTCAAAAATATGAAGAACAAAATAAATTTAAAAAAAAACACAGGACGAGAATGATGGAACGAGGCAAAAAAGGTGAATTCGCCATATTTTCAATATTTTCACAGCTCGCAATATGGAGAATATTCCGTGGAAATCCTATCGTGGAGGGGAGGTAGTGGAAACGAAACGAGCGAAGTCACCGACTCGACGAACTTGCTAATTTCGTTCGACAACTTTTGCGACGTCACAGTGACTTCGCGTTCGGATGAGAAAATACCAGTGGGGGTAACTAAGGGTTGGATGGTTTGGGGGTTGGGGCGAGGGGGGCTTGGTCACGTTGGTGTAATAATTCTAAGAGATAGAGAAGACAAAGAAAAGTGTAAAAAACAAAAACAAATATGGCTACGCCACCGATAACTCCCTGAACCGTTGATTTCTTGCATATTCATTTGTTCTTCGCGCGAGATCAAAAGAAAATACCCATCGTGGCGACAGAACGAAAGATGTTTGAGAAGGAAGAAGAAAAAAAGGAGAAAAAAAACTCTATGAATATTGAAAGAAGAAAAAGAAACAACGGGTAAGATCCAAGATGGAGATTAAAAGAACGGAGCGAGAAATACCGAGAAATAAAAACGAGATTGGGAAGAAAAATAAGAAACCCAAGAACAAGTAGATTCGAAGAGTAGAAATAAAAACACCGGCATTCCTTATATGCGATAATAAATTTTAATTAAAAACAAAATGAGAAAAAGAAAAACATTGAAAAATAAAAATAAAAATAAAACACAATAAGGGAGGCTCTGCAGGGTCGAAAATTACCGTACAGCCCTCACCACACCACTTTCAATTATCTCTTTATTCCCGATTATATAAATCGTTATTATCAGTTTAATTTTAATTATTAGTTTTTTTATTTTCTTGCTTTCAATTTAATTCAAATGTTTATTTATCGGAAACTTTTAGTTTAGATTCGATCTTTTATTTTTATTTTATACATCTAGAATTGTTGTTTTGGTTTTTTTGTTTTCGTGAAGCGAAGAAGCGACACTGAACTGATGTAGATGAATGAATACTTACATTGCAATTAGTATTGGGATTGGGATGGTCAGTAGATAGGGCCCTGCCCTTCGAGTTAGAGCTCCCGCGTGTCCCACAACACACAACATAATCCTTAATTAGTCACGCTGATAATTTGTGATGGGTTTCGGGCTTACGAGGCCTCATATGTATATATGTATATATGTATATATAACTTTACTCTTTTATTACAAATAAGCTAGAGGAAAGATGACGATAATTCATAGATGAAATTTACTAAGATTTGCACCCAGAGAAATTGATTTGTGACGAGACAAAAAGAGAAGAAAATATTTTACAACAGAAAATTAAAAATTAAAAACGAGCGGATGCTTCGATCACTGTCATCGATAATTCAGTCATGATAATTCATCGCGACTCACCCCACCCTATTAATCATCGAAGAGTCTTGACCTGCGCATTCCTCTGGGTGCACCACTTGATAATCGGGACAATGAAAAAAAATCTTCGTTCCCCTTTTCGTATCTTCGATTTTTTTTTCTTTTTTTTGTAACATATATACCATTGAGAAAAAAGGGGGCTGGCTGGGCTCGCGATAGATCGACGAACAAAGAAAGAACGTAACGTGGGATAGTGTGACGGCAAAAAAGAAAATAATAATCAAATAAATCAACTTTCCCCGCACTTGTGCGCATTTTGCAAGAGGTGAAGAAAAATATCGGGTCGTAAACCGGTTCGTCGACTCGTTTAGACCATCGTCTTGACGAAATAAAAATTACAATTAAAAAGAAAAAGAATATTTAAAAAAAGGGAAATTAAAATGGTACAAAATGAAATAACGAGAAACACGCTCAAACTACAAAAATTTGCGAAACGCCATTTCGAGAGAGTCAACTACTTTGTCCAAGGGCGAAAATAATAAACGGACACTCTCTCGTCCGATACTGAACTATACGCATTTTTTTAAACAGTTAAAACAATATCGATAGAGTGTAAAATAAAAAATTTAAACAAAAATGCGAGAAGATGAGAATAAATAAATTTTTTGAAAAAAGAGGAGAACGTTCCAATAAGCGAACGGCTAAGTCTAGTGGAAACTGATCTAAACAATTAATTGCATCGTTTACTCCACTCGTCTACGAAAAATATAATTTTCTTTTTTGTATTTACGAATTTTTATATTTATTTGATTTTGTCTTTTGGTTCATTTCTATGTTTATCTTTATTACAACTGAATTTTTTTTTCGCGAGAGATCGATGCAATAAATCCTTATCGAAGCCCTTATCAATAAATCTCGCGTTCTTGTCTCCTATTGCAATTATCGTTCGTGCTACAAACTTCGAGAATTATTGATACGGGCAATTTCTCTATCTCACGGGTCTAATTGAAGCGTATGAGGGGTTTGAACAATTCGAGTTTATCTCTCTTTTTTTTTCGATTGTTGCCCGTTTTACCAACCTTCGCGATCCTGCCGAAAAACATTTATAAATCGCAATCCCTCGGCCTTTTTCGGGCAGCGTATTTTTATTTATTCCCTCCGAGTGCTCTCGGGGCGAATGATTTATTTTCCTTTTTTCGTAATGTGATCACCGAGGCACAAAAATACGATCGAGTTCGCAAACTAAAATAAAATAAAATAAAATAAAACAACGAAGCAGCAATTTTACAAGAGGCAACGACTTTGGTGTGCAACGCGAGAAGCAAGAAAACGAGCACTCGGAAGGTACGGACGCGCGACAAAAAGCACTTTTCGAACAGAGATAGGCGTCGTTCGAGGAACAAAAAAAAAGTTAACTATTTCACTTCGAAACAAAGCATTCAACTTCGAACGATAACAAACTAATCGTTTAAAATAACAAACATCAAGACGTTTTACCCAGAAAATTATTTGAAATTATCTTTAGCCAAAAAATTCTGTTAAATGAAAACTTTTTTTCCAAAGAACGACGCCCATATCTATCTTGGAGCACGATCCATGGAGCCTTCTAAAAAATTCTAAGAACAATAACACGGCCTCGAAAACGACAGAGATTCAAATTTGAATTTGGAGTTCATCCAAATCCATCATGCAACATTTTTCATATTCGGAAAACTCCATCGATGTGAATCAGATTCCTTCACCGAGTAAGCGTCGCTATATCCTCGGCAACGGCACTGATCATTGAGAAGTGACACGCTGAGAGAGTGAATTTGAATCGACGATAGGAAAAAATAAATATCTTCTTTTTTTTTTAAACGTTTCGTTCGTCCGATCCTTTCGTCCGTAACGTGATGAGAGACGAACACCAGGACGATAAGTCGAAAGGGCAGCTGGAAATTTAAATCACTTCCGGTACGAAGAAGTTATCACAGGATAATCGTAATATCACGAGCAGATGGTCCTCGGTTGACCGAGCGAGTGAATAAAAAAATGTTGGAAAAAGAGTTTCGTCGCTGGTCGGTCGAAACGGACGGAAGGTTCGCGGCGAAATAAAAATGGTATAATATGTATATATATATATCTAGTGAGAGAGAGACAGAGAGAGAGAGAGAGAAAGAGAGAGTGAGAGAGAAAGATAGATAGAAATGTAGAGAGATAGAGAGAGAGAGAGAGAGAGAGTGAGTGATAGAGAAATTGAATATAAGCGCGCAGGTGTCTGACCTCCTCGCTGGTTGACTTGTCCTGCCGTTGACCCGGGGACGAGGTCAAGAGGTCCGGTAGGACGGAGCTAGGTCGCGAGCCAGGGGACGAATCTGACCTCTGGAACTCACCTCCTCCTCCGCCTCCTCTCGGTCGGTCTCCCCCCTCTCGACTCTGCAAAGCAGCCGGTAGTATAGATGCTGATCAGGACGAAGGTCGAAGGAATAGCCGTGTAACGGTAATAGTTGGTCGTAATAGAAAAATTAAGAAGGCGAAAAAGAAGGTCACGTGGATAATCCTGACGACTCTCACGAGAGGAATTCAATTTTCAACTCCGAATACCAATGTCTTTCTAAATTTGACAAAAATAAAATTGTCCGCACGACCCGAGATAGATTTTTTGGAACGTTCGTTGAGTACGTATGTTTGCTTCAGTTTTTTTTTTAAATTCAACTTTTATCGTTGCACCGGATCGGGAATGAATATTTTAGCATTTGAAAAAGAAAAATTTTCTCGGGGAATTGTTCCTCTTTGCGATTCATGAATTCTACTCGTGATGTACATCAAATTGGAGTGTCAGGATGAAAGAGAGATAGAGTATAACAAAAAAAGAGGGGTTGAAGGAGAAAAAAAACAATTTTTGAGCGGAACCAAGAGAGATTCAAATCTAGGTAAATGAAGGAGATAGGACGAAGTGTAAAAGTTTCTCGTCCGACAGTTCGGAAAGTACTTTCTTATTAGTTGTACAAGATAGTCAGGAAAAAGGGCGGTAAAATAAGTGAAGGGAAAAGAAAATAAACGAACGGCTCGTGAAAGAGATAGAGAGGAACAACTGAAAAGATTACACTCCTCGAAGAAAGAGTCGAGTAGTTGAATAAAAACAAAAAGTCAAAGAAATAAAAAAAATAAAAACGACAACAAAGAATGTATAAATAAGAAAATTAAAACGAGACAACGAGATAATAGAGTACTTGAACTAGGAAAATAAATAATCAACGAGGCAAAGTAACTAAACGAGCTTAAGAGCCATGGAGCGCGCGTGACCAACTTTGAATCGAGGCTATCGTCTCCCGTTGCGATAATTCCCACGAACACACTGTGAACACAGTAATACTGCATGACTTTTTTACAAGTTGCCATTTTGAAAACCAAAAATATCGTGTTTATATAGAAATGATAGTTTCAACAGTAAGAAAAACATCACAAAACAACATAATTCAATGTTTTTTCTTTCTTTTGTTTTTCGTTATCAAAGTTTAGTCAAATGCGCATCACGTCGCTTGAATTTGTCAACAGCGTCTCTCAATAACCAACAAATCGATTATAATTCGATGATCTTCCGTCTAAAAAGATTGGCAAAAAGTTCATAAAACTTGGATTTAAGTTTTGATCAAGTTGTGACCAGCTGTGACAACTTGTTCTCAACTTTCATTCAACTTGGATTCAGTTTCTCCAGCAATTTGTTTTATTTTGAACTTTTATTGTTTGTGATGATATTCTCAAAGTTACTCAGAATACCTTGTTTTAATTTCAAAATTTAATCAAGCTGGATAATAAAAAATCCTTCGAAAAAAAACTGTTGCCACCGGTAACACTGTAAATCCGAAATAAACACCATATTTTTTCAAAGAGGCCGTACAAAATACGTTTGAAAATTCTTTTCATAAAAACGTGCGAGCCCACACGACCGCACGTGTCCGACGTCTCGAATTTTTCTTGACAGATCAGCTCACTTTTTTACCTATCGTCGATGATTTTTTTGCAAATTCGCGATAAAGTTGCACACCTCGATGTTCGACGCGACAAATAGCGGCTAGTATTTCTACGATTCGTAATAACATTGATTTAATAATTAACCTAAAATTCATCGCCGTGACCAAAATTTGATGGCACAATTTAACAATTTGTTATTGATGCGAGAAAATAATTTTCAACGGAAATGAAGATTTACACAGGTTTTCAATACCGTTACGAATCCATGACGTACATGTGTTTAATCATGCATCGCTGCTATACTTTCCACACAATCCGTCAAGAAAAATTCTTACTTCATTTTTCGGCCTCTTGGCACGTCGTACGCCATCGCTCGATAGCTCTTAAATAGAAATCGGCGAGAGAGCCGTTCGACGTGGAATAGTTTTTTTGTTTCCTCGATAGCAACCCACGCGCAGTACGCATGGCTGACTAAAAGTACAAATTATAAATCATTTCAGATATTCGACAGGAAACGTATCGATATATTTCTAAACGTGCACTTTCACGCGGTGCCTATTTAACAAAAAAAAACATTATAAACGTTCTAAAAAAGAAACGTAATACAATATAAGAAATATTAATTTCTCAAATGGAACAAAAATTTTTTTATAACTCGTAGACTTCGTGAAAAAAGATGACGATAGACAACAGCGTTGACGCAGAAATGAAGAAAAAAAAGCGGACAACGATAGGTCGGGACTTTTTTTTTCAAAAACGCAGTAAGAACTAAAACGTCAAACAATATCAAAAGCTAAGCCACGCAGTATTTTTGACGAAGCGTGACACAGCCACGAAAACACTTATAATCGTAAAAACACACAAATATTAAAAAAAAGTACAGTGGCAAAAAAGATGGGTTCGAGAGCGAGTACAGCTTGGGGTTTGTTGCGACACGGCGGGATAAAAATATCGAGCAACGGTGTGATGCAAAACGAACGAGCGAGATTTGTAACTATTTAGCGTGGTGGAGGGAAATTACAACATTTTCAGGACTAGCGCACGTTAAATTAATAATGAAGGATGAGAAATTCTCTTTCAATGTTTTTCCTTCTCTACTCCGTCCGTCGAATTCTTCGTTGATCAATGCTTTTTCTCGTTTCTTTTTTTGTTTTCTCGTCAATCATTGTTAGGCGCTATAGCTCCCGTTTAGTACACAACACAAAACGTGCAGTTCGTTCGAGGCACTTTTTTTCTTCGTCATGCGAGCACGTGAAATGTTTTTTGTTTTTCTGATCATGCTCGACACATAACATGCTGAGTGTGGTAAAATGCGGATGCGTTCAGATTTTCACTGACGCGAGTGAAAATGCAAAAAAATAAGATTAAAGATAAAAGTCCAAAGGAAAAGTTTTTTTTGCAACAGCGACCTTGTATCAGCGACGTCGTGTCTGTATGGATTGCAACATTAAGCGGATCATGCAACGATCGCCATGATAATCGTCATCGCCTCGTACGTCGGTCCGGTGAAAATGAAGTCGAATGAAGTTTTTTTTGCTTTGCGTTCGTTCGGTTTTCGTTACAGCGATCGAGGATTCAAAGGGGCTTCTTTTCAACCCTAATTCGCACGAGACGCTTTTCTCTCATTGCCTTTCTTTTTATTTCCTCTTCGTCCTCGTGATTGTCCCTCGTATTCCTCGAGATGATTTTCGTCTCACTCGGAAATAATCCATCTCAGCGTATCGCAGGCCTCGTAAAAATCCTCTCTTCGTGACGCCCATGCACGATTCTCAGGCAAGATTTTCGTTTTCAATATTTTTCTATTTTGGCATTTGGCTTGTTTATTTTTTTTTTCAAAAAGAAAAGTCTGTTAGCACAAACACACACGGTTAGGCGGTCACTCCGCGGTAAGGGGATGTTCGATCTTGGATCGATCACGATGGAGCGGCAGAAAGAGGGACGTGGACAAAGAGAGAATGGAAATTAATTTTCTCGGAGATACGTCGAATGTAAAAGATACGAAATTCGGTCGAGTGGAATGTGATCGATGTATGATCAAAAATGCAAAGGCATAAATGCATTTTTGTATGTATTTATATGGGGCATCCCACGTAAAATTTGACCCTCATTATTGGCCAGTTCTTTTTTTACGATATTAATTTCCGATGTTCGTTCGAGAGTAAATAAATTATTCTTCCGAGAATTACAGCACGGAAACGTTAAGCACGTTCATCTCGACATTGTATTTTTCCAACCGGGCAGCAATATAACTCAATCAATGTCCGATCGACTGTCAAAGTTTTGACAGCATATTGATAAAAACATTATCTTCATCCTCGCGTACAATTTTTCCGATCGATCAATTACTCTTTGAAATATTATGCAAAACTCAGTATTATATTTGCAAAATACACAACGTTTGTTTTTTTCACCCCGTTACTTTGTCAAAAGTTAATGGTTTCGCGAATTACGGAACGATATCTTACTTTTTCGACGAACCTTCAAAAACTGGATTTAAAAATATATAAAAATAATTGTTCAATGGACAAAGCTGCCGAGTTAACAAGGAACGATTTTTTTCTTCGTATTTTTACTTGTAGCGAAGAATAGAATTATTCTGTAGTAAGATAGAAAAATAAGAAATATAACGATAATATGAAATTTTTTATTCGAGAGAAACCGAAAGATTTTATCGGTCACATTCCACTATTTGCGTCTTCATTAGGAGGATCGTTTACGTTCGTTGCCGGAAATGTTATATCGTCAAATTTAGCGAGGTAATCACCGCGAAGTTTTTCTCGTATCGAGCGACGAAAAAAACCTTCTCCTCCGTCCCTCGTCCTCGTGATAGTTCGTTTTCGTCGTCGAATAAGGACATCGGTCTCGAGAGTACGTGTATGCAAATGCAGCGGTATTAATAACCCCTTAAAACCCGCGCACAAAGGTCCCATGCTATTAGTCCATCGTGTGCTGTAAGGAAGCAAGATGTTTATTTCCGTTTCGATTAATCAATTTTTTAATTCGAGCAGCAGCAGCAGCTTATTAGTCGTGTAAAAACGGAGTCGAGTCGAGTTCTCGAAAGCCAAACGACGAGAAAAAGTTGGAAATTGTTCCATTAGTCAAAGTCTCGACATCAGCCCGATCCCACGATAAATAGAAAACAGAAAGAGATAGAAAGACGAGAGAGAGAAAGATAGGGGAGAAGGAAATAGAAACTACACAGATCCTGGACCTTTTCGTAGGAAATTTTGGAACGACAAGGATTTTTTTCGTACGTCTTCTCTTCAGCATCGGATGATCACTAAATTTGTTTCTTTTTTTTTGTACAAAATACAGAACACAGCGTTTTTCCCTTCTCCACGTTGACTGCAGATGTGTTTGATAAGACGTTAGAACGATGATATTAGCAACGATAGAGTGGAGAAAGATTGCCACGAGCGTTAATGATGACGGATGTATTCGATCGTGATTAATGGTCGAAAAAGAATTCTATGAGGGGTCGGAAGGGCCTTTTAAGGGTGAATAAATATATTGTATGTCAAACAAAAGAAAAAAAAATATATACATAAATGTTGAGGGGCCAAGTAGTAAGTAGTAAGTATAGTAGTGATAGTATAGTAGAAGACAGTAAGTATGTAGTAGTAGTGGTGATTCAATAGTTGTAATCGTTCATATAGTATGATAATAGCGGTAGCAAGATGTGGTATAGCACTAGCAAAGTAGTACCTATCGCTGCTACATATGTAATGAAAAATGTTTTTTTTTTGGGTTATCAACAACGAGATATAACAAGTAGATATATATATATACACATGTATATGCATATATTCGTGTATATTTATATATAAGAATTAGAAATACATATATATATATATATATATATATGTATATACATATATATATGTATGTGTTCGGGATCATATGTATGCGCCTCTAAAACTCGAGCTTAGCCGACTAAAACTTTCTAATTAATTAATTATGACATTCTTCCAAGAGAAAAATAAAAGAAATATTATTGGCCGCTTCCGAGATGCGAGCGCGCCGACGCAAATGGGGATGGCAGACGGGGGTGTGTGTGAGAGAGAGAAAGAGAGAGAGAGAGAGAGAGGTGGGAGTTTTATTTTGTTCGACGACGAGGTGGATAAAGACGAGGGGGCTTACAGGCTTGGACACTGTTGGAATGAAAAATCGTTCAACGTTGTTGCGTTGCGAAAAATTAAATTATAATTTTCGATCGTACGCGGATAATTATTGCTTTCTTTTTTCTTTGAAGGATTTTTATACTTTTTTATTGTCATTAAAATATATTCAAGGTATTTTTGATTCGAAACGTGCCCATCCCTGTTTTATCGGGCTGGTATTAAAATCGTTGGGAAATAGGAGGCAAAAGCTGATGGACGAGGTTTCGCGAGCGAGGGTAAAGGAAGGTTGGGTTAGGAGACGCGATATACGACAGTATCGAGTAAATAGCTTTTCGAGCGGAAGTTAATTGCCAAATGGTACATGTTTCTAGGGGATGACCCGATTATTTTCTACACGAACGATGCAAATCGGTCCCGGATCGAAATTGTACGTTCAACCTTAAAAATTGCAAAATATACAAGAATTTTACGCTTTAGCTCGAACGATGTCCGTCGTAATAAAAATATCTTTAAAAACAACATCGTCCCTATTACTCCTCCAACGCGAATGAGAGACAAAAATAACTCTCAAAAAGATATCAATTAAAAACTAAAAAAAAAACTAAAAAAAAAATGAAAAGCCAATTTACTCGACACCGACCAGTACAAACGTCCTCGGGCACATTCGGACAAACGAGGATCGGACGTTTCTTCCTAGGATGATTATTTTTTGACGGATATTGTATGTTCGTTATTTTATTTTTGGTCCGGCAGGCAGACAGGCAGTCGTAGTAAGGGGTGGATATATTTTGTTTTGTTTTGTTTTCTCGATTGTGGTTCTCGGTGGGACTGACCTGGGTGACAACGGGGCTGTACTCGCTAGCGGTCGTACTGGCGGTCGATTTAATAGTTCCAGCGTCGTCGGACGATGTAGCCGCCTCGGTAGGCCTGAAACGTCGTCTTCTAGCCTCGTTGGCCTCGTGATCACGAGAAAATCTCGCCTCAACGTCGAGCCTCCTTGCCTCGGCACGTTCCCTGGTGCTGTTTACGATCTCCTGCTGATGATGTTGCCTATTACCAAAAACGATCTCGCTCTCGGTCTTCTCGCGTCTCGGTCTCTGCGGTCCACCGTCACGACCGAACGAGAAATCCGTCAATACGGGCTCGCCGGAATTCGTCGAGTTTCCTTTTTTACCGATCATACCGGCGACGCTTATCTCGCTACCTCGGCGATTGCCACTCGCGAATATACTCGATCTTGGCTCAGATTTTTGTAGATACGCCGAGTGCCTCGTGGATGGAAAAAAATCGGAATTCTCGCGTCTAAAGGCGCGTGCGAAAGCGCTCGCATTGCCGAGCTTAGAGTCGGACTCTTGGCGTCTGTGAACAGGCTTTGGCTGTTGTTGCGACGTTGCTTGTGCCTGCGACGTTTTTTGACTTATTTTTTGTTGTTGTTGTTGTTGTTGTTGTTGCTGCTGTTGTTGCTGTTGTTGTTGCTCCTGCTGTCGTCTCGACGCCAATTCGTAACGCTTCAGTGTTCTCTCGCCCGACGAGGAAGATCTCTCCTCGCTACCGGACTTGACGCTCGTATCCTGTTTCATTTTATCCAACCTTTCGTTAAACCCTTGAAAGAAGCGAGTAAAGTCCCACTCCTTGAGTAGCAGCTGCTCGTCTACCTCGGAGCGCCGGTTGCTGCTGCTCGTCGTCGTCGTCTTTTTATCGTCGTGCGTCTGACTAAGTTTCTACGATACCGTTTTGTTTTTCGTTTGTTTGTTTTTTAGTTTTTTTGTTTTGGTTTTTGTTTGTTTTCGTGTGATTACGGAAGATATCGAACGAGCGAGCGAGCGAGACGACGAACGACGACGGTAGCACGAGTGGGTCGTGTGGTAGAAGTGTTTCGTAGGAAATGAAACGGTGACGAGAAAAAGAACAAAAAAAAGACACGTGCAATAATAATGAATGTGGTGGTTGTGATGGTTTTTTTTGGGTAGAGGGGTAATTTGCTCTTTTTTGTTTTTTGTTTTTTGTTTTTAACGAAGTGGCTTTTCCGATATATCTTTTTTTAGCCTAGTCACGGATGTCTGGGCTCGTGTACGTGATTTTCGTACGATTAGGCTGGAAGAGTTGAGGAGGCTTAATGAGGTGATCCAGACCGTTCGTGGATGCGAAAGGGGTCAATCTCGTATGATGGGAGATTTATCACGGTTCGGAGGGTAATCGTGTGTCTACGTATGGGGCTTTCTCTGTAAAGTCGCCCAGTTACTTGCCAAACATGGAGGAAACGTCTAATTATTCGACAACTCGTTGTACCCATTAGAAAAACATTCTGTAGATTTTTTTTTACATTTTTCCATCCATCGATTTCAGATTTATTTTCGATTTTACATCATTGTATAAAAATGTTGATCTTGTTTCCTTGTGGCGATTTTGCTGTTACAGGATTCTTGAGAAAATGTGCAGAACTTATTATAAAAAAAAGCTCATGGTATAAAAAATATTAAAATAAAATTCATTATTTTTTGTCTGTCTCATTTTTTCCACGATAGACAACGTTATAAAAAATCGAATTCTCAAATAGATGGATGGAAACTTTCGAAAAAATAACGAGACAGTACTTTCGAATGGTGCAACTAACTGGTAAAGTATGAAAAACATTTGTGAAACACGAGGTCGTTTTTATTAAAAATGCCCCATATACGTGTCTGCGAGCTTTCAGGAATAGGAGGGAGTCTGTGACATGTACGAGTGGGCAATTATAAACAGTCGAATGAATTTTGTGCACCACGGTACTTGGAGCTTTGCAAGTTTCGTGACTCTGGCTTCGTAGTGACGACATGGTCTCCGGGTAATAAAAAATATGCTATATTCCATATATATTATCGTGTGGATTTGGAGAATGAACGTACGCTTCATGGGGCGATGTACGAGGTGAGAAAAATCATAAGATAATTATGTGTGCAGCACGATCGGGCATGATTCATTTTGCAAATACTCGAGAGAGAGAGAGAGAGAGAGAGAGAAAGAAAGAGAAAAAGAGAAAAAGAGAGTCAGAGTGAGAAAGAAGGAAAAAAAAGAGAGATGAATGAGATGATTTTTAGTTCTCTTTTGCTTTTTAATTCTCATCGAAAAATCATCGATAAAAATAACACTCTTAATCATCCCTTCCGAATGGAGGATATCTCTGAGGAGCAGGACGAAATGAATTACGCTCGATCGTATAATAGCGCAGCCTACCATCAATAATAATGATTACACGAATACTCGTACGGCGTACACGATCGGTACACGACAGTGCGATATTTATATAATTTATAAATATATATATACACCTCGTATAATGCGTGTACATATATATTTATAGATTGATTTATATAGAAAGTAATTATATGTATATCGATTGACAGGGGAAAACATCTACGTGAATCGTTCGCTTGCACTACAGGATTGAAGGGCGTACTCACTCGTTTCATGACTAGCGTGCGATCTCCCGATTCCTCCTCGTCGGGTGTCGGTGGCAATGGCCGATTTGGTGCGCCGCCTGTGCGTGAAAACGAAGAAAAAAAATCAGAGTTTAAATACAATTTTAATTACTAATAGACAAAGCTTTGTTTCTGCGAAAAAAGAAAAATCCCAGAACTTTCAGCCATTTGTAAAATACCAAAAAACGTCGATAAAATGTATTTAAAAATTGGGAGGGGGGGAGTGGTTAATAACTCGAGAATAATTTGTCGTGTGAAACTCAAACTTTGTACCAAAATTAAGCAACCTGCTCTTTTTGTCCGACGTTACTTTTAGTTTTAAAGCAAAGTAAAAAAGAAATTGTAGGAAACGATGAGTCGTTACTTTTTCAGGTGCGTGAAATTTTTTTACTCCCAGCTGAAGTTGCAAACGAGTTAAAGGAATATTAGTATTTGGTACTGGTATTAACAATGTGAAGAAAAAAATCATGATAATCAAGCAAAAATCAAGATATACTTGCCTTCGTGATGATTTTGAGCATTGTGCGATGACGATGACGACGAGTCGGATGACGGCCTGAAAGGAGAAAATTCAGGGCTGGTTCGTCGAAATAAGTACACATGGACACGTGTCGAAGTACGGAGTGATGACGATGATGACGATGATGATGACGATGATGACGATGATGATGATGATGATGATGATGATGACGACGGCGATGATGACGATGATGATGATGTAGCGAAACGATGACGTCGACCATACGGATATTTGCGTAATGCGGATGCGATGAGAGTGAAAGAGGAATGAACGAGAATTAGTAAAATTGGACGCCGTGAATTAGGCTTAAAGTGTCTGGACATTACGGAAATATGTCGTAAACAGATCTGACGACCGTTCGATACGAAGATAAAAAATATTTCAATGATTTCTTCTGCCAATTAACAATTTGAGAAAGTTCTCACTATTTAATTTCTACTAAAGCGTATAATTATTTGGATAACGACTTAATCCGTTTTTTTTTAATAATGTCTAATGGATTTTCGTTCGAACCGTGTCCATAATAACGAGTGATGAGAAAAAACGCCCCCCTCCCCCCCAAAAAAAAAGAAAACTCACAGAGGCTTCGGTGGATCACTGGCGAGCAATGTACCGTCGTTTCTCGTGTTGTTTCCACTGGCATCCTCGAAATCGTCGTCGCTGTCGCTCTCGATCGACAAGGCCTGAAAGACGATACGTTAAAGTGTTACAAAAAATTCTGATCGACATTCGACGCATTTTTATTGAACAACGAAATAAACGTTTTTATGTCTCGTGATGCGAACGCAATTTTGTCGTAACAAATTGTTCGCATTACTCTGGGATGCTGGACCCGGATGAGTAGTAGAATGAGTATAGTAAAACTGTTTTTTTTTACAAAGACCAAAACACGAATACGACAAAGCGACGATTGGTATCGTCTCGAAATGGTGATGGAAAAATGAACGGAAATTGGTGCGATAAAAGTGAGACGAGTATTTATTATCTAAAAAAAAATGTGGAGAGCATTTAATACCTGTGAAAACGATGCGAGATCTGAGAGAAAAAGAACCGATACGATCGAATTATTACTTTCACCGATTATTCACTGTCGTTGCCTTCTCAAATAAATATTACGTGTATTCTAATTGCATTTTTTATCCAAGAATCTCAAGTCATAAAAAGTGTAAATGTTCATTAAAAAATTATAGACCGATTTAGCAATTACGCGTCTCGAATTTGTTTTCACAAATTAACAAGACTCTTCGTGCATCAGTGTCAGTTGTTTTAACGAATTATCGCGAATTTTTTTTTTATATCCGCGCAATTAATTGGCACTAGCCGGTGCTCGATGCAACGAACCGTGGCAATCGTGAGTAAAGCACGTAATAAAATTAATTTATCGAGTAATGTTAAATTCATCGTGGCGAGCTAGATGTGCCTCGAAAATATAACGTTTCATTATGTCGTGAGAAAAAAAATGTACAAGGAAAAGGCGAGTTTACACGGATTTTAATTACATTTACAAATTCATAACGTGCGTTTCATTATGCATCGGTGATTACGCAATATTTTCGTCTCTCTCGTTTCTTGCATCTTTCGATGAATTCGTGCGAGTCGAGAGATTGCATCTCATGCCGATAATGATGCGCCTCGATTATCGCGTATCGCTTACTTGATCGAGGATACTCGACGATTGTGGCATCTGTTTGCTGTTTTGTTCGTTACTGCTCGGTTGCGACGAATTCGTCGGTGCGTTCGACGTCTGGGCCGATGGTGCTGGGCTCTTATGCTGCCTGTTGGGCCTCGGCGGGGCCTCTGGGCCCTGTGACACACCAAGCTCGTTGAGTTGAGCTGCCAGCATGTCCAAGTCCTACCACCCACAACGCAATACACGCACAAACAACCCCCGTTAGTCACTGTGACCGAGTAACCTTTGTTCCGTGATCAGCTTAGAAAAAGCCACCGTACGCGAACGCAGCGAGAAGAGTGAGAGAAAATAGACATAGACGCGATGAGAAAGATTAAGAGCGAAAGACACAGGGCAGCGAATTTTAGTGAGATGATAAAATGTTGATTTTAAGGGAAATTTTCGAGGGAAAATAAAAGAATTTCGATCGTTCGAAAGAAAAACAAAGGATACGTAAAAAATTGGGAAAAGAAGCTTGTCGCAAATTGAGGAAATCAAAGAATTTTAAAGATTCGGGGAATACGAACAAGATTTAAGGTAGTCGGCTGTAAAAAGCCTTTTCAATATTGAAGGAAAAAGGTCTTAGAAGTTTCGAGGGTAGAAGGATTTTAAAAAATTGAGGAAACACCGGCAGAATTAAAAAACACACAAATTTTCACAAATGCCGGGAGATAAAATTATTGTCAATTGAGGGGAAAAAAACGACACGATTCGAGAACGCAAACAATTTCAAAGAATTGGGTAAAGAGAGAAATTTCGAATAATTTTATAAAAAAAAGGACTGCAAAATTCAAGGACATAAAGAATAACAAGATTGTAAGTTGAACGATTTGAAAGATTCGAGGAAAAAAAGAAATTCGAACGACAGTATTGGAAGGAGTTGAAAATTTCCAAGGAACAAAATTCTCTTTCGACACGCTTTACGACGATAATCAATTTTTCATCGTTAGATAAGAATTTTTGATATCGTGATGATTTCTTTGTTTAATAACTGTCCAGTAATTATCGAATGAAAATGTTCACCGATATTGATCGATGATAAATAAATTAGCCGATGTTGATGAACGTTAACGATGCGATGGTGTATGACGATTCGTCTGTTTTTATTAGCCAACGATCGTACGATTATGATTTCGATACGAGTATGCCTGTGGCGATATACGTAGAAGCAGCAGAAGAAATCCCTTCGCGAGAATCGAATCATGCAAGTAAGCAATAGTACAAAAATAGACCCTTCGACCGTGTGCGTTTTTGTGTGTGTACATTGTACAAAAAACAGATGAGCGTATCGCGCACGAATGAACGTCACGAAATCTCTCGTTCTTCATTCGTGCGTGATTTAATTCATGCACAAATTTATATCTAATTGACGCGTGTGTGTATATATAGAGACTAAGTTATTTTTCAAAAGAAACATAGACGTAGAATAATATTTGATCGTTGTATAGGCACAGTGGGAGAAAAAATGGGAAATAGTGGAAAAGATCAAAGATATTAAAATAGCACAGATAGCGAAGACAGGTGGGTGTGCGTGTCATCTTACCTCCGGCCTCCTCGGCGGCAGCTACAGTAGTACGTGTGAACATGGAAAAAGAAAAACAAAAACCAAATACATTCCGAATCCAAAACGGAAGAGAGGAGAGAAGAGAGATACGTGATTTTTAGTCTTGGATCGGCAGTGCAATCCGCAGCAAAGGGCGCGTGTCGTTTTTGTAACTTTGCTTCGTTTTTTCATCGTGCACGTTGATATAGAATTGTATATTGACACACCAAAGTGGAATTGGACGGGTATTTTAAAAATGATTTTCTCGTGCATTCGGTGAATAATATTTCTATGTACTAGTAAAAGGTCTCTCGATTATTGCGAGAAGCAAAGGCATGGCCATCGTTCGAACGTGATCCTCTAATTTTTCTTTACCACAAAAAAATACAATTAACCTTGTTTTCTTTACTTTTCCACGATTCGATTTTCCAGAAAATTGAAACAATTGCTTCTCTCCTCGAACGATTACCAGCCCTAGGACCAGAAGATATACAGCAATAGAGAAAAATAAAGACGAGATAGAAATAAGATCGTTATAGGTTAGTGAGTTTTGTCTTCGACACGAAATAAAATTGAGATACTGCGATGTTTACGTGAAACCCAAGGGTACAAATAATATTCAATATATATATATACGTGTGTATTGTATGTAATATATACATTGCAACGTGCTGTATCTACATTTCGCTAAATAGCGAGTCGCGATAGCTTCGCCGATAAGCTTTTTTGCGCAAGCCATTTTGTGCAAGCCGGCCGCGACGCGCAATATTTTTATGAATATCGGTCGAAACAGAACATTTGTAGAAACATCGATAGGGTGAAAAAGAAAATAAGGAATGGACGTAGGACGCGAGGAGAGTCTTACCATTGGTTTGAATACGTGGCTATTTCTTTGCGGAGCGGCTTGACCGCCGGATCCGCCACTTCCGCCGCCCGATGAATTCACCGCTTGATGATGATTCGACGGAGGCGTCGAGATCTTGTGCGGTTGTCTCGGATCGTCGCGGGGCGTTGGAGGTAATGGACGCGACGGTGGTTGCGGCTCTGAAAGAAAATTTCGCACCAATTAATAATCCCTTTTTCTTTTCAGATTTGAAAATATTAATCAAAAACGTCGTAATAATGGAAAATTATATTTTACAAAATCATCAAGTTCGTGAAAATAATTTACAGCGTTTTTTTTTTAATATTCCGAGATTCGACGTAGTAATTTCTCGATAATAAAAGATTTTTAGTAATAACGAAAGAAATATTGCAATCAACAGTCACGAAGTGTACGTGACTGAATTCTGAATCTAGCGAATCGTCGCTCGCACAGAGAATACAAGGCCGGAGTCTTAAATTTTTTAAATGTCTTGATAATCAAAGATTGTATTTAAAAAAAATTGCTTATACCAGAAATTACAAAAAAAGAATGAGACAATTTTTAAAAAATCTTACAACGGTGTTTCTGTAATAGGAGATTCATAATAGTATTCTTTTCGATAGTAAGATTCTTAGGAACAACAGGAGAAATTGTACTATCAACAGCCATCGAGTGTACGTGACCAATTCAGAAGCGAAGGAATTGCCTCTCGCACGGAGAATTCCAATTATTGCAACCCATACACATACAGTCGATATGCAAACCATGTATACCGTGCAGTTTATAATGTGCATATCACGTGACTACAATAAAAAACAACTGCAAATTCAAATTTACTACGTTGAATTTGCATTTTTTCGATTAAATTTAACATTAGACGGGAAATCTGCGATTGCAGAAACTTTCCAATTCATAATCTCCGACGAATTAGACAGCTTTTTGCAATTTGTAGCTACTTTTTAACAGCAACGCCTTGAATTTTGTAAATATTTTCATTCTAATCAAAAATTCCGTTTCGATCGCTCGAAAAACTGTCTGACGGAGAAAATTCGAGATATTCATCGTGAAAAATAGCTCGCGATCGATAACGTAATGAGACAATGAAAAAATAATCACAAGCATACAATATCGAAATTAATATTACCTATGAGTCTGTGAGGTATAGCTGGTCTCGCTGGTGGCCCAGGCTCCGGTATTTCTCTCGGTCCTCTGCCACCCGCAGGTTTCTCTTTGCCAAGAATTTGCGCCTGCTGCGGTATATCCTGTGTTAACGTTCTACCCTCTTGAATCTGTTGGAAATTACGACGAAGTGTGTCACCTCCCGGTGCTTGAACGATCGACGATGGTTCGCCAGCCAACGCGGGCTCGTCTTCTTCGTTTTCGCTACCGCTGTATCGATAATCGTCCCGTTCTATCGTCGCGAAACAGAAAGAACAAATTTACGAAAAGAAACACTCGTTTGTAAATTCGATTACTCCGATTACATAATGGGAAAATTAATTAAATTCCGTTTCACTGTAGCTTATCGATAATAAATTATTTTCGGCTAAAATGACATGAAAATGAAAGTAATGAAACAATGAAAATGAAATATGCTCGATTTAATAAAAAAAAATTTATATTCAAGAAAAATGAATTATTACGAAACAGAGTTAGTTTTTCTCGATGCAAAGAACTGTCGTTAACTGACGAAAAAGATATTTTTACGAGTGGAAACAAATATAATTGATTAAAATATGAATTCTCGATCGTTTTATCTTACCCGTACCTTTCTCCTGCTTGCGCTTTTTACAACGATCGATATGGTCCTTCAGTTGTATTCTGACTTGTCGTTCGGTCGGTTGGTCCCGTATGAACGGATGCTTGAGCAACTGTTCCGTGTAAGGCCTCTGATGATAGTCCTTAACTAGGACAGTGTCGATGAATCCGTGAAATTTCTTTGCCCATTTCTTCGATTTTAGTCTCGGTGGTAAATTTCGAGGAATGAGAAAGAGAGCCTAACGAAAACACGAAATACGAGCAACGGATGGATGTAATAGAGAAAATATTATACTTCGTTCTTGAGATTGATCGAGTGTATAAAAAGTCGTAAGGAAAAAAAAAAAAAAAAAAAAAAAACAAAAGAAAAGAAAAAGAAGCACTCACTCTCATGGGATGAAGATCGCAAAGTGGCGGCTGTGACTCGGCCATCTCGAGTGCTGTTATCCCAAGTGACCAAAGATCACTTCTATTGTCGTAAGTGGCGTCGGGATTCTCGTCGCATGCTATCACCTCCGGTGCCATCCAGTACGGTGTACCGATAAATGTGTTTCTTCTCCCTATAGTCCTGTCCAATTGTGCACTAACGCCAAAGTCCACTGGAAAATTTTACAATTCGTTTAAATATGGGGATTCAACTTTTACGACACCCAGCCATTGTTTCGTGATTCGATTCTGACGAACTGAATCGAACAATCGCATTGGTATTTTTAAAACATTCGAACGCTCGATAGAAATTCTCAAAAAATTGTCCAAATATTAGATTCAAATTTTCCGAAAACAAATGTACAGTGTGCGAAAGAAGTTTATTGAATTTAGTGAAATTTTTACTCGAATATTGAGATACGGATAAATATAATTGTAATGTTAAATTACCAAGCTTGACTTCGGCATTGTCCGTAAGAAGAACGTTCTGTCCCTTTATATCCCTGTGTATGACTTTGTTGCTGTGAAGGTAGCTGAGTCCTCTCAAGATCTCTCTCGAGATATAAGCGATCCACTCCTCCTTCAGGCTCTGTCCCTTGGTCGATTTGACGAGATCGGTAACGGAACCGGCCCCGCAATATTCCATCACGAGCCATAATTGATCGTCCTTGCCAGGTGGTGATTTTTTCACAAATGCACCATAATAAGTGGCGATATTTCTGTGATTCGAGTACTGAAAAATACAAATTAATTTTAACCTTGGTCAAAGATTTTTTTTTTAATTACACAATAATTAAAATTTTCATTACGCTTACCCTTTTGAGAACGTTTATTTCTAATTTTATTTCTTCCTCCTCGTCCTGCAAGCAAACAAGAGAAAGAAAAATCACAAATATGCGTGTAACATGTGGTCGTTTAACGATTAAAAATTTTCAGAATTAAATCGCGATAAAAACACCCTTCTCGTTACAAAGTTGATGACTACAAGTCTCGTGTACGAGTATATATAGAGTTGACGTGGCTTGTACATAGTTCTTCAGATGTTAGTCCATCCAACCCGATACCATACAAAAGCACAGTAGTGTAACCGGGAGGAAAAAAAGAGAGATATCAGAGGGACGAGATAGCTATTCTGGGAATGCGAACTGACACAAAACTCGAGTGTACGAAGAAGAGTATTTAGAAGGCCGGAAAGAGAATGAGCGTCAGTGTCTCTTTCAGTACAGGTAGATGTTATATCGGACATAAAAATAACAAATCATGGAAATTAACAAAAATTTCCGTGACGCTCGTGACATTGATTTTTCAACATTTGTTCACTCTTTTACGAACGAAGGTAACGATAATATAAATAATAATTAGAATAATGAATAAATAAATGAATAATTGGCCGAAGGAGAGGAGTGATCGGATTCTCGTTAATTCGTCATCCCTTTTTAACGAATGATTTTAATTGTAATTGGCAGACGTATAATTTGGCGTTTAATCAAAAATCGGTAACAATGAAAAATGAAATCGGATCATAATTATAATCCGATTTCATTTTCGAATGGCAGAATCGACAGAAGTGGGCAAAAATGTAAAAACCAATCAACTTTCGACGTACGTCGAAATTGGGGATTATCAAAAAAACCTGGGGATTCATGAAAGTCCTAGTTTCAAATTCAATTTAATCTTTTCGTAATTCAAAATGACGGTGTTAATACAACTAACCAAAAAACCCACATAATGACCAATTTCGACGTAAATTGATACCAGTGGACTCTATCGAGGCAGCTAATATCACATTAAAAGCCAAAATTTCGATATTCAAAATGGCCGAGTCTCCGTAGCCAACATAACGTTGCATTACATCCCCCAAATAATTGTATTAATTTTTTCACATTTCAATTACAAATTAACAATCCAAAACAAACATAAATAAAACAATTCCCATTGTTTCTCGAACTCTAACTACCTAAATTATTCAACGATAATAAAAATTACTCGATAACAATGATAATTCATAAAACGCCCCAGAGCAATAAAAATAATGAATAACGATGAATAAAGTGACGCGCGAAAAAATAGAAAATATATATATATACGTCGTATCCCTCGACGAGAGCACGAAGACCGGAAATTCGCGTAGTGTGTTTCTTTTTTTTCCCAGCGAACGTTGGTATAGAAATGTGAAACCGGGCTTTGACTCGTGGGATCACGAAACACGACGTTGCGTATCGTCCGTTAAGTAGGTAAGTAGAGTCTAGATTAGCTCGGGCGTGTTACACACGCGAGGAGAGCGCCAGGAGAATGCGACGAGATGGCGATGAAGGAGCTTGGAGAGCAATAAAGAGAACGTACTGGTGTAAGTAATTTATACACACGTGTATATATATATATATTTATATACGTCTGTATATATATATATATATATAAATGTTAGAAGCGCGCTATACGCGTATCTCTCAATGTTATCTTCGCCTCGCCGATTCTCTAGATGCCCCTTTGATGTTCAATTATAAACGAGCTCTTTTTTTACACCATTTCTCGGTAAATTGCAATCTCTTCGTATTTCCAGTGTATTATCAAGCAGACCATGCGCGTCGATCGATTGAAATTTTTTCAAAGAATCCCGGTGACGTAACGAGACGAAGGATCATTTCTCCTGAACATTCCTATTCGGTTAGTCACTGGGGTAGGATGTCGAAATTTAAAAAAAACAATTTTTTTTTAAGATTCTCTCATCACTTTCTCCCTTTCTCCATTCCTATCATCTCGATTCGATCGACAATGGACCACGATCTTGACTACTTTTTGGAATTTCAACGAGGATGGATCTGACTTTGGATTCGAAGAAGGTTTAGAAACTTTTGACCCTCGTCGGACACCCTCGACGTTCGAGGCATGGACACAATGGAAATCTATCTGCAGACTCGTCAGGCCCTCATTCTCGAACGAGAATTTTTTTGTCGATGAAAAACCTGGGACGATTGGTGAATTCGAGATGGTTCTGTTGGTCAATTGAACTTTTGGTCGTGTCACGAGTGTTGGAAGAAGATAAATTAATTTTAACGTCACGGTAAAAAATCCTACAATAATTTGATTTGTAGAAATTCTATAGGAAAATTCTCCCTCGATAGAAATTGATTTATTTGTATTTTGATGATTTTTCGTTTGAGAAAAAATCAATCGGTCGTTAAACGATTATCAGTCAATATACTTGGGTCAATCGTAAAAAGTAAAAACAATATTAAAACTTGAATATTCTTTCGTCGCTTTTTTCTAACTGACATTTTTTATTTTTAGATATATGTGTGAGTGTTTTATAATATCCTCGTCCCTTTTTCTTACGCATGAGAATTTTTTAACGAACTGATCTTATTTCACATGTTCCTACTCCCTCTGTTTTCATGGAGCCCATTAATTTCCATCTCATTATGTATACTCTTTCGTGCTCTTGCTTCCTGCTTAATTTTTCTTTTTCTTTTTAATAATCCCTCAAACAATTTTGAATATTCTCATCACTGGCCGGTTCCCCATTTTTGTCGTTCATTTATTTTCCATTTGGTTATTTACAACTCTTGTTTTCTCTATCCAAATTTCTAAGAGGCTTACCACTTCCTTCTTTACTTTAGCTTTAATTTTTTTGCTGTCCCAAATATGTTTTGAATTTTCAGTGTTAATGTTGAATTTGCGACGTATAATCCCTATACCTCGATCCACTGTTTTATTACATTTCCCCTTCTCGTTTTTACCAATATTTTCTCGATGTCCCCGTGTATATATTTTAATTTTTCAGCATCTTTCTACCTGTTTTCCTACTTTTATATTTCTCGCAGTGTGTCGACGTGTTAATCTTATTATAATCGTGCCGAAGGTTTTACAATGTTTTAAACTGTACAACCTTTTGTTGTTTCTTCTTCCGGGTTCTCTGTACTTCGGGTCTTGACTGTATTCAAAATGACTCTTTTTTCTCTTTCTTACGCAGCTTATTTAGTTCTGCTCTCCTTTTTATCAGATTTTATTAAAAAATTCTTTTGAAGCGAGTGAAAAAAGTTTTACAGAGATATTTTGCACCTCTGTACCATAATTTTATTCTACTTCAGAGCATAATAATAGCCCTTTTAACTTAATGAAATTTCCAATATAAAAGTAAATGATAATAAATGAGACATTTTGAAATTTTAATATACAAATGCCATTTTTTATTATATTTACTTCGATCAATCTCCCTAGTATTTATTTCTAAAATCTTTACGTCATCGAATCAAAGATTTTGCCGAAAAAACAATAATAAATTAGAAAGCTGTATCCAATATCCGAAAAAATGTTGGCTTATCACAATTTTCTATTACAATTTTCTCTACTAACTTTTCTCTACTACTTTCTTCAGCAACGAACAATAAAATCCCAAACTTGAATCCATATTTACAAAAAAAAAGTCAACAAATAACACATAACGTCCAAAAATAAAACTTTGCTATTTTTCCATCACAATTACCCCCGCAAAAAACTCCTCTGTCAATAAATTCTCAAAAATTCAATTCCATCCAAAAAAAGAATGAAAAATTGTAAATCTATAACCCACAGTAAATCTTTATTATCGACGTAACGAGCCAAAGCCTGATTAGTAAGTGGCGTCGCGATATAATTCGACGAATGAATATCCCCGTGAGCATTATAGTCCGCAAACCGCAGCAAGACCAGTCGTTCGACTATGGAAACGAGACAATAAAAGCTCCCATCACGTGAGGCTTGCCATTGTCGTGACGGAAAACGTCGAGTCACCGCGAGGCAAAAGAGAGAACTAGACGAGCATTGGAGTGTACGTAAGTGGGTATGACCCGGGAAGTTAATAGTCCCGTGTATCACGACAGACACGAGTCTTAACAGTCCTTTCCATCGGGACAAATGAGATGGAGAAGCAAACTTCTTAAACCGTACGTTACGTATAAACATTGTTTCATACGTATGGAAGTATCTCCACCATTGTGTATCGTTAGACGAAGAACCAAGAAGCTACGAGACACCGAAGAAAGAGGAACGACGGAAGGCTGTTTCTTAGGCCGGAAGTTGTGATCTCTCGAGTTGAATTTCTCCCTGTCTCCTCTGTTCTCCCTTTGTTAACAACTCCTCTCTCTCTCTCTCTCTCTCTCTCTCTCTCACCCTGTTCTCTTTTTATCCAACTGAGGCCAACCGGTGAATAACGATGAGGGCAAAACCGCCGCCCTAACCGGCTGATAGGATTAGGTGTCTAATCCTCCGTAAAGTGAACCTGAAACTCTCCGAGAACTTCTCGTCGTGTACAGTAAGACACATACGTGAATAAGGCGAACGGCGTAAACTCATCGGGTATAACGTTGTGTTGTCTTACCTCCTTGCGGCAACGTGGAACAACGAAACAAGCTCTAAGGTAATGTATAGGGCAAACGTTACAAAGTTTCGTACAACGCGTCGTACCACACGTGTGCGCTTCTCTTACCAAAGTTTCGCGGTAAAATCCAAGACGCTAAGACCCTTGCGATAAATAGGCACGGGAGACACCGGTGTCAAGACGGATCGTCTTCGAACGGGGGACAAACTAACGGAAATTTTCAGGGAACGCACGCGTCATCGGGACGATGAAAATCAAGACGAGAAGGTGGTTTATGGACAAATTCGCTCGAAGATGTTCCACGAATATGATTATTCTCGTGTCGGGGATATCTCGGGTGAATTTTAATCGTCGACGAATAAGCTCGTGCGAATTGCGATTTCTTCGTGAGTAAGAGGTTTTCGAAGAGCGAGGATGTTTCATGGTGATAATGAGACATCGAGTCGGCGAATCGAAGCTGGAAACTTGAAGAACGAGCCACGACTGCGAGAAATTGGCAATTTTTCGATGGAAAATTTGTAATTATTATGATTTTTTTTAAATTTTGTTTGTAACAGAGATTTTTATTTCGTTCTGTTTCTTTTTTTTTCTTTGTTACTAGGTCCCTGATTGGGGACCAATGCAGTCCGGATAAATTTTATTGAAGAATAAAGATGAATATAAAACAGAATTGAGGGGATAATAATTAATCATTGCGAAATATATCTTCTCTTTTGGTGGAAATTATTGCGATTTTTTTTTTAGTAATTCGTCAATATTTATATCGAAAGGCCGATTGTTTTGAATTATTTGTATTGCTTTCAAAAGTATTCAAAGATATATAAAATTATTTTTGATTAAACGAAAAGTTTGAGTTTTTCATAAGCATTTTGTTATAGCTCATTAAAATTATTGTAAATTTTGTGTTTTATTCAATTTTATACTGCGACTAGGGCCCATTCGTTTCTGCTTTGATTCTAATCATTCTAAACTAAAGAAGTCTTTTGACGAAATAATTGAATCCTTCCAAAAGTGTTTTAAAGTTGAATCGAGTCTTTTAAAAAAATACGAATATTTGTGCGAAACGTTCAATAGTTTCAAATTTACACGAAATTTGCATTAATCATTATTCCGACGAAAATTGATGAATCACTTTCTTCGCAATAATTGTAAAAAAAGTAGTCGAAAATAAATTATTCTTCACAAAAAGAATTACGACCCTATTTTTTTACAAATAATTCCGGATAACATTGTTTGCCGTCTTATTTTATTCTAATAGAAGCAATCATTGGACCGATGAGTTTTTGTTTATCAGTGCAGTAAGAAAAAAAAATACTGATTGTGCACGTGGACCCGTCCAAAACGTCTTACGCGATATCGTATAAATCCAAACACGTGGGACAAGCAAGAACGAAACGGTGAAATATATGAAAACGGTTTATAGGAACGAGAAACTCGTGGCATTATATCGCTACGAACAAGCGGAGCAGATAAAAGATAATATATATTCCGCATCGGGGAGAGTCATTCACGATTTCGTAGAATTTTTCCTCGTCCCTGCATCTATCTCCTCGGGAATGACTAACACAATACAGCCCGCACATAGAAGATACCAGGGACATATATATATATATGTATGGGGCATTTAAGTCAAAAATGAACAAGTAACTCCGACCGTCTGGAATTCCATCTCGAATTTTTTATATCGTTTTTAGAAACCTAAATTCCACTCAGGATTTATTGTACAATTTTTAGGGACCGGACTCTACTTAATAATAATTTTTTAAGAAAAACAATTAAACGAAAAAAAATGAGACAGGGTTAAAAACATTTTTTTAATTACAAGGAATGCTTTATTACATAAATAAATTTTTTAACTATATCCCAGAGCCATTGCTACTATTATTTTGTATAATTTTTCTTTATTCCACTGGTACCCAATTCGAAATACGATTTTTAAATGTGACAGGCCACATTTGGAACCTTTTTCAAACTTTGTTTCATAAATTCAAATGCAACGGACAAAAAACGTTTACAAGAATAGAAGAGACAGTGGCTGATATATTTTGAGACGTACTTAAACAAAATTTTAACTTCAGGCACAATTTTTGTGAATGTTTTGAGAACTTGAAATTTTAACTCGTTAAACTTTTATTCTGTGTAACTTATTTTTTATTATTATGTCACGACCACTCGTCAAAAATATCTCCGAAAAGAAAACTGTATGCTTTTTAGAGTCGTAAAAACCAAGAGTACAAAAAAATGGGGTAACAAACTCAAAATGGTCGAGCCTGGTGGATGGGTCGATTTGGGCTTGAACGTCCCATATAGATATAAAAACGAAGAGACGCAGAACATAAAGTGTAGAGAGGGGCATATACATATATGTCTACAGAAGCGATAGGACTGTCTTGCTTTCACTGGCGCATGAATATCAGCAATATGCTGTTGCCCTGGCACCCTTCCAATATATTAAAGTCATGTTAAAGTAAACGTCAACGAACAAAAAAGAAACTCTACCGTCTCCTTATCAACCGCCGAGAAAAGGGAATTTATCAAGTTCAAAGACGTTCCATTCGCTCCAAAAAATATTTATTTTCGTGGAGTAAAATTTATCTTTCGAATCGAACGAAAATTATTGGACAGGCAATTGGATAATTTGTCAGTCGTCAAAATGGTTTTAATCAATTCGAAGCATTAAACGGAATGAAAACGAGTCGAGATTCGTTCGAGTTTAATCCATTTTTGTCGATAAACCAATCGATCGTCTTTCCAAATTTGGTTCAGTTGAAAGTGACGATTCAAGGACGAGCTTCGCCATCGTAAAATATACGAGGATTACTGTTTTTTTTTTCATGGATTCAAGTTTCGCATATGCGTTAGCAGTAAACTCACTACGATTGGTATCTTGATCGATCCTTTTACGAAAAAAAGGAAAAAAAATTATCTTACCTCCGTGACGTCCATGACCTTGATAGCCGCCAGCTGACCGGTCTTGGTGTGGCGACCCTGCAACAAGAACAAAAAATAATAATTGCTTAGGTGAAACCTTGAAAAATCACTCGCTCTCTTATTGACGACAGTATCTTAACGTTGCATCCATGGATAAAAGTGAATGGGAATTGAATTTCATTAACTCGTCGACATTTCACGAGCAGAATTTTATGGAGCGAAGTTAAATTCTTTTTTAAACGTAGGAAATGTTATTTCACCGTATAAAAATTTATCGACAAAAATGAAAACAAAAATTTGCCGAATTAATTAAATTAGTAATATGAATTATGCATTTTTAATTTGAGTTTATTACTTCGCTGCCATGTAGAGAGTGCTTTGTTTCAATGAAATTTTGTTGCGAGATAATAGATAAAAAATTCAAAACGCTGGCATACTGGAAATTTTGTACAAAGCAAAGAGAAATGTCTATAATTTTAATGAAAAATGACATTTTTATGAGAATTTTGGATTTGATAAAAATTTAATTGTAAAAAAATTAATATTTGTGATTTAAAAAAAACGTAATTACTGATTAGAATTTACTACAAACATAGGATATTTTTTCGATATTATGCTTTTATATACGATGTAAGGGTACTCAGGATTTACTGACTTAAATTTTCAAGAATACAGAAAAATATGGTAAACGAAAAAAAGAGGACGAACAAATTTATAATAAAAAACTTGCAACATTGCTTCCTCGCAATTTTTCAAATCGACGAAACTTTTCTAAATATCTCCAATTTCTTCGACTGTCGTTACTGCACATTAGAAATTAACCCGCGTCCTACAATTACTAGAAACGGTTTCTCCTAATTACCCGATCTTCCGCCACGAGTTTCCTCGTAGAGAACGATCTTAATAATTCGTTGTACACTCATCGCCTCAAAATTTACAACACCAATTAAAAATCGTCCCCATTCCCGATTAATCCAGATATTTAATAAATAATCACAATTTATAAAAATTATTTTCATCCAAATCAAATAAATATTACTTTCAAAAAAAAAAAAATAAAGACAACAGAAAGAGAAAAAAGAAAAGCCAACAAAGAAAGAATAATGAAAATTAAAAAAAATATAAAAAAATAAACTTTTTATTCAAATACAGTAAGTCAATCTTTCTCGATGCTCGTGCGCTCATCTGTTTAAGATATGAATGTCCGGAACGATCGTAATGTGTAGGCAAAGCACGCGTTTGTGTCCGCATCGACGATCGCGTTGAATATAAGAAAGAATGGCACGCACGCGCCCAACGGCTCCTCGCCTGTATAAATAGTACTATATGCATTTTAGTTTATAATGCTTATGCGCCTATGTTACCAGCCGCTTTTCTATACATTGCCTGAATTCTTTTCCCCGCGCCGTTCTTACTCGCGCGCTTATCCGTGGGCGCGAAGAGTTTTGCACGCCGTTGGAAAGAGGCTTAGTCGTGCGTTAACTGGAACGCTGAATTAAAAATAACGAGCGCAAACCGAGCTTCTACTCTCTCACTCTCTTTATTTTTTTCTCTCTCGCGTATACACGCGTACTATTTATGTCAGTGGTGAGAGCATGAAGAAGAAAAAGAATGAAAAAAAAATGAAAAACGAGACCTTAACGCGTTCCTTCCTCGTTTTTTCATTACCTATATATATTTTATCTAGGGCTCTTTACCGTCACTGGTGCGATGGGAAAAAATTCGTCACAGTGCTGCCAGTGCCGTTATTTTATTATTTTAATAGGACATTGGCTAAAAAAAGAATTTTTTTTATAATTACGAACGATTGTCGAAACGAAACGTTAAAATCGAGACGTTTGTCGCGAAAGTTTCTGCTATTTTGTCATTTTCGAGGGATATTTCGATCGGCGGACGTTCGAAGGAGGAAAAAACGAGTTGTTTTTAATATTTTTGATATCTATATATAGACGTCCTCCGTGACTGTAGCCCCGACACGACGTATCGACTTTTTAATTTCGACGCCATATACGGACTCAGCGACCTCAAAAACCTCGATTCCAAAATCATGATATAAATCTGACAAACGCTTTTTTTTTAAATATTTTTGCTCAATGTTTGCGACAAATTTTATTTTCGCTAAGGCACGTTCGTTTTTTTAAATTTAAATGCATCGAGAGCGTCAATAAAAATGATTAAAACGAATGAAAATTTCTATCAGAGAATGAAAAAGAATTATTATCAAAAAACGACAAAAAAAACAACGTACGATTATTAATTACGTAAAAAAACGTGCGATCGTTATTATCTAAAAATCGTTTTACGTAATTATCGCAGCACGTGCATTAATTACGTGCCCGACGTACGTCTCTCCGTTTGTCCAGCTGTTATGAAAAAATCTGAATAAAAATAAAAAATAATCACGAATTTATCGCGGTCTCTCGTTTCACCATTGACTCACAGATACGCGTACCAATCTAATTTATTAACCATTATAATTACCGTTTAACGACTCGAACCTCAATAAAAAAGGAGATAATTTAAATTCGATATATTCGTCTCCATTGTGCGTTTCGTACAATTTAATTCTGCAAAACCTTAGATAAAAATTAAAGAAAATAAAAATAAAAAAACTCTCGCCAGATCAACGAACTCCGGCGTTACACGGAAATATATTTATACAATTTTTTTTCTTCTTTCCTGCTATCCGTAAATCTCTCTCTATATATATAAGAAATTTTGCCTCTGCACGAGGACCGATATAGTGGAAAGTTAATAGGGACAAAAAGAAAGAAGAAAAAAAACGAAATCAAAAAATTCGACATCGCGTGGCTTTCGAGCGAAAATCGTAACTTTTTAGCGAGAGCAAGAGCCGATTCTGTGGGCGAGACGAGCTCTCTGCGGTTCTCGTCGCAATCGAGGGCACACAGCGCGAAGGCATGACAGGTATATGTGGCCACTTCTCGAGAGGCGTGGAATCGATAACAAAATGTAAATGTATGTGTGTGTGTGTCTGTGTGCCTCTGTGTCTGTGTGTGTTTGTGTATATGTTTGAGCAGCTCGTGGTCGCCTCGTTCGCTAACTCACCTCACGAGCCTCGCTGCTTTTCCTCGAGTTACATTATTACATACTTTCGCACATAACGAACCCGTACATATTTCCGAATATATCCCGATGGAAAACAATACGAGCGTGCTATCTCGATGTTTCGCTTAACACAACGTCCCGAGTTCCAACAGTAGCCTGTTTTCCTCCTGTGGCCTTTACGATTTATACGAAACAAACCTTTTATTTTCTGTCGGTTTTAGTAATTTTTTTTTATTCGAGCAATTTTTTTACTCCTCCAGGTGCTAATGAAATTATTACAGAAAAAAACACATCATCGTGGTAATACGAATTTTAATTATTAAACACATTCGAGATAATTGTTGGAAATTCGTTTAAAGTGTTAATGGATTATTATTCGTAATAAGATTTTTATTTTGTAACGTTTTGGAGTAATGAAACAAGAATGTTTAATTACTTATTTATTTGGGGATTTTCTAAATTGGGTGATTGTGAGAAATTGTCGAAAAAAATCTGCGATTCTTTTTTACTTGTTTTCTTGTTGTGCTTTGGTCAAATTGTTTTTTTTTAATCAGTCGCGTCTATCAACGGTATAAAGCGATGATTGAAAGATTGCGGAGCGGACACAGAACAGAGAAGCTTTTTCTTGTTCTCGAGCGAAGGTCTCAAAGGGAAAGCGTGTTCGGTACAAGAGTGATGGCTCGGAAAAATCTCGTACCAAAGACTTTTTTTTTAATAGGTGCGTGTGAATAAGCGCGCGTAAACGTTGGAAGTCTAATGCGTTTCGGAGAGAAGCTCGTGGTATCGTACACGTGATGACGGAATATGAGCATTACGTGTATTATATATATATATACGAAATGACAGTGGAGTTGCAGTATATGGGAAATTCCTTGTAAAATCAGATAATTTTACAAATAATTAGTTTTTATTTCTGCCAAGAACTACATTAAACTTGTTCAATTAATAAACGAGCAATTGTTCTCATTTCTCTTCAGTAAGAAAGCAAATTGAATAAATAAAAGTTTAAAGAATTTTTTGTAAACTTTCAAAAATATTTGGCTCATGATTTTTTGCCACAATATAGAAACTAATGAGAAATTAAATCAATTAAAATTCAATCATATCGAAGACATGAATAATATTAATTTTGATATTTATAAAGTCGAATCATCGATAAAATACTAAAAAAAAGAAACGGAAAATTAATGCAAATGGAAAATGAAAATTTTTGAATAACAAATCCCATGAAACGTAACATCTCGGATGAAAAATTCTTTAACTCGTGATTGATCTTTTTACAGAGAATAGAAAAATTGAAACGAGTGTCGAATTTGACGAGGAACGACCCATACATATCGTGGCTTTTTTTTTATAATGCAGCGGCAAATAGGCAGAATATATCTCGGTCGAGTCGGTCCATTTGTCTCTCTTAGCGTAGAGAACAACGAAACAAAGTGTGGGCTGGTTTTCTCTGAACAACAGTCAGCCTGATGTACAACTGTAACAGTGGATATGAAATATCCACCAAGGCCCGCTACAACCGCGCTGGCAACTATTCTACTTAACATGTTTTCTTTTTTTTTCTTTTTTTTCTCTCTCTCTCTCTCGTTTTTTTTATTCCCTTTGAATCAAACGACACGAGTCCACCACTGTCGCCCTATTCGTAAAGATATTCTCCCTTCCACGGTGTATATTATATTCTTTGACGACAAATAGGAACCACCCGCAACTTTTTATTCATTTTTTTACTCTAGCGGAGAAAAGTTTAACTAAAAATTTCAAAACTTTCGAATTTAGGCAAATTCTTCGTTCTTAACGCAAAAAATTAATATTATTCGTACTAAAAGTGATAGTAACGAGGAAAAACGATCCTAATTTCGGATAAAATATAACAAAAATGTAAAAATTAAAAAACACAGCCCCAAAAATCATATTTTTTCCTTTAATTCGAGAAATAAAGAGAAAATTCTCCGTTCGCCGATTCGATCCGATTTCCCATCGTCGTCGAAGAACAAAATCATAAACAAAAATATCTTTTTGCCAAACTTTTGATGACTTCTCGCCGTTTTTCCGCTCGTTTTTTTCTTTTTTTAAAATTCTTTCGTTACGACGTGCGTACGGAGAATATAGCGCGTGCTATACGAGAAACGCGAGCGGGAGTTCGTTACTATTTACTGCAGCTCGTAAATAAATGGGTTAACGATTTTTCGCTCATATCGTTAGTCGAAACGAAAGAGGAAGGAGAGAAATGAGACGAGAGGAACGCACGGTGTGCAGACGAAATACGTAGTTACGGAAAATCGTGATCGCGCAAACGTTTTACGTTTCTTATTTGCATAGACCTTTATATATACCTACGTTACTCTGCAGTTTTTCGAGACAAAAAAAAGAATCTGGAATTTTACGTACACATAAATTTCACGAAAACTTTGAAATAACTCGAATTTCCTCGTTCCATGGACCTCGTTTCGCTTATGAGTTAAGTTTCTCGAGTTCGGATTTTACTTGTCGAATTCGAAGGCGACGATAAATCGGAGCGTTTTTTTTATTCGTGGACGATTTACGCGAAAGCTTGGAATCTTATGGATCGACGATGATACGACGTTTGCCAAGTAGTTAATTTTTAAATAAGCATTTTTTTCGATAATTTATAAATTTGTCGATCTTGGAGAACGGATTTTCTATTAATTTGTTTTATCGTGTTGATCATTTTTCGAAATTTATTCGTGGACTTTGAGGATTTGTTTGATAGTAATAATTTATAGATGGTCGGGGAGAGACGAGTTCTTTATTTTTATAAACTGAGAGTAATCTTATTTCCTGTTCACCGACAATCGTCTTTGTCACGTTCTCGATAATAATAAAAATAAAAATTAAAAATAGTATAATATTATTGATATTATGAATAATAGTAATACATTAAAAGTATTGAAATACTAATATGAAAAGCATAAATGAGAAATATGTTGAATGAAAGTTCTGTGTCCGCGAGATTGGAGTTAACAGATAAGAAAGGAAACCGCGATAGAAGGTAAAACTAGACGTGTATTATCACGAGGTCACCTCCGACTCATGACAAATATGGGCCGCCTGTTTGCATAACGCACGAAGTGTGGTCTACCATGCGGTTTCTCAATGAGAATTCGGGACTTACTGGACTCTAGCATAGACGCACGCGCGTCTGCGCATGCGCATCTGCACATACGTACGCGTGCGCACACGCGCCCGTATACACGTGCGTCCGCGCATGCGCGCTTATACACGCGTGCGCGCAGGCGCTCGCGCCCCCGTACGCGAGTTCGCGCAGGCGCATACCCATACACTTGTGGTGGGGGAAGTACACACGTAGCTATACAATGTCCGATTCATTCGAGCTTCGTCATCGTCTCATCGAAAAACTCACGCTCTCGTGCATTTTTCAGCTCTCATTCCTCTACAAACGCGAGCTATCGTCGTACGCATGCGCGCATGCGCGTACACGCGGTAAAGAAAAACGCACTCGCCTAAATAGACGAGAGAGTCACTTGCGTGATACGCGCACTGTCGCTACTGTCTAGCCTGGAATACTAGACGTTATTATCCCCATATTCAAGCCATATAGATGTGGCTTGAATAGAGGAGGCGTGACGCCGGGAATTAATGAAGCCTGCAATGACGCTTCAATTTTCATTTGTATTATTACAGAAACGGTAGTGACGTGAGCCGAATCAATTCCGTACACAATATTTATATGTATGGATCGTTCCATCAATTATCATCGACTAAAACATACATTGTATATTATTATTTCCATACCGCAAACTAAAATCAAATATCTAAAAATCTTCTCGAATCTCGCAAGTGCAAAGAGGTAACGCCATTTGGAAAATTTCTCAACGAGCCAACTGTACAGACTTTTGAGAATAAAATCATTTACTTATTTCTTTATATTAAACCTTTTTGTTTCTAGAATAATTGACTTTGCTCCATTATCGTTGAACCGGATAAAATAAAAACCGCGATAAAAAAATATTAAAAAAGTGAAAATTTTTCGGTAGAAGAAAGTTTAAAAAAATAGACTGTGCTCATATTATATTCGTTTTAAATAATTTTATAAGCAAACATATTTTAATATAATACAATTTTTACACCCGATTGTAATATTTTTTTCTATCATTAATTCGTCGACGTAATTTTTAACAGTTTTTAAGTCAAATTTGTAAAACCGTGACAGTGTACGTTCATAAATAAGTTTCGATTTTTTAAGTGGGTCGATTTGTCCCATTCTTTCATACACACGAGCACACGTCGATACGCGCAGGGTAATAAAACTCCCATTACGGTTATATCCGTGACAGACACGAGAAAATAAAATACCTAACAACTCGTACAATAAACGTTTCGATCCTCGCTCGTCGAACACCCTCGCAACGATAAAGAAAAAACGAACATATGCTCTTATACGATAATTTTTCATCGTACAATTTTCCTTCGATTATTGGCTCGGCGTTGAAGAGAATAAATGAAAAATCAGTGTTCCGATGTCGAGTTCGCTTTGAAACGTTGAAAAGCAGGAAAGACAGAAGAACGTCACTGCGATAGGAGACAATCTCTCTCTCTCTCTCCCTCGCTCTCTCTTTCTCTCTCTTTCCCTTACCCGAAGATATTCCTTCAAAGCATCGCTCTTTGCACATTCCTACACTCGTGACTGAAACACGAAAGACCGCAAAAGCTTTCTATCTCCGAGACGGCTCGAATGATGGAACACAAAAAAAATTGAAAAAACGAAAAAAACGAAAAAAGAAAGATCCGTAGGAATAAAGAGCTGCAAAAATCACGGAGTCTGTATACGAGAGAGAGAGAGAGAGAGAGAGAGAGAGAGAGTTAAAGAGAGGGAATATGTAATGGCAGACGTGATATCGGTTTTCATTCATAGGAACTCGCCTGACACCACGACGTTTCTCCGCGCCGATGGTAGTCGCGTATAAACATCAAAAGCTTACATAATATACGTGTATATGATTCTATATATATACATTTATATATATACACATACATATGGACAGTAGAAACGTTGAAACGTCGAATGAACGTGACATTGGCGGAAATGTGCTTTTTTCGAACTCTCGAGCTCTCACGGCCTTGTCGAGAGTTGCCAATGGGCACAGTTTGCCGTCGAGAGACATTCATGTACTTACAACAGATAAAAAGCTTATACGCGTACATTGTATACATATACATGTGTGTGTGTGTGTGTGTGTGTGTGTGTGTGTGTACTCGCGATACAAGCCACGTTTTGCCACCTAGTTTCGAATTAAGAAACGATACTCGTAAACTCTATTACAGAACGCGACGATGAATGAATACGGAGAACTTCGCGGTACTCGTTGTACGGTAGGAAATAATTCTCAATTAATGACGAACGACGATGAAAAGAAAAATTCTTAAATAACAAGGAACGTCGGGGGGTCCAACGATATTTTCAATCGCGTCGTAAGATTTTTTAAATCTCCGATCGATAAGAATTTCTTTATTAATTAAATATTCGAATTTGAGAGATTGAATTTTTGTTCAATTAATTTTTTTCGAATTGTTAATTAAGACAAATAATATTTCAAGTGCATAAAAGTTTCTTCGGCGTATTGTCTTTTCGTTGGAGTAAAATAAATGGATCTTTGGTCAAACGATTCGTTGTTATTTTGGTTTTTCTCTTTTTCGTCATATTTTTTTTTGCCGAGGGGAAATATAATTGAATAAAAAAAGAAGAAGATCGAATTTATCGGCAGCGAGAGCGAAAAATTCGTAGAAGGAACAATTCGTGGGCGAGTCTCGGGGAATGAACGCGTACACTCGTACGTATTCCTCCCGTCGCTCTCTCCCTCATTGTGCGGAGCCGAAGCGGCAACGACTCTCGCATCAGGATAGTGTCATCGGCCTCCCGCAGTCCCTCTCTCGAAAACCCTCGCGATTTCGCGACAACGACGACGAAGCTGCCGCTGTTGCTACTGCTGCGTTTGCGAGTCGTTCGCCATTCTCCTCCACCTCATTCTCATTCTATATCGCATTTTCCTTCCTCGTGTGTGCGTATACGCGTATATAAGGGAGAGCGGGGTCAATTGCATCAGTGCACTATCGAATCAGTCGTGTTACCGATCGCTATTGTGTCTGTAAACGACTGTCTACCTTCAATATTTTTAGTCGAATATCATCCACCCTTACGAAAAACATTCCCACCCTTCGATATTTCTTCCCTTTTTTTCCCAATGACATTCCATTTATTGAACTTTTCGACTTCTGGAATTTGCCATCCCGTAACTCCCCTACAAATTATTTTAGGGCGAAAAGAAATGTCGATTATTAATAAAAATTGTTTAAAAATTGTTGATGATTAATAAATTTTGCTGTAAACCAATTATATTTGTAAATTTTTTTCGTGCGTCGATAGACGTTTGAAAATAACAAAAAAAAATCTAGGGAAACATATTCTTTAATTTATACGTCCGATGGCACTGGGACTATAGGGATGAACCACGCCCTAATCTGATACGCCATTTTGAAGATAAATAATCAAAAAATATTTAAAAAATCGTTCTGAATAATTAATCAGGCACTTTCCTTTCGAAAAAAGCCAAAATTAAACGAGTGATGCAATTGACCCCGTGCTACCCCAAAAACGACGATATCCTCCCAAACGTGTCGGCACCACTTTATATTTATATAATCATGCGAGTCGCTCGATAAATACAGGTTAAACTGTCCGCAAACCTCGAGTATACAACGCAACGTATACAAAAACGAAAAAACCGTACAAACCGATAGAACTACGAGCAAAGTACATTTTATCCGTTTCCACGGACTCTCCGACATCTCGTCCTAAAGAGAAAACTTTGCTAATTTGCGGTGGTAACCACCACTTCCAAATAGTTCGGGCAAAACGGATGCCGTTAAAGCCCAGCGAGAGAAACAAAAAAAAGGAGATAAAGAGAGAGCCTCGATGATTCATGTATAAAGAAGAATGCGGCCAATTAAATAGGAACTATAACAAGAGGCACATTATTAAATTGTCGTACATACATACATAGATATATGTGTCTGCAAGAAACGTAAAAAATTTTCATCTATATTACGAAAGAACGTTATATAGCGACGACATTTCATTTCCGGCGATAAAGAAGAAAAGTCCTGGCCAGAAAGCAATTTTCTCTCGATTTCACGCACGGACCTGCAGCCCCCGCCCACCTTCCCTACCATAAGACTTTTATATTATTTCTTCGATTCTCAAAAGATTCGCTTCAAATCATCCGAAAGGTTCGCGAGCCGCGTATATCTGGCACGTAACACGAAGCGAAACTTTCGCGAAGCGGAAATCCTCTCGCACCGTTCAGGGTCTTCGAATAACCGGCGTCGTTCAAAACTTCTCGTACCATTCTTCATTCCGTGAAGCATCGACGCTAAACTCTCGTCGACAGACGGTTCGAAAGAAGAAAAAAAAATAATAATAATAATGAAAAAATAAAAGAAGCCGAAGCTATTTATTATGATTAGCCGCGGGGCCCGAGGGCCCCTATCCTTTTTGTGTATAACGTCGGTCGTCTTGTGTACGCTTGTATGTCAAATGGTTATTCTCGAGGGTGCGCGATGTCTATGTGTATAAACTGTATAGACGTATGTACGAACGGCGTTCTAAGGCTAATTGACAGGTTCGTGACCCTCGTCCTCGTGCATTCGGTACCCAATTTTCCATATGGTCGATGCAACCCTAAAACATATTTTGAAATCTGTCGAGAATGTTTAAAAAAAATTTTCAAATCTTTCGAGAGGAATTTTTTCTTCGATTTAAAACAGGCGAGTCTGACGATCTGTCGTTGAATAATTAGGTCGTGTAAATTTGAGTTAAAAATTATTTTAAAAAGTGTAGCGAATGTAAAAATGTATAAACTATTTTCGAAAATGTGCATGGGGTAGTTCGTTCTTCAAACCAATTTTCAAATCCTTTTTTTTAGCATTTAGAAGCTTTTAAAAAATATAAACGCGAACTAGTTTACTCAAAAACACGAATCGAATTTTTTCAAATTTAACTGTAAATAGTTGTGTATTCATTCGTATTTTTAAATCCCGATTACTATTGTCCCTAAAAAAATAGTTAAATTAGGAGCCACGAGAAAAATCTAATTAATAAAAACTCCATTCCTTCCGAAATTGTATAAAACCGAAAAAAACAAAACATTCAATATCAAATCCAAAAGGTAGACGAATGTCACGAACCCTACGAGTCTAGTTAGAACGCCCCATACACAATACGTTACTCCCAGACTACATCGGCATCGCCGCATTATTATTTCGTCGAAAAATCATCAAATAAGGGGATGAAAAAGATTCAATAAAAAAAAACCTGCGTCCCTGTAAGAGCCATACAAATGCAAAAAAAAGAAATCTACGAGAACGAGGGTCGAGGACCTGTCGATTCGAACTGGAATGCCACATGTACAATACGACGTGTGTAGGGGTAACATCAGCATCTCCACATATGTATATCAGCCATGCGAGGTTCTCACTCAGGCGTCGGCGACCTCTTCAATTATTTTCTCGGCCCTTCGAGTCCGTCGGTCTCTACCCTCTCTCTCTCTCTCTCTATCTCTCTTTTTCTCTCTCCGTGCATCATCGCCGAGTTATGGGCCACATATACCATACGTACAGAAACAGGCGCTCCCTTTTTTTTCTTCTTCACCCTCTTTTCATTCTTTTTTTTTCTTATCTCGTTGCATCTTTTCCGGTGCTTCCTTTTACTAAGGAGACTCTCGACCTCTTCGTATATTAAAGTACACGTATGAATGTCATGCATGTACGATCGTTTCGCTCGTATAGTTCTTCCAGGTCGGCCATTTTTTTTCTTTCTTTTCTTCCTTTCTCAATATCGCAAAGAGCTCCACGAACTCCTGGTACTCTCTCTCGCATTTCATTGTATATATGTATAACGTGCGTGCGTGCGCCTTGTCTCTTTCTTTTTCTCGTGCTCTTTCAAACCGCCTCCACCTCGCATGGCTCTCCTCAAGGACGACCTCGTGAGGAAGAATTTTTTCAAGGTGAATCACCGTCGTCGTCGCGTTCTCGTCGTTTCTTCGCCGTACTTATACGTCGTATCCGCTACAGGTGCGACGACTACGAGGGTCACTCGCTCGACCAGGCCTTTCTTCGTTCCTTATTCGGCCGTACGATATCGATCGATTTTCGATTATTATCGATATTTGTTTTATTTTAATTTATTTTTTTCAAATATTCCTGCAGGTTTCATCGCCTCTTGATAGTTTTTTCGTTTTATTTTATTTTCTGAATTTGAAATTATGTCTTGTATGAGTTTAGAGTTTGGATCTTTGGACCATTTAATGAAAAATAAATCAAAGTGCCAAAGTGTCGTATCACGTTTGGAGCCGATTCGTGAAAAGTACGAGTGCCATGGATGAACCGGATTTATAAATGCACCACCAAATATTTACTATTGTTCCTATAATTTTTTGATACTATTTTATCACAAATTTTCGTAATTTTTACAATATTTTGAGTAATAATTTTTGTAATTTTTACCATTATTTTATGAATATTTTTTGCAATTTTATACGTAAATTGCCAACTTTTACTGACCGATCAACTCGGTCTAAGCATGTGCGCAGCCGTTGCGCGAGTGTTATATATATATATATATTCGGATCGACCGGAGCGTATTTTTCGCGATTAAGATCGATAAGGATACGTTCTTCGACATGAAATATTAAATTGCCTACTTAACAAAAAATGATAAAATCAGATAAAACGTTCCGTGATTGACGTTACAATCATAAATAATTGATCCACTTATAACACCCCATGTGGTCATCCATGACCCGCTCTTCGGTCCATCGATTGACGTTCACTCGTACATCCGGAACCAAAAGATCTATAGTACATAGTTAACCTAAATCAAAAAACTCTAAAATACAATCTAAAAAACTTCACGACTATCCTAAATTAATTTATTCCAAGCTTTTTCTCACATCTTCCTTGACCTAGCCACCAATTTAAATTAAAAATCCAATCAACATCGCGGTAATTAGCAGACGCCATTTTGTTTTTATATTTTCTAAAAAAATTTCTAAATCTCCCTTTTTTTACTCTCTCTCTCTTTCTCCCTCTCTCGGCGTCAGAACTCGTTGTTCATCGCTGACAAATGAGAGAATAATCGCTTATCATGGAAGTTCCCTTATTTATCGACAGAGTCAAGCTTCGAGGTTACACCACTTATCTCTTCATCTTTTCGTTTATCCAAGCAGGAAACCCTACATATAAACCGTAGATACGCATCCTGTGCCGATTAGCCTTTCTATGTGAATGTTTATCTGTAAACAGGTATAACTAATATCGTCGTTATATCGTTTAATAATAACGCATTAATCTCGCACAGCGAACGTACCAAGAGATAGAAGAAAAAACAAACGCAGAGGCACCGAAGCATCGACCTCTTTTCGAAAATCGAGTCATGCAAGACTTTATCTCATTCATTCGCCAATAATCGACTATCTAATCTCTCTGAGCGGTCTTCGTTGATATTCCGGTTGCGTTCACCGGCACCGAGACGCCGATCGAAGATTATATTCACGCGCCGATGTACCGAGGCACGAGGGTCTCCTCTTCGTACTCTTCGTTGAATCCGTTAATCTTTCCGCTAACGACGCGTCACGTTTCGATATAGCGATGTACCGTGTATACCAGTTTGAATCGAGAGAACCGGAAGTCTTCGCCGCGCGAGGTTTCGGATCTCTGGCCTATTTTATCTCATTTTTTTCTTCTTTTTTCGTACCATTTTTGCTCGAAGAAAACCGGTTTACGTCTGTTTTCGATCGCCATCTTGTTTATGGCGTGAGCATTAACCTGTTTCGCGTCCCTTGTGGCGACATCTAGCGGCAGATTTATAAACCTCGGGTCTTTGTCGCAGAACATCGGATTTAATTGAAAGATTAGTCAGCGTTATGAATTTACTGGATGTAAATTACCTACGGTATGACGTAAATTTGAGATAAGAGCAGTGGGTGGTTATCTTCGAGCAGGGTGGTAAAGCTTGCTGGATTAGAAGAAACGCGGATTATCGGACAAAGATTGGTGTCGGATCACGTAATGGCGGCGGGTGACGAAAAATTCCATTCTTGCTGAGGGAGATAGCACATTGGATTAGAAAAAAAATGGCGGCGAGGAATAAGATTTCTTCTTGTCGAGGGAGATAGTTGGTTAGATTGAAAAAAAGAACAAATAATCGGGCGTTATTTCACGATGTATAACGGAATGGCGACCTGAAAGGATTGTTTTTATTTTGTTGAGGGAAAGAGCCAGTTGAATTACAAGAAATATAGATAATGCATCAAATGATACACGAAGGATAAGAAAATCGAGTGCAAAATCGAGTGCAAACGCCATTTGAATCACAAGAAGTGGTCGCGATCGAAAAAGACTTCGTATCGACAACAAAATGGCGGCCAGCAACAAAAAAGTTTAATTTCGTCGAGTGAGAAGGCCATTTGAATCACAAGAAGTGGTCACGATCGAGAAAGACTTCATATCGACAACAAAATGGCGGCAAGCAACAAAAATGTTTATTTTCATCGGGTTCAAACGCCATTTGAATCACAAGAAGTAGTCACGATCGAAAAAAACTTCGTATCGACAACAAAATGGCGGCGAGCAACAAAAATGTTTATTTTCGTCGAGTTCAAACGCCATTTGAATCACAAAAAGTAGTCACGATCGAAAAAGACTTCGTATCGACACCAAAACGGCGGCAAGCAACAAAAAAGTTTATTTTCGTCGACTGAGAAGGCCATTTGAACTACAAGAAGCGAGCGCGATAAAAGCAAAACTTAATATCGACCAACAAAATGGCGGCGAGGAACGAAAACTTTCTTTTTTACCGTTGCCTGTGTAGATACACGGTTGGCGACGCGATCGACAAATTGTCGGCGGGAACGAGCGACGAATTGTTTATAACCCCGTGCAACATCGATACGATCTTAAGGGATATGAGAATAGCATCGGATGCAACAGAACGAGTTCGCGAATACACGGGGCTCCCCTCTCGCAAATACGTAAATATAGAACGAGGCGGAAAGTTTCATAAAGTTCGCGGCTACGCGGTTAAAGTACGTGATTCGTGCGAGCCGAGAGAATACTGCCACCAAAGCGGCTCAAGCATAATAAACCCAACGAAAAAATCTCCCTTCGCCGCGCTCTGCAAAGTTTCAATTTTTTTTGCAGTCTTTACTCGTTCCTCGGTCTTTGGGCGATTGCGAGGAAACAAAAAAATAAAAGGAAGACGCGACGAGCCGATGGTAACCTCTCTCTCTCTTTGCCCCGTTCGACAATGCGCGGATTTCGTCCATTACAACCATATGGCGAAATTACGAGTGCAATAGCTTGATATTCATCGCTTTTTTCTACTCGGGGAACGCGCATGCGCAACCTCTTCGGGCCCAAAAAAAAGCACGCGATGAGTTTTCTTCACGAGCGACAAACGACACCGTGAGTTTTTTTTTGTAATGACTCACGAATTGAAAAATTCTCAAAATCGAGACTTTTTCAAAAAACTTCTATCCACGTCGATTTTATGTTTTATTTCTTAAGATAAACGTCAGGAAAAAAACATTCTTTGTTCGTTCGAAGTGCTCGATACGTTTCTGAACCAATGAAAAATCTTGAATTGTTCCAAATCGCATGTTCCAAACGACAAAATCGTTTTTTTCGTCAAAAATTTATAATTTTCATAAAAATCTCGCAAAATACAATGTTTAATGCAAATTTATCTCTCGCAACTTCATGATCACGCTTTATAAAAATTCATTCTGCAATTTCACCTCGTTTGGGCTGAAACATAGTGCAAAATTCGTATTTTTGCAAAACTTTTTCAAACTTTTTCGACAATTTTGTAATTTCGACTTTGACAATTTCAGACGTCGCTCGACGAACGATACATCGACAGTCTCGCCATCCTCCTCCTCCAACGAGCAACAAAACCTCGACTGCGCTAAAACTAAATCGACCGAAATTTCCATTTCCATCGACCGGAAGTAAAATATATATCCGGAAACTCGTATTTTCCTGCTCGTTACGAAAAAAGCAGTAACGGAGTCGTCGGCTCGTACCGAGTCTCAATTTTTTAATTTTATTTTCCTTCGTCATACGTGTTATACGCAAATTATTATTTTTTTGCCTCTTCAATTCACGCCGTTCGATTCACCTGATGCATGAGCTAGCCACTCGTAATTGCGCGGTGCTGCGACTAACGAAAGAGCCCCGGGTGTAAATGCCGAAGGAAACGGAAGGAGCGAGAGTCGCGTGAGTGAGGAGAGAGAGAGAGACAAAGCGAGAGAGAGAGAGAGAGTGAGTGAGAGAGAGAGAGAGAGAGAGAGAGAGAGAGAGAGAGAGAGAGAGAGAGAGAGAGAGAGAGAGAGAGAGAGAGAGAGAGAGAGAGAGAAGGGGTGGGGGGAGAGAGCACAGACAGCGTATGAGTGAATGATACAGAGAGTAACGGGGAGGGTGGGAGGGGAAAGCAGAAAACACGATGGTGTTGGTACGTCATGAGAAGCGAGAGAAAAATATGATGGAAGGAATTGAAAGAGCAAGAGGAGAGACAGATATAGAAAGAGATAGAGCCGGGGCAGCGAGGACGACGTATAAGCGCGATCGTGCATGCTCGCGTGGGAGTCGTGCCACATGCCAAGGTTTTTCCTTCCAACTTCGTCGTCGTCGCATGATATTTCGCCGCGGTGTTCGTTCTCTCTCTCTCTTTCTTTCTCGCTCTCTCTCGCTCTCTGTCCCGTGCGTGCACGCGCGAGAGAGAGAGAGAGAGAGAGCACGCTCGAGGCTGCATTTCGTTTTCAATCGACGCCGAACGAATGAAAAATAAATTTACCAAAAAAAAAAGAAAGGAAGAAGACAAAAAGAAATACGTTGTCCGCGCTATGCCCGAACATGGCGAGCGAAAAGTTAGCGGAAAGACCGCGAATTTCAAACGGTCCGTCACGAACGATCTTCTTTTCTTTGTTTTTTTGCGTCAGGTTGCGACAAATGTATGTTTTTTTTTTTGAAGTTTTGGTATATTTCGAAGGGAGTGGCGTTTTGAATGGAAATATTTGTTTCTCTTTTTTGCGTGAAAACAAAAATTTCGATACGGCGCGTTACGTGCAACTTGCAAGTTTTTTGATTTTTTTTTAAACAAAATTCGCGGCGAACCGAACGAAATTATCGACGAACCAACGAATTCGCGATTGAACATTAATTTGCTTTATAAATATGAAAGAGCCATCGATAATTCGTAAAAAAAAAAATTATTAAAAAAAACTTTTACTGGTGACTAACGGATCGTGTTGACATCACGAATATAATTCTCTTATTTTCCCAAATGCATTTCCATTTTTGCAAAAAAAATCCCTGTGTTTTGCAATACGATATTTTTAAAAAACGTTAAATTGTCGTAAAGTCGGGAATTTTTGAGAAAATGTCGGAGAGAGAGAGAGACAGAGAGACACGATATTACATCCGTCCAACTATAAGGGTCATTGATTAACCGGTTTTATGAATAACGTTCAAACGTTAAAAAACCAAAAAAAAACATCAAATCCCTATGAATTTATCGCACAATTTGTTTCAAATCGATTTATTACTATAATTTTTCGAAATTCGTGTTTTTTAAATATTTTAATTATCATCGATTTTCCATGGTTTTTATAGTAAAGCAAATTCGACGAATCGTGATCGAATTAAACGAATAATTTTATTCGTTCGATACCCTCGATCCTTAATGAGTGACTTCGATAGTCACGTCCGATTTGCGTGTTCGTATGAAGAAATCGAGGCGCGTGAGGTATTTGTGCAAGAAAAAAAAATAAAAAATCGAAAGAAAATCCGTTTCAACTTTTCCACCGAACGTTTCAAGGGTGGTTTCATCGAAATCGTTGGTATCGAAATATTTGCAAGACGCGATAAAGTTTGTAAAGTCTATTTTAGGCAGAGACGAGAAAATTGAATAAACGTGTCCGCGCTCATTCGCTTCTCCGTTTCGCGTTTGCGACTATCCTACGTACCATATGGGACGTTCCATGCCGATTCCAACAACACTTGACCCTGAAACTCGCGAATTATTTTCACGATTGTTTCACAACGTTGGCAACGAGGCCAAAGGAACCGCCTCGATTTTCTCCTTCAATCTTTTTTTCATATCGATCGATTATTCTTTTAACATTACTTTGGAAACTTTGAAAAGAAATAGAAATAAATTTTTCACTCGAAAAATCTAACTAATTTTTGTAACTTAAAATTTGTCACGATATGGCTCGGAGTTATCAATAAAATTTCGTGATTAACACATTTTTTAAATTTAAAAACAAAGTCGATTTTTCTAAATTTAAGAAAATCGTAATAATAAAACAAAATTGAAGATCAATGGGAAGAAAAAAATCTTGAAAAATTGACGATTCTTTTAAAAAATCGATAGAAACGTGAACAAAAATGAGGAATCGATTCCTCATTTTAGTTTTAGGGTCGAAAATTGGGGTAGAATTTTACACGGAACGGCCCATACGTACATAAAGTATCCAGGCTCGTCTAGTTGGTCACGATAACGCGTTAACACGTCCCTCGCTGTCGCAAGAAATTCTTCCACGACCTGCTTCAACCTGGTACGTTTTTTTTTATATTTCTTTCTTTCTTTACGATATCTCTCCTTCTTGCGAGCTCGCCCGTACGTTCGCGAGTACAGCCGCACCGTTACCGCTTCAATATTTACGTCGAGTAAGGAGAGTGAACGTATTATGCGAATTCTCGTACGAAATGTGGCAAAAACAGAGTCAACGAGAGAAAATTGTGAGATTCGAGATAGAACGGACCGGTTCTCCCTTTCCTCGCTCTAATATCACGAGCGACCAATAACGAAAAGAAAAAAATATGTGCCATACGTGCCTCTCGAACGTTTGATCAGCTGCGAGTTTCAAAGTGAAAAAAAAAATAAAGAAAAAAGAGTAAAAATATCGCATACGCGACAATTAATTTTCACGAGTGTTCGCGATCGATGAATTATCACTTTATTACGTACGATCGCACAATTTCGTGTATCGCAATGCCTCCTTTTTTTCCCACGTGACGCACGAGGGTTTACATTGAGATTGGTCGGGAAAACAGATAAACTCACCTTGTAAACTTGACCGTATGTTCCATTTCCGACGACCTCGATCAACTCGAATATTCCGGCTGGGTCCTGCGATAAGAGATAAAATGAAATATTATAGTTCAATACGTACACGATGATGGATGGATTTAGAATTGTGAAATAGAGAAATTATTCTTTTGGTCAAATGGAAATTATTATTTTCGAACTCGTTTCGATGTGGCTCGATTTATTTAGTGAAAATTATATCGTCGATTTTTTTACTTTGAGAAAGTTTCATTGGGCGAGAAGACGATCGATTATTTAGGAGTGTTTGAATAATTTTTATTGGAGTAATCGATTAAACTCAAATATTGATAATTTCGTGATGATTAAAAGTTTGTCTTGATAGTGAGATGAGAATTTGAACGATAAATCAACCGAGTACTGAGAACTTAGTTTTTATCAAATAATCGTGTCGATAAATTAGCAATTGACGATTTAATAAATAATCAACAAACTCTTGGTCTGCTTTTTTTTAAATTATGAAACGTAAAACGACTCGTTTTTCCGAGCACATGATGTTTTTTTCTTTAATTTCTACATTTTAACAAATTTAAGAGATTTTACTTAGAAATCTATTTGTTTGGTGACCTTGACACTCTTCAATAACACGAAGCAACTCGTCTATGTAAATATAAAAAATACGTGATCTTTTTTATATTATATATATTAAAAAATTATATACTTTGGTATAGAAAAATAATTTTATGCGTAAATTAATTATTATTTGTTAATTGTCATATTTACTCGAGTTATTTCCATTTAATTATCATTGTTTATCAATAATTTTATTTGCTCACTTTGAAATTATTGGAAAGATGTGTTTACTATAAATATTATAAATTATAAATAATCATCATAATATTAATAACGCGATAACTAATAACGGTCACAATAATTTCAACAATTAGATTGGACATTGTGACCGTTAGATTTAATTTTTATCAACACTATTATAAACTTCGAGTTATATGGCGTTATTTATTTTTTAAACCATGCTTCTCCTCTCTTTACCAACAATAATTATCACCACTCCCAAAAAGCTCTCCCAACCCGAAATACAAAAATCATAATCCCCCCTTACTCATAGACCATAGTATCGCGAATGGCAAAATTTACAAGGAAGCAATTTGCACGTTTCGACTCGCATCGTACTTTCATTTTGTTTATCTTTTATTTTTTATTCTTGTTCGAAAATAATAGAGACCGTAAAAGCTGAATCCTCGTGTTTATTAAAATTACAGGGCGGCGTGTGCAGTAACCGTAGTCCCTGCCACGACGTAAAAAATAAAAAGAAAAAGCTGGACTTAGTCACTCGAGGTATTCCGGAGCATGAGAGACGAGGGGGCGAGGGTGGGGGTAAGCTTAATCAACCCAATATACACCTATATGTATATATATACATATATATACACGTCTGCGTAAATATGTGTATGTACATGCACACATGGCTGCAAATATATAAATATATATATGTGTATATATATTATATATATATACGTAACATGCAGAAAGGTAGTGTTAAACCGGGGAGTTCAGAGCGTTGACACGCGACCGGGTGGATCGACCGTGTTATATATGTACGTCGGTACATGTATTTCAACAATTATTATTTCGTCCCTCCTCAACCGCACCGTCCACTACCGTTAACGCGAGAATATTTTTCATTTCTTCATCCCGCCGAAAAATGAGTTAATTTTATGGAATAAAGTGTGAGCGAATGTGAAACGTGTACGGAACACTCCGGACCGAATTAACGGGTAAAAAAACCCTCTGGGAGTCGATCTAGAAATTGTTATATGGTTTTTAAAAAAACGTTAATAATTATACAGTATTTTTCATCGCTGTTTCTCCGTCAGCTTCTTTTTTATAATAATTTTTAATTAAAAATCTTTTAATTTTAAATAAAAATTTATTTTTTTAATTTAGAAACTGTCGTGTGTAGTTTTGGGTCGTAGCCGATAGGGTAAAAAATTAAAAAAGAAATCCCAGAGGGTGAATATCGCGGAATTGTTGGGTCGGCCTGGAACGCCCCATATACGAGCGCGAGCGTTTAGCATGAAAAACAGTACGAGCGTAGCGGATAAAATCTCGATAGACGTGTGTCGAAGCTTGATGCGAATGGCTACGACGAGTAACAGGTAAATCCGTGTTACTGGGTTTCAGTTTCTGACGATAGACAGAGACGAGCATAAACAGGCGAGCAACGGGCGGTGCGTCAACGTTTCTGCTCCATAGATGTATTTATGTTTGCCGCTGAACGGATTCCAAACTGTTATAACGTCGTAGACACCACGCGCCATGATAATATACGTATCCGGTATTTATACTTTACGATGGAAGAAAGACCGAAGCGAGTTAAGAGGCGATATTGCAGGCTAGAGTTTGCCACGAACACGAGCGAGATAACGGACAAAATGCGATCGGTAAATTCTGGGCTAAACTCTCATCGTTCGAAAGCAATCGTAGGTTAGAGTTTTCTTCTTGTTATTGTAACGATAATTGAGCATCCAGTGTACGACGTCGCAAATTACTATGAAAATTAAGGCAAACATCTTTGGGAGAGCTTGACAATTATTACGGATAATCTCGTACTGTAGTACTGCTACAACGTCACAGTCGACGTTTACGATAAGATCGTTATGAAATTCCGCGAAGACGAAGGTTTCGCTCGAGCGACATTTTAATGTTACGGCCGAAGGACCGAGTTTCGTTTACGAGAATCCAAAATAGCACTTGTGAGTTTGACGTATCGTGAAAAATTTCAGATTTGCAGTATAAAGAATATCGATAAAAAGGAATAATATCGAAAAAGTAATGATCGCGAATTGTTTTTTTTTTTTAAATTAAAACTGAAAAGTTTGTAAATACGGGGGTGACGTTACATAGAAGGTCCCATACGTGTCGAACTATTTAACAATCGTTGTCGAGAATGACAACAATCCGGTACGGTTCACCCCGTCAAGCCGGGAGACCGACACGCGTTGTCATTCCGTCGCTCGACACGCGTCACTGGGAATTCGCATCGTGAGATACTCGAACGATCGATCCTTCGAATCATCCTCTCCGAATCATCCATTTACACGTTTCACATTGACGCAAAAATAAAACATGTCTCGGATAAACTTACCTTAAGGGCATTCAAGTCGATGTCGTCGAGCGAGCAGTTGACGCTCGGTGCCAAATTATGCGCCATCTTGATACGCCACTAGCGCTCTCACTCTCGCGCACGCTCCAACTGCACTAAGCGGAGCCTGTTTCGTAGCAAGAATCGTCTCGCCGTCGTCGTCGAGGCCCCGTCGTCTCGCACGCGCTATCGTCGACGATAGCTCCGTACGAAATAATATCCCGAATAATTATTAACGAGAAACGAACGATCGCGAAGAATTATTTCTCTTCAAATATCTTCACCTCGCACGCACGATAAAGAAAAACTTGTCGGGGTGGGATAAGGGAGGGGTTATAATCGAGAAGAGCCCCCCCCGATTGGATATATAATTTGTTGGCGGAACTCTCGCGAGGCCCGTTCTTTCACCGACGCACCCGGTTACACCCGGAAGGTCGAGGTCTCGCGGGCTAATGGTGGTAGTTGAGACACTTGGACGTGCCTGCTTCACACACACGATTTTATATACACGCATACGCAGGAGCTCCGCGCCTTTACGGCCCTGCACTCCTGTATGGAACTCCCCGACTGTAATATCCGTATATATATCACACACGCACGCAGTCGTTGGCGTTGCTCCTTCGTCGTTACTCGTTCGTTAACTCCCCGACGTTTGCTCTATCTCGTCACGGGTTTCCTTTGCCCGAGAGTATCAACGAAGATATAATGTATACCTATATATATATGTTCTCCTACCGACGTTACACCGCACTATAAACTGTACATATATATTTTTCACCGCTGCTAGAGACGTGTCGCGATGGTGCCTTGTGGTGCTCCTCCACCGCTACTGAATGGACAACCGCAACGAGACACACGCGGAGCATCGGCACATGGCGACGCTCACCAGCACGGGGGGATAACGGATAGAGAAAGAAGAAACAAAAACGAAAGAAAAAAATATATATATATATATACGAATAGAGTAACCCCCACACGCCAAGACACAAACGCACAGACACCACGGACACTCGGAGTGTATCTATCTCTCTCTCACTCCCTCGTTTCAAACTCGCGACTCACTGTACCGTTGTGCGCCTCTTCCTTCGCTTTTTTTTCGTTTCTTTTATTATTTATTTCGTCCGCCTCTTGTTCCCGGTCGCAGCGTGTTTCGTACACCCGTGTCAGTAATATACCCGTGGGCCAACGCTTTACGTAGCCGAGCGAGACGAAAAAGATATTTGTCGGTAGAGACGACGTTAAGGCCGTCTCTCTGCTAGTGCAGTCAACAAGCCGGGGAGCGTCGCGCCTTCCTCATCGTCACCCGCGGACGTGTGCGAAACTCGTTTTTTTTTTCGCTTTATACACTGTGTACTATATCCCTCCCGTGCGTTTTTGTTTTTTCACGTATCCTCGACTTATCTACCACTCACTCTTTGTCTCCCCTCTTACGCGCACTCACGCACTCTTCGGGATTAGCAGATACTAGGTGTATATTATTCCCCATACAATTATAATCCTTGGTGTATATACGCCGCGTATGTATGCAGACATATATATGTTTCGCGATCGGTGCGACTCTCCGCGGTTCTCGTTCGGTCTCGGTTACCAAGGACCGTACGAGAAGTTCCGATGTTACACTCGTTCTCTCTCTCTCTCGCTCTTTCTCTAGTTTTTATTCCTGCCAGTTGTCGCGCGTCAAGCCGGTGAATAATAACCAAACGGTTAACTTAGTTTCGTATATATGGGTATATACATATGTATATATATATATATGTATATTTTTGTATATGAATGTATATATATATATATATGATTGACTATACGAAGAGAAACGAGACGAGGAAGACTTTTGTCGGACCCGTCCTCACTCTCAGCGCTCGCGGAGGCGCTGTATATCACTGTGCCGTCATAACTGGTGAACCGAGCGTCGAGCGAACGGAGCACAGCCGAGCCCACACACCACGGCAATATCGCCCAAGCGTTCTTTCCTCCTCTTTGCTGCCTTACTGAACAACACGTACGTACACACACGCACGTGGACACACACATAAATGCGAATTCTGCCAAACTACGAGAAGCGCTTTCTCTCCCTCTGACACGCTAGTTTTACTGCCGTGGTTTCATCGTTTCTTCTCACGCATACGACTATCACTCTTTTGCTTAGTGTGCGTCATCGTACTGCCATTGCATACCCACAGAGTGCACTGTACGCGATGCCTCCCGCCCCCCCTCTCTCTCTCGCGCCGACCCGTGTTCTCTGACGTCAACGACTGGGCTAAACCATCATGGCGGCCGTATTTCTCATCCCTTCCACCTGCTCTGACCTGACCTCTCTTGTCTCCTCGTTGTCCCTACTCCCGAGCTTGCGAACAACGCACGTTGACGCCACCCTAACCAGAGTGCAACGGGCATGTAGCTTACCCTTTAATTCTTACGGATTTTAAAGATTTTTATGAATTCGTACCTTTTTATTGTGAATTGCAGCAAATTTCACATTTTCACCATTTTCAGAATACACAAATTTTGACGAAATAACGATCTTCTTACCTGTTGTGTGTGTGCCGTTCTTATCGGTGTTCATACTTTGAAAATTGTTGATTGCTCGAATATGATTATTAAAAAATATTCTCTCGTAAATATTTTCTTACTTGTATAAACACTCGATCGGATGGATATCGCTTCGGTCCTGTACCATCCGAGATATCGGATGAATAAACGACCGTTAATGAATCACGGAGACTATTTTTGCGAATATCAATCACTTCGAAGTTTTTCTTCCAACTTACAACTACCCAACTGAACATAAAAGCGTAAATAAGCAGGATCTCATCGGAAACACATATATGAGAAGGGTTTCGTTTGTTTTTTGTTAATTATTTGTTTTGTTTTCTTCTTATTTTCATTCCACTCTTTCGATGGACAATGCAACGGAATTTGGATCACAATTTTTTCACTTATTTCACCCGCCGATCGATATACGAGGAATCAATCCAGAGATCTTCGGCGAATAGGATTCGTATTATTTAATTATAACTTACTGTCTATATACTATACATATGCATTATTAATGCAGTGCAATAACATTTTTTTCTTTTTTTTTTTTCAATTCTCCTCTTAGCTCAGTTCCTTTTACGTACGTTACGAGTAGCGCCTAGCGTTAATTCACATAAGAAAAAATATATAGCGTATATAAATAAAAATGTAGTCTTTGATAAACGGCGTGTTTCGGTAATATATTATAACTGTAACGTCGGATCTGAACTTTATCGAGTCACTGATTTTTATCGTTCCTTGTCAACGTATCTCATCGTCGTTCGATCGATATTGGCGACTCGGAAACAAAAGTTAATAGGTTATTATTGCCAACCTCGAGGTTAAGGCATCATCCGAATCTCGAGAAACAATTGAAAATTACGAAAAATCACTAATCTTAGCACAGAGCGGCTAGTTTTCGAACCGTTCCCAAATCTCGAAGTAACATCTGAATCGTTTGCTTCGTTCGACGCTGCACATCCGTAGACGGTGAGTTCGCGTCGAGATCCATAGTTTCCAATGCTGCAAGAAGCAACGCAAGATTAAAGGCGATTTATTCGTAGGAGAATCCAAGAATTCGATTCATTACGATTTGTAGCGTATATGGTGAAATATCGATTTAAAAAAATTAATTGACAATGAATAGAATGAAAAAATGGCGCGTATTTCTTTAAATGTTCGAGCCAACGTTTATAAATCGTCGATTATAAGATCGAAAGATTATTTTCATGCATCGCAAGCCGTTCTTACCACAGACATGTGCCTCGATTGTTGTCAATCGCGAATCTATGTGATTCTGAAAGTGTTCGATATGCTCCAAGAGTCGTTGTCGACACTCGGCGGGGTCAATCGGAGCTTCGGGCTCCGGTATGAACGGTTGCACAGGTACAGGGGCTTCTTGCGTTTGAACAGACGATACGAGTTCAGCCGTTGTTATTTTTTCAGGATTTTCTAGATTTGCGGATGACGTATCGATCGTTGATCCATCGTTTTGTAATTCTGTGACGAATATCCACGCGTATAAATTTTATATTTTGGACCTTTTATATTTTATACGTTTACGTGCTAACAATTGTGAAATTTGCAAAAAAAAATACTTGCCAGTATTATTTTTCTTATCATCGATGGCGGACGAAGTAACTTGAATATCGGTAGAATTCTCGTTCTCGGCAAGAGTGTTCAATAAAATATCAAGTTCGCCACCAGAATCTTTCGTATCCTCTTTCTTGCATCCGACTTTCGTTTCGTCCGAGTGCGTACTGTCCTCTTCAAGAATTTTCATCAATTCCGTATCGGAAGCGATCGATTTTTCATCGGGGTCTTTCTTCACTACAGTCGGAATTTCTATTTTCGGCTCGACGAAAGTGTCTATTCCAGGCTCGACAATTTCAACCTTGGGCTTGACCGTTTGCATCACCGGCACGGGTTCGATCGTTGCTTCAGGAATTTCGGATTTTTCCCAACTCTTCGCCCAAAGATACAATTTGGGATGATCCTTTTTTCTACAAAATTGTACATTCGTTCATAATTTCACTAGAGTAGCAACCTTTTCGTGAAAGCGAAACATTATTTCGAGTCTTCGTATTACTCACTGCGCCACGCTGATCTTCACTCGAAGACTGTGAAGTATTTGCTGAATCTGCAACAGCGCCGCGACAAGATCGTACGATCGTTTCATCATCGCGGTTCGCCGATTGATCGCCGATTGGTCTTTCGTACGATTAGTCAAGCTGCGAATCGTACGAATTTCGATATAATTGACATTCTGAAAAACTCGATCCAAAAATAGTAGAAAATATCGTGAGAACGTGCGTTACCTCGGCAATTTTCCATCTTTGAGCCATTCCTGATCGTGCATGTGCTTCAACGATGGACGCTGTCGATAAGGATGCCGACAAATATAACAAATATATTTTTCCGGCACGTCTTTCTCTTTCTCGATGGCGTTGCAATGACCATGCTGCCAGCAGAGACAAAGATCGCATTGAATCATCAAGCCATCCTCCTCCATAAAACCGCAGGTGCAATTTATTATTTCCTCTCGTCGCAACTGCTCGACCTTCACCATCTCGCCATTGATCATCATCATAACACCATCGCCTTCTGACAATATCAATGAGAAAAGGAAAAATCACCGATTAATCCTCGATGTTACCCGATTCACTAATTTACACCTCGCAACACCGTAAACGATCGACCTGCCGTCTTTCGATTGTGATTGCAAGCGCATTATTCGAAGAATGCTCGCGACAAATGATGGACGAAATGAAGTGTTTCGGCACACGGAAATGAATGGTGTTTATGAATAAATTCGAGTTGTACAAACAAAAAATAAAAGAAAGAGGCGAATGAACGAGCGAACGAATGAGTTCTTTTTCTTTTATATTTCATGCTTAAGGAGGTTCACGCGCCATAATCATAATAGTATATACAAAGTAATGGCAAAATCATCAGATACAATTTTTTCCAAGACATTTTTTTGAAATTCTGCGTCAATCTTCTTGAGCATCGTATTATAATGGGTAACAAATTTGAGAAGGTTTCACCATCTAGTAATCGAGATATTCGGTGTTTAAAATCGCAACTTTAACACGAGGTCTTATGGGAAGTTACGAAAAAATACGATTTTTAACAATGAATAACTCGATCTCTAGACGGTAATAAAACTTTCTCAAATTTTACCCACAGTCGAGTATTATTGTTAAGAAGGTTCGTACGAATTTTAAACAATTCAACTTGGAATTCGTCTAATGCATGGACAACGCTTGAACCTCCTTAATGGTGTATAGCGAAAAAAGAAATAAATAAAAATACTTGAAAAAAAAACAAAGAAAATTAATGTACCTTCCGCCTCGTTACTAATATCTCTTTTAGCAGCATCCCCTTTCGGGATATCGGATTTTTCGAGGCGCGAATCGTTTAGCTGACCTAAAGAACAAGACAAAATAATAAAGTATAGCACGCCATCGATATTTTGTGCAAATAAAAAATAAAATTGGCGATTTTTTGTCAGTGTGAGAAAAAATAAATAAAAACAACAAGTGAGAACTGTACGAGTTTGTGTAGCTGAAACAACGTGATTTTGGTACAAACCCCGTAGATTACACGCTATAATAACTACCATTCACAGCAAACGAGAAGTTTGAAAGAAAAAAAATCAAATAATTACGGCGACACGATGATAATGGGACTTACTGCTTTGGCTGTTATCGTCGCTCTTTGTGTCTGATTTCCTACGACTGAATCTATAAACGAGAGCAGCTGGACCCTCGGCATCCAATGCACTGTCATCTAAATCCCCATAATCATCCGTAAGCTCCTGCATGCCTGATAGCAAGAAAAAGCATTTTTTTCTGCCTACACTCATCCGCGAATAACCAAACACAATGAGAATACACAATGGCACAAATGATATTGTTGGGATAACGAGACAACGGAGAATGATACAGGAAGTACGATCGAACGACGCAATGAGTATGATGAGGAGATGTCTGAACCTGCGAGTTTGTCAGCTCGGCTAAACAGTTTACAAATGGGCCCAATGTACATTGCAATATACATCGCCGATCCAGGAACGAATTAATAATATTTACACGACGTGATATTTTTCTAGGGAAATTAAACTTATTTCGTGAATTCTCTAGACTACTAGCAAATGCCATAAACGAGTGGATTGTAAAATTTGCCGTTTCACATTCCAAACACGTATGATGAAAATAAAGAATAAAATCTATTTACAAGAAATAAGTATAATTAAGCAATTATTTATCATCGATTAGCAATTATTGTAAATCGATCGTAATATCCCACTAACGATTTAAAGTACTCGAAAATTTCGTTCAAACTTTACGGTAAATCGATAAATTGCAAGCTTCGTAGACGCTTTTTCATCAAGCAATCCGCTCGATTATCGCATGGAAATCGTTGGCAAGGTCTCAATTATTAATAACAATACAAAAATAGAGATTTATATTCACCTTGTCGTCCTTTTGGTCGAGAAATTTCGGAACTGTACTCGGAGAGTTGTCGTTTTCTCTGATTCTTTCCCTTGTCCGCATTGGCGACTTCGTCCAGTGACTTGGATCTGTCGAGTCTGGAGGCGTCGATCGTTGGAACGGATGGTCTCACGGGTAAAAGCGTTTTTATACCGACTTGCGTCTTTTCCTCGCGAATCTTCAGATCGAACAATGCCCCCGGCGACATGGCGCAACTCGCGTCAGCCTTTTTCACAAATTCCTCGTCGATATCCATGCTGACGTTCGAAACGGGCGACAAAAGTTCCAATCGAGATTCGTTCTCGCGAATCGGAGCTCCCGAAGGCGGTCTTTCCGGCATAATTGTCTCGGTACTGGAATTCACAGCTGGCAACGGTGAAGTCGCGAGCAAAGGTACGCTCGATACGGACGATGATAAAAATTGCGTCACCGGTACAATTGGTTTCTCCTGAGCAGCTTTTCGTTTCTCGAATTTGTTGATCTTCTCCAAGAAATTATTCGATGATTTCTTCGGTGTAACGTCGATCACGGACTCGCCGATCGTTCTGGCGTACGCCAAGTCGGCAACGTTCGGGGTCGAGCCCAAGAATTTCGAGTATTCCGGATGATAATGCTTTATGTGCATTTGCAAAAGATTCTCTTTACGAAAATTCTTGTTGCATCCGTCCTTCGGACACTTGTAAGCACTGTCCTCCATCTCGACGCGAAGACCACCGATAAAAACTGCTGTAATATTAAAAAAAAAAAAAAAAATACAAATTCGATCGATTTACACGCTGAAAATGAATAAACTGTTTCAAGCTCTCTGTACTTACAATATATCGTTCCTAATGCGCGATTGAAATTGAAAATTGAATATATCGGAGTTATAATTTATGTTTTCAAGCCACGACAATGAGAAATTCGCGATGCTTTTTCTCTATGAAATGTTAAATAAAAATATAATTTTGTGTTTGTTTTTTTTCTTCGTATATCTTACCACCTTCCTCGATAGGTGCGGTCGGTGGAGCGAGTGGAGTCGTAGCTTCGGCAGGAGTCGACGTAACCGGCATCGAACTCATCGGTATAACCGGTGTCGCTTTTGTTTTTGGCAATAAAGTCTTAATCTTCTTTGGCGCTTCGCTGGGTGTCTCGACTTTGACTTTGGCTACCGGACCTTTGTTCTTTTTTCGATGAATACAGAAATCAAACATCTCCGAATCAAATTCAAAGCCCTGACTCTCCACGAACGTTCGAATGTCGCTTCTCGAACGAAACTTTTTCCCACTTGGCTTACTGAAGATGCAAAAAAAAAAGAGAGAGACAGAGAGAGAGAGAGTATTACTTTCTTGCTTCTTTCGAATTATGGAACAAAATTAGAGAAACGCGTCGACACTCACTGGACGAAAAGAACGTCCCATTTTCCCGCAGACGTACCGGCCCTCCGTTGGGTGAAATGTTTTTGCCACATCGAAGGCAATCTTTTGTCCGCAACAATAATCGATCGTCGGGTTCCTGCAACTTTATACAAAGATTTAATGTTTCACTTATCGAGGAAGATTTTTTTGTTTCTTCTTTTTTTACTCGTTTTACCTTCGTTTCCTTCGACGATAAAGGCCTCCACACCTTGAGGCTCTCCGTCGATCCACTCGGGCCCGAGATCGTCCTCCTGATCGGTATCGTTCTTAGCCAAATCCCTCTTGATCTTCTTCGTATAACTCTTCATTTTGGGTTTCGCGTTCTCAAAACCTCTCAACAATTCAGAACCAGAGTCGTAATAGGTTCCTCGCACGGAACTATCGAAATCGGTACTGCTGTCCAGACTGTAATTGTTCACCTCTTCGGTCGCTGATATCTCTTCTTTCTTAACGACCTTCTCGACCTCTGGCTTGTTGCGCTTTCGAGGATGCGTTTGAAAGAGTTCCATCACCGTATGCTTGCGTTTCTTGTCTCTTCTCTCTTGTTTGCTGCCGATGTACGAATCGGTTTCCATGGCTTTCTGTAACATGGACGGAAAAGGGTTTAAACGAATTAAACTTCGCTCATTGTTTTCTCACAATTTTTCTGTAAAATGCAGTCTCAAAGTTTAATGTCCATTTTTTGAGCATTGCATTTCAAAATAATCCGAACGAAAAGTTACTCGATGCTTCCTAATTATTTAATAATCTGCATTCTGGTTTATAAACAAATTGATATTGAAATTAACTATTTTGATTTTTTTGCGCTATGGCAAAAAATCTTTCCGCATTCTCTCGCACGCTAAAACTTATATACAAGAAGCGGAAACAAGATGATCTTACAGAATGCTCTAAAGCCGAGGGATTCGGTGATAAAAATTCCTCGCTTCTTGAGTTTGAAATTGATAATTAAAAAAGAAAATTGAAAAATCCCTCGTCGCGAGTCTCGTATTAATTTGAACAAAGATCAATCAAAAAAGTAATAAAGAAGACTACTACACAGCATCGCTTCCGTAAAAATCGAGACAACGGTTCAACTCGAGTATGAAACGCTGGAATTTTTTAACACCGGCGCACATAAATGTCTCAAGGCAAATACGCTAAACAACGCTTTAAAACGATTTAACAATTTTTTTGCATTTTCGGACAAAGGGTGAAAATAAATTTTTATCGTCTCGACTCTCTCTTCGCGCGGAAGAAAAAAAAAGATGTCGAACAGTTTTTGCGTTAAAAAAATATTCATCTCGTAAAAAATCAATCACCGGTTCCGATGTCAAAACCAATTATTGAATAAATTAATTTCAACGATTCTCATTTTTTCATTATCGATCATAAGAGGATTCAACGTCGTCTCACAGAATTCAATTATTTCGACTGGGGGGAACAACAACATAACCTAGAAACAGAAATATCAAAATGTAAAGCTCACCTTCTCCGTGGTCGACGCGATTTTTGTCATTTTTGATGATCTTACGATTTTTGCGTATCCGTCGTCGAAAAGTACGTCGTATCTGTCTGCAAATTTACAGATGGATTAGAAAAAATTCTTATCGTTCAAATTGTATGATCGATGAACATATTTCTTGTCCCTGGGACCAAACGTCAAGTCGGATCTGACTGTATGCATTCCTCTCTCTCTCTCTCTCTCTCTCTCTCGTTTTCACACACAGACGCGCTATCGCCATGGAGCTCGCGCGCACGTACAACGAAGAGCGCATAGACGCACGCGCACGCGCACACACACACAGAAATGAAAGGGATACGGGTTTAGGCTAGGTAAACTCACCGTTTCCCAACACGGCATTCACTTTGGCTGGATATTTTCTTCCGTCTGCCCACGTAGCCAAAATTCTCTCACCAACAACGAAATCTCTCATCTTCGTGTCCCTGGAGTTGCGAGATCCATGCATTTTATTCTCTTTCCTATATGACGATTATTATTATTTACGACCGAAGAATTAATAATAAATAGACGAGGTCCGATTGGAGTTTAGGAGGAAAAAAAGGAATATTTCCGCACCACCGTTGTCATTCGATACACCAAAGCTTTCTTTTTTTCTTGCTACCCCAAGTTAGAAACACTCCGACCCCACTCGCGCACTCCACGAAACTCGGGAATACTAGGGAAACGAGCGATCGTAGTGCATGTTTTTCCTCTCTCTCTCACTCGCTCACTCTTACTTTCTCTCTCGCTCGGTTTCTCACCCCTCTAACGGTAAAGCTGTCAGACAACCGAGCACAACCTAACGCGGGCACTTCCGAATGCGTTCAATCGCTTCTCGAATGTATTCGCGAATTGAGAAAACACTATTTTTCCGAACCTCGTGAAAATCGAACGTTTGCGAAAAAGTAATCTGCCAATTTCAACGTTTACTATTGTTTCCTATCGATAGTCAATTGTATGTAAAATTGCAATCCCAAATCTCCAAAATTACGACAGATGTTGCGTTAACAAACTGTCATTTTTTCTGGGGTTATGGAGGTTTGTTTTTTTTTAATCCCATTACAGGACACTCATAGGCATGCGCGCGCATGCGCAAACGCGCGAATAGGAAATACACGAGCGTCGACATACGCGTGAATATATTTTCAACTTTACCACTTTTTAAACAATTCGAGCCAATTTACGCAACGTTTCTAATTTTTTTTTCCTAAATATCAAAACTCTATCCCCCGGAAGAACGGAGAAATTATGCAAATCTAACGTAAAACGAAGATATACGAAAGGGACAAAATTGAAAAAAATATTACATTCCAATCGACCCAACTATCGATCCTAAAAACAAAGAACAATCCCATAATAAATACTAATCAAAAAATTGATAACAACGGGACGAAAAACAAAAAATACAAACATCCTTCGTCCTTCCTATACAATAATAATACAATGATGAAACTTACGCAGTTGGAAGCACCCAAACTTGTTCACTTGAGTGAAAGAACATAAAAAAAAAGAATACGTATATTGCAAAAATGTTGTCTAACGTTAAAACTAATGATTAATTCGTTAACAAACATTTCTCTCTCGATAATCAATGCGAAGCGCACGATTCTTTCTATTTTGTTTACTTTCCTTGTAAAAAAAAAATGAAAAATGCATGAAAAACAAATTTAAGAAGAAAAAAAACCTCGAAACATACCTCGGCTGCAGCATTTGCAGTTCTCTCAGTCTCGAACTATCCATGGGTATCCATTCGTCGAATCTCGAGCTCCATTTGTCAAAATGTATCAAAACTTCTCTCTCCGCCCAGTCGGTTTCGACCACTCGTGCCGAATACCTACAAATCCACGTGTTACAACGTTCTCTCCTTTTCGTGTACTCTAATCATTACAAAAACTTCTATTCGTAGCTCTAGTTTCATTTTTTTTCTCTCTTTCCCTCTCGTTTCCAATCGAATCATAACGATTTCGATAATCGAACGATAAATTATTTAAACATTTCGCAAACTTGCCATTTGTCATTGAAATCTTTGGCTTCCAATCTCGCGCCTGGATAAAACTTCAAAGAACCGCGTGTAATCGGTTTGCTCTTGGGCTTATCCGTTTCGTCGTTAAGTTTTTCATCGCTCGTCTCGATTCCCTCGGTACCTTCCTTCTTCGTTTTAAAAATTTCCCGAGTGTTCGAGGTTTTGTTCTCATTACCGTTAACCTCGAGTTTGTAATTCATTTTGGTGGCTGAGAGTTCGGGCGCTCTGGTTAGATCGTCGTTTTCACCCGAGGATTTGAAACCCGCGTCGGTCGCATCCGTCGTCTCGGAGGGATTGAGCGAATCCGCGGATGAACCCGGTCTCGAATTGCAAGCTTCGCCGCAACTGTCCGATTTGGGAGTTCTCGCCTCGGCGAAGACGGACAATTCACCGATCACCGAGGTATCCATGTTTAGTATCTCGGAATTGATCAAATCCAGATCTTCCTGAGGATACGAACTGCTCGTTTTCACGGGCATGGTTAATGGATCTGATTGAACAAACGTGAATAAATTGTGGTTTAGATAGATCGTCGCTGGAATTAATATTTGTTGGGGAAACTGTTGGGTTGTAGGCTAAATTTTTATTTACACGAAAAATTGTATAGCGCGATCGTTCGCGCCGGATTTAACATCGAACATTCTCGTGTACTGGTCTATTTTTGGAAAAGTATCGGCTTGATATTTTCTATTTAACGGAAGATGCGGCGACTGCTGATTTTGTAAATAGAAATAAGATTGTCAAAAAATGTTTAACTTCTTCGTCGATTGAAATAAAACTCGTGCCAAGGATTTTTTCGTCACTACGATGGGTAATTAGTAATATTAAAGTTATGATTATTTTTGCAAACGACGAAATTTAAAAATCGTAGTGTTTTTTTTTTTCGTATTTTAGCATTTACAAATTCTCTTTGAAGGGGTAGACGATAATTTGCAGACGTTAGAAAAATAAAGAAACTAATGTTTTTTTTTTAATTTCAATATTTTATGAAAATGTGCTATGTAAATCATCGAAGCGATAAATCAATGAACAACGACATTTTTTTCATTATTCAAAGTCAATACAGATGTTTCTCCGCGTTATTGTACCGATCGAGGTTTTCTCTAGCTACAAAAGACGAGAAACAATGATCGAAGATTCGAAATAACGATTGTTCCTAATACAAGATCGATTTGTATACACACATCAGTCATATATAAAACGCGCGACAGTGCGATATATCTCGAAAATATTCAAGCTGGTAGAATTCTGCATGTACGACGGAGATTAAGGTGATGGGAAACCTTAGGTGTGCAATAAAAATAAAAAATGATTTATTATAGAAGATAATTTTTCTCCGGGTTGAGAAAAATATAAAAATTTATTTAATGCACGTTTTCAATTTGCACGAGTGACAACTCGATATTTTCTAGAAAGTTCATGCTCTTCCGAGAACAATGAATAACAATTTTAGTTACCGACTGAGAGAGAGACAACTCAAAAAAAATATAATCACACTACACCAAGTCGGGCTCTTCGTTACATGACCTAGTACTACTCTCTGTACACCTGAGATAGATGACGAAATCTCGGCGATAAATTAAAAAAAAAAAAAAAAAAAAAAAAAAAGGAAAAGAAAGACGATACGAGATGAACGTATTATCGGAGATAATCACTAGAAAATTGTTTACATACCCGGATGATTGTCATAGTCGGCGAAAATTGTGGGTATAGTGCCCTTTCGTAGAACAAATTTGTGTCCCTTCATTGGTTCGTAGTCGGCTCTTTTGAAGTGTCTATGACAAACGAATTGGCCGAGTGTTGGTTTAAAATTTGGTTCGAAAGAACCGCTGACGAGCCACTTGCTTCTCAATTGAGCGTCTTTTGGAAATTTGTGCAACGGGAGTCCCTTGAAACGTGCTTCCTGACCGTCGCTGTCGCAATTCTTCACGCAACATTTGCGCGCCATTCCCATCGGCCCCGGGGCTGCCGGGAGGTGTGAAGGGGCAATGGGGGGAGGAGGCAGGGCAGTACTTTGCTAGCACGCGAACGCCGCGTTATACGACGTCGCTTCATTTGCAATAACTACATGGCAACGATGCCTGTAAACTATCGGCGCATTTGCGGCACATTATCGTACACTGTCGCGTCGCACATCCGGCATTAAATCGTCAATCGCTCAATCGCACGCCGCCGACGGAGAATATCTTTTTTTTTGTTATTACGAATTTTCGACGGTGCCACCAAGCCGTGTCTGCGGAACCCACTGAGAGACAGGAATACGCGCACACACTACCGTTCGGAACGCCGTCTCTCTCTGTACTATCTCTCACGCGCAGCGTGCAAGCACAACGAAACCGCACACAACCAACACTGATCGATCCTCGCGCACGCCGCCGTGCGTCGTCGCGTCGCTACTGCCGCGCAGCAGTATGCGCGTGTATGTGTAGTTCGCCTCTTGGCCGCCACGTTCTCTCTATGACCAACTATCGAGATATCGAGATTGTACGCGCGCGAAGCGACCTCGAGATCTCGCGACGTCCGTGTGTAACGACAGGACTGACGCGCGCGCGCGCCCGATACTTGCTCAAAGAAAAAAAAAACTATACATTTCGCGATGGACAACGGAGCGTATATACTCTCTCTTCTCGACGGTATACACTCCGCGCTCTTCGGACCCGGCACCGCTCTCTCTCGCGCACACCTACGCAGAAGTGACAACGCGAACAATGGAATATTCGCACGTTCGACGAATTCGCGACGATCGCACTCGAGGCTTTATACCCAAGAATATTACACCGGTGCAGAATCGCGATGCGGTTGATCGTTGAATTTCAGGTTATGCAATGACCTTGCCGCCCGCCCAATAGGCGCACACCCTTAAGCTCCATTTTCACGAATTTATCGCCAGCCATTCTCTACGTGGCTCGTCTTTCCCTATGAGCGGTGTTTTTTTAATACGTTTATAGTACGAATGACGTACGCGACAACGCTGTTGTCGCGCGTCCAGTTCTTGTCTCGGCGCAAACGATATCGAACATGCTTTTATAAAACGTGAAAGTTGAATAAATAATACGTATCATAGTCTCGACAAAATGGTCTAACGACGGTCGCGCAATTGAGAACCCGCTACGAACATCGACAAACGACGAACACGCGCGCTAGCGGCGTGCGCGACGTTCCATTCCTCATTCCCGCGCGACCGCTGGGGTACGCGCATGCGCCCGAGTTTCTCTACGGGAGTGGGGGATAAATGAGAGGGCGCGACAGTAGCTTCCGTCTTGTTTCGCTCTCTTCCGTTTCTCCTTTCAGGCTCGAGCCAAACCGCGTGTGCTTGTTCTCTCTTTTGAGCTAAGGCCACATCGGCGACTTGCACCATAGCAAAAGACCATCCGTCATCGATCCAACTTATAACAAACCGAGAAAATGGCAACCAAGGCAGAGCTCGCTTGCGTTTATTCCGCACTCATCCTCGTCGACGACGATGTCGCAGTTACCGTAAGTACATAATATCCGTTCTCGCGAAATCTCGCCGTTCGAATAATTCACGTGTGACGTGTTCGTATTTACGTCATTGAACACTTCATATATCCCCATACGTTCATATTGTTTAATCACCACCGGATATTGTTTATCTCGCACAAACTCGTATGATTTCGTCTCTACGCGTAACCTATACGATCGTGCGGGAAAATAAATACAAGCACGCGATGTTCGCAGTCACGTGATCAATACCGCGCCAATTTTCGAACACACCGAAGATTTCGTGAAAAACATAATTATTCTTTAAAGGGAGAGAAGATTCAGACGATTCTGAAGGCCGCTAACGTCGATGTCGAGCCGTACTGGCCCGGTCTCTTCGCCAAGTCCCTCGAGGATGTTAACGTAAAAGACCTCATCACGAACATCGGTTCCGGAGTGGGCGCTGCACCAGCCGGTGGTGGTAAGAATCATTTATACACGTTTTTCTCCATTTTATCCTCCTTTCATCCACCAGACTGGCGAAATTTTGTGCCAGTAAGGTCAGCGATAGCGAGGAAATTAAACGAAGGAGAAAGTTTGTCGGGGCCAATAGTTTTTTCACAAATTGGACCTAGATTTTCACTGACGACATTAATTTTTGTACAAGCCGGTGTTGCACAAATAAGAAATAATTTGCAAAAAAAATAATAGCTATCTCCTGGTAATCGTGATTCCTTGGGTATTAAGCAATGTATTGAATCTTTGCGTTCCGGGCAGCTACGGTGGTAGCGTTGTGCGAATGCCGCCACCGTCGCAGCGCCGACGAAAAGCCGTTAACCCTTAAACTGCGTTTCGGGTCAATATGACCCGGCGCGTTTTCTTTCGTCGATTGTATCCGCCCCACGTCGGACGAATGTTTTGGCATTTAATTTTTAATTTCGGCCAAAAATAACTTTTCGCCCATAAAATATGGATCACGTACTGCAAAAAATGTCTCTTCAAAGAAATTGAAAAAATGCATATTTACCGAGATAGAACGATTTGAAAAACGCCAAGGGTCGATACGACCCCGTATGCAGTTATAAATCCTGAGCCGAAGTGTGCGGTTTAAGGGTTAACACGCAGTTTTACATACCGATGGTACTTTGAAAACCTCGAGTCTTAAATTTTTCGATATGTCGCAAAATATGAATATAAAATTAACTTACCCAATGCAGAATTGTGACAAAAAGTAATCGAACGAAATTTTCTATGATCGATTATAATTGTATAGCCTTTAAATCCTTGTTTTAATTGTCTGAATCGGCTGGAATAGGGATAAATCTGTGTAAAGGATATCGAGTCCCTGTTACACTTGATTTTCTTCGATATAAAATTGTACAAGACGCGTATTGATGAAACGATTGATTCGCAGCGCCAGCAGTCGCCGCTGCCGCGAGCTCCGAAGCCGCTCCCGCCAAGAAGGAAGAGAAGAAGGAAGAATCCGAAGCAGAGTCGGACGAGGACATGGGCTTCGGTAATGAAATTTACTCCGTACACATAAACTACGAGTCAAAAATAATAATAAAATCCTTGTTCTCCTTAATATCGAGACGTTAGAAACGTATAATTTACAGTCGTTTATTACCAAGAAAATTCAATGATTATTCAAGCATGTATTAGCTACTGAAAAATCGTGTGAAGACACAATTTTTGAATGAGAAATCGTTGATTAGCTTAGAACAATCGTCGTATTAATTTTCGTACAATCTTCTAATCGGACAAATATTCCCGCGTTTCTTCTGTTACAGGTCTCTTCAACTAGACACAGGTATCGCCGTTGGATAATTTTCTACAATGTACGATGACGAAAGAATAAAAAAAAATTAAAAACAAAAATACTCCACAATCTTGTATGATTACAAAAAGTAAATTTGTAACGACACTCCTCCTCACGCTGGTCCCGTAACTATTTTTAGTAAACGAGCCTTTGTACGATCGAATGAACTTTTCCTCAAAGTCTCGCGGGATAAAACATTTTTTCAGATATTTACGATACATTTCACGACGATACTCGACGATATTTCGCGCGATTTACATTTATCGTTATTAATAATTTCTTTTCTCTTTTAAATGTACCAATATGTATTTATATATATTTGTATATTAATATAATCGATATATCTCTCTCTTTCTCTCTGTCTCTTTAAAATTATTCGTACAATAAAATCCTTTCGGAAGCTACTTTCGCACTGGCTCGCTTCATCTTGGATTTGTCAAAATACATATTTATCATTATACATCATTCTCGCAACAAGGGCGCATACATTATATACGTACATTTAATTGTATAATGCATAATGACAAAGGTAAACGACGATTAAATGATTGCGCAGGTCTCTGTAGTTACAGGAATTAAAGTGCGAGGGCGCCGAATCGCGTGGAAAATGATATAATTTAAAATTTGCCCGAGTGCAATATTTTTCTATTTTCTTTTGTCGTACTGGCGAATAAATGCAAATTTGGAGATTAATTTTTCATCGTGAAAAATAAACGGGTAGAGGAGGAAGAAGAGGAAGAAGCAGCAAGGGTTGATTCGGGCCACAAGACTAGACGAAATTTCCATTCGTCTTTCGTCACGTTCCTCGAGACACGTTCGGGATAATCGCCATTAGAGACGACCGAATTGCCTTCGTCAGGGTAACGCGCTCGTGCAGTTTACTCTTCGTTTTACATTAAATTTTGTTTCTTCGTGTTTTACGATGATCCTTCTCGGGGAAAAAAAACTATGGGTTTATCCTCCTCGTCTGTCGGGCCCGGTCAACGGGATCCACTGAACAGACGCACCTTTGCCCGTGAGAACACGCTGGAAGACATCCTTCTGAAACTTTGCCGAAACTTCGCAACGAGCTACGAGCTCACCGTTCGGCTTAACGACCGTGAATTCCAGACTACACGTGGCAAATATATCGCCACCAAGATCGAAGGTCAACACGTCGTTCCACACTGGACTGCTGGCTTCTCGACAAATTGCTGTTTTCTTCCTCTTCAGACCCTTGCCATCCTTGAAAATGGTCACCTGAACAAATGGAAATCATTCATTTCGAGTATTTTCAGATACGTTTTATTAATTTTCTTTAATTCGATATTTTGGACGATTTATTTTGAATAAATACAATCCCAATGTTTTACCTTCACGTAGGTGTCGGACGCGGTTCCATTGTCGTCCGTGTTCGCCAAATTGATCGCCCTAACGACAATGACCGTAAGTTTGGCAGCGGATGGATCGTAAAACAGCGAGACCATGAGTTCGCCAAGTGGATCAGAACGATAAACGCTACCCTCGACACCGTAACGAAGAATCGGTTTTGTGATAAGGATCGGCTTCGTTTCGAGAAGCTCCGGTCCGAGAGGAAGTCGTACGCGAACGTAACCGATACCACGGTGTCTCGACACCGGGTCAAAATCGTACAGAAGAATTTCCAGCGTCATACCGGTGAGAGAAGTTGTCTCGAAGACGAAATCTTCGTCGAAAACTGGACAATACGTTGAAAAGAATATTTTTAATATAAAATAACAAACTTGTCGTCGAGCGTATTTTTTACTGTAAAGTTTCAGGACTTTCGACGAGCGGCAAAGTCTAAAAAAGGTGTTCTTTGAATCGCTAAACGCATGATAAATCCCTAAGTGACAAGGAATGCCGACCAGAAGGAATAATTTGTTCTGAAAATAGAGGAGGGTCACGGTGTTTGACTAATTACTCGTGGGAGTATTAGCTAGGATAGGAGAGAGTAGGGATGTTTGACTAATTAGTCAAACATCCGCATTCTCTCCCATTTTAACTAATTCCAGTGTTCTCCAACCATTCGTCCAGTTATTTCATATTTTAGCTAATTCCAGCTTTCTCCAAGCATTCGTCCAGTTATTTCATATTTAAAAAGAATTAGCTAAAATGGGAGAGAGTACGGATGTTTGACTGATCAGTCAAACATCCGTATTCTCTCCCATTTTAACTAATTCCAGCTTCCTCCAAGCATTCGTCCAGTTATTTCATATTTAAGAAGAGTACAGAAATATAGTTAAACGTGGGACACATGAAAAGTGGAGGATATATGGATCGCTCACCAGGGTTCAAGGTGCGCCTGTGTACTCGCGTCTGCCAGGTGTTGCTTCGATCCGGCAACAGGCGTATCTTGGCATAAGGATCGGCGGTCCCGCTGAGCTCCCTTGCACGAAGGTCATGAGCCTTGAGCATGACGAAAAATTGATCGTTAAGAATAATAATCCTCTAATTTCAGGGCGAATATTCTCCGAGTATAGAGAAAAGTATAAACGCGTACCTGTAACAATCGAACGGTGAGAATTCCAGCTGACGAGTCGTACGCTATACTCAGTTGAAGTTCACCTCCAACTTCGTCCAGCGATGATGAAGATGACCATGAAGATTGCTATCGTAGTGAGAATTGGACAAAACTAGTTAAAAAAAATCTGATACGAAGGAGAAAAAATCATGAACTTTGATAAATTCGATATTAACCTTTTGAAAGGCGACCGCATCGCTCTCAACGCTGCTCAATCTCGAACCTGTCGAAGTCCTTGGCTGTGGCTTCACGATAACCATCCGGTCGTCCGATGCAACCACTGCGCCATCCGGAAGTGGCGGCGCTATTGGACTTACCGGTGACCCTGACGGCTCGTCGTCTCCACCCTCCGAGAGCCGTTGAATCACTGCAAAATCATTTTTATTTCTATCTTGCACGAACGTACGTTCATACTGTATACTTTCTCGTCAATGATGTTTGTATTTTTTAAAAAACTCTGATTTTCCAATGAAAATTATCGATAACGGTAAACGTTCGTTCATGGAAATTTAATTCGAAGGCTGATTTTCATTTTTATTCGTAATAAGCGGCAATTCTACCTTCTCGGGAATCGAGGACACTCGTGTCGTAGGGAGGATCCCTTCGTTGCCACTCGACTTCTTCTATGACACTGTCATTGTTATCGAGGTCCTGGCTGTTGTTGTCAAAACTGAGACCGCCACTTGCGACATTGCCTAATTCGATGAATTCCTCCTTGGGGGCTTTAGCCGCTTCCTTAGCTCTGTCCAGCAGATCTCTTTCAAACCTGGACAGTACACGAACAAGAAAAATTCATCAAGTCTATTTCAGCAAATTCGTTCATCGAGTTAATTCGTTTTATATATTTTCCGACCATCGCGTTATTATCCCCCTAGTAGATTATTCGATCTTTAATATTTCACCGAAACTTTATTCCCTGATTCTTTATTTTCCATTTTTCCATATTTATTCCAGGACGCTACAATAACGAGAAAAAAAAACGATTCCGTCGAGATAAACGTGAGAAAGAAAATTCTCAAAAGGAATATATGGGAAACGATAAATGAAAAAGTTTACCAATTGAGAGGTCCACCGCCGGTTGCGAATATTGGAAAACGTCGTCGACGAAGACACATTGCGTACACCAACATCGCCGATATTGCACCCGTCGCGGCTCCAACGGTTCCCAGAACAGCGACCGTACCGGCGCTGTGTCCATCCATCTCGATGTTGGATCTTATAGAAATCGTCAAAATTACATATGTTTCCAAGGACATTCGCTCGGAAGAGATTCCATTCATCCGTCACTTTTACACCTTATTTCTATTCGGATCGTAAAGATAGATGACTTGGAAAATTACGACCATCCAACGTAAGGTTTTTCATTGAATTTTGAACTTTCCATTCGACCCCGACCGACCCTAAAATTCTTGAGTTTGTCGACGGGGTGATTGGAACACGCTGTATGTTTTATTTTTATCATATACGCGTTTATACGAATGTTACAACAACGAGAAGGATTAAAGACGGTACATCTTGATTACAGCAGTTTCAATGAGACTGAATCGTACAATGGAATCGTTCATCTTCAGGGTACAGGGACTTTTCATCCACAACAAATCATCGATCGTTTCGTAGAATGCTCTGCAAACGATGAATGCGATTCAACGCTTCGATTCAACACTGCACGAGGAAAATTGTCCTATTATTATCCGCAGGATTAAACGCGATATATCAGGCCTCGAGCAGTTGCATAATATTTCACGACGTTAAGGAGAATTATAGACTACCGGAAAATCTCATCTTGTTAATCGAACAATATTGTTCAACGATTGAAACGACATTTGAACGGAATAAAAATTGATAATAACAACGAGAATTCATTCTTTTTCTTCCTCGAAAGTATTTTTACCGTTAATAACGATTAAAATTATATTTAATATTAAAAATTGAAGAAATAATTATTGTCAGGTGTTAATATCTCTCGAATGCGAACTAATCGTACAATTTTTCCGTTAGAACGTTCATACGAGATTTTATTTTGTCGCATCGATAGGACATTTGGTTTAATCCGATTAAAAGTAAACGTGCAAATCCGTCCCGAAGTTACGGTCGAGCGGTCCGTAAGGATTACTCTTTGTCGACGTACACTCGTTTTTTTCCCATCGACTGCAAAATAGGGATAATTTTCATATCTCCGTCCTACGGAGTGTACCGTGTATCGAACGCGTTAATCCGATTAAAAATGCAACGAATGTGTTAATCCGGTCAATTGCATCGTTCACGATTATCCACCTAGAGAACGCGCATAAAACTAAAAACAATACCAATCGAGTTTTAACGCTAGCGGACAATTTTAAGAACGCAGTAAAATTGAGAAAAATTCGCATACAAAATTATTTCAACGATAACGATGAACATTGAAGATCCTTTTAAAATATCGTTTCTAGGGTGAAAGTTTAATTGGAACGAGGATATTACAGCGACGATAAGAAAGGTAAAAAAGAAAACTTACCGCTGCGGCGACGATTATTTCTTTTGGCATTACATTATTTTCACTTGTTCAGCCGCCCTTGGTGTCGGCCCTGAAGAAAATAAAGGAAAAGTAGAGTGAGAGAGTGAGAAGGGGGAAGAGTCTCGGCGGAGACTTTTTTCTTTTACGCAAACGTCGATAGATTCGTGATGGACATGCGCTATATAAGCGCCATCAATATCTACTCCTTGATTTATTTGTGTCTTCTGAATGTTTATATACACTTTTATATATACAGCAGGTTATAGTATATATAGTTTATTCCAATATTAACCACCAAGCTCTCCAACGTAAAATTTTTAACTCGTCTGCCATTTTTTCATTCTGCTCTATTCTACGAAAAAAGATAATTAGAAAACTTTGAAATCTTCGACTCCGTAAACTCTATAGTTTTAATGAAAAAAAACCTCAAACTTTTGCCAAAGTATACGAACTAACTTTCCGTTCGAGGATCTTTCGAAAGTGGACATTTTTATCGAAACATCAAATTTCAAGGATCAATAGGCGACCTGCTTGATAAAAACAATTATGGAAAATTTAGAATTGATTTTGACTCGATGAATAAAAATTGAAATATTCTCATGCGTGAGAATATCTCGATTTTCAGTCTGATAAAAATACATATCGAATTGAGTATATGAAATTTTGTAAATCCTCGAGTTACGTGATATCAATCGAGGTGTAAAAATTCCAAAGGACTAGAATTTTTTTTATTACGAATATTTCGTTCTTCGATGTCTGAGGGAAACGTATAACGTTGGAGAGAAGAATATTGACGTCGGGCACGTGTACTGATAGGCAGTGGGATAATATAGGGATATATATATATATATATGTATATTGCATGGACCAGTTGATCCACCCGCAGGAATTCCCGCCTGGAGCAACCCTCCTCTCTCTCTCTCTCTTCCTCAGCCTCTCGTCATCATCTCATACCCTCCCAGTATTCGCCCTTGAACTTTCCAACGAATTGCCTCGCTCGCGAATTTGTCATCGTGGAAGGAAGAACTTCCAGATATCCTAATGAATTTATCTTAAAGCATTTTCACTGAAAATTTTCTTACCGAAAATAAATAAATTGAAACTTTCGACTACCCCAGGATATAATTTTCTTAGGCCTCGTTTACTGCGGTAGGTACACGCGAGATTATTTATACAATATATTATAATATAAATAATAATGATAATAATATTAAATAAAAATAATAAAACGATAATAAGGATGATAATAAATAGAGATCTTTCCTGGAATATAATCCGTTCATCGATAAAAGGAATATTCGGGGTATTCCTACGAGAGCAACGAATATCCGACGTTGAACTTATGGATAAGCTCGCATAAGCTCTGAAACGTTTCGTTTTATTTATTTATTTATTTTTTCCTTTCCACCGGAGTCCTTGGCAACTGATGGGGATAAGGAAGGTATCAGAGGAGGTCGTTCAAACGACGTTGCAAGCTTTTGCTCTCTATTTGCATCCTTCTCACAGCTCCGAACGAGTCGGTACGGGCCGCTCGATATCTCAGGGGTATAATCGGCCACTTTTTTCATTCCTCGAATTAGCTACTTCGTACATGGGCTCGTGGACATTGACAAAAGTTCGCGATCAATCTTTGTGACGGTAGAGACCAACGTTGGAAACTTTTTTTTTCTCTCGTTTTTTTCTTCTTCTTCTCTCCGTGTCCACAATCGTGATGTAGGACGCTTAAATCATTCGCAAAGATCTTCATCGAGCTTTTTTCATTTTTCTTTTGTTTCCAAAATTTATAACGGTGTCTTTTCTCTCGACTCAGAGGGGTCCCGATGAATCGATGATGAATCAGGAAGAAATTGGAAATACGACGTGCTAATTAAGATCATCCATGATACGAGAATTATAGTACGACTATTTAACAAAATGTATCACCCGTTTATGGGGAATTTCGTATTAAGCCGTAGGGGATGAATTGGTCCAGAGGTCGAAAATTTTAATTCCCATCTAGAATTGACCTTTCGATTCGTTACCGTGAACTCTCATTTATATTCACAGATCTTCGATACAATTGGAATAAAAAATGTCGAGAAATTTGAAATGATAAAAAAATTATTATTTTTTTCTTTTCAATTCTCGAATATATAAGGGGGATTTATAACTCATTACTAGAAACACTTAAGCTTAAAAATAATCGATTTTGATTTTGTTCTTTGACCATTTAGAAATTTTTATCAAAGCGAGATATTAGCAAACATGCGATGAAGCTTGAGGGTAGTTGAAAGTGTGTTAGGGTTAATTCTACAGCGTTTATAGCGTTAGGTACTCGTTGACCGACGGAAACTTCTCTGATCTGACTTTCAAAGGCGGTGGAAGTGTCCTTTGTAGATAAACTACCCCTATTGGACGCCACGGCGATTTAAAGCATAAAAGAAAGTGCTCCATCGTCAATTTCATGGGCAGCTCTTGCCTTTCAAAGCATTCGCACGGTCTGGTAAAAAAAATATATATTTTTTTTACCAAAAAAAATAATAGAAAAAAATAATAGAAAAAACAAAAATACACGAAATGTCGAGTTGGCGTGTGATCGAAGTCCGATAAAGAGGAAATTTTACGATTAACGACGTACGACAGAAAAGGATATTGAATTCGTAAGTACCTCGTTGGCACAGACGAGCAAAGCTGATGAATTCGAAATTAATATCGAGCCGGCTCAAGATTATTGCATTTTCCCGCCTACGTGAGTTTTAACTGCTTCGCAGGATTTATTGCTCGCTCAGAAAAAAGCTTTCGTGCGAGGGGTGTAGGAATAAGGCATTCGGTGAATTAGAAAAAATTATATATTTTTTTTAGGATGGAACTACCCCTTAAAATTACTCCAAATACACGATTAACCAAAAAAATATTGAAAAAAATCGTTTATTTCATAATTTTTGAAGTTACACGTTACTGTAACCGACAATTATTTATAAAATAAAATCCTGATGAAATTGTTGATTTTCGTAATTTTTTTTTTAATAAAATTCGATAATCGGTTCATTTTTTTTTCATTTGTTCCAATAAATATTTTTTTTATTTTTAATGTTTTATTTTCGATATAATCCCATGAAAATTTGAAAGTCGTATTTTCTTTCGCGGAAATACATCTCCCTTTATAAGGGGTTAAAGCAACCCCGCGATGAAAATTATTTTTTTATTCTATTTTTTCGAAAAATTTGAATTTCTTTATCACAATAAAATGCTTACGGGAATTTTGTTCTTCTTGGAATCGGAAGAATCGATAGAATTGATGCGCAAAGTTTACTTTTTCCTACCGAAGCAACAAAATCAATGTTATCGTTGGATCTTTTTGTTTATTGTATGAAATAAAATACGAGACACGCGGACATGAAAAAATTACTGCCACACGCGTACGTATGAATTATGAAAGAGTCCAGCGATGAAAATAAACTCGGACAGAATAAATCCCGGAATCGAAATAAAAAAAAACAATTTTTCGAAATTTTTTTTATTTTTATTTTTTATAACGCACCAAGACCTCGTCGAATTTTTATTTTTCCATTGTCCAAAGAAAACGGTCGAATCGAGGAGTTAAGTGAATTTTTTCTATAAATAAATCAATGTTTACCTTCTTTTAGTTATCGCGTGAAATATAATACGCGAACGTCTGACCAAAATCGACTTTACTACTGCGCGCATACGTACGAATAGTCGGACCGAGCGATATATATATATATATATATAGCGCACGACTAGGCCGACTCGTGCTCGTCGCGCCTCCATCATAATTTCAACGAATTAATTACCCGCGTTCGCTTAATCCTAACGGAACTCGCTCGATCGAATGTTGCACCCGCGATCGATCGATATTTCGAGATATCGAATAATTTCCCCGTACCTACTCGTTGCACGATCGTCGTAAAGCGAACGTCCGTCTACCACGGTGCTTGTTATCAAACGAACTAGCAACCATATGGCGGAACCGTTTAATCCGAAATACACACGCCCACGACAATGCGATAGTCCGGGAGAGGAATGAGAAGAAAAAAATTCACCCCTGTGCACATCACGCTTCTCTCACCACCGGCTCGATAAATCAATCTTTATTATTAATATTTTCATCCCGATTATTTATTTCGATAATAAAAACTTGGGGGACGATACAAATTTATAAGGTATTTTCATCTTTGGCTTACGCGAGGTCTTCGTCGCGCTCTCTCCTCTGTACGACCGTCGATGTATTTCTTTGTTTTTTTCTTTTCTTCTTTTTTTTTCGTTCTCCCTCTCGCGGTTAACTTCGTGCGTCCGTATTTCGCAGTATCGTAACGCCTTAGAGCATCGAATAAAACGGAAAATATTCGTAAATAAAACGAACGAGACGTTAATAGCGTTCCATCAGGAATATTAACGCGATGCGACGGAAATTTTGACGTCGCTAGAAAAATCGTGGCAAAATATAAAATGCGAAAGAATTGTTTTTTTTTCCTTTTTTTTCATTCCGGCAGCCATGTTCGAGATAAATTTCGGGTACAAATTTGATTGTCATATTTCTGCAAAAGTCCTTTCGAAAGAAACTTTTTTAATTACCAACGTTTCTCACCGTCGGAAGTCGAACTTTCGACTTCCGACGTTACGGACAAGTGAGAATTTATGAGCGATAGAGATGTTCACAAACGTTTCTATTATTCTTTCAGTCGAATGTCTAAGCGTTACAAAACTGTGATTAATTGCACGATCTTGAGCTGGCCCCATCGCTACAGGTCGATATATACATATATATCGACGTATAAACATGCACATACACACACAGCTATATATATATATCTAATATGTACACAGGAGCTTTTAATCAAGCTCTTCGAACCGTTTCGCCTCGGTTCTGCCGATTCGTGGCGCCAGGGGCGAGTATCGAACGTAAAGACGTCAGAACGTCAGTTCGGCACGTTGGGAATCCCCAAGAGCCTGCAATATTTATGAAGCCTATAGTCGCACAAACACACACACACGTAACTCCGTCGGTCACTGGTTAAACTACCTGTTAGTCCTATCGTACTGAGAGACAGAGAGAGGGAGAGAGAGAGAGAGATACATCTTTAAAAATACACAATAGTTTTGGAAAAATGTACGAAATACTTTTTACGAACGTCGCTTTCTAACCTATAAAACTTGGAATTTGACGAAACGCCCGTGGGTTTGTGTACGTATAGGACGCGGGCTTGGCCGATACACTGTACACGGACGTCGCGAGTAATAACGAGTATTCGTTTACCTTAGCTCGAGATGAGCGTGGCGTCTCGTGTCACGTATGCCCTCGTACTGCCGGCAGTACAAATGCTCTGCGATAATGTCGCGTCGTGAGGATGGCGCGAGGGTGCTCGAGAGGGGGGAACGGCGAGTGTACGAGGAGAGACCCTGCTGGACGAGGGTATAGTACGAGTGCAGTGTATAACGTATATGTATATTTATGTGTACTTTCTCACAAGCGACGGCGTTTATGGCACTCGCGTCGCGGGGAGTGTATCACGATATAAGGCACGGTTAGGTGGAGGGTTGGGTCCGGCGCGCCGGGACACGGCGCGAGTGCGCGTGCGTCAAGCGCGTACCCGACGCCCCCCACTCCTCTCGCCGCCCCGTCGCGCGTCCTTTGCCGAATAATAACACCCCCGTGGCCTTCAGCCCAACTTGTGTACTATCGCTTTTTTTTTGTTCTCACTTGTTTTTTCCATCTACCCCACGAGTCTACCCCCCCGATAACGACGCAGGCGACACGGGCTGAAAATCCGTAACGCTCTTGCGACCGACAATGCTACGGTAAGTTGTTTGAACTTTCATGTATATGCGATTATTATTATTATTTTTATTATCCCTGTATATTCGAGCGATTTCAACCCTTATGGGCTTCGCTCGCTGATCGCTCGAGTGAGTCTTCTTTTTCATACTTCTTTCCTTCTCCCCCCTCCCTCTCGAGCACCGCGACAAAGAGTGTCTAAATGGGACACCCGTTACATTATTCAACTCCTTCGGTCGTAGAGGGTTGTTCCACGCGCTTCTGTTATTGACCATCCATCTTACAATTAGTTTGTCATGTAAAAAAATTCTTAATACTTTTTTCATCCAATCTTTGATATTTCTTCTTCGACGCGACTTTTCTTATTTAAAAAAAAAATAATAATTCAAGAAGTTCGAACAAATCGATTTCGATTTTTCGTTTATTCGAGGGAAGCCATTTGTTAGTTCCAAAAAATTTCGTAATGTTACATAACTTGTGGGGAAAATTGTATTAATAATAATTTAACACAAAACATTGACTTACGGATTGGATAGGTGTGTGTGTAATTTTGCCCATGACGTAATATTACAATATTAGAATTATGTGTGTACTTTTCATGCTGATATGCAAACCAAGTTTTAGAACCCCACGCAATAAGCTTACGAGCGTCGTTAGGCTCGGGTTCGTGCAGCTTAGAAGTTGTGGAAATTGCCAAAGTACTTATCGGCTAAGTACCAAGTGGCGGGGGAGGGGGAGGTTGGCTAAAAGGGGATGGAGAGCGCGTGTATGCTTAAAAGTGATAATATTATTATGACATATTAATCTAACGATACTTGCGTGAGAAATCGACATTTACTCGACCTTAGTCGCAATTATAATAACCATTCAGTAATTAATTAAATCGCCGATCGACCACCGAGATACGAGGCACTTTAGTACCTGATTAACAACCTCGTTTATTTTGCTTTACAACAAATAATATAGGAGTAAAAAATAGAAATTCATACGAGAATGAAGAAGATTGTTAATTAAGAAGATTAATTATTCGTTCTTGGGATAAAATAAATAAATTATTATTATTATTATTTTAGCAAAAGTTTCGTCAAATAAATTACGAATAGTCGGTATTAAATCGAGGGAACTGGCGACGTGTGAAAATAGTTTATATAGAACATTTCAATCAGTGACTTTTTGGCTTCGGAATAGTCGTGGGTGATACATGACTCGCGATTACACAATATAGCGATCGCCCACGCGCGTAACGTATACGACGATACGCTGAAGCAATTTCCTAATGGGCATTCGTAATTAGCAACGACGCTAGGCATTGATTACCTACATAGTTCGCATTTAAATTGAGGATATTTCCGTCGGACGAAGCATTACGAACGTTCGGATTCGAACGTGAAACGGAATTTTCCAGTTTGAAGGAATTAGCGAAATGAAAATGTAACTAAGGTTTTTAGAGCGCGCGTAGCTACCCTTGTCGATATTTAGTCATATCTCGTGACAGGGTGAGACAGCGAGAAGGCGCTTCGTTGGTAACGAGTTACTCTCGCTATTCGATTCGAGACAGTCGATGCTTTGGAGAAAAGTAAATTAGATTCATCTAGCCATTTACCAAATGCACTTGATCTTGGTTTGACTTTGTTCGAAATGTACAGCGAAAGAAAAAGAGGATGTAAAGCTATTACCAACGGAGCAACGGCGTCAGTATGTCGTGTATCGACTGAAGGCAAGCAACATTTTACAGTCTGTAACAAAAATTTCAAAAAAAACTCGTTCCTAGGGTCCCTTAATTTAAAAAAACGTAAATGATTAGTGTGTATGAAGCAAATAATCGCAAGTTGCTATATTAATTTAAAAAATAAATAATTGTCTTACAATTAGCTTAAAAAGATGTTCGATAAATTCAGTCGGTAGTCAAAATTGCAATCGATTTACCGTCTCGACGGTTTATCTTTTTTACCTAAAAAGATTAATCGTACATGCACTTCTAGTATTTTAACTAAAAAGTCAACCACTTGGGAGAAATTTTGGAATGGGAATTGGAACTCGGATGGATTCGGATCATCTTAAGACAATAGGAATGATCGACTGACACACTTACAAGGGCGAAAAAGATGGAAATAGATATAGAACTTGTTCCAAAGCATGTTAACTCGATCACTTATTAATTTCAGTATTTATCGATAGGTAGCTAGATTATGAATTGAATAACGTTGTTGTTTTGTAATTGCCTTTTACCAATCGTGTTTTTCAATTATTTCCTTTGTACTCGAACCGAATTACAGCCTGTAACAGATAAAAGCCTGTACATAATTTATCGGACAAAAAGGGGCGATCGGAGGGATGATGAGGGTTTAATGTGGAATCGAGGATATTACGTTCATCGTGTTCTGATCATTTATAAATTTGAAATAATAGAGTAGCTTCGGGTATTATGGTCGAGTTGGTCAATATGGCGTTAAACATACCTGCCACGTTGCACAATCCTATTCCTCACCTCTTCAGTCAATCCGTGCGGCCGACGTGGCCAGTGTGCGCGTGTCTTTTGCAGGCAGAGCTCCTGCAGAACAGCGTATTTCGATGTTATTTTTTGGTAAATATCCACCGTTTTAGTTACTCGAATTGAATTTTATTATATTAGTAGTACAGTTTTGTAGACAAACTCTTAATCCTTAATTAATAAAATTGTTCACTGGTTTTTAGTTTAAACCTTACTTGTCAAAAACGTGCCTACGGCCAAGTAGAGGGTCATGTTCAATGCCTATGTTGTAAGCTATGGATTCACGAAGAATGCTCCGGAATGGAAACCGTAATTCTTTCTGTGAATTTATCTTCGCAATATAACGTGTGATTTGTTGATTGTAGTGTTAGATCTGGTGGGAAATATGTCCTACAGCATTTACAGCCAATATGTCCCAACGCCAGAATGCCCAAACATGTTTAGATTTCAAAGATTATTCAATTTTACTAAAACTTCTATTTTCAGTTATTCTTTGAAGTTATATTGCTTTAAGCTTCTAATTATTGATTACTGATAACTTCAACAACTTACGATATGACATTTACGGTCAATATGTCCATGGGCCATAATACCCAACCCTATTTGGATTCCAATGATTGTTCTATTTTACTAAAACTTCTATTTTCCGTTCTTTTTTGAAGTTATATCGCCTTAAGCTTCTAATTAGTGATTACTGATAAGTTCAACGTCTGACATAACCAATAAAGACCGATTGATCTCATAGACATCCAGTTTTATTTCCAAATAAACTTATGGTGTGCCATAATACCCGAAACTACTCTATATACATATACATCTATATATATATATATTTATTTTGAAGCCGGTCGTTTCGAGGCGCTAAAACGAGGGCATTTGCACGCACCTCATTTCAGGGGTGTGATTTATCGTTCTCCGTAGGGGCTCGCAAAATGGGAAAAGGGACGGGTCGTAAAAACTTGAAAAAGAGCATACGTTGAAAACAATGTTTCAAAAAAAAATTGGAAGAAAAGAAGTTCGAGGACAAAAGGTGAGCACGTTTGCTTCCATGACCAGACAGTTACCTTATGAGATATTTTGCAATATCTGAAAACTCTGGTCGCATTCACAATTTTTTATATCTCAAGAATTACGCTGCCTTGTAAAATCGTGAACATGAGTAAGTTCTTCAGATTGAACGTCTTCGTTATCTTAGACTGACGTTAAAAGCAATAATCAAAAATTTGTTAATGATATTTGGACCTATGATCTTTTATTTGTATTCAATTTCAGTGTTAAAAATGCACGTGCATGTACGCAGGCACCCATTTACATGCATAACGCCACAGATTTCTCGTAAATAAACTTGTCACAATTTTCATGCATTTCAACCACTTTGATAACTCAAAAACAACAACAAATTTTCGAAACAAAGCTTATGAAAGAGGTAAACATGATTCGAGTTGACTGTTATGATAAGTGAGTCACTGGGAAGCTTACAAAAATTTCATAACTTTATAGGGGTTTAGAAATATTAGTGACACCGTAAGGAAAACATTATTGGATCGTGTTACAAATAGCTTTAAAATAAAAAAGTGGAAAATTTTAGTGGCTAAAGAATAAAATGTTCAGACCTAAGAAAAGTAATTTGAAGAAATATAGCAATAATCCACACGTGGCGGATCGATTGTAAAATATTGCTGGAACATTTTCTAAATGTAAAAGGTTAATACATTTTTTAAATGTTTAAATTTTGTATAGAAAAAACCTGCCGAAAATTTTCAACAACGAAAAATCGAATGATTTTTTTCAGCGCCAGCTTTGTACAAATCCCTTTACTAAATAAAGGAGAATTAAATACGTACGAGGCTGTTTTTATTCCATCTAGTGAACATTTATTTACTCATTGACAGAAGAAGCTACGTCTCGGCGCCAAGCACTTAAAAAATGTTGTTGATTGAAGCGTTCGAGTCAGTCCATCGATTTCAAAAGAGTAAAATAACTACCTGCTGTCTTGGTAATCTGAGCAGGAGGAATGAGACCGGATAAAAGTTTCTTATCGATTAAATATTCCCAGTGGAAAAAAGGTATAAAAACTTTAAATGTTAAAATATACTCACTACGGTCATTTGACCGATATTCACGAAGAAAAATCCGTAAGCTGTGCAGTTATATGGCTTTTGCGATCGCATCATGATTGTCTGCAAGATAATCTTGAATTCTTTGGTCCGATCCATCCATTCGCAATCGTAGGCTGCACGGGCTATCAGGCTCGACTAATCGTTCGGAAAAATGTCAGAAAAAAATCGGACAGCGGTTGTATCGATCTTAGATTATCTCACGTGCTGTTGCATTTTCACCTGTTCCGTCAATTTATCAGCGTAGATGCAGTATATGAAAGACTGTACGATGACGGTAACCGCATGAGACAAACTCTTAATGGCTTCGTGCACATTTCCGTTTGCTATTTCCTTTAAGAAAATTGCATTGTGTAAATCTCACTCGATTAGTTTTGCCAAGCTTACTTAGCTAAGATAATAATAAATATTATTTGGGTAAATCTGTCCTTATTTAACCATAAGAGATTTTTTATGGTCACCATCGATTTGAATTTATTTTTCAATCGCATCGAAGAATCGGTAATTATCGGACATCCGATAGCTACCCTAATTGTGATTAATTTTACGCTTTAATTACGTAAGAGCTATTTGTTTTCATCGGCGAAAATCGTACATATAACAGATATTTCATTATAACGCACCTTCTGGAGAGGGAATGCACAAAAGCACATATGAACAGCGGTAAGCAGCATCGTCAGAAATATTATTGGATTGTATATTCGCTCGATCGTTTCGCAATACCTATGGGGAAATAAACAATATTCTATTTCTACTATTGCCTTTCTCTCCGAATCTAGACATGCACTGATGCAACATAGTTCCAATTAATTATAATCCAATAAATTCCAAAGTTCCAAGAACTAAATAATCGATGTTCTGGTAAATTAAGTGAATTTCTCACGTGTAAAGTTCGCGATGACGCTTGGCAATGTTTGAGAGTCGATAGGTAAAAATTTTCTCAACTTGCGAGGTATCATTGCCATCGATCTCCGTGACGTATTCTAAATCGTGACGCAATACCTGCCAAAGAGAGAGGATAAAAATGATCGAGTCGAGTTGAAATAAAGAATAACATCGACAAAATTATCCTTAGACTAAATAAATAATTTATTCTCGTCTATTGGAAAACGTTATGTTATTTATAAGTATTATTTACTCGAAAATGTATTGCGATATGTGTGGTAAGCTGGGCGAACATGACATCGGCTGTCATCCAATAAAGTGCGACAAAGACAACGGTAAATTGCTCCCAAGATATCCACAATACGTATTGGCTCATATTTTGTACTTTAAATATCGAAGGATAAGTCGCTGGGAATACACCGACTGTGTTATCGTGTGTGATATTCGAGAATCTGCTGAGCCACTCGTAGCGTAGTAAAAGCCTGCGGCCAGGATGGAATTCCAATTAAACGTGTTTCGATAAAAGCTCGATAATTAATCACAAATTATTGGTATTGTTTATTGGGTTTGATTTCTATATAGAGAATAAATTGACTAAAAAACAAATCGAAAAACAATATCGTGACCAATATCGATCTGACAAAATAAACGAAAACCACTTTTTTTTTGGTTAAGGAAATATCGAGTTCATTGAACCAAGGTGTTTTTAGCGAGAATCAATTTTCTTCCCCCAATCGCCATTGAACGAAAACAACCGGAAGTTTAGTCGGGCCAACGATATATTTTTTTCAATATATATCCTCTCTCACAGGGACGGTCGTACACCGAAACTGCCGCATAGCACGACCACCATGATGATGTAATATTTCGTTACAAAATGCGCCCCCTCGGCAGCTTTCCTATTTTCATCTCTCGTCCTGACACGAAGTTCCGAGTCCAGCCACATGACGGCGAAACGTCTCAATAAGTGACGATAGTTTTCACGCCAAAACCACAATCTCCAGGCCTGCCGTCACAAATAAGTGAATAATAATAAACGTATCATAAAAGTATCATAAGCGTCGTTTTAAAAGAGAAAATAATCGATCAAAGAGAATTAATTTATTCAAATAAAATTGCAATTAAATTTGTGAACAAGAAATATTATAGTGATTAAGATGTTAAATTTATAAATTGAAAAAATAAATAACGAATTAATGCGATTAAAATCAAAACATAGAACAAATATATTTTCCAAAAGAGTACAATGTTGCAAGGTTAATCATTAATTATCGAATTGTTTCCATTTCCGATTATTTTGATAGATTTTAATCGATAAATACGTCGATTTGTAGATTTTGGTAAAGTACGTTTCAATTAATTTAACACCGTTTTTATGACACGTGGTACGAAGCTGTTTTATTCGGAATTAATCGACGTGTACCGCTTAAATCCTGTGTGCAAGGCGTTAAAAACAATTAAATTAGAGATTTCACAGTTTGTTACCTTTACCAAGCAGAGGATACCGGAAAGCACCGTTGATGCGGTGCCTATCGCGTAATTCGAATCCTCGCTCCAAAATACAATAACCGTATTAAACTCGCCCGAAACAACGCAAAATAAGCTCATCATTCCCATCGCAAATTCCAGGGCTTCCCACTTGGTTGATACTACGACTTTATCGGTGAAAACACTGTTCATCGAGTGTAAGCCAGTTATACGTAATATTCCAACATCGCGTTGTAAATATTTTTTATACGACACGCTATCCACATCGTCTTTATGATTTCTCGTTGGTGGCGATGCTGGGTCTTTTGGTTCGATCATTCCAAGATTTTTCACGCACTGTGAAAAAAAATATATTTCAACGGTTGGACATATTGAGAAAAAATGTGATATCAAGATCATATTTTGTCGTTGAATCTGCAATAATATAGTTCAATTTACTATAGTCGTAGTATTAGATCGAACACGCGATTGTGCTGTTGCATATTAAAATACCTGTATTATTATGAAAATTAAATTAAATTAAATTAAAATAAAAATAAAATTGTTAAATAAAATATTACAAAAATTATTAACCGAATTATTATAAAGATAAATCCAGATTATGATCGGTTATGATCCAGAAATATCTCAGTCTCCAAAATGTTAATTCTATCAAAAACTATTAAAATTTTATTAAATATCACACTCTCAAAAATGTAAATTCTATTCAAAGAAATCATCGAGCCGATTAAGCCGATTAAAATTGTCATCGCCGATACTAAACATTTCCTCCTAACACGAGTTCTGATCGAGTTACTCTGATAAACAAAATTTTAAACGACCAGAGTCGAGTCACTTCGTTGCGTCGAGTCCGTATTAAAAATATCCACCAAAAACAGGACAACAACAACAAAAACTTACTGTAGTCGATCAACTGATGTTCATGCGAGAAACCGTGAGCGTCCCATGAAAATAGAAAAGAAACACCAACGATAAATTCTTCCATTTCGTGGCTCGCCTCGTCGTATAATCCATGAGTAAACCTTACAAAGGAAAATGCCTAGCGCACAACGGGAGCGCCTTGCGTCCACCAAATTTTTCAAACGTTTGGAAAAACTTGGTGTTTGCGGATAATTTCTGCTACAATGTAACGTACTCGAGTGTCGCGACCACATGTGAGCTTTTCCGGTGGTCTTCGACGTTCTCTCTGGAAGTTGCTTATACCGTTTACCCTCTCTCTGCGACGAACGAAGAAGAAAATTGCGAGGTGTTCAGGGTTGAAGGTGGTTGGTGGGGTCGGGGTTGGTTGATCGTCGTGTTTCCGCATTTGCTGTATCTGTATGAGCGAATAAAAAAATTGCCAGACCCGAGAAGTTATAGCGAAAGGGTTGGGGGTTGGGGTTGTCGGCTATCGGCATTTATTCTTTCTCTTCGAAATACGAATAGAAAAATTGCCTGGTCCGTGGACATGAAGGGGTGGGGAGGATAATCGTCGCATATCTTCATTGCTGTAAGAATATCAACGATATAGCTCACCTCTGTACAACCCATGGTCACCCTCGTCAGTCATCCGCTTGTATCATTCATCATGCACGAAAGGGTTGCTCGAACGATTCGAAGATCGCGTGCAAGAGGTAATGATGGCTTACGGCATAATAGCGATCGCCCTTCACGTCGCATGCTCATTTTGACGGTCTCGTTGATGCATTTTTGATACCCAGCGTTTTTGCTCCCTTCGTTTCATATTTACCACGGAGGCGAAGGGAGAACGCATGAACATTTTTGCAGGAGTTTGTGCAAGTTCGTCGTGTGCGATTGGAAGACAGAGAAAAGGATCATTTGTAGTGCGTATAAAACTCGTATAAGTCGACGTAAGACGCGTATAAGTCTCGTTGGTGCCTATGGGCGGTAAGTTGCTATGGAAGATTACAAAGTCGACTGTCTTAATTTGCAACTTGTAGTCATACGCGAATCGTATACGAATTTGTAGACAACGTTTTACGGTGACGTTGAGACCGGGTAGTTTGTCATCATACGTGAAAAAAAGAAGAGGTGTTTTTTTTCGAAATTAGGGGTGGTTTTTTAAAAAAGTGTTGAAATTATATTTTTAGAAACTATATCGCATAGGGGTGAATAGGGGTGTTAAGATAAAGCATTTTTATTTAAAACTTCTCCTGTCATCATTTCGAGATATAACTCTTCTCGTCGATAAAAAGTGTAACAAATTATATTCAGTGATTTTAGGTGCCTTTGAATGGAATTTCAATCGACTCAACAACTGGTGCAACAAGCATTGTACACACATTACTCTTGTTTACGATTTCATCGAAGCAAATAAAAATTTTGTCGATAATTTTCGATGATTGTACATATATATTTTTCAAATATCGACAGAGACATGAAAATCGTTAGCTAATATGAAAATAATAGCCCGTCTCAATATTTATAGCAACTGTGAAATGAAATATGTGCATTTGTCTCAATTCTACAGAATAGTTTTGAGATTGAATGAATAGTTCGACCTAGAGTTTTGGAATACACTATACTGGATTCTAAGGTATTTATTACATTTAATTGAAAGCTAGATAATCCCAAAGTTGTGAATTTAATTAGAAATACATATTTTTCTAACGACGTTCAATAAATAGACTTGGGGAACCATATGGGTGCGGATCACTTTTTTACGTTATTAGCATGTTCAATAGAAGAAATCATTGATAGCAGAATTTCATTTTCCAATATCATGGAAAATTCCACAGTTCGTCAATATCGTTTATAATCGATCCTATTAATATTTTTTTAATTTTTTGGTCTTTTTTCACCACGAGCTTTATCTCCACCATTATGACGAAAAGCACTTACCTACCCAAGTTTTCCACAGTAAAAAGTAATCTTTTTTATCGTATGTTTTTTATAAAAAAAAAGTGAGAATTAAATACAAACGACTCTGTTTTTATTCCATCTATTCGACAAATATTCACTCATTGTCAAAAGCAACACCGTCTCGACACTAAATAACGACGTTAAATAACAATTTTGATGCTTTCGAGTCAGTCCATCGATTTCAGAAGAGTAAAATAACTACCTGCTGTCTTGGTGATCTGAGTAGAAGGAATGAAAGCGGATGAAATTTTGTTCGATTAAATATTCGCTACGTAAACGTAAGTATAAAAACTTTAAATGTTAAAAATATACTCACTACGGTCATTTGACCGATGTTCACAAAGAAAAATCCATAAGCTGTACAGTTATATGCCTTTTGCGATCGCATCATGATCGTCTGCAAGATAATCTTGAATTCTTTTGTACGATCGATCCATTCGCAATCGTAGGCTGCACGGGCTATCAGGCTCGACTAATCGTTCAAAAAATTGTCAGAAAAAAAATCGGACAGCGGTTGTATCGATCCTAGATTATACCACGGGCTGTTGGATTTTCACCTGTTCCGTTAATTTATCGGCGTAGACGCAGTATATGAAGGCCTGTACGATGACGGTAACCGCATGAGACAGACTCTTAATGGCTTCGTGCACATTTCCGTTTGATATTTCCTTTAAGAAAATTGCATTGTGTAAATGTCACTCGATTGGTTTTGCCGAGCTTACTGAACTAAAATAAAAATAAATATTATTTGAGTGGAAAGGAGCTTATTTAACAATAAATTAAATAACGTTTATTTCCGGTAATGTTAATTCTTCGGAGGAACAAGCGTATGGTGTTCAAAGTCATCCGATTTACGATTTAAAATAATGTGGCCCTAATGATTCCTGAAATTCGTTATTCTTATATTTTATTTAAGAATTGAAGAAGAACAGGCTGCTATATTTGTTGCATCGTTGGCGACATTAGCAATAATCCAATATTCAAGGGAATGGGGACGGGGTATTTCCATTTAATATTATATTTGTAGTACTATATTTGGCATCGTCATATTCAATTAATTACTTTTTAATATAATTGTGTGCATTAATTGATAATTTATTTTTGGATTTAATATTATATTCAATCGTGCAGCGGATTTTACATATTCGCGATCGATTTGAATTTATTTTTCAATCGATGTAAACACCCAATAGCGAACCCGGTTGGGATCGGTTTAAAACTTTATTTATGTAAAATCTATTCGCTTCCATTGGTGCAAATGGTATATATAACGAAGATAATGATTATTACCCACCTTTTGGAGATGAAATGCACAAAAGCACATGTTAACAGCGGCAAGTAGCATCGTCAGAAATATTATTGGATTGTATATTCGCTCGATCATGTCGCAATACCTACGAGGAATTAAACATTATCTTAAATTTCCTCTCCGATGTAAAGCGATAAATTTTATCGGTACCTGTTCATTTGCATCAAACTCTTCTTTTCATATTATTACAAAAAATCGTATACATCTACCAAGGAAATCAGTGCATTTTAAACAAAAGTGTGTAATAGAAATTAAAATTTTTGCATTTTTTTCCACTCATTGTCAGTCATTTATTTTCCAATTGGTCCATAATAACTTTTCATAAGCAAGGGTATAAGTTTCGATAAATTCCCGTCAAAACACATGTTGTTTAATTGTAAGTATTTCTTACCAAACATTTCTGCTTCTTATTTGAACAAATAAATAGAACAACACAATCTTCGCGAATGAAACAATAGGACCAGATCTGGTACATGTCAGAGTTATCATCCAAGTTTTTAAACACAAACCCTTGGGCTTGAGTAAAATCTATTTATTTGTATTTTCAACCCCTACTATATTGTTTCTCTTTCAATATTGACGCACAGTAATTCCTCACATTTCCAATAAAAAATAAGTAATTAGTATTCTAAAAAGTCAAGTAAATTTCTCACGCGTAAAGTTCTCGATGACGTTTGGCAATCTTCGAGAGTCGATAGGTAAATATTTTTTCAATTTGTGACGTATCATTATCATCGGTCTCCGTAACGTATTCTAAATCGTGACGCAATACCTGCCGAGGAGAGACGATAATAAAAATGATCGAATCAACTTAAAATAAAGAAATAAAAAAGAAAGAACATCGACATAATTATCCTTAGATTGTATAAATAATTTATTCTCGTCTATTGGACAATGTTACGTTAATTATATAACTATTATTTACTCGAAAGTGTATTGCAGTATGTGTCGTAAGTTGGGCGAACATGACATCGGCTACTATCCAATAAAGTGCGATAAAGAGAACACCAAATTGTTCCCAAGATATCCACAATATGTATTGGGTCATGTTTTTCATTTCCATTCGTGACGGATACGTCGCTGGGAAAACACCGACTGTGTAATCGTATGTGACATTCGAGAATCTGCCATACCACTTATAGTGCAGTAGAAGCCTGTGGATAGGACAAAATTTCAATTAAACAAAATTTAATAAATGATCGATTAATAGATAATTAATAATTAATTATTGTTATTGTCTATTGGGATTCATTCCTGTGCAAGAAATACCTGGGCTAGAAAGAAAATCGTAAAAAATATTACGACAAATATTAATTTGAGAAAATAAGTCAAAACAAATCTTATTTTTGATTATAAAATCATGGAATTCATTCAACCAAGATTTTTTTTAGAGGTAATTAATTTTTTCCCCCAACCGTTATAGAACGAGACGAACATAACGGTAAATGTAATCAGACCAACGATACGTAGTTTTTTAGTATTTATGGTATCTCACAGATATGGTCGTATAGCGTAACTGCCACATAACACGATCACAATAATGATATAAACTTTCGTCACGAAATACACCCCCTCGGCTGTTATCCTGTTTTCGATTCTCGTCCTGACTCGAAGTTCCGAGTCTTTCCACATGATGGCAAAACGTCGCAATAAATGACGATAGGTTTCACGCCAAAACCACAGTCTCCAGCCCTACCGTAGGAAATCAATCAATCATAATTATAACAGTACCAAAGAAAAGTTTTATCAATTTTAATCGTTAACAAAAATAACTAGATCGATGAAAGAGAATGACTTTATTAAAATTAAATTCCAATGGGATTTACGAACAAGAAGTCTTATGATGATTAAATGTTAAATAAATGAATTGAAATAATAAAACATGAATTAATACGATAATAATCGAAAGATTTAAGAACTATCTCTTTCGACGGCACAACGTTACAGGTGTAATTATTCAAAAAGGGATCTTGTTCAATTTTCGAACAACGTAATCGTATGTCTACAATTTTAATCGATCGATAAACCGATTTATCGATTTTAGGAAAATACGTTTCAATAAATTTTCATCGTCGTTTTAATGACACATGATATGGATGTGTTTCATTCAAAATTAATGGCATTTTACCGATTAAGGAAGTTCATCTGGTACCGAGTTAGTCAAAACAAAAATTGTTATGACTAGCGTAGTCTGTTCAATAAGTTTGGCAACGCTGCAACCAGGCGCGACAGCGTACCCTGTACAGCTGGCATATGTTAGGTTAGAATTTTTCATTCCATGATTCACGTCGACCTGCTTCGACCGCGTTTGACCATGGAAGAAAATTCGAAAAAGAAAACGTTTTTCTGGAAAGGCAAACGTGTCACTGAAAAAGTGTACAATTCACGAGCGCGACAGGTGGAAGTGGGAAAAGTGTTGATTTCAAAAAGCGCGCGGTTGCGACGTTGCCGCTATGACATGCGGCTGGAGTAATATGGAGGCTAACATCTAAAAAATCAGTATTTTTCGAGACAAATTAATTAATTCTAAAGCTCACAAGAATCTAATTGATTTAAGAAAGCTATCCAAGGGTTCTCTATATATTTTTGTATCCATTATAAAAGTTTCATTCGAAATCATTTGTCAATGGTTGCAAATTTCAGGTTTATAAATGGGAAAAACACGACAATCCATAAGAGACCATGTTAATTAAGAAAAAAATTATTTATTAATTGCTCACGAACAAAAAATCCGGAAGATTTGAAATTTGCACAGGTGACTTTTTAGATACTCATAAGTGTACTCGAATTGTTTTATCAATATCTGTTTGTTAATTCGATCATCAGATGAACTCCCTTAAATCCTGCGAGGTGTTAAAAAAAATTAAATTGCAACTTTCACTATTTGATACCTTTACGAAGCAGAGGCCACCGGAAAGTACGGTCGATGCGGTACCTATCGCGAAATTTGAATCCTCGCTCCAAAATACAATCACCGTGTTAGCCTCGCACGAAACAACGAAAAATAAATTTATCATTGCTAACGCAAATTCCAGGGCTTCCCACTTTGTCGATTCTGGCACTTTATCCGTAAATATACTGTCCATAGAATGCAAGCCGGTTATGCGCAATATTTCAACATCGCGTTGTAAATATTTTTTATACGACACGCTATCCGAAGTATCTTTAAGATTTTCCATTGCTGTCGATGCTGGGTCTCTTGGTCCGATCTTTCTGAGATTTTTTACAGACTGTGAAAAAAATAATTTCCAACAATTTCACGAATTAAAAAAAAATTTCTTATGAAGATCGTGTTTTGTCGTTTGATCACCAATAATATAGTTCAATTTACTAACTCGTGGAATTAGATGAAACTAGATTTTTCGATGGTGCATATTATAATACAACTTATCGTAAATATTAATAATTCGATCGTAAATACTGACGTTGCTCTTCATCGACGATCGAAATAGACGAATAAATAAATAAATTCTCGTCACGAAAGAAGCAATAAAATAAATTTTTAATCTTTTATTTATTGTTTAATTCGATGTACCAAGAAATACCGGCTGCCTCTCGACAACGCCTAATGAAAATAAGTTCAAGAGTCGTTGCACCCTTAATCACGAGACGCCGGTCGCACCTCGACGACAGTTGATTAAAAAATATAGTCACCCAAGCTAATAAATGTATCCTCGTAGCACGAGCTCTAATCGATTTACTCCGATATAAAAAAAAATTAAACAACCAGAATCAAGTCACTGTTTAAAATAATTGTTAAGCAACCATCTTATTATTTATTCCTGAACGAAATAAATTGCCTTATCAGTCCGTTACTACGAGAAGCTCGCATTAAAAATATCCACCAAAAACGTGACAACAAAAATAAACTTACTGTAATCGATCAACTGAAGTTCGTACAAAAAGCCGGGAGCGTTACATGAAAAAACAAGAAACACTTACGATAAACGATTAAAATCCTTCCATTTTGTGGCGCGTCGTACAATCCTTAAGTAGATTTTACAAAGGAACCAAATTATTACACGGTAAAGCACAACGAACGCACCTCTCGTCCACCAAGTATTTCAAACGTTTCGAATAATGTCGCGTTCCTGAATACTTCCTGCTATGGTATAAAGCCCTCGATTATCGCAATCGGATGCGAGCTTTTCCATCCAAACTTCGAAGTTCGAAGCTGTTTATATCGTTTACCCTCTCTCTCTACGACGAACGAATAGAAAATTGCCCGATGTTCGACGTTGAAAGTTGTTAGGGGTTGGGGGCTCGTCGTATTTCTGCATTCGCTCTATCTCTATGAGCGAATAAAAAAATTGCTCGAACCGAGGGGTTGAAACGGAAGGGTTGGGGTTGTCGCGTATGTGCATTCGCTCTTTGTCTTCGCAATACGAATAGAAAAATTGCACAATATGAAGGGTCGATGCTGTCGGACGGGGTTACGGGGTGGGTGGGGGATGATCGGCTCATATCTCCATTGCTACAGGAATGTCAAAAACACAGCCAGATCGTGTACATCCCACGGTCACCCTCCGTAGACATCCACTTGCATAATTTATTGCACACGAAAGGGTTGTTCGAACTTTTTGAACTTCACGTGTAAGAGGTAATGATGGCTTATTGCGATACGATAGGGGCAGCTCTTACGTCGCGTGGTCATTTTGATGTTCTCGTTCATGCATTTTTAATTCCTAGCTTGTTTGCTCCCTTCTTTTTATATTTGCCATGGAGCCGAAGGGAGAACGCGTAAACATTTTTGCAAAAGTTTGTGCGAGTTCGTCGTACGCGATCGGAAGGCAGCGGAAGGGATCATTTGTAATGCCTATAAGAGTCGCGTTTATCGTTGGTGACTATGGGTGTTAAGTTTCTATGGGAAACACACAAAGTTGGTTCTTTCAATTTGCAACTTGTAGTCATACGCGAATTGTATACGAATTTGTAGGCAACGTTTTATGGAGAAGTTTAAACCTGGTAGTTTGTCATTATATGTGAAAAAAATAATGGAAGGTGTTTTTTTTCGAAGTTAGGGGTGGATTTTAAGAACGTTTTGATATTGTATTTTTAGAAGCGATATCGCATAGAGCTGAATGTTAAGGTCGGGCATTTTTATTTGAAATTTCCCTTGTGATTATTTTGAAATATAGACCTTCCTGTCAATAAAAAAAATTGTAAAAAAATACCTTTAGTGATTTTATGGGTTAAGGTTTCATTCGTCAAAAGCTCGAGAAATTTGATAGTTCGTTTATATCGTTTAATGGAACCGATTAATATCTTCTTGATTTTTCTTTCTTCTTTCACTATGACCCTTTAATAAAAAACTAAAACTCTTGATTAAAAAATGAGAATTAAATACGTACGAGTCAGTTTTTATTTCATCTGTTCAATATATATTTACTCATTGAGAAAAGTAGCACCATCTCGACGCCAAGCACTTAAAAAACAATTTTGTTGCTTTCGAGTTAGTCCATCGATTTTAGAAGAGTAAAATAACTACCTGCTGTCTTGATAATCTAGGTAAGAGGAATAAAAGCGGTCGAATTTTTTTTTTTCGTTTAAATATTTGCTGCATAAACGTAGGTATAAAAACTTTAAATGTTAAAATATACTTACTACGGTCATTTGACCGATGTTCACGAAGAAAAATCCGTAAGCGGTACAGTTATATGCCTTTTGCGATCGCATCATGATCGTCTGCAAGATAATCTTGAATTCTTTGGTACGATCGATCCACTCGCAATCGTAGGCTGCATGGGCTATCAGGCTCGACTAATCGTTCGGAAAATTGTCAGAAAAAAATCGGACACCGGTTGCATCGATCTTAGGTTATCTGACTTGCTGTTGGATTTTCACCTGTTCCGTCAATTTATCGGCGTAGATGCAGTATATAAAAGCCTGCACGATGACGCTAAGCGCATGAGACAGACTCTTAATGGCTTCGTTCACATTTCCGTTTGATATTTCCTTTAAGAAAATTGCATTGTGTAAATGTCACTCGATTGGGTTTGCCGAGCTTACTGGACTAAAATAAAAATAAATATTATTTGAGTGGAAAGGAGCTTATCCAACAATAAATTTAATTACGTTGATTTCCAGTAATATTAATTTTTTGGAGGAACAAGCGTATGGTGTACATATAAAGTCACCCAAATTAGGATTTAAAGTAAAGTGGCCCTAATCATTCCTGCAATTCGTTGTTCTTTTATTTTATTTAAGAATTGAAGAAAACAAGGCTGCTGTATGTGTTGCATCGTTGGCAACTTCAGCAATAATTCAGTATTTGAGGGGTTGGGGGCGGGATATTTCCATTTAATATTATATTTGTAGTAGTATATTTGGCATCGTCATTTATAATTAATTACTTTTTTTAAATAATTGGCTGAATTAATTCATGATATATGTTTGAATTCAATATTATATTTAAACGTCCATGGATATTGGATGGTCGCTATTAATTTGAATTTATGTTTCAATCGCGTTGAAAACTCAGAAATTTTCCGATACCAAATCGCTAACCCGGTTGGGATGGATTTTTTAATTTATTGACGTTATATCTATTCCTTTTAATCGGTGCAAATGATATTTACAACAGAAATATAATTATTACATACCGCTTCGAGATGAAAAGCACAAAAACACGTATTAACACCGGCAAGTAGCATCGTCAGAAATATTATTGGATTGTATATTCGCTCGATCATTTCACAATACCTATAGGGAAATAAATATTACACCTACTCGCATTACTTTGTTTCTCTTCGAATCAAAACGCGCACTGATGCATCAAAGTTCCAATTTTAAATAAATAATCGATGTTCTGGAAAATTAAATGAATTTCTCACGTGTAAAGTTCGCGATGCCGCTTGGCAATGTTCGAGAGTCGATAGATAAAAATTTTCTCAACTTGTGAGGTATAATTGCCATTAGTCTCCGTTACGTATTCTAAATCATGACGCAATACCTGCCAAAGAGAGAGGATAATAAAAATGATCGAGTCGATTTGAAATAAAGAACAACATCGACAAAATTATCCTTAGACTAAATAAATAATTTATTCTCGTCTATTGGAAAACGTTATGTTATTTATAAGTATTATTTACTCGAAAGTGTATTGCGATATGTGTGGTAAGCTGGGCGAACATGACATCGGCTACCATCCAATAAATTGCGACGAAGAAAACTACAAATTGTTCCAAAGATATCCACAATAAGTATTGACTCATGTTTTTAGCTTTCAATATTGACGGACAAGTCGCTGGAAAAACACGGACTGTGTAATCGTATGTGACATTCGAGAATCTGCCGTACCACTCATAGTGCAGTAAAAGCCTGCGGATAGGACGGAATTCCAATTAAACGAGTTTCGATAAATGTTCGATTAAATCGATAATCAATTATTAATTATTGTTATTGTCGACTGGGATTCAATTCTCTGTAAGGAATAAATAGACTGAAAAACGAATCGTAAAAAATATCGTGACTAATATTGATCTTAGAAAATCAGAGCGAAAGCAAAACTTATTTTTTATTAGAAAACCATCGAGTCCATTGAACTAAAAATTTTTAACCGGAAATCAATTTTTGTTACTCCAACTGTCATTGAACGAAACGAACATAACAACAAATGTAATCAGACCAACGATATATACATATATTTTTTTCAATATTTATCGCCTCTCACAGATACGGTCGTACAGCGAAACTGCCACATAACATCATCACAATAACGATGTAATATTTCGTCATGGAATACACCTCCTGGGCAGTATTTCTGTTTTCATCTCTCGTCCTGACCCGAAGTTCCGAATCCTTCCACATGATGGCAAAGCGTCGCAATAATTGACGATAGGTTTCACGCCACAACCACAATCTCCCGGCCTGCCGTCAGAAATGACGAGATTATAATAAAAGTATCAAAAAATGGTTCTATCATTTTTTGATCGTTTTAAAAGATAAATAGATCGATGACAGGCAATTACTTCATTCAAATGAAATTGCCATGTAGTTTGCGAACGAGAAACATTATGACGACTAAAATGACAAATTAATTAATTAAAATAACCAACTGGGCATTTGTTAAGGGATTTCCTTCGATTTTCCATCATTTTGATACATTTTAATTTATAAATATCGATTACTATCGATTACGCGGCTACTTTAACAGATGATCGTCTAAAATAGGTTTTCAATGTGTTCGCAATGGTGAAAAGGTGGAAAACCTGATTATTTTCGTTACTGGCAATAAATCGAGATTATAACGGTGATACTCGCGTTGCGCCTAAAATTTCTGATGCCGCACCCCCAACATCCCCTACAAAGTCTTTTTGGTGGAAAAAAAATGTTGAAAGATTGGAATTTAGGATGTTTTAGAAAAAAGTTACCTATAAAAAACTTGCAAAAACTATTCCAAATAGCCAGTTACTTGTTACCTTCACCAAGCAGAGGATACCAGAGAGCACCGTTGATGCGGTGCCTATCGCGTAACTCGAATTCTTGCTCCAATATACAATCACCGTATTAAACTCGCCCGTAACAATGAGAGATAAACTTAACATTCCCACCGCAAATTCCAAAACTTCCCACTTCGGTGATTCGGAGACTTTATCGGTGAATACACTGTCCATAGAGCGCAAGCCGGTTATTCGCAATATTTCAACATCGCGTTGTAAATATTTTTTATACGACACGCTATCCACATCATCTTTATGATTTCCCGTTGATGTCGATGCTGCATCTTTCGGTCCGATCATACCTAGATTTTTCACGCACTGTGAAAATAAAATGTATTCCAACAGTTTTCCATATTGAGAAAAAATGTCTCGTGAAGATAATATTTTATCGATGGATCATCATTAATATAGTTCAATTTATTGTCGTCGAGGAATCAGATCGAACTAGCCTTTTCAATGATGCATATTGAAATACGACCTTCGTATTAGTGTGAAAATTATTAGAAAAATTATCAAAAAAAATTATTATATATATAAAATCATCAATGATCCAAAAACAATATCTCACTCTCAAAAATGTACATTCTATTAAAAGAAATAATTGAGTCGATTGTACCAATTTTTTTTAATAAAAAAAATTTGTTTCTTCAACTGAAAATATTGTCGTTGACCAAAGTCGCACGAACGCTATTCGAGGCAACAATAATTCGCGATTTCCATACGCTCTTTCCAATTCAATCGTACATACCGATGTTGCTCTTTATCGATGATCGAAACGGACGAATAAATAAACAAATTCTCGTCACGAAAAGACCAATAAAATATATTAAAAATCTTTTATTTTTTGTTTAATTTGATTTATCGAGAAACACTCGACTACCCCTCGACACCGCGTAATGAAAAAGAAGTTCTCGAGTCGTTGCACCCTTAATTGTGAGACACTGTGGCGTCTGGACGCCATTTAATTACAAAAAATTGTCACCCACGGTAATAAACGTTTTCTCGTAGCACGAGTAACTTGCTCTTAGGAAAAAAAATTAAACAACCTCGTCTTCACAATATTCAAGTTCGCGTCAAAAATATCCACCAAAAATATGACAACAAAAATAAACTTACTGTAGTTCGATCAACTGAAGTTCGCGAGAGAAGTAGTGACCGTTATACATGAAAAAAAAAGAAACACCAACGATAAACGACGAATCGTCTCATTTCGTGGCTCGTCGCGTTATTTAATTCTTAAATAGACCGTACATACGAAACTAATTACGAGCGGATAACGAGCAACGGACGCACTTCGTATCCGGGTAGTTTTTGAAACGTTGCGAAAAATTTTGCGTTTTCGAATGATTTCTGCTTCGCTATAACATACTCGAGTCTCGCAATCGTATGCGAGCTTTTTCGTTGGTCGTTCGAAGTTCCCTCTAGAAGTTGATTATACCGTTTATCCTCTCTCTCTCTCTCTCTACAATGGACGAAAGGGTTGAAACTGGTTAGGGGTGTGGGGGTTGGTTGATAGTCGTGTTCCCCTATTTCCCGTTTCTCTAGGAGCCAATAGAAAAATTCCTCGATCCGCGAAGTTGAAGTTGAAAAGTTGAGCGTTCGGGGGTTGAGAAATTGTCGAGTATCGACTTCACTTTTCTTCCTCGAAATACGAATAGGAAAATAGCGCGGTCTGTTGTGATGAAGTGGAGGGATGGGGATGGAGGGAAGGTAATCGTAGCACACCTTCATCGTTCCAAGAATGTCAACGACATAGCCAGTTTCCTGTACATGCGATGGTCACCCTCGATAGACTTCCGTTTATATAATTTGTCGAACGGGAAAGGGTCGCTTGAATGTTTTCAACTTCGTGCGCAGGGGGTAACGATGGCTTACGACACGATGGTGACCACTTCGACGTTCTCGTTCGTGCATTTTTTATTCCCAGCTTTTTCGCTCCCTTCGTTTTACATTTGCCCCGGAGGCGAAGAGACAACCCGTTAACATTGTTACAGAATTTTGTAAAAAGTTCGCGAGCTTGTCGTGCGCTATTGGAAGAGGTAGCGAAAGGGATCACTTGTAGTGCATGTAAGACTCGGGCTTGTTGCTGGTTCCTATGAGTGGTAAATTTCTGTGGTAAAATACAGAGTCGACTTGTTCAATTTGCAAATTGTAGTCATACGTGAATTGTATACGAATTTGTAGACATCGTTTTAGGAAGAAGTTGGGACCAGGTAGTTTGTCGTCATACGTGAAAAAAAGAATGGAAGGTGTATTTTTTTTAAATTAGGGGTGGATTTAAAAAATGTATTGATATTATATTTTTAGGGGAGATACCGCATAGGGTTGCATAGGGATGTTACGATAAAGTATTTTTATTTAAAACTTCCCTTATCGGCATTTCGAAATACAACCCTTATCGCAAAAAAAACTGTAACTTTCTCGAATGATTTTATGGAGTCTGAAGGGAATTATATAACGAGTGTTACGCGACCATTACCCTTGCTCGCGATTTAACCGCCGTGAAGACAATTTTCCCTAATTGTAAACATATTTTTCGAACGTTGATACAGTTGGGAACAATTTGAGATAAAATTGAAGCCCACCTCCTGCTTTTTAAAATAATTATTAATATTTGTTTCAACTATGGAATAAAATTTGTATACTTGTCTCAATATCACAGGATGAACTCAAGATTCAATGAAGGATTCGACCTAGAGACTTATCGAAGACAATACAATGAACTTTAAGATGAATTCGTGTATTTAATTTAAACCTAATAAACCTCGAAATTGTTAATTAAATTAAAGATAAATATTTGTATGAAAATGTGCAATAAATAGACTTACAATTAGTAAGTAACATAAAAGCGAAAGGGATAGCTTCATCTCCATCTTAGCTGGGTGAAAGTGACCTATAGATTAAGAGTGGTATTTCGTCGTATTAAATAACGTGTAATATATTAATAGCTCTCTCGCAAATAAAGACTTATTTTCTATTTAAAATCACCTCAAATTTTTATGAAAAATGCTACAAACCAATATATTTTATAGTAGAATATTACGGAAGACATGAAAGTATTTCTTCCAAAATTTGCTAACTTATCGTCGATCGGCTCGGCAGAGCAGGGTGCTCAATCTTCATATCTTCAATGGTAGCAACGAATTCAGCGTCTATATTCGTTGGTGGTAGAGAGCGCGCATGATTGGAATGACAGTTACATTTCAACGTTGTTCAGATTATTAGCAATTTTACAGTGTCGTCCAACAATTAATATCACCTTTACTATTTAAATCATAAAACATGCCTTCCGGTGACGTCGCGATGCTCGTCGATATGGGCTTCAGTCTGCCTAAAGTGTAATTATATACCGGTGTCAAAACTTCAATTATTAACCTCATTTTTTTACACGGATATTGTTTATTCATTTTCAGAGAGAAAGCACTACAAGTTACGGGAAACAAGGGTGTCGAGCCGGCGATGGAGTGGTTAGAAACTTGCATTCTCTTTCAGCAATTTTCAATCGTTGTTCGATCGATTGATATTCCAATTTCCTTTCGTTTTTAGGCTCCTGGCACATTCGAACGATGCTGAACCGGCGATCGAACCACCGACCGCTCAAAGCGCACCCGAAACTGCCGCGGTTACGCCATCCGAAGACAGCGAGGCTAGCGCGAGTAATCAGGCCCCTGCGTCTAGCGACGATGCAAAATCATTGAAGTGCGACGTGTAAGTTATATCCACAGATATGCTTAAGGCTGCCCCTCGGGGTTCGAGGGATGTTTCCAGGATAGGCGCGGCGAATGCACATTGTGCGAAATAGGTAGCGCACATTGCTGTAGAAACCGAGAGTAATATCTAACTTCAAAATATTTTAAGCGCGTTTTACACTGTTTCGCTCTCGATGTACATCCAAAGTGAATCAGGCGGAGTTAAATTGTCCAAAATAATCATCCTTGTTTACATATATTCATCCAGTTTCGTGGTTTCACCTTTCGGGCACAACGTCACTGTTCCTTAAGGCTCGTTTGCATTTATCACTTTGAACGTTCATCTCGGTGGAATCGTCCAAAGTGAATGAATCGTTTGTTTAGATTTTTCGCTACGCCTTCACTCTGGACGAATCATCGATTTGAACAACGACTCTTTCATCAAAAGTTGGTAGTGGGTCAATATGTTTTCAATTATTGTTTCATCGTTGATCTTTAGTGTACGCTTTGGATGAAACGTAAATGAAAGGAAATTTACATCCATCGCTGTGATTGATACCTTCGAGATGAACGTTCGTAGTGATAAGTGTAAATGAAACTTTAATGAGTATATCGATGTTAAATCGAATTTTGAAATAATGAGATTTTTCTCACGTTGTTTTCTTTAATACCAGTTTACTCGTAAATAATAGGAAATAATTTAGGCGGTCTTGCGCAGCGACGCGAATCATAAATTCTAGATGAACTTGTACAATTACCTCTCTGGATAATACTATATAATTTTTCTTTAATTTTCTTTTTTCTTCAATTTTTTTCTTTTTTTCTCTATTTTTTATTTAATTTTAATTTAATTTTTCCGAAATAGCGGCTTAAAGGTCCAACATTGTGCTTCGTAACACTTTTTTTGTGTTTAGGTGCGGAAAACTGTTCAAGTCTACATTGGAAGTGGAATATCATGCGACAAAGTCCGGTCACGATAGTTTTTCGGAAAGTCTGTTGGAAAAAAAACCATTAACGGACGAGCAGAAAAAAGAGATGCTCAAAACGTTGGAAGATAAATTGAAACAGAAGAGAAAAGAGCGCGAGGAACAGGAAAAACGGGAAGCTTTGGAGAAGGAAAAAGATAGAATACGTTCAGGAAAGGAGATGGCAGAGGCAAAAAGAAAGTATGAATTTTTTCAGTTTTTTTAGCTCCTCTTAGCCTTTCAGCATCTTCTACAGTTTTTAAGGAATATCGATAACTAATTCTGGATTTTTAGATTTGTCGAGCTCGAAATGCAGAGACTGGTGGAACAGAGAAAACGCGAGAAAGAGGAAGAGAAGGAAGCTCGCCAGAGGGTGAAAGCTCAAATAGAGGCCGATAAAGCCGCTAGAAAAGCGAAGGCTGCAGCGGAAAGTGGCCAACTGCCCGCTCAATCTGTACCCGTTTTATCGCCAACGTCTTCTGTACCCTTGGTTACTCCACCTAAGCAAGACTATAAAGAAACCAAGCTTCAGGTGAGATGTTTATTGATTCTGATCTAATTATTGAAAAAAGGTGCCAACTGAAATTGATACATTCAGCATCTCATAACACTCGGACATTCATAAATTCTTTTTCGAGGAAGTAACAATCTTATAATTTTGTATTTCGTGTACAAGAAGCTTTGTTTACCCTTACGAAATTGATAATTTGAAAATCTGATAAAAAACCCAAAATCACTGGAACAAATGCTAATTTTCTGAACAATACTTTTTCACGACTCAAAACATTTACAAAGCAACATAACTGTTTATGGAAATTTGAACTTTCTTACGATTTACTTGTGATTTTTAAAAAAATTCTATCAGATACGACTTACAAATGGTAAAACTCTGATACAAAGTTTTGGATGCAAGGAGCAACTTTCGGCCGTTAGATTATTCGTAGAAATGAATAGAACCGATGTACCAGGAAGTTTCAATCTAATGACGAGCTTTCCAAGAAAAGTCTTCACCGAGGAGGATTACGACGCGCCATTAGACGTATTGGGTAAGTCGATGTTTTATATTCCTTTTTATTCATTATCGTAACGGAGCGCGTTGAGCTCTTCTGGAACGAGATGATTGTGAAAGAAAAAAGGAAATAACTACATCGCGTCGTGACTTATCAGACTCTTGTTCACGTGCGATCCGAAAACAGTGGAAGGGGTATTGAAAATAGTGTTTCGATTAAAGTTCATCGTTCTATTGAAGTTGAAACATTTCAGGCTTGGTGCCTTCGGCCGTTGTGATCGTCCAGAGAAAATTGGAATAATCAAACAGACACTCGCGCAGCGCATGTTCGAGGGATGGGAATATTCGTTACGCACAATAAATATATATATATATATATATATATATATAGACACACACACATATATATATATATACATATATATATATATATAAATAATTATAAGGCATATTAAAATTTAAAGAATTGAATCATCATCATTCTCGGATTATCATAAGTTGTAGATCATGCTCATGTTCCTCGATACGTCGAATTAAATGCATACTTTATCTAATAAAAAAAATCCAAAGAAATACATTCAAACATGGATTACCCATAAGTAAATTTTATTTTTATTTGATATTTACAAATTACAGTTTACACGAATCGCCATCGTAAAAAATAATAGCATTTTATTGTTCGTTAATGGATATTTTCTTAAAGTTTTCTATCGCTTCTGGAATGAAGATAATTCGCTAATATCGATAGAATAAAAAATACGCGTATTTTGGTAACAAAGCCTCTGTGCTTTGACCTGAATACTGGATATCGTGATCAACGGCGAGATCAACGGTTCAAAATTATGCTCTTAGGTCATTCGCGATAGACGAATGAATATATTTTACGTCGTATGAACACTTTGCCATATGTTTGTTCATGATTATTTTCTTCGCGCAAGAAATAATTCTCGCGCGTGTTTCTTTTTTGTTTACTTTTATACGAATTTATCTATCTAGATTTAACACTAGAACTACCAACGTAGTTGATATGTACTTGATTCTAGAATAGCCGTCAATGGACAAACGATCAATCTTACTTTTTAATCATCCTAAATTCCTTCATTTGGTCTCGTTTAGAGTTGATAATTTAAAAGAAAAAAAAATTGTAATTTGTCGTTGTAACGGGTTTGGCAGTTCTCGTGTTACATTAAGAAAATAGAAACCCCTATCGTTACATCTGTATAACGGAATTCAAGTCTGGAACGGAACCTGGATAAATAATGTCCTTCTTGGGCGAGCAGTTGGTTGGAAATCCGGGAATTCCGTCGCAATCCACGAGGTTCAATTTCTTGTCGAAACATATTCTCACCTCGAACAGATACGCTTCTTTGGTTTTCTGCCAATAGAATAAAATCAAAAATTAGTTCCTTCGTAAAGCAAAGGCATATAATGAAATTGAATAAATTTTTAGGAAAAACAAGATTTGAGCCAAGCTCCTTTTACCGGATTCACGGCGCATTGTACTTGAGGCTTTTTGCCCAATTGTGACTGAACTCCATTGAGAATCGTTTGCACTTTGTATCCTTGGCCCGGCATGATCCTCGCTTTGGCGAGAACATGTTTCATGTCGTAAGTGTCGAGAAGATCCAGACCCATCTTGAAGTATTTGTATTCGGTGTCGAGAGGTTCCAAAATAGCGGCGCAAGTGCCATGTTTTTCCCATTCGTGGGTCCAAAATGCATGATGTTTCGTGCCTTTCTGGACATCGATCCACTTTACTTCCAATTCTGATTCCAATGGCTGAAGAGCGGCGAGGTCGAACGGCAAACTTTTGTTACAGTACAACGGACCAATTACATGAAACTTTGTTGGCCAAATACCATGAATCGACCATTCGTCGTCACTGGGCAATGAACATTCGTGCTTCGCTGATTTTTCCTTCCACGTGTAGCATACAGTCTGCGGCCAATGTTGAGTAAATATCAGAACGTCAAAATCGGTAGAATTTGAAATTTGTTTGCGACTCCTGCTGTTCCTTCGTCTTCTGCTACAGATAGCATGTGAGGAAAAATACGTTCATTTAGAAGATATGATAAATATTCATATAAAATATGCCGCTATGTTCTAAAAGCCTGAGGTTGATATGCTTCGAATTATAAATGGAGTACAAATTAGACAAAATACTCAAAATTCAGTCTACTCTGAAATTTGTAGACAAGAGTATATTTGTGGAGTGCAGAATTGATGCGTGCATCCCAAAATAATTTCCGTTTCCACGGAAATGTCCCATTCTCTAAATTTTTGTTATCGACCGAGTCCGTCCCAACCGTCCTTGAGAAGATGTAAATTCTCCTCGGTCGATAACACAAATTACATTCGATTTTTTTTTATAAATTTGTTTTTCACGAAAATAAACGTTCCTCCACGAGGAAACGAAAAAAGACGCTAAAATTTCGAACGTTCTCGACACGGTGAAATTGCTGAATCTGATTTTGCGACTGTCGCGAGCAACGAAGCACGTCACAGGTAAAGTCTGCGCATGAGTCACAGTTACGATATGCTGCTAAACTTGTTCTTTTCACAATGCGAACGAATTAATTACGAAACTGTGCACTGGGCGAGGTCTCGTGCGTGATTAAATTTCTAACAATACCAGTGTACAACGAGGCACGATGAAGATATAATGACAAGTTTAAATAATCGAATTATAACATACCCGTGGACTAGAACGACCAGCATCAGCAGAAGGAAAAATGCTTTCCAAATATCTCCGCGACCCATTGTCACAAACGGAGTTTCGACGTTCGATCGATGAAATTTAAATCTGTCGAACGATTATTGTACACGATCGTAGAAAATACTGGACCAAAATGTTGGTAAGTAGGAATAGCGTCGTTCGCTCTAACTACGTAGGCCAAAGCGTTCTTATTATAAACGGTCTTGTCAGAACGGTTACATTCTCCCTTTCCCACTCTACTCACCTCGCTATCCCCACCACCAATATTTTCCCTTTACATGTATGTAGCTTTGTCGAGAGGACAGCTGTGTAGGAACAGCTGTCTAAACTATCTATTTTTTACTATCACGTGTATCACTAGCACTACAACTTGTAACACGTGTTTACGCTGTGATTGATCTGTAAATAACGAATATATCACGAATTATATATACAATTTTAACGCACGTGTTTCGTACTTCAAAAGTTTCCTTTCTTTTTATTAAACGTGCTTCCTACAGTCTTAATTTTGCACTTGTGTTTTTTTTTCAAAATTATTAACTGTCGTCCAATGTTTATTAACTTTTTGTTAATTCTTTTGAATATTCTCCGATCGTGCATTACATTTTCTTTTTCTTGTTTATGAATCTTGGTTGGGACGAATTTCAGGGGAAGTGTGCAGATGATAAAAGTTAAGTGTTTATCTCAATTTTAAGATACGATGGTGATCGTACTTTGGAACGTCGCATGCGTCTTAAGAAAAAAATCTTTTTTCCTTTCAATTTGCAGAATTTTTGTATTTTTGACTAGTACTCATAATAAACGTTTTAATAAAATATGCGAAATGGAGAATTTCATGTTCTAAAAATGAAATGATCGTTTTCCCAGTTAGAAAAAACGAATAAATGAATAAATTTTCTATAGACAGTCGATATATTTATCGATGTAATCGATTTATCGAAAACAATAGGCTTGACAACTTGAAATTCAGGGTACAATTTTGGGTTTTATGAATTTTTACTCCGGCACCACTTTTAACTTCATTCGTATGAAAATTATCATTTAAGAAATGTGTCGCATGGATTAAAAAAAACAAGAATTTCTTTGGTCTCGAAATTAAATGGGAATGAAATGTTTCGTTAGTCCGTCGATTAAAATACAAAAAAAAACAAATATTTTTCTGTAGCTATCTATTTTCACGCTACGTAAAAATTACATAAAAATTAAATTAAAAAATGACTGAGAATTTTTTCAGCAGTCTCCAATGTTGCAAAGAATCTCCGAACCTCACGAGTCTGGGACGTTACGTGTACTCATAATTGATCGAAATATATTTATACCGTTATTTTATTGCATATTATGCAGAAAAAAAGTAATTAAAAATTCGATAAAAACATTTATTGCATATAAAGTACGGCGTACGATGATTCGCGGATATAAACAAACCCTTGTCTACATCCGTGATCATTTTTAAGAAAAAGTATTGCATTGCTGATTTGGGTTCTTTAAAATTCCCATTTATCCGCCCGCTTCGTTCACCCTTTTCACTTTAACCCTAATGACGTTTATGTTCGACGAGAACCCTAGAAAATTATTACGCTAGCGTCCATCTCAGAAGTCACACCGTAGGACGAAATTTGTTGTACAAATCCATTTTTATATATAAATATTTACACGAAACCACCGAAGTTTGTCAGGAATTTACGTTATCACTCGATACTGAAATGACTCTTGACGAGTCTACCGAGCAGATGCAACGCCTGGAACGTTTTGTTTGGTTGCAGTCGTTGTCTGAGCAAATAATAAGTGAGCGCTCTGAAGATTACGAGAATGACGAGAAGTGCTGCGAAATCTACCCAGAAAACTGTATTCTCCATACCTGAAAAACAAATTCTTAATTTTACGTACAGTCAATCGCGGTTGATTGCGAGGATGTTAATTTAAAAAATATTTTTCTTCACTTTAACGGCTGCAACTTTAATAATCGCGAAACTTGCAAGCCTGTTCTATAGTCACTGCATTCCTTATTGTTCAAGCTTCGAAATAGCGCTTGGTTCAACCGTTTGCCATCATTTTTCGATTTTTAATTGATTTTTAAGGTTGGATAACTTTAATATCTTCTTCTTTTAAAAATTCTTTAATATCAAATTTGGCCGATTTTCAAATCGTTACCACAGCCACAGAAATGAAGATATCGAAATGAACCCAACGGTATTATCTAAATCCACTCGCAATCTTCTCAAAATTGTACAATTAAAACTAATTTGGTAAATCTGAAGCAAAGTTATGTCCACTTGAAATTCAATATTTTTAGGATTTTCGAGAAATTTGTGAAAATGAGAAACAATTTTTTTTCTCGGATTTACACGGTCGTATACGATCGTAAATTTTTCATACATCACGAACATTACATTCTCCATCATATTTTGAAATTTTACGTGACTAGAAATTACGTTCTTAATTATGAAGTCGCGTTTCGTACTCACCCATAACTCTGAGAAGTTCTCGTGGATATGTATATGGACAGTATATTTCGTCCTCTGGACAGGGTAATTTTTCTCTATTATAGCCATAAGTCGCTACAATAAGACCCTCGAGCCCGTATCTTATGTAGCTGGCGTACATAACGAGAGTTCGATAGATCGGCAAGGGTTCCGTGGTACCCATGCCTTGTACAGCAACCAACATCAGAGGTACGGTCAGTGCTGGACCAACGAACATGCCATTCTGTAAATCAGACAAAAACGGTGAAAAATATTGAAAAATTCATTACTTTTTCAATCTTCATAAAACACAAATATTTGATTAAAATTATCCGTTAATTCATTTTTACTCTTTATCAACTCGTTTTTTTAAATTTCATTTTAAACATTTATTTCTATAATATTCGTTCTAACGTTTTAAAATATTTTAACCATTCTGATATTAAAAATGTGAAAATATAAATGTAAGGAAGAGAATTAATTTAAAAAAAGGACATACCACGATGCTTAGCGTACTGGCGATTGCGAGTCCCATGCTCTCGGCAATGAAGGCACAAATTACACACGTGCTAAAGAACATGACGCATCTTTGTAGCTCAAGGGGTTGTCCAGTGAAGAGATAAACCATCGATAGGTATATCAGACTCAGTATGAGCTGTATTAACGATCAATCATAAAATACAAATTAGAATTCGTTCTTCTCGTATCAAAGCCGTAAATTATTATGATCGAGATTCTCAATCTTGTATCTCCCGAGAATTAGCTCGTAGTTTCGATATCGAGGAACGAAGGAAAGAAAACACGCGAAATAAATTATACAACGAAACTGATTAAAATTGGTGATTTATGACTGAGTGACGTGAATGTTTACCATTGACCAACCTGTGCAGGAATGCTGGCTACGCTCATAGCGCAAAAATACGGACTCAGGCTGTACCAACGATTGAAATGTTCTCGTTTCACAAGTTGTACTTCCGTGGGGACTAAAAATTAAAACATACAAAATATTCAAAATAGAACGATTTAAAAAAATCGTAGTATTAAAACTATTGATAATTTTTTTATTTCAAGAATTAGAAAATAAATATACGAAAAAAAAAGATTGTAGAACAATCGGACGATCGGAAAGTCCATCAACTTACAGTGAAGCAATATAGGCAACATCGGCACGTAGAGGAAGACTATGAGACAGGTAAAGCAGAAACCAAAATTGAAGAGGGTTTTGGATCCATCGTTACCGATACCGATAAACAATCCGCCGATTATGAATCCGAGAAAAATGTGCAATGATATTTTCAAGTACATGTGGTTCTGTAAAAATTGCAAGAATACAACAACGAATTTAATTACTTTGAATAATAAACATTTTTGTATTACAGAATTTTTTTTAACTTATTTGTCGCACTATCGATGATAATCGTTACTATTTTTAATTCAATGATTACCAAATAAGTTTATTTTTCATGATGTGTCACGGTTGGATTTAAGAAAAAAAATCTATATTATCGCTATTTTGTGATTGGGAGACGTAAATATTTTTCAAAATATGAATCCTCAATTCTAAATTGTAATTTCATATTAATGAAGCTATTATCTTCTGATAATATAGTTTAATATCTGTCATGACACCTTGATATACATTTTTTCATTATATATATGACAAAATTGAATTAAGTGAATATTTACTCACTCTGTCCCTGTAATACTGGAGCATTCGTCTTCTGAATAGAGTGAAGAATTGTCCGAACCACGATATTTTTGGTATTTTTCGTGCCATTTCCATTTCATCTTTCTGACATTTCGATATAGGCACGATTGGATATTTCATTTCAACGTTATTGACCATTTTTTCGACGTACTCTATTCCATACTCTCCAGAAGATACTTCTATCACTGTAATTCCATCGAATTGATTAGAACGATAAAGAACAAGTTAAAAATAAATGATTAATTATTATAATTAATGCATTATTCAACAGTAGTTTATTAGTAAAAGCTACACAAAGCATCAAAAAATAGCATGTCTTTTAGGGAACTACCAGAACGCAAAGCTCGAGGACTTTTCGATTTTGATAAAAATGTCCCAAACACGAAAAAAAAATTGAAAAAGTCTATGGCTCACCAAAGTCTGCAGGATTGTAATGCACTGGACAATTAGCTCCAATTTGTTCGAGAAAAGGTACAACCTTGTCGTGCGTGCCTCTGTAAACACACTGGCCAGCAGCGACGATGTAAACTTGATGAAATTTCGAAAATATACTTGCACTGGGTGTGTGGATCGAACATATGATAGTTCGACCACCCTGTGCAACCCTTTGCAATAAATCCACGCACTGTATCGACGACATCTCGTCAAGACCACTGAAAAATTAATTTATACAAAAATGTCAATTATGGCAAATTTAGGAATTCAAGAGAGAATAAAAATTAACGATTCGTACGTGGTCGGTTCATCGAGAAATATAACCGGGGGGTTGTTCACCAATTCGAGAGCGATCGAAAGTCTCTTTCTTTCACCACCGGACAATCTTTCAGACACGGTATTTCTCGCACCGTTCAGCCTTAACGTCTCGAGGATCTCGTCGATCTGAAATTTTTTCAATAGACTTTAAAAAACTCATAAATTATCGTAATTTATCGCAGCAAAAATTATATAACGTGAAGAGAATACAAATTTACAGGTGTAAAATGCATTCGTACTTAATAACAATTTTAATTATTCATTTTCGTTAATATAATTCGATTTTTAAATCGATCCTTTGGTTTTATGGACAAGATAATTATTACGTCGTTATGCTAACGCGTGAAAGTTGCACTTTCGACGATGACTTTCCGTATTGTGATGAGCTTGTAGCTTCGAGCTCTGATGCACAATTATAAAATTATTACTTAGCAGCATTCATCAAAAATTCATTACTGTAAATCGCGTGCAAATTGGAAAACTGCGTACTCCATCGACGAATTCAATTTTTAATGTCGTGAGAGAAAGATCGTTTTGCAAAAATTAAAAATTATTTCCCAACGGAAACAACCCTATTTTTGTAAATGAAGTATCAAGTTTGTTCTCTCAAAAACGAAAAGTCCACGGAAAGATTAAGCTAAAAAAAGGAACAAAACTATTTCTCGTGTAACAAGCTCTGTGGACGAGAAAACATAATGACACATCAATGTGCAAATTTATAGTCTCTCGGTTAAAAAATAAAAAGGATAATAATTTTTCTGTAAAATACTATTTCTCTTATAACAAGCTTGAGAGAAAAAAATTGTAACGAGAATATAATGACACAGCATAAAAAACTGGTTTTTTATATAAACTAATATTTCTTCAGAATATAATTTTAAATAAGAATAATTCTGCCTAATATAAATTCCGGTGAGCCAGATGTTTTTCGCTGGAACTTTGAACTTTAAATGTTCAAAGTCCATCGGACTTACGATCGCTTTTTTCGCCAATGTAGTGAGGCTGTTGCCGAGTTTTAGATCGGCAGAAAAACGCATAGCCTCGAAAACCGTGAGTTTTGGCTGTACGAGATCCTCTTGCATGATGTAACAGGACATCCTTCTGAATTCTCGAACATCACGAGGTTGTCCATTTATTGTTATCATGCCGTTTGCACCGTCGCATCTGAAATCCAGAAAAAGATGAGATGAGTCAAATAGTATAAAAAGTTTCAATTTCATATGACTATTTTCTTTTTGCGTAGTTTTCTAAGTGATTCGCAGTACATAGCTGTCAATTAAAACCTCGTCAATCACATCAAACCAAAGTAGAATTACAAAACGTGATAAATTGCTGCGTATGCAATTATTCTATTTGCTTTCCTTTCTGTTCTGCTCGTAGAGTGTTTTTTAGCTGTTATCAGGAAATAAAAAATTTTCTTTAATGATATCGTGTCACTCGTTAGTAATTTATCACGTAATTTGTGAAAAAAAATATCTTCTGTACAACGGGTTATCATAATGATTATTCAGAGTGTTCTATATTTTCTTTTTTTGTTCGTCGTATATATAACTTATTGCTTGATTAAAAAGGTTATTTGTATCGAGGAAATATGTCTATCAATATAAATTAAATTGATGAACTTGCAATTCAGAATTGTGATGAATACTTTTATTCATATTTTATGTACAGAAAGAATAGCAGAATCTGTCGTATTTGAAGTTGTTTCAGACTAGAATAAGCACTATTTTTAATGTAAGAAAATAAATTCGAAAATTCTACTTCGATTTATCACCAAGAATATCGATACTAAAAAAACGTACAAGTTGGAATTAATAACTTTCTCAACAAAAATACGCTTTCACATAGTCTGCAAATTTATTCAAATAAGGAAAGAACTGCAAGAAATTCAGAAAAGTTCTAATTGGAGAAGAAAAGAAATCTTAATTGAGATAAAATTTTAGTTTATATGCTTTTTCGAATTGGCACAGGTTCTTCAATATTTTTATTCGGAGCCTGAGACTATCTCACATAAAAATCTATCTCTCGTTAATTTTATTTCGACTATTATTCGCTTAGAATCGTTTTTATAAATTCAAAACGGCCTCGTACCATTTATCAAATTTTTACTAAACGTCACATTTTCCTTTTTTGATAACTCGTAATTAAACAAAAGCATAGAAGTTGGAAAGCGAAAATAGATCCCTCTGTACGCTGCAACGCAGACGACGATTTCAACTTTTCCTCGCAAGACCAGTTTTCGTGCGGAGTTGAAAACCAAAAAGAAAAAGAAACGCATGTTCAATGTCGACGAGGCTCTCGATACCTCTCTTGGTATAACGTGCCACCTTCTTAATCGATAAAACAACAAGTACGATTCGTGTATATCCTCGGTAAACCTCGTCCTTGAAACTTTGTTTCGCTTTATTTTACCCATAAAATTACTCGCTGCTACGCACAAATTCTTGAAGCGATACGTAGAATGGTGCATTGGTCGATGAAATAACTTGGTAAAAAGTGAAAAATGAAAAAATATAAAAAAAGAGAGATGAACTAATATTTGAAGAAAAAATGTACGCTAAATGTTGTATTTCTGTCGATTCGAGTGAGTCTGAAGAATCGTGGAAGCAATGACCGAATGAGAGAACTTTGAAGTTCAATAACACGCATTTCTTTCAGGGATGACGAGTTTCTCTCTTTCGCTGAGGTCAGAGCCCCTTTTTTTATTTTCAGTTCCTCAATTTCAATTGTCGTTAAACCGACGTTAGTTCTTTCCTCATTAATTATTTGTGACTTTTACATTTCTTCTAACTTTTAAGTGTCCTTGATATAGACAAAGGTCATCATTCAGTAATAGTGAAGTTTGCGATTAAATTTTATTTTTGTCATTCTCCAGACTTTGACCAATCGTCGTCCACGCCGATTCGCATCGTTCAACGAACACGTGATAGCGATAAATTGTCATTGCATTCAAACTATATACATTTGTGAATTACGCTTTGCTTAAAGAAGAGAAAAAACTGGATTTGCCTGTTTCTAGTCGAATGATGCTGCAGATGTTCTTCGAACGACGAATTCGTTCCGTGGGATTTCAATCAAAACTTTTTGCTAGAATTAACGTACGATCTACTTTCGCGTGGGAAAATTAAATTTCGTGACTTGAAAGTTTTTCCGTATTGTGGAAATTGTCGATGGGGAACTGTTTTGATGGAATTACACGACGGGGTCAGGGTAGACAGATGACTGAATGATTGTCGGTTTCTACGTTCTATCTGGGTCAGGCTAGTGGCTTTTAGCACGGATATTGAACTAATCATTCGTCTTGCGATTGATTGATAGATCGTTTTTTTGTTGTTTAAATGGAGAAACATATTCAAATATAAGAAATATTACTTGTAGCCAGCGAGTACATTGAGAAGCGTGGATTTTCCAGCACCCGATGGACCGAGAATCGCTGTTAGTTCGCCAGATCTAAACTGCCCGCTGACTCCTCGTAAAATAAGTTTCGAACCTGCAAAGTAGAAAAGAAAAACCATCAAATTTTGTTTATTTTTATTAATAATTATTCTAGCTTTTATATAATTCAGGGGGTTGGAACAAGCCCTTGAAACTACTGAATTCTTGGATAAAATACACTTTTTCTGTTTATTGAATTCGAACAAACATAAATTATATAAGTACATACAAAAACAAATATTTATTTGGATGAATATAATTAAATACTATCTGCATATTTAATATGCAAGGCAGTTTTGCACTTCAGGAACAAATGAGAGGAAAAAAAATACAAATGTCGTCGATTAATATTTATAAATACGTTTTTAGTAATATTTGCCTGTATTGACCATGTATTTTTCAATATAGGTCTATCTTTAATATAATTTATTCAATTTATAATTTTTCCCCTTATTTCGAAAAATACTCGATAAATAGTTCGTGGCTTCGCTCACTCATGGAAATTACAAAATTATTCTATATTATAAAATAATGAAATCGAATTTATCACGCAACTATAAAAATCGTCCATGAGCTAGAAAATTTATTTTGATCGTAAATATAGTGACCATCGATATTTTATGTTCCAAGTCCCGAAGGCTTATTTTTAACGATCGATAAATAGTTAATTTATGTTTAAGACGCGCTCTCAATCGACGCACGATGCTTAGAACCATCGATCGAAAAATAAAGTCGATTTTCTTGTGCTTGAAAGCTTTCTGACTTTTGCATGAAATTACCTAGTTTTACGTTCGCGTTTTTTAAGTTCGCCTATGCAATTAAATTCTGCAGTAAAGTTGGTGGAGTTTGCAGTATGAACAAAATTCAAGGTCGTTCATCTCGATTATGAGTCAAGGTGATCTTGTGACCGAAACGCCGCCACGCGACGCGAAATGAACGATTTATGCGTGCGAGTGGCCTCAAAGACTGCGTGACGAGTGGTCCATTGACAATTGAACGCTGCTTACCAAAAGATTCGATCCCGTATAAATATTAAAAACTACGACGATACAAATAGTTATACTGGAAAATATATTTATTCACAATATCGTTCAACCATCACGCATCGTATGCTAAACGCTCTTTTTCACTTTATTTCAATGTTTTACGTAAATCTGACAAAATACAAAAAAAATCAAAAAATATTTGTAAATAATAGTAAATAATAATAAATGGTAATTTAATTTAGACACCGTATCGATGAATTTCTCGTCGTAATCGATAGGCAGTAAGGTGTATATAATAGGCACCTGTGGAGTGATGGACCACCCCTATAATTATTTCAGAACAAAAATCACATTGTTCTCATATTTCGAAAAAAAAGAAATGTTACAACTTTTTCCACGATATGAATACACATAACAATTAGAAAAAAGAAAATGCGGAAAATAAAAGAAAATTGCCTCATTTGCATCTCTAAAACGATTTTTGTTGAAAATAATATTTTGGGCTCCATTTATGGGATTCCACTTCTCTGAAAATATGTTCGCAATCGAAATTGTGAGCCCGATCTTCGAAAAATACTGCCGTCGAGAATCTAGTTCGCGATATCTCGTGCTCGAGAGGAATAAAATACCAACCGACACACGAGTCATTATTAGATCCGTTTTGAAGTAAAAAACGTTTTCGTGATTTAACCGTAGACGCGTTTGATGAGATGTATTTATGGCATACTCCTTTTATAATAAGAGTCCTCGGAACGAGTTTCGAGTTTAACGACGTTCGCGTGTCAAGAGCAACCTCCTGACACGCAATACTCATGAATAGGCAAATCAAAGAGAGGGTTGCTACGAAAAGAAATGAGATGAATTCCCATGCGTCCACGCTTTATCCTCCATTTTCTTTACGACCTGATCTACATATATGATCAGGGTTCTTCGATGTTTTTGAGCTATTTTATGCTTCTTGAAAAGAAACACTACGACGAAGAAAACAAATTGTTGACCTAATTAAATTTCATCCCTCAAGATTATAAGAGTTGTAATTTTATTGGGCCAAAACTACAGTTTTTAAAATAATTTCTCGTTATTTCAACCTCTTGACACGTAACGTTACAACAGCCCTTAAGTTTACGAGGGTTGAAATTTCATCGTGTTGAGTTTGGAATTTTTATTTTCATAGTAGAATCGAGAAAGCAATACCGTTCTAATTTCTATAACTAATAACGACCCTCGAGTTCCTAAATGGATTAATGAAAGCTATCGAGTTTGAAGGAACAATAATGAGACCGGGTGAAAAATTTCTCGCGTTTTTAATTCCCTGTTAAATCGTTTGCGAAAGATAACGATCGAACGATAGATTTAATATTGCTGATGCTGTTTCGAAATTTTAATTACGTAGGTAAATCTAACCGCGCAAATAGGTGCGCCTGTTTGGACGAAGATGAAAAAACGTCGAAGATCATTCGAGCCACCGTCTCGTGCTACGATTCGAGCTACGTCTATTTTAATTTCGACGTTTGAGCCTTCGAGAGAAATCTCTGTTATCGTTGATCGAAATGATAGCGATCTCAAATTAATCGTACCTAAAATCTTGATTAATTCCAATTCTGTACTGGAATCTTATTTATCCTCGGTGAATTATGATAATACCGGAAGTTAGTTGCTCGTTTATGATTGCACTCAGATTTTTTCGATCCTCGTACTTTTCGATTGGATTATTATGATAGGACACGATAACTCATTGTAATTGTTCATCAAAATGATAGCGATCTCAAATTAATCGCGACTAAAATCTTGATCAATTCCAATTCTGTACTGGAATCTTATTTATCCTCGGTAAATTATGATAATACCGGAAGTTAGTTGCTCGTTTATGATTGCACTCAAATTTTTTCAAACCTCGTACTTTTCGATTGGATTATTATGATAGGACACGATAACTCATTGTAATTGTTGATCGATATCCCGTTCAAACGTTTATAATTGGCTCATCCAGTCGGAAAAGCTGTTAGTTTTAGAAAGTGAAACATTGTTAGAACTGCTTTTCCTTTACTCGTCGCGTTAAATCAACTAAAGCAATAATAATACATCTCCAAATCTACGTCGCATAATTATTCGACTCGTAAGAATTATATACACTCTGTAATATTTCTCTTCCGGACGATTAAAAATTCCACCCGAAAAGAACTTTAATTTGTGATTTCATGCAAAAACGAAAAAAAAACTGTTTATCGCATTGAGCTCGATAAGAGCTTTTAAAATTACGTGATACTCGTACGTATCGATATAAATGGGCGGAAAAAATTTGCAATTGAAAGGACGTTCGTACGATCGGTTGAAAATTATTCGTTGAAAAGTTTACATGTCTCTTCGAAATAGCTCGGACCGTTTCTCCCCCACGAAATGAGAAAGAAACAACGAGTGAATTATCGAACAAAGAAAGAAAGTTATTTTCGTTACGCATGAATTACGAACGATATTCGAACTCCCGTCACGTTCTCGAAACGCACGCTTGATATTTGAATCCTCGATGGGCTCGAGAAAATGAGACTGTGTTTACCCATATTTACCTACACATATATATATATTTGTGTGTGTGGGCCTGTGTTTACGCGAGAGGTTTAAAAAAAAATTATTTTTAAAGATCTCTCACAAAAACTAGTGCGTACGTATTTAATTTCACAATGGTATTTTCCAAGCCCTCCGATGTTACGCAACAACTATTTATTTAACAAGTACCAAAAACAAAACTCTCGTTCCCAAATATTGGTCACTAAACGACGTATTATCTTACGTGAGCTCGATGGTGAAATATAAATTCGTTCCATGTACGACAAGACAGGAACGAAACTTTGAAATATTAAAACAAAGAAAGTCTCGTGTATCGATCTAACTATAAGTAATACGACGAGTGACAAGGCAACGAGGCCACCTTTGGACACCCACGATTCAGGCTCGACGAGGTGACTGGCCGGTTTAATTCAAGATTGTCCAGCGAATAATTCGCCATCCTATGTCCAGGGAACATTCGTCGTCCCTATGCAAATGAGAAATTCTCGCACCACGAAATTTCAACGAACGAGGAACTTCACGGGTTCAAAGTCACCCACGGGACCATTGGAATATTAACCCGGAAATATATAGAGGATTAAAGAGGCACGCGTGCATATAGACATATGGGACATAATATACGTAAAATCAAACTTTATCATTTTTTTCACAATTTATGAAATTTTAATTTAATTGAAAACTTCATATTTTGTTTATTTAACCGATTTTTTTGCGATTAATTCCATCGTGTTATGTTTGAATGTAACACGAACATTTCGAATAATTTGAGAACTGATAAACTATCCGTTATCTTCTTATTTGAATTTATTTGATTTATTGATTTAAATATTGTAGAAAATTCGTGTCGATGCGTATGTGCATACTTCTGTACGAATGTACGTTTTAGTGATAAAAGTAGACGTGTGTTTAATGTAACTTTAGTATCGTGCCGGCAAATAACGAGGGCAAACTCTCGTTAGTCTCGTGGCGAATTCTATCGTCACGCTCGTTGCATGATGTAAAATCGACTGACTCATAGTACCATCATCGGCATAACGCCGATTCATCGATCGCGTTCGCTGTACGAATGTAATTACAATACGAGCTGGCTTTTCATCAAGTTGTCAGCATCGAGCGACAAAAAGTCTCGAGAAGCTTCAATTCTGGAAACGATACGTTTGTATAATTTTTCCTATGAAACTAACACTACCGACACTCCGAGATAGATCAATTTATTCAGCAACTAAGTAGCAAGTGGCAACTTTTATAAAATGTTTGGTTTAATGAAGAATTGCAAGTATCTAAATTTAATTAAATCTAGGATATGGCACGGTTCTGTCTTGTGTTAATACCGAGTACCGATTAGATAGTGAACGATCGGTTCGTAATTATCGTTAGAAACGACGACTCGTTGTAGGAAAATCAATGATTCAAGATATCGAAATAAAATATTGGATAGTGTAATGAGATTAACGGCTATTTATTGCCCATAAGTTAATTTTCGCGAAAGTCTTTCCCCAAAATCCAGGGCGTCACTGAGACGGTTCGCTTTGAATTCAGACTCAGTGATGATCCTTTGGTCTAGTGATTCAACCTTTGGACTATCATCGTGGAAACGGGAAAAAATTTCATCGCTTGGCTCGACGGAATGAATAATGTATTAATTATACTCGGCGTACTTGATTATTCGCACCACCGAGAGAAGTTGATGATTGACGACTCACAATGGCACACATTTTGTAAAAAAAAGTCATTCACCTTACGTAGGCTGTCATAATCTCAAACACCCGAATAACTTTGTCCATACTAACAAATCACCGGCGATCAATTAAAATTTAATCGATCGTCTCTTTAGACAAAGTTTTCCTTGTACTGACATACTTAAAGTAGGAAATTCTTTTCGTGTATCGGACGAGTATAAATTGCGTTCATGAAAAATATGAGTGGTAATTACAATCCCATTAGAATGGAACTCGTGATATGTTTCGTATCCCATTTAAATGGGGCATCCGGTACATGATGTATTGTTTTAAAATGGGACTCTCAATGTAGTCCGTAATGTTTTGAAAATGGACACCCGGTATATCGACACATTGTCGATCGGTAATTTGGGCACGTCTGCGACTGGAAACACGAGTTTATTCGTCAATGGCCAACGATGCATAAAGTATTGGATTAAAAGTGTACATGTTTTGTATTTTCTATCTCATTGAAGAAGGAACACCTGGTATGTAGAACCCGAAATTATTACTGTACACACCGGCGGTGAGGAGATTCTTCTATTACACACAAAAAATGATATTGAAATACCGTGGCAGGAAAAAAATTATGCAAATTGAAATTTATCATTCAATCACTTTTAACGTTCTTCCGTCTTTCCGGGTTTGATGGCGCAGAATCATTTATCATCAAAGTATGATAATATTCTGGGTGTGGCGTGTATGCATTTCAAACAAATAATATATTTTTACATCGTGCTCAATGGATATTGACAAATTCGTTAATGGACGTGGCGAAGTGAAGTTAATCGTTTCGCATTTTTCTATTAGAAAATCAACGTTTTAATTCGGCAAACATAGTCGAAGAAGATTAAGAGACGATCACTAAATCGATATTTATTTTGTGACGTCCATCTTACGTTGGAGTCATTGAAGAAATGTATCTCTCGGTTTTATTTTATTTTCATTGCAAGATCGATTTTATAGGAATGCCTCGATAATTGCTCTATATTACTAGTTCTGTTTATTTAAAGTTGATAAGTTTTTGTGTTTGACCTTTCATAGTGCATAATACGTTAATCAATGTTGCAAATAATCAAGTAGGCGAAAGACTCTCATACATTCTATAAAGTGATAGAACGTATAATTTATCGAATGTAATTATATTTATTTTTTACGTTACTATAATATGAGATAAAAAAATCACACGTGTTAGATTATACATTCCACGAGCCTCAATTGAGTGCCAGGTGTTCTTATAACCCCTTGAGGCAATATCAATTATGGTCATATTTGATTTATATTGCCTGAAAAAGCGGCGTTAATTATTCACGATGAGTGAGAAAAACAATTTGTCGCTAATTCAGTGACGCCGCGAGATTTCTAATAACTATAAAATGCACGCGACCATTTTTTACGTAATGCCCGCCCTTTCCTTCGAAGGGCGCAGTTCAGGCATATTATAGTGGAGAGTGAGAAAAATAACACGAAACCCTCGAGAGAGAGAGAAAGACTTTCATTCTTTATTAATTCTATCACTGATTGGCTCTTGTTTAATAACTTATGTACTCATAAGCTGAATAATCATTGTCATAATATCTGTTACTCCATCTTTTTTGTAGTTTTAGTTCATCTCATTCGCGTTTGGGCATAAAGAGGCATATCGTGCGTAACATCTGACGCGTTAGTGATTGGCCCGGGTATACCACGTGACCTGACTATAGCGGTTGGCCGGTGGTTCCCGACAGCAAGTTCGGAGCTTCATATAGACATAATGAATGCACCGGAGAACCTATATATTTCGCGTATACGATATATATAGTTGTATTGATGGATAGAGAGAGATCGGGATGAAACCAATGGCATTATCAGAATGGCCATAATATTACAGTGATATAATGTAATTAGGACTTCAATTATTCAACACACGTGGTCACGAGGGTAATACCAATTTTTGTCCTACGTTTTTGTTCTATTTCATTAGATATCTTAAGATTTTAGCTACGCAGCGTCGAGACACAGGCGTGTTCGAAAATAATGATCCAACGTTTATAAAAAAAAAACTATTCAAGTTCGTAAATATTTATACGCACCTTTCCTCCCAGTAGGCACTGTGTACGTTAAGTCATTAAATTCGATTTCCACCGGCGGCATCGCCGTTTGATAATCAAAACCCATATTCTCTTTCGTAATTTTCTTGATTTCGTTAACATTGATTTTTTGAATATTTTGATCGTCCATGATGCATTTTCGCGTGGTATTGTACAGATCCATAATATCCGTAAAATCGTCAATATTGCTGGATTTACTTCACCATTCTATGTACGTCACGTTCCATCGACCCAAAAAGATCGGATCATCGATCGTTTTGCGATCCTGTGAACACAAAGAATCATTATTATTAACATCGCCCGGTGGAACGGCATTTTACATCCGAGTAGCAATAAGCCTGCGGAGATGATAACTAATTTGAATTTCGTATTCGTTATTTTGAAGAACTTGTCTAAAAACAGGTTTTTACATATTAGCATTACGCTCGCCGGCGGATTGGTAAATGCCGATTCAAAATTATACACTTCAACTTTTTGTTTATCGATATCGAATATTTAATACAGCATTTTTAATGCACATACCCGTTACATCCATTCAGCAAACAATAAAGTTGTTTTTATGATCTTGATTCGCGCAACATCAAAAAAGTGAGACCCCATTTGAATAGTTCAAGCTTATTTACACCCGAGTTACAAACTATTGCTGTGAGCTCAAGGGCGTATGCGATTACAAGACCGATACGTCTGACTCTAACAACGTTTTGCTATCAAGCCCGCGTTACCCCAGGTATAAATGACAGGTCATTTTTAAAATACATACAGTGATGCAATTGACCCCATTCTCCCCGATATCATCCCCTTTTTTACACGATTCACAATTAAAATAGAAAAATTTCATTTTTCCATCCGTGCTCCCACTTTCATTATAAATATGATTGATTTAAACGTACATTTATGCATAATACTGGCTCGGTGAAATACAACCCGACGAAAATTCTCTGGACTTATTACGCAATAAAAATTTGATCGTCCTTGCACTTTGCCGGTTTCTCTATACAACAATAATTCTGAACAATCGGGCCATGGGAATACGATATAAGCAAACACCGGAAATGAATTTACATAGCAAATATAAATATATATATATGTGTATATATGCACTTTATTTATATATATATTTACATTAGTATTATGCGCAGTCACACATGTGCGTGGGTTCACACACTCTCACTCGGTGGCGAGCTCTTCATTCTTTTATCGCAACTATGTGTATTCCGGTCTCGCTCTCATGTATATATTAGAAAATTCATTGGCGCGTGATGTGACGGCCGTCGTTGCATCGTACAAGACCATTCTTCGCCAGATACATTTAGCGACAATTTTTCTTCAATTTATATTTAAAAATGGAAAACGCGTATTGCCGGTATTACGAGCGCATCGATTTGCAAACCGGTCGAATGCATTTCCGGTTCGTAATAGCGCGATAAGTCGGGTCGAACAGGAAGTGGCGGTTCGCCGAGAGCGCTACGAACAATGCTCTCCAGCTATTATATTTTTACGACTGTAATTACAGACGGCAATAGTTTTTTACCTTCGAACTCCGTGTCGACTTCCTGTTTAGCAGTTTGAAACAATTTTGTGGGCTTGTTTGTTGCTATCGCACGAGTAATTCTTCAATCTATTTTGAGGGCACTGCGGCGCGCGCTGCACATTTATCGATTGTGTCCGTAATAGCGCCAGACTGAGAACCACCTCCCGCACAGTTCTCAAATTGGTACACGTTGTTTTATATTTTCCTATATAGCTTCGTAGACAAATCTATTACTTCGCTCGAGGGGTTGAATTTATTTATTTATTTATTATGACTTATTTTTTATCTTTTCTTTTTAATCGCTTTTCGTTTTCTTTTCGTGCGACCGAACGAATTCTTTAATTTTATTTGTACGGTTTATCTAGTATCAGTGGTGTCTCTATCGCTCCAGGGCGAGCTCCGTTCACGAGCAGTGGCGGTGAACTGAGTCTCGGAGCACGCCTGACTCTTGATAGCCCGAGAAACAGACGGCGTGAGCGAACGAGCGAGCGAGCGCGCTCCATTCGGGGTATCAACTGTTCGATTCGTCTCTGATGACTCTCTCTTCTCGCTTCTCGACTTTCGTTTGTGCTTTGTCCCCCGTCCGTATTTAATCACTGTACGCTTGCGAGCAAGTGCACTTCGTGTATTCGTAGCGTTGTTCAACAACGGTCGTGCGTACGAAGCTTCGTACGTGCGGTAGGGAAAAAGTATGTGAACGAAGCGAAGGAGAGAGAAGAGAACCGTGGGTACCAAGGGCAGAGCAACCAGCAGCTATCGCCTCCGGGCAAACGAACAACGATGGTTGAAGCGAATGTCTAGGACAGGGTGCTCCGATCAGGGTCAACTAGGGACTGTACGAGCGGGCAAACAGAATCGTTTTCTTTCATGGTTGAGTGGCTGGTATTATATGCCCTGTTGTAAAAATTATTTTCTTTCGGATGCTTTTTCATATATATATAGGTATCATGTTTGTTTCCGATGTTTCAACGTCGTCAAATAACCGCTTTCGTCAAAATAGTGTTTCGAAAATTGGCAAGACAGTAATTTCAATGTAGGAGAGAATTGTTAAATAATTAGGGTGCCTTTGGAATATCTTGAGATACGTTTAGTGGATATGAAAATATTGATTACGGGCCAATTATGGTCGAGAAATACTATTTTTTTTATAAACGGGCTTTAGTTTGAATAAATTCGAGAGAGACACCTGCTTAACCCGATTTGTACTTTCACCCGAATGGTCAAGCTTTTAAAAAAAAGTCATGCTCTCACCCACGTCTTGTCACGACTATACGCCAGCTAAGCAATATTTCATCCCGATCGGTTTCGGCGTTTCGGAGAAAGTACAAATTGCGGTTTCAAAGCTGTCCGAGCACGACATACAACGCCTAGAGACTACCGAGCACCAGTTATGCGCATCGGCAGTCGATAGGACGAACCTCGATTTTTATAATCTATGGCTTCACCTGACTTAAGAGTTAGTGTTGCAGGCGACGAGCGATTCGAAAACGCGAACCGTATTTTCTTCGGCATTCAGCAACCGAACGCGCTAAAATTTTGAGGGCATCTAGAGAATTGTCGCAAAAAGTGGCTAAAAGTTTTATTTCCAAAACTTTGGCCATAATTCTCAAGATACCTTCAAAACTTTACAGTCCCATCAGTACCGGAGAAAGTACGGATGACATTATCGAATTGCTCGCCGCCTGCAACACTATTTCCAAAATTTTAGAAAAAAAAATCATTTAGCCACTTTTTGCCATAATTCTCTAGATACCCTCAAAATTTCAACACAATCGGTTGCTCAGTTCCGGAGAAAATACGAATCGCGTTTTCGAATCACTCGACGCCTGTAACACTAACTCTTAAGGAAAATTTGGTAGTAGCAACTAAATATTTGTTTTCTCTACACTCACGAAAATATCTGCATCAAGCTTTTTAACATTTTTTAAGCCTTTATTCGCCTGCTTTTCACTTTTCTATATAAGTGTATATTTTTTCAGAATCGCTACTTGTTCATCATTTTTACACAATTGGAAGATAGCTATTACGAAGAGTATCCTTGAAAAGAATAATTGTAAATGAAACGTTGCCAATTACTTCCAGAAAATACGAAGGAGTTCAAAAAACCAGTTTTTCAATCGGATTCAAGTTCACTGATTATTAATGAAAAAATCTTAACACGCCGGTTCGTTCTCAAATTCAGTATAAAAGAACGAGCGTTAATTATAGTTCGTCATGATGCATTGTACGATGTGCTTACCGTAAAATTCATAATATAAATTTAATTGCATAAATACGGGCTCGCAGCAGGCTTGGAATCGTGTTTCACGACCTGGTAGGACAGTGATAACGATTCCTATCATACTCCTGTTTTGCGCCGTCTTGCCATAGCTAAGAGTTTTTCAAAATTAATCGTACGTTCGTATCGTGCTTATTAGCGTACAATTTGTTTTCCGTGGAAAGACCCGTTTGACCATAAAGCCAATGTTGCTTCTCGCAAGATGACGAAGTAACTAGACATTCTTGATTTTTATCGCATGGACCGACCCAGTTGACGAGATAATAAGCTGCGTATGCTTCTCTCGGCACTTATCGTGTCCACTCGATAAACGTACTATCATCTTGCGATGATCGCTCACGGCTGTTTTCACTCTCGCGACTATCTTCTAAAAACGAAGTTTCGAAAAAAAATCGTGTATTATTTATGCCTGAGAAACTTTCTGAGTAATTATTTCCCGAACCCGCACGGCGTTCGCTTCCAACTTTAACCCAAATTCTTCTGACCGTAACGATTACATCCTCCGTTTCTACGAATGTTCCATACACCTCATGGGTATTGAAAGAAAAAGTATAAATATATTCTTAATATTATGTATACATATAATACATGTTTTTTTCAATATTTTTCTTATATAATTACGATTGTGAATTCAATGTTTAAGCACTTGAACTATACTGCCCAAAAGCATGAGCGTATTTTGATTTTGTGTCCATTTCATAAATCAAACTTCGCTGATTTACTCACTAATATTAAAATTTTTGGAAAATACGTCCGTAACACAACCTAACGATGCAACTACGCCACTGCAATAGAAACAATGCAATATGAAAATGGAGAAGAGTGGAGAATAAAGAGAGAATCGCAACTTATTTCTACAATTGTCAGCTTGAAATAATCGGTCACCGCAAGTTCGTTCAAAATACTGGAAACTTTCATATACTCGATGTATTTAAAGTCCTTGACTCTTAGAATGTTGAGATCGAACTAGTTTTTCTTCAATCAAATATTCCATGTAATCTCTCAGTTAAAAAATGATAATAATACATTTTCTAACTCATTACTAGCACGTTCGTGGACTATCTTGCGTTTTGTATAGCACAAAAGGTAATTGCGTTTCCTACGCAATTACTTTTTGGCCAAGTAAATATTAGTGATTTGTGTAATATACATATTTGTGTTCTCATTATATACATTAAAAACGTGTAACTATGCAATGCATGTAAGTACATTTGGAAGAGGCGTGTGTTATTTTGTTTATCACAAAAATTTCCATCAGCGTAGAATGGTGCGTGTATTTTATTATGCGCAGTGACTCAATGATGAGATAATTGAGAAACGTTTATCTGTGAGGCCAACGTTTTTTCGAATGATATAAACTGCACTCGATGTGTCATGATGCGCTACAGAGAGAGAGAGAGAGAGAGTGACGGGTAATCACTCATATAAATTAACATAGAAAAATTTTCCGACGATCGCGTGTCGAGAAAAAAAAAGAAAACTTCGTAATTTTCCTATTAATTGCAACTTTCGAAATAACGTTCTTGATAAAGGTTCGTGCAGTGTGCTTATGGAGTTTCTATTCTCGTCGAAAATTCCAAGTAAATTCGTGCGGGAATGGAAGGTGTCGACTTTCTTGATAAATTCACCAGGTGGAAAAGAACACGCGTGCGTTGATGTCTTAGAATTCTTGATGAAGATTTGCCAGAGACTTTGTTTCTTGCGGAAGCAATTGCCATGGGAAAGACACCACACGGTTGTTGCGGTCGTCGACCGCGTTATCGTTCAGTCGAGACATCAAGCTGTCTTCTCACCAATGCACAATCGCATATGTGCGGTAAACATAAAAAAGACGTCATAAACATGGGAAAATGCGTCTTTTGTTCTTTTCTTAGAAGTATGACGTGTACGTGATGCACGAATGACGCGCAAGTAAATTTGATTTTTCGACGCTGTACCTACTACGAAAATAAACTAAAAATTGTGTATAGAAAATTGAAATATTGAAGATTTGTGTATACGACATGTAATCTTAACCACTTGGCTAATAAATTTGCTTCTCCACCGTCAATAAGAGCCTGCGATGAGACGCATTTTGTAGCTGTAAAGTAAGTCAGCTATAAAGTCGATTGGCCAAGAAGTAATTGCGTTTTTTACGCAATTACTTCTTGGCCAAACGACGATATGAGTATATAACGTGACTGGTTCCCGCACTATTTTTAAATAGTGAAAACAAAAAACTAATCGAATCTGATTAAACAATTCTAAACACAAGCGTCGTATAGCCATATGTATATCGACTATATATGTATATTACACGTGATTCCTTATTTATCGATCCAGCTACAAAAATGCAAAATTGAGTTTACCGAAAAATGCTTTCCATAGATTATTTTTTATTTTTTAAGCATACGTTTTCAGAAATGCATAATTTATTGCAAATAATCGCACGTAAATTGTTTGTCTTATGTGATAGATTATTATACCCAACATTATCGTTTTATGAACTTTGTGATTAGATAAAGGATTTTTTAATGAAATTAGATTTTTTGTTTGTTCTCGCTGACAGGAACGCAAGAACTGGTCAATGTTGTATGCTCGTTATTTACACTTATGCAAAAACTCATGAACCGATGCATTTGATCCCTAAGAAGAACTATAACCCATGGCTTCATCTCCGTTATAGTTCTAGGTCACGTTGTGGTCTATACTCACGCATGCAGATATCACGAGAATGAGGATGATTTCACGGACTTCGTACTTACGCTCTTGTATCGTTGTAATTCGTATTAGAACTATGGAAGAGACCACGTGTAATATTTTTAACGCCAATAAATAATACTGTAAACAAAACCAGAGACAACATTGACGAATACCCAATCAATTTTGTCGTGCACAAATCATCGTCGATTTGCATGCACAGATTACTTTTATGATAATGGTCTCTGCAATTTTAATAACACGTTCAATCTCTAAAAGTGATATATTATAAGGTTTTTTGTTGTTTGAATTTTTATCATAAATTATCAAACTGTCGTCTAATGATAAGCTTCGTAATAATGGCTTACAGTATGTACAAATTTGTCAGTATTCACATTTATGTAAATATCAAAAGATTTATGGCGTTACGTATCATTAGAAGACGAATACGTCTCTTAAGTCATTTAATCTTTATATCATATTATGATTATTATTATTATCATCTGTGTTGTCAGAATAACGGGGCATGATATAAAAAATGCAGTTAAAACACGCCCTTTTATCGTATTCGAATTTTAATAATCTTTATACACTGTTTTGTTGACAATTAAATAAATGCAAAGATAAATATTTTTGACAAGTTCAATCGTTCAGCTATATGTATGAAATTTATATTTTTCATAGCGACGAGCGGAACTAGGGTTCATATTTAAAGGTTTAATATAATTTGAGAAAAATGGGGGGAATAATGAACTGTGAATGTAAGGGAGATTGGTCAATTCGGAAGAAATAAACATCTCTCTATTTTTCTGGCCAAGTAGTCAAAGTGTATTGTTTTTATTTATTTTGTATTTTATTGTGTAATTAATAATTGTTGACGTGGCTAATTGACCTTGCTTAAGCTAGTTATCGACAGCTATAAGAAATTCCATAAGTCTCGAACTGATCAAATTGATGGGTGTAAAGATTAGAAATTTCAACAAAGACGACGTTTTCGTTTTTTTTACGTCACGGACATTTTAGCACAAAGAGTTTCAAAATTTCCCGAAGCTGGAGCAGACAGCAGAGTAAAAAAAACGTGCGAATTAAAAGAATAATTACAAAAAGTACGTTCAAGTGGTATTGAAAAAAACGTAAAACTATGAGAAACGACGCAAAACGTTTGGAAAACAAGTAGCCGTTTTCTCAAAGAATGCCTCCTGTTGACAACAGTTTCAAGGATGATGATTTGCAAAATTTATCTTGACAGGATTGATCTTTCACCATTTAAAAATATCTCGTGAAATGTCACCGGAGGTCCAGACATCGCAAGGCTAACGGCATTGTAAATGAGAATCCGGCGATTTTTTTAATCGTTGTGTTCTTTTTCCATAGACTGATGAGCCAAAATCCACGTACCGATTTTGTTTTGCCCACTCGTTGGATCATTATTTTGTTCTCTCGTTCATTCAAGTCATGCACCGCACTCTTGAACTTGGGATCAAAAGTTCTCATGATAATGTCTCACGCGGAACGTCGATCAAGACGATGTTGAAAAAGAACAGGAAAGAAAAAATGCATACTAATAAGTAAACGAAGTACAGGTCAAGCGGAATTTAACAGAGCGCAAAAGCTTTATGAAAAAATGTAATTTATTCGTAACAAATATATATGTTATAAAATACATTGTCCTAAAAAGAAAAGCGTATTGGCTCAGTTATATCGACAAAACTGGATCAACGAATATGCCGTTCAAACTTTTTTTTCTTTAACCTTTTAATTGACGATACCAACACGCTTATTCAAAATTGTATACACGTTATGAATATAAATATATTTATCGCTCGTCGTTGCTTGGATCCGCGATGATTGTCACTCGGGAGTCACGTTCCAGTATAGTCGACGATTAATAATTAGCACCGTCGTTTAATCCTTACGGCCACTAAAGTGATTTCCATATCGTTATCGTTTTCTTTTTCGTATAGGCCGGTATATTTACAAAATAATGTCTTTTCGCGCGAAATTTTGCTGCCGCCGTCTGGGATTTTTTAAGAACAAGGAACCAACGTCAGCGATTACTACATAGCGGATCCAAGTTCGTGTTTATACCAACTACTAAACACATGACGTTACTCTATATATAAATGTGAATATATAGATATACCGCTTTCGTCTTTATAGTAAAATTAGTACTATTTGGTTTTCTACCTATGTACGATAAACCTGGCAAGATAGACTCGTGCAAATTGGCAATAACTGCAAAAAAAGACTTCTTCTAATATAATTACCAATCATTTTGTATTTTATATTCGTCTATTTATGCAGTGACTGCGTCTGAAACCCCGAATTGTCCAATGCGCATAACTCGACTCGTTACACATCCCTCGATCACAGCCATAGGCGGATTACTAAACGTTTCGTCAACGCACTCCCGCGAAATCCGAGCATTTTGTGTTAAGGCATCATTGATTATATTTCGAAAGTAATCGAGAAAAAAGTAAACGGCCCACAGCCTCGCCGCATCGATCGGTCGAGTTGAATCGCCTCAAACGATATTAGTATTTAAAAACAAAAGGACGCGAAGAAAAAAAAACAGAAAGTACCCTGAATAAACGAATACGTCAAGAGAATAATGTTTACCGTGTTGTCGTTTGTCTTGTCGTACTGAGCTAAAAGTAAATAAATTACGTTAACACACCGAACCTCTTGCGAAATAATAATCTGGTATATCTTTTTGGATTCTCCCGCTAATAGTCGAACTCGCGTCGAGTCTCGAAAATTGCAAGTCCATTTAAAGTAGGGGGGACGAAAATATACAAAATTTCGTTCACCGAACGAGCGAGATCGGGCAATTCGTCGGTGCTCGATCTTACTTTCAAAATCGCTTGGCAAAGACGACGATTGACATAATCGTAGTCGTTATAAAAAGCACGATTAAACGGCTTTGTTACGTATTTACAAACAATTCATCATTACGAAAAAATGCTAGATAATTCGGTTGGCCCGTAATTTTTGTTTATCTTCGTTTTGTTTGTCGCGTTACATTTCGTTCGCCGAACGAGATAAACTTTTATCGGGCTGCTTTCAGCTTCCAGCGAAGGAACATGTACGCGGCGATTCTCAGCACAACGAAAATAAGTATCAAAGCTAGAATATCGAGGGTAAAATCGGCATCGAGCATGTCCAACTCCTCGAGAGTCGTCAGAGGATTTTTGAAATGACAATACACCTGCAATATTTTAAAGATGAATTAGATTTAAAAACCAGTTGAAAAAAACATTGATTTAATTAAAAAGACAAGAAGAAAGATAACTGATCGATTCCATAATTAAAGCTTTCGAAAGATTATTAAGAGAAAATATGACAAAATTCATTACCTGACGACATTTGAGTTTCTCCCGGGCGAAGGAATAGGTCGCCAGAGCGGTAGCCTCGAAACCATATCTGATGTAACTAAGATAAGTGATCCATCGTAGATAAACGGGGATCGCATCGAAACTGACGAAGAAACCCGAGAACAGAAGGAATGGCACAGACATCACAGGTGCTAAGAAAACACCGTTTTGGACGTTCATAGCGGCGCCAACGACGAGTCCAACGGATTGTGCCACGAAGGATATGAGTAAGCAAGAACCGAGGAACATACTAAATCTCATAATCTCGGGCGGTTGACTCGTTAAGAAATAGACTATGACGACATAGACGATGCAGAATATTGCCTGAAAATTTAATTAATTCGTTATCTTTCAATTTCATTCTATTTTGACCGTTTAGTAAAAAAAAAGTACAAGATCCAACGATCATTTACCTGGAATGGTATATCGGATACCGTGATCGCGAGATAGTACGATTTCAGTGAATACCATCGATTAAAATTTTCTTTCGTCAGCACTGGCATTTCCAGGGGAACTTCGGGGGGAAAAAATAGAACAATTGATAAGTTGAATTAATCGATTTGAAAATTGATTATCGTCATTCGCGATTATAAACTATCTATCGAATACTTACAAGACAATATGGTGATCGTCATCGAAGTGTACATGAGGAAAAGCATGTTGAAGAATAGGAAACCAAGATTACTCAATACTTTAGCACCGTCGTTGCCAATGTCGTAATAGAGAGCGCCGATCAAGAAACCAACGAAAATATGTGCGAAGAGTCGAAGGTACATGAGAGTCTGGAAATATTGATGAAAATGTATGAAAAAAATGAAACAAAGTTATATAAGAAGTTTATGTTAAAAGAATAATAAAAAAAAATAACAATCTTACCCAATCTCTTCGACTGAAAAGTAACGTTCGTTTCAGTACTACCCAGAATTGCTTGAATTCCGATATCGGATATCTCTTGGGTGTGACGATCATCGTCTCGTCCAAAAGTGCCGTTTCAACGTTGTCCTTCTTTTCTTCAATGGGTATTGCCATTTCGTCTGTAAAATACAAAAAAAAATAACAAGGTATCCGTGAAATAAACTTGAATAATAAATGATATACAGTTTAAGAGCACGTACTTTGCTTCGCTATATCGTTGGTCGCTGTGTTCGGTATGAGACCAACGTTGTTCACCTCGTTCGCCTTGTTCTCTGGAAATTTGTCCTCGATTGTGCTCGCGTCATTTTTATCCTTGCTGACGATCTCGTTCGCGGCGTCCGGATTTTTCGACAAGCCATATTTCCAATCGAGTCTCTCGTTGTCGGTCGATACGATAGAATTATTGAGATTTTCACCCTTCAAATCAGGGAAAGGATGACCAGCGCGAATATCGTGTTGTCCGTTCTTTATGGCGTTTACCAACGTCTTAATATTGTCACCGTATTCACCGCACGACACCTCGATTACTAAAATTAAAGAATAAATATCAATATTACGAAAATCAATTTAAATAACAATGACAAATATTTTTCAAGGACCCTCGGTATTTGTTATTTACGAATAATCGTAAAGTATGAAACGAGACGAAAAATAAATGACTTGAAAAATAGCAAAGGTGTTAAAAGTCAAAGTAAATTCGACTCTCATAGCCAAGAGCTAAAAGCATTGCGAAGCTTTTGTTTTTGGACTTGAACATTCGACGGAACGGTGTAACAAGGATCGAGCAGAGTTCGGGACAAAGTGCAACCAAATCGATGCGTGACACGCGACATTCGAGGATGAAAGAATCGAACAAAAGAACGTCTTTGTTAAGCACACAATTTTATGAATGGTCGATAAATCGAGAATCTTTTCAGACACCTCGTGAAACCTTTAAAAAAAGTGTCAGAGCATCGGTAGAATGCAAAATTATGCGGAGGTATCTTCGAACTGCAGCAAATCGCTGTATAAATTGAATACGCGTGTGCTCGTTATTGGCACAAGTAATATTTCCTATTGAGTAGTGTGCAACGGTTGATGCGAGTGCATTATGCAATTCTTGATGCAGATGTTTTTTTTTGCGGAATGAATCTTTGAAGAGGATTAGAAATTTGCCACGACCACTGTAAACCATAAAGTCCATTAGCGACCGCGTGTATGGGCTTCGAGTGGTAAAATTGTAGATTTACGAATTGAGAATAAGAAACTTATGATTTGTGCTACGCGTATACTTACTGAATGACGCAGGATTGTGGTAGCTTGGACAATTGAGTCCTTGGAATCTGAGGAATGGTACGAGCTGCGAAGTTGAGCCTTGATAAACGCACTGGCCTTCGGCTAGGGTATAAAGGGAATCGAACATCTCGAAGAGACGAGCACTTGGCTGATGTATCGTGCATATTATCGTACGTCCACCTCGTGCCAATGTCTTCAGCAACGAGATGCACTGGAAGCACGAGGATGAATCTAGGCCGCTGAAAACAATTTTTTTGTAAATTATATTTGCCAATTTATAATTAAAAATGGCTGATGGAAAAAGCAAAGCATGATCGAACTTTGATGAAAACTCGTGGGAATGTCAGAGAGCCTGGTTTTAAGTTGGAAAAAATTATTTCGAAATATAAAATGGCTAACTCAATCCAACCGACCGGAATGCGAAAAAAAACGAAAATTCGCCTATAAGAAAATAAAATCATTCGATAAGGTTGAATAATGACACCTCTACTGATTGTTCAGAAACTTTTTGTCAAATTCAAAATTGAAGATTGCGCTGTCTCAGCGTGAAAATATAACAATTTGTTATATTTAGTTTGAATTGTTCCAAGACCTTATATTTTCATACTAAAATAATTCTCGTATGGGAATCGTCGAATTTCCTCGAGAAATCAATTTTTCTGCTTCGTGCGCAAATTACTCGCTGACTTTCGGTATAAGTTCGTCCCCTCGCAGATAAATATATTTTACAATTGCTTGGAAGACCTTGACGGAGCGCATGCGAGGAAGTGGAAAGTGGTCTCGAGGAGGAAAAAACGAAAAAAATGATATAAGGTTGGTGACTCACCTCGTAGGCTCGTCAAAGAACATTATCGGGGGGTTGTTGACCAGCTCGAGGGCTATCGAGAGTCTTTTCTTCTGTCCGCCGCTTAAGTTCGACGTCATTGTGCGTCTGTGCTCGGCCAATCCGAGAGTCTCGAGAATCTCTTGGATCTGAGAGAGCGCATAAAAAGAGAAAAAAATTCAAATTGCATGTTAAATGAATAAATTACACGTCGTAAACGCGCTTTTTGTTTTACAGCAAAGAATTTTCTCGAAAGTCGTTGCTTACCACTTCTTCCTTTTCAGCGTTGTCGATGCTACTGCTGAGTTTAAGATTCGAGGCTACTTTCATCGCCTCCTGGACCGTCAGATTTCCATGCAACTGATTGTCCTGCATTATATAGCACGAAAGCTTCCTGAAGGCACTAAGATTCCTCTCGTGACCGTTCATTGTGATACTTCCACCCATACCGGTTGTTCTGTAATCATGAAATAAAAGAGTTTGTTATCATTAATTTAGTCTCCTCACAAAACATATTTTATTTTGACGGATTTGTTTTTCGGGATATCGAGTCAGAGATGCATGTAAAAAAACAATCGCCACGGGCAATTCTTAAACGATGAATTCAGAATTCATAAATTATGAATTGTAAATTAGTCATCCGCCCAGTTCGTTTGATCGATATTATTGTTTCGATCGAATAAATTTATAAATATGAAATTTCGTGATCGACCCATTCTCGACGAAATTTCATCGCTTTGGGGTGTAACGGACAATCTGTGCTCAATGTCAGGCGGATAACGTTTCAGGATATCGGACACACGGTTCGATGCGCGTAAAAGTCTTATTGCGCGGATCACGTATCTTAAAACAAAACCGGTCTAACGTGATCACTCTCGCGAGAGAAAGGGAACACGAGAGAGACTGGTTCGCAATTTTGTTTTTCTTTTTTTCTCTTTTTTTCGTCGCACACTTTATCGCATATCTCCGCGGTTTAAACGCTTTCGGATACGACGAAAGTTTACGGCTATGCACGGACCAATCTCGGTTAAAGACGTGCCATCGGCGGAAAAAAATAAAGATAAGCAAAAAATCGGATTTCGCAGGTGTCGATCGTTTCGCTAAGAAATCATTTTTCCCTCGCTGAAACGTGGAAAAATCAACGAGCATAAATACCTTGTAATATACGTTGCATCGATATTTTTTTGTTCGCCTTAACGTCGGATTAAACCGGTTCTGCGAATGTTTAAAACGATTAAAAAATTGCGACGATCTGCGACATATGCCATAATATTTCTTTTATTTACATTTTTTTTTCTAATTCCGGTCGTCGGGAGATTAAAAAACCGAAGATAGGATTTCTGTAGTAGTCGACGCGATAATTTAGCGTTCGCTGGTAGAGTCTCGTCCGATATCGTTGTTTTGATAATAACGAGGCTTTAGCTCTCGCGGGGCGATGAAAAAACATGGTGGACGCGGAACCGCCTTGACACTGCGCTGACCCGCGAATGTACATGCATGCAAATTAATCCGGACTCCTCGCAACGCCCGGAATAACGATCATCGTTACTGGTTTATAAGGTGCACTTATGGAACATAGTATTTTTTTTACGATTTAATCGGTATACGTTTCATGATTTCGGTGATAAAAAATAATTACTCTTTGTCGATGTAAAAAATGAGAAAGTAAAAAAAAGTCAACATTTTTAAATTATTTTATTGTTATTATTATTATTTTATTTTTATTATTACTACGAGTTACCCTAATTTTCAGTATCATTTTTATAATTAAACATTTTTTAATTCATCATAAATAGCGAAAATTTCAATGAGCTAATGGGCTAAAAAAAATTTGGATTTTAAACAACCCTCGTGCAGAAAGACTTTGCGATATGTATCGATTTCCTCGTGCAAAAAATAGTACGGGGTCGAATGCATCGTATTTACACGCGCGTACGTGTAGGTACTGACAAGTGTGACGTAATAACGTAGAAAATTAGAAACCGTAGACTCGTCGTTCGACGTACTCGTAATATTCTTACATACAGCGGAGAAGCTCGAAAGTTATGACGATTTCAATATTTATTTTACTCGCTACATAACGGCCGATAAAAAGAGAAGCAATTCCTGAAGAATAAGAATTTTTATCGAGCGAAAGCTCGAATTACACTCAATTTTTTTAGTATAAAATTCTCGATGTTCGAATAACTTTTATTCCGAGAACAATTCATTGATCGATTAAAAAAAAAAGAGAAAAAGATGGAAAGGTACACAAGGCACGTAAGTGAGAGTGCGATTGGAGAATTTAGCGAGCGAGAGTGAGAGTCACGAAAGTCCCGAGATAATATCTCTATATATATAGTTCCGGAAGAGTCGAGCGAAAATGTTAGTCTCCCGTACCGAGAAGGTGAAATTATATTCGTCTCCTTGGTCTCGCACTCCGGTATATCCTCCTGAATTTACACTACCGAGCGAATCGGCCTCTCACTTTCTTCCGGTCGGACAACTTTCAAAAATGGCGCTACACATCATAGTTTCGACGATACGTATGAGGTCGTGGACGTAATCGTGCCATTTCGCGGCTCGAAAGAAAGACATTACCGTACGAAATAAAGAGAAATTAATTTGAGAATAAATATGCAGTTACGAAATCAAAATATCAGTTGGCTCGACAAAATTTCGATGATTCTCGATATGATAAAAAAAACTAAAAAAAAGATGGATGTAAAAATGAGAAAATGAATTTTTGTACCAATAATATCAAAATAATGTAAAGAAAAGAATTAAAATGGAATTTATTCAAAAATTTCAATTGTTTCACGATTTACTGTTTTTTAAAATAGTTTAATCATTATTAAACGAGTTCACGGTGAAAAATCGATTGCGAAAGATTTATAAATTCACATCCTCCGAATAAATAATAATAAATTAAATCTTAGTTCGAACGATGCAAATTTGTAACTGGAAATAAAATCAGTGATCGAGCGAACCGAGAGGTGTGCTCTGTGTATAAATCAGTTGGGAATTTCACGAGAAAATTCATCGGAAAATATCTCGAATAATCCGGATGAATAACAACGAATTAATTTGTTAAATGATCGATGCAAATGTTTATCTGGAAAAACATAATGAAGCGAGGATTAAACTGTTAAATAGCTTGCGCACAAAGGAATTTAGAAATTTTTTGCTAACGTTCGTCATTAAGTTCGTAGAATTCAACTAATACGTCGTCGTCGTCGTCGTCATCGCGATCATTATAATCAGCAGACAATCGTGGCTATCGTCATCGAGCATAGACAATCTGCGAATTACGTACGTCTTGTTCGAAGCATCACGAGAATGATTATTCGTGTAAATCAAACGCACGATGGTATACGAAATCTGAAAATAAACATATCCGAATGGACTATGTAACTCTATTTCTGATTGCTACTGATAGAGATACATCGGAGAACGAAATAAAAAATGAGAAAAGCATACAAATAATCGCTACGTACGAAGAATTGTAGATGCATTTAATCATTCAGGAGTTCAATTTTATTTCCCATCGTGTACGAATAAAAAATAAAATAAAGAAAGTGAATCGACACCCTGTTCGAGAATTAAAAGTTTGATAAATAATCCATAAAAAAGATTCTCCACTGGTGGCTATAGCTTAGATTTCTTTCTTAAAATGTTTGTAATCGATAGCCCAACGAGTTCAAAAATGCTGTCGAACATCTGTTTAGGTTCGTACAATATAATTACAAAATAATTAACCCAATTACTGAGACTCAGATTTAATTGTTTAGTTCGTTTAGAACGACCTACATTTATTTTGTATAATTGTTTATGTGTATTTGTTTATGTACCTATGTTTATCCCTTTCCTAAGCTGCCTATTCCCATAACTCAAGTACCTGTTCCCACATTGCAAGCCCTTATTCCCATATTTCAAGTTCGTGTTCCCATAATTCACGTTTACAGTGATTATGTGCCAGTACATTATACACATATATGGTGTATGTATGTGTGTAATGTCTATAAACAATATACGAGTATTTACTACGAATGAACATCACCCATCCGATTACAGAATTCTATTTTACACTTTTATCGTCGTCTCATTCCCGGTCGTTTAACAAACCGGAAATGGCGATTGTACCCGTAAAATATATACACATGTAGGTTAAAATTTAAACATACACACACATATATACCAGTAGTTCACTGCCGCTCGCAGCTCATTCTCAGACCTGAACCGAAAAATCCAAAGCCAACTCCGGTGGCGTTAAACGAGCAGTTGAAACTTTTTTAAACCTACGCGACACATACGGTCGTGTCTTATCGTTAGTGTGAATGACCGGAAGCGAAAAAACTAAGCCAGCTTATGTCTCGAAACGTTTAATCCTTTCAAGGCCTACTATTTCGTTGAATAAATTACGAACCCGTTCTTGCGAAATGTAATTGATCGATTAAGTTCTACGAAGGGTTAATCATACAGAAGTAAAAGTTAGATCTCTCAACAGTTCGAACTTCGTTACGAAGAGTGAAGTTCTGCGATCGTCATCGAGGAATTATCATTTTAAAGTTCTTGCCCACTTGTTGATGTCACCGTATGGCCAAAGTCCTCACGCGTGTTACGATGGAATCATGAAGATTAGTAAGGTCAAATCACACTACGTATTTTACATTCTCGACGCGACTATTTATCAATCGGCGGCGTGAAGATCGTGAATAAACACAGAGAGCTGTCATATTTGAACACACGTGCTCGAGTATCGACACGTGTCAATACAGCTGAGAATGGATAACGGGCTCGCTCTGTAGTGTCTCGATAATTAGTCAATTAGTAAAAAAAAATAGCTGATACACTTGATATCAAACGGGATTTTTAATAATTAAATTCATTACTTTGAATCTGTTTTGTTACATTATTTAATTGTTTTTTTTTAATTAACCAGTTTACGAAATCGTTTCGAGTGACTCGAGTTCTAAATCATCATCTTTTAGAAAATTTTGAGAACTTTGGTAATTACGTTTGTGAACACATTTGTGTATAGTTGCAAATGTTGTCGATGAGAAAATAAATCTCGTTTGAGCTCACGTATTTTAGTTCCGGCATGTGTCAATACGACTGGGAATCAGGCTTGCTCCGTAAAGATTCGATAATTAATCGATTAATACAAAATATCTAATAGACTTGACATTGAACAGGATTGATAATGAAATTAATTATTTTTAACTCGTTGTATTGGATTTTTTTGTACTTAAGTTGTTTAGTCGATTAAGCGTTACGGTCGATTCGCGTTCTACATTTTTTTCTGGATATAATACCGTAGATAATTCGAAGTACTTTGATAAGGAAATTTGTAAACTCGTTCTTTTATCGTCAAGAATTATTTCCAATAGGGAAAAATGAGAAACGAATTTATAAGAAAAAAAACGATGTATTTTTTCAAGGACATTTATTCTAATGAAAATTATTCTCTGTGAGAAATTAAGAAATAAAATCATGTTACAAGAGAAAGCTTTGAGAAAAAGGAAAATCACGATGGAAATATACGCGCGGTAAAGTCCGAGGAATCTGTTAAATTTGGAAGTTTGGCACGGGCCGAGTATGAGTAAAGTTGTACGAAACAGCTGCGAGTCCAACCTCGTACAGCACCCAATCGGTGGACGAATAACACGACAATGATCCATGTAAAATATTTTCTACTGACCAATTCCCTTTTTACATTAATAAGATATTCAAAAATTTGACGAATATTTCCAGCTTTTTTTATATTTGAAAAAAAAGGCATTTTTTGAAACGTTCAGATTAAATATTTTTCAATTATTTATCGGATATATTTTTCAACCAGTGTTACAAAACCGGGAAAAACTCACAAATTTCAAAGGATGGTACGAAAAACAATAGCTGTTTTGGCGAAGAATGCCTTCGATATCGATAATCATAAAATTTTATAATAATTTAATGAATTCTTTTGGCACTTGCCTTAAAGTCAATAACATAACAAACAACCGTTGTATCAGATCAAGAATTCCGAAACGATAATCGATATGTCCTTATCGGCATTATCTTTCGGATTCTATCAGTACACACTACGTATATAGATATTCGTTGATGGAATTACTATAATATGGACACAAATCTAGGGTTTTAATATTTATCAACGGTCAGATATGACACAGATCTTGAACGAAATTAAATTCAATAAAGATATGTTACTAACTTGTAACCAGTGAGAATGTTGAGTAGCGTTGATTTTCCAGCTCCCGATGGTCCCATTATCGCAGTGAGTTCACCGGAACGCAGTCTTCCGCTCACCATCTTTAAAATTGTTTTCTCAGCTGTTAAAAAAATCGAAATAATGATCGATTAATAATGATAATAATAATAACAATAATAACAACAACGATAATAGTAATAATAATGAAATATAAATGTCAAAAATACGTATGCTACACATTTTCATGTAGCTAGCAGTGATAGAATCTAACATTATCCATTGTGTAGATCCTATAAAAAAATGGAAATTTTTTAAGCAAAGGATCGCGTGGACTCTAATGTCTAAAATATCATTTCGACTCTCGCTGGAAAAAGGCGCGTCGCCAATAATTTAATATAAGAAATACGCCCTTCTGCTAGTCGAACGATCGATCTGTACTCAATAATAATTCCGTAATCTCGTTGACCCGATGAGATCGATTTTTTCGTCAAATATTTCTTTGACACAAAAGTCCGATTCTCGCGGTGGAAGCGATCAAGTTGAGGGGCGGAGTGATGGGGAATAAGAGATAAGATTTTTTTCATCGCGAGAGGCTTTTCAACAAAGAGGAATCCGCGCAATCTCTCGAAACGCTCGATGCTCGGAACGAACGAACAAAGTCCAAGGAAAGTTATGATGAAACGCACACGCGTCCGGCAATCGGTCATCACCGTGATTCACATTTGCGGAATATTATAGTCGATGTGGACTGTGTACACGATATTCAGTAGAAGCTTGTGAGATATTGAGTATAACCAAACTATAACTGTCGCATGTACAGATTGTTTATTAACGACTTTTTTTAATTAAACATTTCTTCAAACATCGTTATCGCAAAATTGTCATACTCGACACTTTCCTTATACGTAAAAACATCACGCTTGCAACATTTATCCATCTCGTAATAAAACGAGGATTGAAAAGGCACTTAACTATTTCAATAAATCGATCCAACTCCGTTTTTTAGACTTTTCTTCCTAAAAATTTCACCACTAAATGGCAGGAAATTTGTGGACGATTACTTTTCACTAAAATGTTATGCAGCACTGTACCCGTGATTGGATAGTCTTTGTTTAATAATATTGGAAGCGATTCACCTATTTCAATAATGTTTTAAAAAATGGCAAATTTACTATTGGTTGGTTACGAAACTTTGATTAAATCTTTTTGAAATAAAATGTCGTTCCGAGTCAAGCGAATTCCTAGATAAAGACGAGGGAAACAATTTATAAATTATAATTGGCACGTGCTAACTCACGGTTATCTGCATTGAAAACCTTCCTTTGTGCGAAACCTATAATCGAGGAAGCCATTTCCTCATAGAAGAAGTAGGCCGATGCAGAGAGTTATGAGGAAGCGATGTTGCAGTTTTAATTCTCGCTTTTTTCACATTCTCTTTAGCTTCGTATCCTCAAAATTATTCGAAAATTATCGATATAAATTTGAAAAATTAATTCACGAATTTTTTAATGTAGCGGATTGTGACTACTACCTGAAACTTCGCTCTTCGAAAACTGTTCGTCTGGGGAAATTTCATGATTTTTACGTTTACCTCTGGATCAGGATGACTTTTCAATGCTTAAATTTCAATGAATCCTTTGATATTTGTTTTCCTTTAAGATAATTATTGTTTTGGCCTAAAATCTACATAACTTGAAAAATTGTAATTCAATCACAGTTAAATATTGACGGTTAAATATCCGCTTTTACAGCGTTTTGCTAATTAAAATGTGCGATTAGGAGCAAACATTTTTTTATCACATTCAAATTTATGTAAAAAAAAGCAATTTGCAGCTGGACGAATTGGACATTGCTGTAACTTTGTTCGAGAAAAACATTACCGTACGAAAGTTCTCATTCGATTCAAAAGTACCGCAAGTACGTAATCGGATGGATACATCAACGATTCATTAATCTTTTTGTTTTTCGAATCGGGAATTCCGCAGTGGATGCGCGAGGGCGTGGAGAGTCCCAGTCGCAATAACACGTGGGCATATGTATATATATTTTTTCCGTTATCGCGAACCTGTTGCTGTTGCTCGTCGCGTTACTCATGCCCATTCATCAGAACGATTTTACTGTAATAACCACTAAATACGAAAGTTTGGTTCAATGAAATGTAAATGGATGATTCCGCATTGAAAAAAAAAGAAAAATAATCATATAATACCCTCCCGATATTCGTGGAAAAATGCTTCCCGATCGACGTAAGAATAATGTCTCGACGTATCGTCGAGTTGCATAACAATTCCGATGACTCGAAATTGCGACAGATGTCTACATCGATATATCTGTACATAATGCAAGTAGTATTTTAACGATCGGATTAAGAATGAACGGCCCGACTCCATGTCGGATCACAGATGCAAAAATACAAGATTTAATAGCAAAATAAAAATTTTGATCTCATTGCTTTGGGAAATTTTATTCGCTTTTGGAGACGATAATTTTGGTTGAACGCGTCGATAAATTTGCCTGGCAAAAATGATGAGGTAGCAATCTTCCATTTTCTTATCGATGTGAATTTCTCGAACACGTTACATCGATTTACATAACGAGAAAATATAAATTCTAAACTCGACGTGTCCGTGCTGTAACATTTAAATAAGTCTATGCTATTATATTTGCAAATTATATCTTCCACGTGGATATTTCTTTCTACAATGTATTTCTAGCGGCGAAAGGTACATTATGGGTGTCGAGAAGTGTCGCGATTTTTTTGTTCCATCAGTAAGATCAAGAAACGCGTTATAATTCATTCAAGAAATTGTCTATCCGACTCGAGGTCGAATCACGAAGGTTCTAAGTTAACCTCTGTCTCCTAGCTCGTAACTTTTGCGTCGATTTCTGCGGCATTGTCATGTCGATTTAACGTAAATCATCAATGTCATAATTAATGATAGGTTTGATACGAAACATCCTCACAACGGTATATCGCGAACACGCAAATAGCCAAGGATAGAAGGATAGGAGGAGAATAGGGGCAATGAGGATCGCTAAAAAACAATCCGTATTGTTCGCGAATTGAAAATAATAAAATTAAAATAAAACCAATAAAAATTACAATAAATTACAATTTAAAAATAAAAGCAAAAGCAATTGGGACCATCGGAACGAGGTCGTCGTTCTCCACACACCACTAGGCGTGAACGCGATATCGAAATTATCAGCGGAACAATAAATGATAAAATCGACGGAAAAATCGAATCATCGTTGAGATTATCGAAAATTGAAGAATAAAACGAAATATTACAGTCCCTCATTTTTCTCCTTTCCCTCCTTTCTTTTTCAATTAAAAAAAAAGGAAAAGAAAAAGGAAGTTAAGTCTCGTACACGAGGAACTATGTACTCTCCGAAAGTTTTCAGGCAGGAGTTAAGACGTTAGTGCAAGAGTCTATATCATGCATGAAACATAGACCGTGCGTTCGAGCCAGTTCACCGGCGTTCGTAGCATTACTATATAATTCTTTTTCTTGCTGTGTCGCGAGGAAATACGTGTTTTCCGTTCTTGGATCACGCATGTGTCGTAGAGACAGGCTTTAGCAGGATACGTGAGCTCGGGGACGTTTCGCAACGCGTCATATTAAATATATGTATACGTATTTACATTTATATCACGAGTCTTGGCATTCGCGAACTTCAATTGATTCGTACAACGATATATCTGCACACGTGCGTACGAAGAAAATATTTTCAAGAAAATCAATATTTCGGTTAAATAATGCAAATAATTAAAGCATTTTTTTTCAAAATAAAAACATAAAAAATATAAATATAACAAAAATTGACGGATTCGCGTGACTCGTGCCGAGTATACTTTTGCAAAACGTATAAAATTTTATCACGGAGTACGTGACGAAGAGACGGAGGAGTTCAAGGTGTTTCCTGTGATTTTTGTTTCTCTCTATCTCGTCCTTCACCTTATAATTTGCGAGGTTTGCGAAGTTTTAGATAGAGAATAATAATTTTCGAACGTCAGCCGATGGAAACATGGGGATCACTCGTGTCTCGAGATTGATTTCCTCGTTCCAACCGGTCGAGTATTTTATGCAAAATCGTCGACTCGAAAAATATTCTCAAAATGTATCCTACGAATCTGCCCGTCGCGAATTTATGCCAAGATTTAGTCTCGATGACAAGACGATTTATGGTTTACGTCTTTTGGACGCCATTCGTCCCGTTAAGTTTGATCGTCTGGCGAAATATTCGAGAGACGACACATATATATTAGGTGTTTGTTTGTTTTGTTTTCTCGAAAAGGTAAATAGAATAATCATTATTGTAGAATAAGTCGCAAAATACTGTACGAAGGCCTAGAAAAGCGGTTGAGGTAATTGTAAAAAAACCATCAAGTTACATTTTTCTTTTTTCAGTCTTTTTTATTAAATACAATTATCAAAGAATTTTAAAAACAACGCAGACTTTGACATTTCGTATTTTTTTTTAACGTTTGTCCTCGAATATTTCTTTCACTGTATTTTCATCGTAAAAAATGCAAAATTCTTTTTTTTATTATCCAATTTTTATTTCACTTATCAAGAAGTATAAACGCAAACGCAAAATTTTTAATCCAAACGACGGATTATGAACGTGGACTTATTTTTCTTCTCCCGTCGTCACTTCGAACGCGGCCAAGACCGAGAACGCCCGTAGGTTCTTAGGTGCATGACACGGTTGAACGAGTGCTTACGAAAGGTAAGATGAAGAAAAGGGGACAAGAAAGAACGAGATGAGACAAAAAAATTACGACAGAGTAATGGCCCTGAGTGATTAGCTGTTTTTACCCGGCGGCGTATCCTTCAGCTTCTTCGCGTATCTCTCATTTCTCTCGTTACATAGGAACTCGGCATGGTCTCGTCGCTTCTCGTATTCTCTCTTCGTCAAATAACGTGTTTTGTCGTGAAACGCCACTTTTCTTTTTTTTCTTCATTTTATCGAGGCATCGTGCTCGTTTGACCCCGCGTCATTATTGCAGTCCACGTGTCTCGACTCGATGTATGATTATCGATCACGCAACCGGTAAGATTTTTCAGTGCCGATTGTTACATGAAAAATTATTAACCGTTGGAACTTGAGAACTTTTACGATTCAAGTTTTGGAGCGGTTCGGTGTTATTTACACCAGCTTCGAGCAATTTTCTAATGACTATGCAAACCTTCTCTCTCAGAGGCCGAAGTAATTGCTGCATTCCGTACGGACCAGAGGAATTTTTCAACGAACGTGCAGACTCCCGTGTCCGACTTTTACACTTTTTCGTGTTTAAACTAATCTGTGCTTGGTGTTCTTTGCTCACTTTTGTTATGTGCGGTGAATTTACTCGCTGGTAAGTTCCAACTGTTTCGAGGACGCGACGGAACATCCGTTGAGTGAACGGAAAGCGCGCGTCGTTTGTACCTCGTAACTTCACATAGAGCAAACGAGAATTAAATTTTTTAATTATATTCTACGTAAATTTAATGAACGTTGTCGATTTCATAAAATATGGATTATTTTAAAAAATTGCGCTATTGAAGAGGTTTGTGTCAAATTCCTTTTCAAAACACAAGGGTTATTTTTGTTTTTAATTTTTTGTTTGTTGAGTGAACGGACAACGCACGTAGTTTTTACCTCGTAACTTCACATAGAGCAAACGAGAATTAATTTTTTAAATTAAATTCTACCTAAATTTAATGAACGTTGTCGATTTCATAAAATCTTGATTATTTTAAAAAATTGCGCTATTTAAGAGGTTTGTGTCAAATTCCTTTTCAAAACACAAGGCTTATTTTTGATTTTAATTTTTTTAATTAATCGGGGATGCAATAACTCGCGTGAGATTGGAGAACGAAGGACAGATTTGAGATAACGACTGACGTATTTGCAAAACTACGCGGTCGCCCGCTTTCTATAATTTTGCAACGACCCCCGGGTCGAGCGTTGCAACATTATTTTAATTTAAACTGATCCCACTGGTCCGGAAATAATATATTTCGCAAATGGGACAAGTTCAACAAAGAATCAATAATTCGACAATTTCACTGATGTAAATAAATCACTGAATAATTATCTAATTAATCGAAACAGGATGTCGAATTGTAGACGGTCCTTTCCTTCGTGCAACGAATATCATTATACGATGTAACGTATATTATGAAATGAGAATAAAATATTTTGGTAAAAATAAGTTAGATTTTAATTAAAATAATTAATACCTAATTTTTGGCTACGATTGAGCCAAAATCGTGTTACTTATCCTTATTACCATTCATTCGGTACTGTTTCCCTCTGCCTTCCTTTCATACATTGCAAATCGTACCTCTAATTATAGTTCAGAATAAATTCACATTTTCTAATAAGCCTGACCTACTACGAACTTCGTGTTCAATTCCGCGAGTGGCGCTACTATCGCACGTTCTCCTTCTTTCTCTCTTTTTATCTCCCTCTCTCTCTCTCTTTCTCGTTTGTAAACTACTTATTCCCTCTCACGCTGCTCACGTTTTCGCGATAAACGTAATCGCTAAGAAGCCTGTCACAATATAATCAAACATACATATATAGACGTCAAAGCTTCCGATTATGTGAAAAACAGTTTGCATTCAACAGATGATTCTCTCTGACTGAGCGATGAACCGAGATCGTCGAAGAAGTATCGAGAAAACGTTTGTCGTTTAATCTACCTAACGACCGTATAAACGACTCAATAACGAGCAAAAATAGAATGAAATATGGGAATTAATCGATAAGGTTTGATTCCTGCCATATTCATACATTCTTCGTATTTCGAGTTTATCTCGAATATGAGCGAGTTCACTTCGGCCAAATCCGCTTTTTATTATTTGTATTTTCCGTTGGAATATTTTCATATTCACCCATGATATTTACATCTTTTATTCGAAGATTAGTCATTTCGGACCACCAATATTGATCGATCATCGAACTAAAGTTTTTTTGTATCATTTTTTAACGACGTCTCGATTCGTTGATACGTGACACGTGTATAGGCGTATATAACTTAACAAAATACGCAAAAACACGTACTTCGTACGCACGTGGGTCTTGGAACGGAGGCGCGTGCGTCATCGAGGGGAAAGATTATATGACGACGTGATTTCGATTTTCTATCGAACCGAGTGTTTTATTCGCGCTTAGAAAATATTCGAGACACGAATAAAACACATATGATAACGATTAAGCGGAAGGATGTGACTTGATTTAAATAAATCTCGACATACATGTGCGTGCGTTGTTGGATCGTTCTCATGGTATAGCTATTTTAAGTATTTGCGTTCCAACGCCCTTTTTTGATCACGTCTGTTTAAAATAGTCGTTTAAAATAAAACAGACAGAGGTTCGTCGTTCCACAGGACTGGATAGAAAACAGCATACGCACTAACGAAGGTGATGCGAGAAAAATATGGATACGATTATAATCGGGCTTGATATAAATAGGCATTCTTGGTTGATTTATTTAGTCAAATTCATGGAAATAATTGCACGAAACGAAAAACTTGTGTCTATTTTTGGAAAGAAAAAAAATATTGTATATTTACAAGGGACATACATTTAAATTAAATTCTCCTATCAAAAATTTGGAGAATTAATTTGTTGTTTAATTCGTGCTAAACAACGAATACAATAATAATGTGGGAGTTTAACGTGTATACCCTTCTTCTGGGTTTGTACACACCTGTATTTTACTACCTATACACATTTGTTTCTCGACCATATTCCTCCGACATCCTTAAAACAACGAATACAATTAAAACGAAATGAAGAACAAGCTCGCAATTTTAATATTATAAAAATCAGTGGCTAAAAATACTGCGCGATCCGTGGAAATTTACGCCGTTCCGAATGACGCATATACTGTGGCGAATGATTATTTTTCGATAATTTAAAAAAATAACCTTTGGTTATCTTCTCATTTTTACTTTTTATTTTCTCTATCCGTGTTACATCATATCTGTTGTGAATAGGACATCGCAGAATTGGTATTGCAGCATTATCGCACATATTTTTAAGCGCGTAGAGGGGTAAGAATTTTTCTTTAGATTTTATTCCGTTGTCCGAATGTGGAATTTTCCGTTTTCGGTAGGATTCGACTTGTTAAATCAGTTGATGTTGAGCATAACACTGGTGTCGATGCACAAACGTGATCATGACGAAATATCAGGAATAATTTAGGTGGCTATCGACCCTCGAAAGTTTCTAAGGCCGCTAAAAACAAATCGGAACTAAAATTTCAAAGCGGCAGATTTAAGTCGGATCGAAATGAGATTCTCCATTTTTAATGGTTCAGGCTTGAATCCGATTCACAAATCAGGAACATAAAAATCTCCGTAATACTGAGTTTGCTCAAATTCAAATCAGTTTTGGGATTTAGGTGCGCTATGTTCAAACCACCAGACTTTTGAGCAAGAAGCCATTTTGGATTTCAAAACTGACTGTTTTATTTTACTTCTAGCCTCGGTATTAATGTTTCCGACTGATTTAAGAATGTATATCTTAGAAATTTATTCGGAACGGAGGTTGCTTGATGACCGAACCCGACACCTCAAGTGTGGTCCAACTCCACGTTATCCTACGATAGCACGAGGTAACAATCATGCAGCAAAATTGCTCTCGTATTCAACGCAGCCTCTCGAACGTCTCAAAAGCACCGAGTCTATCTCAGATTCTACCGCCACGAGCCTTCTTGCTAAATTGCTATCAATCCAGACCGAGCGTTCTCATTCGGCCGCAACGAGAGCTGTCTTGAGTCGAATACCATGCTCTAGTCGCAAGGGAAATGAAGAAATATAAAGTTAATCGATTATATCGAGGCCTCGGAGATCTAAAAGTCATTTTCCGAATTAGCGATGGTCGTCGTCAAACACATATTTACATTTGTAGTTGTAAATATATTTACGAATATGTTGCAAGATCAATACGTTAAATCGACATACGCATGCGATGGAATAAAGTTACCAGCGAGTTCATTAGCTCCGCGAAGAATTCAGCATCTTTGCCCATGGAGATTGTCAAGAGAGGAACGTTCCGCGACGGGACAACCGTGGACTTTCACCCGGTGGTCAATGTCATAGAAAACCAGTTTGCATTCCGCGATCTGGTCGAGTTCAGGCACACGTGGTATAATAATGTGGATATTGGGAGACTCGATAACATTGCCATGCTAAATAATGAATCAAACGTTCTCACACGGGGTTAGCCTATGCTTTAAACCGGCTGACTTCAGCCCCTAGATTGGATGAGGTGTCTTAATGTGCCACAGCTGCATCGCCATCTTCGGGTTAGCGATGCATCACCACTATACGAGGTTACCTACATTCCGATTTTTAGTCAACAATCCTAATCGTTTGGAAGAAAAATACGTAGATCTCGATCAAATATTTACAATTATTTTTTTTCTTTACGAAAAATTATGACGTTTCTCTACTAACAATTAAGTTTTTTGTAATTTTCATTCTGGAAGTCACTGGGTTCATTATTTTTGCAGGTGCAATTGAAAACTTTTTTTACAAACGTGCGAAATTTAATTGGGAATACTCTCTATGCTGTAAATCCATATTGGCAAAGTGGACCCTTATCATATACGGAATCCCGGTCGTATAACCTATGAACTACACGAGGGAGCTCTCAAACGGAGGTCAGGGAATGATCTCGCTCTCAAACGATTCTCCGTAAAATTCCGTAAAACCGTAATCGACCTTTCTATCAATGATGAATATTTTTTAACTTTTTCTTTCCCTTTTTAATCTATAATTCCCTTTTTCTTCTCAATATATGCGATTAATTATCTTCTATTTTTTTGTTCAAACGAAATGAATTTCCATTCATTTCTCGATGAATGCGATAAACTTTTGTCTGGTTTTTCTTTCCCTCGTACAAATATGACAACTATGAATTCAACGTTTTGCGTCGTGCCGAGCTCGTTTTATCAGTCACACATGTTTGCAATTTTCATCCGTTATTCTCCAAGAGTTACCCGGGGACGCACGTGATGGCCACGATGTCGTGACCTCGAACGGGTTTAAATACCTCGGGGCAGAGAGAGAGAGAGAGAGACGGAGAAAGAGAAAGATAATGATACGGAGTTGGGCGATAACCTTGTTTTTTTATTTTAATAAACATACGTTGATAGTATTTAGTATATACAACGCAAGGTTACACAAAACAAAATTTCCATAACCCGGAAACCATATTAAACATATCGATGCTTCCGTCTTATGCTTATTTTCACCTTATAGCTTAAGTTATTGGTGATAAGCTCAAGTTTCCATTTCTCATAATTTATACCATGTTTTTGTCAAAAATACCGACGAAAACATATTTTAAGAAATTTATTTAACTTCAATTTTCTATTCATTATAATAATTGATTAGAATAATATTAAATTGAATTAACGAATAAACATATTCATCCGAAAATAAAATGAAACAGCAAGAAGATCGAAAAGAGGAATTGAAAAAAAGAACTCACTGTTTTTTCGTCCTTCTCGTACGGTGTAAGTAAGGTCGGTGAAAGCCAAATCGACAGGTGGTCTCTTCGGCAACCGCGTGATTGTTTTTGGCTGTACGGGCACTATTTGCAATCGCACCACCGAACCCTTGCGCGGTTGCAGCAACATTCCATTCGCGTCGTCGTCCCTCGAACTATTTCCTTCGACCTTCATCTTGAACTTTTTTTTCTTAATTCGATCTCAAGAGTGTAAAAATTTTAACGAGCGACGGAACTTAGCGTTCGATAAATTTTACGATCTCGCTCGATAAAGTAACCTTCAAGGTTCCTCGCGCACTAAAATCCTGGAAGAAATTCTTCACCGCCTAAAACACAAAAATATATTTGATTGTTTAGTACCGGTCGGTGGAGAGAGGATAAATGATATGTTAGGTGTACTTCTTTTTTTGAATCAACGAAACAAGAAGAAATATTAAAAATGCCGCAAAGCGTCGAAATAAAACGAGGACAAGCGTACAAAAAATGATTATATTTATGAACGTGACGTAGTGACAATATGCGAGAGAGAAAGAAAAATTGAGCCGTTGCGAATGTTGAAAGATTTGAGTCACGAGTGAACAAAGAATAAGGAGAGAAACTGGAGAAAGTATGACGGACGAGAAATAAGTGTTGTCACGTTGGAAGCACGATTTTGTTACCTTTACGGAGTGTTCAAATCACGAAAAAAAAATGATAGAACGTGTTCTCTTTTGCGCGTTAAACGACCAAAGTTCCGATGAAAAATTACAGTATTTTTAGTACAATCAATGATACTTTATGTACATATAGTTTCAACCAAATGTCTAATCAGATAAGAGGTTTAGAAATTCGCGATATATTTTCAAGACATTAAAAAATCGTGGGTGTAGGAAACGTTCTCGAGTAACATGGAGGCTTTTTCCACAATTCCACAGCACCCAGAATATTTTTGCATCTCTGTAATAAGAATTTAATCGAATTTGTCTAAATTACTTCCGATTGTTTCTCAAATCATTTGTCTCTTGAAAAAACACTATTTATAGACTGCTGCCAAGTTTAAAAGAACGCCAGTCATATTTGGTATGTAATTTTTACAAATGGCAATACTAAGTAATCCTTGAACGAGTTGTCGAGCAAATATTTGTTTAAGAAATTTTCAACCAATTTTGTAATTTTTTTACGATAGGCAATCCCCAATTTTTCCGCCATATATATACATAAAATGTGTGACTTTTATGCATAATTGTCTCACTTTTTTGTCGAATATACAATTTTTGAGATGTTCGTCCGTAAGCACCTTAACTGTTTATTACACACAAAAATGTGGCGTTGGTTGTACTTGCGGACGTTGTAAGTGCCATGATGTCATTTTTAACAGGAAATAAAATCAGACCGACTGGAGACATTTGGCTGAACCGTGATTCGCGAGTAAAGCCCACGGTTCACGTGTGTGAATGAGACTCGTCGAAATAAAAGAAAAAGCAAGATTATACGTTTAAAGAGTTCTATGATTTTATTAACATTTTTTGTAAACATTTCAACTCGAGCAATTTTTAAACGAAAATTCATATCTATAAATATAATTGATTAGAAAGTTTCGTGTTTAAAAAAAAAAAAAAAAAAAAGTTTCAAGCTCCGAGGTCCAAAAGCCGAGATCGCAAATCACCGTGTACCAACGAGGTCGGCCAGTATTTTTTTCCGTTCATGAAACGTCGAATTAATTCGTCCCGCCACAAAAAGTTCACGCCAGCATCAACGACTTGGATGGCATTTAGAATCTCATTATATTTCCGATACATTCGAAAAATGTGAATATCACGCATGAAAAAATAGTTCATTCGTCTCACATATGGAACACGTGATTCAGGGATTTGCTAACGTTTTTTTCAGGCTATATATATAGCTTAAAAAAAACAGAAAAATGTATATATATATAAATATATACATATTTGTATATAATATGGAAAAGACCGAGGTAGCAATATACACATAAAAGCACAAGAGAAAATCTTATCGAACCTCGAACCTCTTTATGTAACGTTCCAACGAGTACTCTAATTTTTTTTTCTCGAAACATCTTGGATTGGCAAAAACGACATAGAAGCGAGAGCAAGTGCGTTTTATAGTATTCACCTACACGTATACATACAGGTATAGCAACAGTCTATATCAAATCAGCCACCTTAGCCTAATGATGTCAGTCCGTATAAAAAAATAATTAATACTGGTAAATGAAATTACGTAGTAAGAATAAACTGGTTTTTTTTCGAGAATCTAACCATTCTTACATAATTTTCGTCAATTTTTAGTCTGATGAAATGTGACTCGTGGAAGCAAATGAAAGTGAATCCTCTTTTTCTTCACAACAACACTCATAATTTTTCCCCAAGGTATTATAGCTTGTTTTTTTAATTAAGAAGAACTTGTTCGTCTTAAATTAATAATAGAATTTTTTGGCTCCGAATTATTACGAAAGATGGGTATTTATTGCTTAGTAGCTTTCATTCGTAAATAAAATGTATTATGTTAGTTATCGTGCATTGGCAAATATCACCATTTAAACTTGGAGCAATGCGGGTACCGTTTACGAGTCGTCGTGAATTCACGATTTTCATCTTTATTCTCAACGAACCCCTTATAATGTATTCTCCGGGTCTGGTATTCTGCGTCTTTGAGTTAAACCATAATTTCATTTTGAATGAGGTTAAATGCCCGATACGCTCATCTGACTCGTAAGCCTTGGCCGAAAAAAAGAGTAAATTGGCATATTCTCAAAAAGAAAATATTCCCAACTTTCAATTCGTTTTTTGGTACGATAATCGACCTTAATTACACGAAATAGCCAATTAGCTATAAAACCAATCTATTTTCAGCATTGCTTGGTTTAATTTCAAAAGTATAATTCAACTTTTTATAGAAAATTGACACGAGTGACTAAACAGGTGGTCAATTCGACGCGAAACGTCCCATACACATTTTACATCTATTTATGCATGTAAGTACACAAATGCACATGTACACGTGGATATATGGCGGATGTATCACACAGGCGAGGCATATGCTCTGTAATGACGCATTTACGATACAGCTTCGTTGCAATTAGTCACGGAAAATTGAGGCGGCAAAAAAAAACAATCGTCAACGATTTGCGGGTTTTTTTCTTTTCTTTGTTACACGCAACCTTGATACAGCGATAACAATATATCTGCCATCATTTTTCATCATTTTTTTTCTTCATATTTTCCATTTTATTGAAGAATATTTTTCAAAACATTTGTGTACTGCATCGAATAATAATACTTGATTTATATCAATTTTTCACATAAAAATCTACAATTTTTGGCTCGAACGATGGAATCCTTAGATTCCCGTAAGTAAACAGATGCAGCGAAACGTTCGCACATGTAAATTACATTTATCAGAAGCAACGATGAAAATGATGATTAATCCTCGATCGGTATTCCAAATGGTTGTCGTTCGTTACCGCTAGTTGACGCGGTCAGCTCAAGTGCCGACGGTTTGCAGTGCTCATCGCAACTCGTTTTCAAGATGTATATCCTCTTATTGTCACGGGATTAATCAACCCACACTCCGTTTAGACGATCGTTACGAATAATTATTATTATTAATTTAAAAAAGAAAATTACGTTTCTTATTCGTCCGATAAATCCCAACTTTTTTCAACTTTCTTCTTTTTGATAACGATGAAAACTTGGAGAACTCGGAAATAAAGTACAATGACTTAGTTCGACAGATTGTAACTGATTAATTGATATTTTTTATCGTAAAAAGGATCGAGAACAAATTGTAAAGATTATTATTTATTTTTTTAAAACGAGCAGGGCGAGCGCGGGATATTCGAGCGTTCCAAACCTGCGATGTTGGTGCCACCGCGTCTCGACACGGACTGATCGTTCGAGCGAAAGCCGCCAGTAAACGGCCATCACCGTTGACCATCGAGACTCATAGAAACTCTTGAGAGCCGAGTACAAAACTCTTTTGATCGTGATAGACGAACCACGAGATAGCAGCATCGCTAGTGGACGCAACCCACGCGCTTAATACACTTTGCTCTCGGAGAATGGAGAATAAAAAAGTGGGTGTAACGAGTTTATAGAGACTCTTCGATCGTTACAAGCCATATTTCTTTATGATCGTCGTCGTCGCGGTCAAAGTCAAAATTTACGAGCGCCCGCGCGCGTCAAACACCCGAGGCCTATCGTAGTTGAACTTGCGATAAGAATTTAATTAGCTAAAACAAATTATCGGCCGCTAAAATTTTTAAAAAGAATATTGTTTTTTTTTTTAGTAGGTATACAACTTTTTCACGACGTGCATCGATATTGTGTGTTTTCCGGTGAGCATTTTAGACGATCCCAAAAACGAAGTCGATCTTGGTGATCAAAATTCGCGCCTTGTCCGAACCATCAATGACGTGCAATCACCGGGTCAAGGAATACTTCATCCGTTAAATATCCTTCGCCGCGTACACGCCTTAGCCTTTGTCAAGGATTTTCCGGCTCGCTGTTTCCACTGGGAAGATATTGCGTTCGTTGGTATTTGCTTAAATTATACGACGTTTATAGATGTTTTGGAAGTATTCTCGCGTAAATAAAATGTAAAAACATCGTGCGACGATTGACGTCAAAGAACGTTTTATGTAATAATTATTTACAATTTTTTTTGTAAGTAAATGAATTTACGTTAATTATTCAACGTGAGAGAATGTATTTATGCTTGCTTGTAAAAATCTAATGTCATCGCGATTTCAACCGCGATTAATTTTCATCTAAAACTTTTTATTTACAATTTGTTCTTTACGAGGTGCTGATGTAACTGTTAAATACTCGGCCGTTGATTTGACTTATATAACGATAATTGCAAATCGTTATATAATGCCATAGGTCGTTGTAAAATAAACATAAACAAATAAAATAAAAAATAGCGCGTTTTAAGAGCATCGAGAAAATCTGAAAATTGTTAAAACTCCTTGTTGGACAAATTGTTTTTGGAAAAATTCAATTTTCAGCCAAGTGACGATGAGGAGGATCGAATTTAGATAAGAAATGTGGCTAGTATCGTTTTTTTTATTAACCATTAAATCCTAATATCAATAATACTATTGTCATTATTTACAAAAATAAAATTAAGCTAACAACTATTTTTCTTCCTATAAAATGAAAAAAAAAACACTCGCGATATAAAAAAATTCGCGCGATAACTAATCGACGATAAAAAATGAGTACACCAAAAAATTACGACGTTCGTTATCGTTCGATTCAAACGCAATCAATCTTTCCCACATTTCTCGATGTTAAAACCGAATCGACCAGTTGGCATTCTAACGAACGGGTAGCAACCTGACGAGTTTCGAGTGCTTCGAGTCAGCAACAAAAAGCAAAATATGCGAAATAGCTCGGCGAACCTTGAATTTCTACAATATTAGCGACCAATCAATTTCCTTTGCTAACATTAATTGCGTTCGAGTACGATCCGAAAGAAAACGATTACCTCCGATAAAAAAGAAAAAAATCGCTATCCATCCGTTATTTTTGATGAAAATTAAATTATCGACAAGAAAAAAAATCGACCTTCGTACCCAATTAATTCAATCTATTCGATTCAAATCGAACTTGACGTGTAAAATACGGGAAGCTACGTACGGTTTCCGTTTCTCTAAAAATAGATTCTCGAATAAAAATTCGGCAAAGTCAGGATCTTATGGTTGATGACATATCGGTAAAACGAGTTACCGAGCGACGTGTATTTTTCACAGCTGACTTTTAATTCTCGACGCTATGAATTTCTGCCTCGATTCACAGTTCGGACTTTATAGGACAAATATTTTTATTTTTTTTTCTATCTCGTCTGCGAAATCCTGCCAATGAAAACCGGCTCGCGCTTATTATATTCTGCGTCGGTCGCTGGCAGTAACAAAAAACTGGAGGTATATATCCGTCTGAGCGTTTTTTAGCGAATTCGAAGAAGTGACCAAATACTCCGGAGCCAAAAATTTCGACGAATCGTGTAAACGTTGCGCGGCCGTAAGATTGAACAATATCAAAAAATCAATCTCGAATAATTATCGTAATCGCGAGTTGGGCTCTGTTTTGTCGAGATGCATACGCGAAGAAACAAAAAATCAATGTTTATTTTGACGGACGCATGCGTGTACATAAACAAGGAAGTGTCCGGTGAAGACGCTGCAATTGTTTTGTCACGAAAACGGACGACAACATGGTGACATGTTTGTTTTTTAATGAGCGTTGCATCATCGCTCGCGCTTCTGTTCGGAAAAATCACGATATGTCCGGTATCAAAGTATAAAGTATAAATTATTATTATTATTATTTCAAGTATTATCGATTGAAAACAAATAAGTCAGTCATTATTTGTTTATTAGTATTATTTATAATTTATACCCGTACAAATTATTTTCATTCATTTAATTACTCGATTTTCAATCCGTTCTTTTATACCAAACTTTGTAACTTTTCCATCCGTCTATATCGAAGGCAAGTAAGAATATTAAATTTCTTTTATCACTCTATAATACGTTAAAGTTGTTTAAAAACTAGTTTAAAAAATGTTTTACAAACTGATGAGTGACTAATTGTTTTCGCAAAACGTATTATTTGATTTTTTTAAACCACATCCGCATTTACGAAAAGAAATGTATTTTCAGCAATGTTGTAAATTAGCAAAATGTTTTTCTTTATAATATTCGAACCCGACCGGCTTCTTCTTTAAATATTCCTTTTTTTTTAATTCCTTTCGCCATGAAACATAAATTGAGAAGCTTAAATCGCTCGCAGAGGTGATTTTGCGAGAGAAAAAAAATTCTGAACGAGCAAAACATGCAAGTTTTTTTACGATTTCGCTGATTGAAATTAAGAGATTCTAAAAAAAGAAGCGTTGCAATTAATCGAATCGTTTCAGAAATATATCACTGTCCACCGTCCCCTGGTATATCCAAACAAATATAATTCAATCAACGAGTTTTCAAAAACGCAAAAATTTTATCGAATCGTTTTCGCTGCTAACAATAAGTATTTATCAAGCGTCTCACTCGTTATTCCACTCGAACAATGGCTAGATACGAATTCTTTTATCGCAAGCCACGATACTCTCGTCTATTGAGAGAACGTGACAAAATTCACGTGATCTCCTATCACGTGTGGAATTTTTACACCGAGAAGAATCTAAATGAAGGAAAGAACCGAAACAAAAATCTAAAAGCAGAATCTGAAAGAAGCAGACGAGATTTTAACGGAAACGTTCCCGGTCATCGATTCGTTTCGGAAATACATCACTGTCCCTTCTCCCTTTGAATATTGAAGAAAATAATCATTCAAATCTCAACTTGTCGAGAACCAGCAGTTTCTACCAGTCGTTATTAATTTCGGGTCGCTAAGTATTTTCGAAACGTCTCGATCGTTATTCCTCCTGAACAATGGTTAGGTACTCAGGCTTTTATCGCAAGCCGTGGCACTCTTCCATTGAGTGAACGCGACAAAAATCACGTGGTTACGTTTCGAGTGTAAAATGAACGAAGCACAATGTTTATTTTTTATTTTTACTTCTTCAATTTTATCTATATATAGTATATTATATATTTATCTATCTGTGTATATATATATATATCGGCGTGGGTGATCGGTATGCGCAATTTGTATAGCTATTGTGTACACGTTTATCGGCATCGTCTTGATCCTCGGAACTCTTCGATTTAACGGCGATACCATCATTGCTCGAACGTACCGCAAGATTTTCAACTAACGAATAATGATATGCCTCGTTGAACAAAAAATAGAGAGAAAAAAAACCTTACAAAAGGAGAAATGGAAAATCCCAAGTGTCGATATCGTCATGTACCTGCATATCGTTACAATGAAAAAAAAGAAAACGTATTGTGAGATTGATAGAAGGTGCATTCATGGGCTATTAACCATTAGATACGTCACTTGCATAGTTGTTTATCTTAATTCCATTGAATTAGCTTATAAAGAATTTAGCTCGATTCGATTAAATTAGTTTGTAATTAATTTAAATCAATTTAACTATTTCATCATTAACTAAACTGTTCGAGAGGTTTTTTTTAAACAATTTTTGAATTTATTTTCATTCTTTTTGACTCTGTTAATTTCTCGCAGTGCGACGAAAAATAATCGCAGCTTATCGAGATCGACCGATTTTTATTTGAAGGAAATCTGTATTTTTAGATTTATCGCACAAATGGGCATTTTTTAAACCGAATTTTTTAAATTATTTTGGAATACTTTGCGAGTCTCGGATTGACAACACTATTTGTTTTTGTCGAAAATAAAGATTTTTCTATGTGGGGGCAACGAGTGTCTTATCGTAGAAGCCTCGATAATACATTTTATTTCGATAAAGAAAATTAATTGAATGGGCGAATTTAGTTCCCTTATCGATTTCGAAATTAGCGTCAGTAGAATACATCGACTTTATTGGACGACGCGTATTCAGCGTGATATTCGATGAAGAGAACATATGGTCGCGAAACAAAAAAAAGCCTAAGGAGCGAAGGCCGAGCTTACACATCGTGCACTCAGGCCCAAAGTCCAAACGACAAAGTCAAATAATGATATTCGATGCATTCTTCCCCACTTGTCCGTCGATAAGAGCAGCGCGAACGCAACTGTTATCGACTTGAATGAAAAATTGTGCATCTTCGAAGAACCGTGAATTTGATGAAATATTGTTTTTATCCACATTTTTTTTACACCTAACGCATAAATTTGCATTCATCCATTTTGCGAATGAATTTTCTAATTAGACGTGACGATTGATAGACGGATAGATAGAAATAATATTATTATTAACTATATAATAATAATAATAATCATAGCAAAAATAATAATTAATTATTTAAGATTGTACGGTTCATTACTTCGAAATAATATTATTATTAATTCTCCATAATAATGTTGATTATCAAATAATGAATAATTTTATTATTATTATTATTTCTATGATCATTATATATTAATTTTTTTATAAAATATTGTCGCGAGCGAAATTCGATGAAAAAAAAATCATCGTTATACTTGAAGTCATCGTTCGAGTCGTCCAGCGCTCATACACGAGTGAATACTCGAGAATAACCAAATCGTTAAATCTCAAGCACACCGTATCGACGCATCAAGCCGGAAATAACAGGATGGTCGTTGAAACGGTGATCGAACCGAACGACCGTTCATCGATAATCAAAAATTCATCGAGCGTTCGAACGAATTGCAATAATAAGTCCGATGGCTCGACGTGCGCGTAACGAGGCTCGTCCGTACGAATTCGTCTATGCGATAAAACGCACGTGCGCAGAAAAATGTTCGTCGTATCGATCGTAAATTAATCGATGATGGTCGAAGAGGAAGTAATAATTTAATGAAGTTAAGAAAGTCGACGAAGCAAAGCAAACTCGAGAATTTAATCGACACCTTTAACCAAATTATCCACGAGGATGTGATTGGTTCGAAAATAGAAAAAAAACAATATACTATATTGACTACATTTGTAAATTTGCATAAGTACGAGTATCGGCGCAATTTTGAATTCCTTGAGATTTATTTATTTATATATGACTGCATTACTAATGCGGATGTAACGCGATCTGTACTATCGACGAGAACACGACTTCCGTTTTAGTAAAATTCAAATAAAGTAGACGGCTAAGTTGGAATAAAAACAGGTTTTTCGTTGCACGATAGTCCTGGAACACGCTGCCATGGAAACAGAGACGGACGAAGATGTTAATATGCGTTGGAACTTGTGTTCTCGTTCGTACGAATTTGTAGCCTGTTATCAGTTTGGGTTTGCTCATTATCTCCAAGATCGTGATTAAAAATCAAGATACTAGCTAACGGATCAGAGTCCGGAGTCGATGAAACGATGATAAACATTTATGTATTCGGATCATTGATATTTGCAATACAATGTCTGATATGACGATACAACTTGTATCGTCTTGAAAAAAACACCCTATGTCGTAGTGACCCACAGGTCACAAGCTTCTACTTTAAGGGACTCGTTTGTTGAGAATTGAAAAGTTTCCAGAGCAAAATAATTAAAAAAAAATAAATACCGAGGATTTCTAGAAAATAAGGAGATCTACGTAGAATAAAGTCTCTCCCGGGGATGTGAGACCCTAAAGAATGAGTTTGGAAAAAAAGAATGAAGAATTTTCGAGATAAAAAGATTTTTTGTAAAAGGAGGAAACGCTTGATGGAAAAGTTAAGTCAGAAAGATTTGATATATAAAAATAACGGTTCCTCGGAAATATACGAACGATGGTTTGAGCCCAGTGAGAATAGGGGCTTCTAGGAAATTAAAGTTTACAGGGAATGAACAAATATTCGGGCTGAATGGTTCTCAGGTACTGTTGTGTAATTAAAAAGAATCTATCGATCGATTTAAATAATATTAACGTTCTATTGGGTACAAAAATTATTCATATATTATTGGATTTTACATTATTGTAAAATCTGATAATGTAATAGAATTCTTATCAATGGGCAAACGAGTATTTTAAGAACGTACGAACGTTAGAACAAAATTAAACGTCTGAATTAAATTGTTGGCCAAGGACTTGTCCGTCAAACGAAAGGCCTGAATTTAAAGTCCGATCACAATTCCTCGTGATCGCAACCTTTCAAGATGTAACTAACGATCAGCCAGACGACGCAGGAACGACTGCATGAATAATAAACTTTCTAGTTTGCACATTTTACACACATGTACTTAGAACTTCGCGTCTCGATGTTAACATTCATTTGTGCCACCGAGTTGGGAATTAGCTTCTTTTTTATCTTGCACATTAAATGTTTGAAGAGATACGTTGTGAGTGAAGAGGTTTATCTGATTTTATTCTTAATTTTCTTGAAAAGGAAGTTTTATAAATCGAAGAGAACTAATTAGAAAGCAGAGAGTGCAAGGATTTACAATGCAACACGAATATTACACGAATGGAAATATTTAAAGAGATATTTGAATTTTATATCATTTATATTTGCATTCAACGGTCGAAGAGGACAAAGGCAATCCTGACGACGGTCATCGCGTTTTCTACGTCGGAATGCCGAGTCTTCCAAAGTATTTAAAAAAAAAAAGTAAGTATTTTTCGAGAGAGGGAAAAAATCTCGAAAGAAAATTCCATTTACTTGGTAAATAACGATTATTTTATCGTCGCGAAGTAAACAAACAGAGTTGTGATTAAATTTGTGAAATAAATTTCTGCTTATCGACGTCATTAATTAATTGATCACTAACTTTGTGGCATTATTAATTAGAAAAATAAACGTTCGCACTATCTCGGATGTGATTGATTTATTTTTTTTAGATTGCAGATACGTAAAGCACGTTTGCGAGAGAATTATAAATGCTTTTTTCTTGAGAAACTTCTTGATAACAATAATATGCAGAGTTGTACTATGACGTCGATGAAAATAAAATAAAGGAATCTAAATTAATCGATCGAAAAGTTAGACAACGCTAAAAGTATCGGAGGAAGGCTATGACGGATGTCAAGGTTTTCGTTTCATGGTGAAAAGAGGCTGCTCCCTCCATACGATCTTGACTTTCGTTAAGAAGGAGAGAGAGAAAGGCCCTGGACCTGACCGCGTGTGTACGACTGTAACGGTACAAGCAGCGAGACACCATACGTATATGAGTCGCTTAATGTAAAACGGACTTGGCCAAATCCCTGTCCATTTCAGGCTCGATTTAAGCCTCCTAACAAATTTTTCAAACTTTCTCCGAAATTGAGAAAGAATTTTCCATATATCTTTAACAAAAGCTGAGAGTTCTTTGTTTTTCGAAAACTTTCGGAAGACATACTAATTTTTCTAATTTCATGACATTGAAGCTTATTTGAAAGTCAAATTTATATGCGCGTGGCTGCTAAAACATAAACGATCAATAATTTTGGAGTTGCACTCACAATACACTCGGCATTTCCGATTCCTTCGTATATATATCGACGGTTGAAAGGCGACTTGACTCAAGCGCCATTTGATGTAAATGGAGCTTGAGTCAAGTCGACTTTCATCCGTCGATACAGTATTGTCCGTTATATCGGTACGTCGATACATTTTGACGTAACAAATCTGTACATCACGTACATGTCTCGAGTAACAAAAACACTTTGCAAAGTTTGAATCGATTGTGTGACTGTCGATCGGTTTTCACGTAGAATGCCCCATATATATATGTATGTAGGCAAAAATATATAGATATATAGATATATTAGCAAGCGTAACACACTAACCTCTTTCAAAAAGATCTCTACAAATTGGCCAGGCTAACGTCCGCAAAAAATTCCATCGACGACACTGGCTTTACTTCACTTCACTTTAATCGCGTTTAAAAACCAGGAGGCTAACATTAAATTCGAAAAGAATCGTAAAATAAATAAAAATGCACGTACGAGATACGAGCGAACGGCAACGCGAATTAAGGCTTTTCCTCAATTGTTTCGACTTCTCCGAACATTCTGTCACGGCGTTACAGTTGCGTTATCGACGCACGACGAAGTGACTAGCCAAAAGGACTCGTTGAAGCATTTGGAAACGACGGAAAAACAATTTCTTTTGTGTATTGCACGGAATATTTATTGAACACATCAACCGACGAACACTCGTCTCGTACTATCGCCGAGCGACGCGAAAAAAGCATGGTCGACCAATCAGCTGACGCACAATAGGTCCGCGACGCGCTCGATAACTTACCGACAACGGTGACCTTGCAAGCGTTTGTTATATTTCGCCGCTAGATGACGCTAGTCGCCAACCAAAACGAAATAACCCATTTCCGTATCTCGTATGCTAATCCCTTTATTACATGAAAACTTCATCTATTTATTCCTGAAGCGACCGAGAGTCCAGTTTCTTCGAGTAATCGATCTAAACAGTCTCTTTTCTAAATCCTTTCAATGACAAAAAAGAATAAACGAGATCAAAATTAAACGAAAAAGTGGAAAGAATAACCTTCTTAAATGTCATCAGACTTGTATTACGGTTTTTGTTTACACTTGCTTTTTTTTTCTTCTTGTTACAATTGTTTATTCATTTGTGCTTTAGTACAAACGTGATTTTACTTCGCTAAAACACGAGACGAAATACAATGTTTGTATTTTAAATTATTCCTCGAAAGAATTCGCGAATTCTTTCCAACGTCCCGATTTATTATTATTTATTTCTCGATTTTTATATTTTATTAATCATATGCTCGTGCCTTAAAACCCCAATATATTCTCCCATTCTTACATTATATGTATGTATAAGTATATATATGTATATATAATATATATATATACATATTAATACGTTCCATGCATTCACACACATGTTTGATCCTTTCGCACAGTGCCTCTCGCATTTAATCTCGTTCATATAAAATTACGTTACTTGAAAAAGTGTTTATTTGGTATGCGGGTGTGTATTTAGGATCCTAATATTCGCTTAATAATTAATAATATCGATACGTTTGACCTACCAAGCGAGACGCACGAAGCATACATTCTCCGAGCTGAGAATTTCGCTCTCTCGTCGTGTATTTGTTTTTTCTTTGCTTTTCTGTAATTGGCGCGAACCATCTTCTTCGTTTGGTTAGGTTTTTTTTTCTTCGCTTCAAATTTGCTCCTCGGAATAAAAATGCGAAAACATGCATTTCGTGTCTCGAATCTACGACGAATGTGCATTTAAGTAATTTTATGATCGCACTTTTCAGAATTGGGGATTTTTTGTTTGTTTTTTTCGTATAAAACGTATACGCCTACGCGTACAATCAGTCACGCCATTAAAGAGAGACAGAGCATGGGAGATAGAGAGAAAGGGAAAGAGAGAGAGAGAGAGAGAGAGCGATATTGATGCGTGAAAAAATTCGCGATTGAACACGAGCTGTGATTAAACTCACGTTTTCGATATTATTTATTCTTTCCCATCTGCAAAAAATTCAATTTATTCCTCGACGCACTGTCTATTATGAAATGATCAAAAATTCACGCGCGAATTGCTGGATGTTTCGAAATGTTTGTCAAATCGATTTGCACGATGATCCTTTTGTGTAAAATGTTCTCAATCCCTCATCGATAAAATCTTGACAACACTCCGTTGGCTTAAATCTTAAATAACAATTACTTGTTTTCTCTGTTATTTTTTTTTCTTCTTTTTTGTCAAATCATCGATAATAAAAAAAATACTAATTCATACGCTGCGTATACGATAAAGCCGTAATTTTACATTCTCTATAATAAAATAATTCATCACTCTACGATGCAATAAACAATTTATTTTGAAAAATATATATATTCTTATTTATTGGCCTTGGACAATTTCTTGTTTTTTGTTTTTTGTTTTTTTTTTTTCAAATTTTTCTCTCTCTTTTACGCGCCAAGTAAATTTCTTTTTCTTTTGTTTTTCTTTCATGGTCTTTTTTCGACGTATATAATCCGAAAGCATATATGTTCCAAAATATCGTTACAATTTCACGTATACCGATTGAAAAAAAAAAATAAATAAATAAAAAACGTATAATAACGACGATATTCATCGGCAACGATGTCACTCGCTATGCGCAGCTAGCAACGTAAAGAGACGAATTCAATAATAATAAATCGTAACTATACGTATCTAAAATTGTATAAGTTTTATTAATCGCGCATTTTCCAGTAATTCCAGCATTCTAAAAAAAACGAGTAGACTCCTGATCGTATAAAAAAATACTGTCCATCTACGAATATAAACAATAAGATAACTATATAGATATATATATATATATCTGTGTATATATGTATATGTATATAACTTTACTTCCCATGCAGCACACAATATTTTAGCGGTAGTACAAATACTTGGACATTTTTACAATAACGTTAAACTATCACAAATATTTCGTCTAATGTCTTTAAAATAATGAGTGCTATATGGGGGATCGATTATTTATAATGTGCTAAATGATAATAATGATAATAACAATATATCACTGTTTAAATCGCCAAGAGTGTCTCCCCGTGTCTTTCTCGAGAGTTCTCATCGCATTGGTGGAAAATTGGGGATAACGCTTTGAATATGCGACGCCTGGTGGTCGAATTGAGAAATAGCAGTCGTACAGTTCACTCCCGCGAGGTTAGAGGGCTAAACAAATGGCAGGAGAAAAACTGCAATTCTTGGGGGAAGAATTGATCGATGAAACGTTCGATGAAAAATTAGCCACGTAACGATCGTATTTTTCGTGGCAATTAAAATTATGTTTATGATTTTATACTCATCTATTTATTCAATTTTATTTTCGTAATACGAATTTTAATGTAGACTTCGTAGTTTCTATGTGCCAAAATACTCGCTAGATCGTGGAAACAATTATATTTTGGCTGCATACGTCCTCAAATAAAGTCGGCTAACCTCAATTACTGACCGTTTCAGCGGCCATGACGCTTTGCCATAATTTCTAAAACGACCACCAGGCGTCGCACGACAATATCCTTTCCTCGATCGACAAGTGCGACGCGAAACGAACAATCTCCTACAGAACGTACGATTTTCCTTTGCTCGTTGAATTGCCGAAACATTACATGTCATTGCAATTCCTTTTTCTTTTTTTTTTTTCGATCCTCCGTGGTAATTTTTGTCGGATCCTTATAGGCCTCGAAACGAATAACTATATGTGGAAGTCGGATCTGAGATATCGATATATAAATATCTATATTTCAGGTCCGATCGATATACATATATATGAGTCATTCCATGGCAGTTCAGCCACTTAAATTTTCAAAATTGCGACGATAATAACAAAATAATAATCAAACTCGGAAAATTAACGAGCGAGAACAAATTCCACTTTTGCAAAACTTTTCCAACTTTCGTTTCTCCAAACGATATCACGACAGGCGTTAACTGTAAGAAAAATAACAAAAAAAAGAAGGACCATAGGCCCCTTTTCACATCCTCATTGGAAACAAAATAAACCGGTTATACTTTTGTCAATAGAGGAAGATTTTCATTTCTTTTGCATTTTCAAATACTGGTTCGCATAGAATCAGGTTTGTCGGGTTGAGAACGAGTTTTCGAGAAAGCAACACGATCGCGAGCGTACCATTTCGTCAGACGTTTCGTTTCGGGCGTCCGTTTACAATGAGAAGAGAAAATATTTCTTTTACAATTAATCGTCACTCTATTCGTATTCCGTCGGTTTTCCAATAAAATTAAAAGTCAAAAAATCGAGCAAAATTTTTCTAACTCGTTAGTACGTCAATTTTTATTATTTTCAGAATTATTTCGATGTTCGGGTGGCTGAAATATCGTGGAACGTCTCATTTTTGGATTTATATACATAATTTTATATATGTACACACATATATATATATATTTCTCATATATATATATATATATGCATCTCATAATCATTCACGCGCACACTTATCCGAGCAATTTAATCACACCGCACGATTGTTTCCGCTCTCGTTTCACATCCGTTCGCATCAAATTATTTTCGTACATAGCAAAAAGATTTGTTGTTGTTGTTGTTGTTGTTGTTGTTGTGGTTGTTGTGGTTGTTGTGGTTGTTGTGGTTGTTGTTGTTCTTGTCGTTATTGTTGTTATTTTTTTCTTCGTTGAACCGCTTAAAACATTTTAACGTACATTAATGCTAGTGTATATTATTTATATCACTCCACCACTTAATAATACGAAGCAAACACCCAGGCAGCCAGTGATTGGTCAAGTGTGAGCTCTTTTATACAATAAACCTTTAACCGTTACGCGGATTTTCATCTTCACGTTGCATCATTTTTTTTTTTTTTTTTTTAATATGTCTGTGTATATGTTTGTCTGTGTGTGTGTGTGCGTGTGTGTATTTTCGTTTTTCTTAATGTTAGAGTATTCATTGGGTAATCGTACGATATAAATGGAATTACGATATGAGTTTTTTTTTTTTTTAAGATCGATTGCGAAACGGGGTAAGAAATGTTCATTAGTCGCCTTTTCGACGAATAACCAATGCCGAGAGGTTTTTTGTTCGTCTTCGAATGTATCAGCAAATGATTCGAGCGAGAAAATTCGAGATTCTCGCTTCTCTCTTTGTTTTTCATCTTTTTGTTTTTTAGCTTTTTTTTTCTTTGTTTTTCCCATCGTATTACGTCGTTATAATACGTCGTCCTATAAACGCTACGATGTATGATAAATCGGCCCCCTATTGCGAACAACTCGATCACGCTTGATCATCGTGGAGGGAAATAAGTGTTAAAGGTGCCTAAAACACCTGGCGAGTTCGTTTGTCGATTAGCTACGATTTTAACGCGATTCTTTTTTCTCTTTATTTTCTTCACTTTGTTCTCGATAATTATGTATTTATGTGTATATAATATTATTACGCAAACGATTACGATATATCATTCATCGATGTATCGAATTTCAAATGAAACTTAAAGAAAAACGCAATGGTACCGCGAAAACGTTAAAATCTGATTGGAATTAAACACTAGTCGGTACGTAAATTGACCTCGCACGTAATCCTTTTATCGTTATACGAGATTGCCTATATTCTTCTTTTTGTTTTGTTTTATCGCTTAATTCTATATGTTCACGTTTTATTTGCCTATTTGTTTTTTGTTTTTGTTTTTTCCGAATATTCTTCTCCTTTGCGCTCTCCATCGTTCTCTCTCGTCGACGTATGTTCGTCGAATCGAGCGATTTTTCGTAACCGAACGACTTTCACGTGTATGCATATGTCTATATATACTTTAGCGCAAGAAACAAAAGATCTATGAGTTACGATTGAAATTCGTCGACGATAGTGAATTCGATTCGTGGTAGTAAAAAGAAAAACATTGAAACGATACGTTTTTTTTTGTGTTTTTTTTCTTTCTTTCTATGGAGACTCGCTGCCGTTTCACCGTCAGAACCAAAAGTACGACTAAAACTCGTGAATCAATCTTCCAAGATGTGCTCGAACTTTGTTCCTTCATCGTCAGTCTTTGATTCAACTTTTTTTACTCGCCCCAATTTTTTTTTATAATTCTTTCTTTTTTCTTCAATTTTTCGTTTTTTTGTTTGTTTCGTAAATAAAAGATTTCTCCGAGGCCGTTCGAAAACTTCCGGATAACGCGGATATTCGTAGTCCCCCGTGTTCCCTAGAAGAGACGACGTGCAACACTTCGAGTTCTTGGGCAACGTTTCTTGTTTCTTGTTTTTCCTAGCGTTTTCTGTTTTTTTTTTCATTTGCTTTTTTTCACCTCGTTTTTTTTTTTTCATTAAATTATTGTCTGAGTCTAAGTAATTGGCCCGGTTAGCGGAGCGATCGGAGCTTCAATCGGAGAACAAAATACGCGACTACCCTGACGACAATGAGAAATCCAATGAGCGCCGCAACGTCGATCCAATAGACCGCGTTTTCCATTGACATCTGTTCGAGAATTTTCGTCGCTGGCTTGTAGTGGCAGTAGTCCTTTCGGCAATGTAACTTTGGCCGGTTATAACCGTAAACCGTGATCATAGCACCCTCGAAGGCGTAACGTATGTAACTGACGAACGACAGGAACTTTAGGTATATCGGGATCGCGTCGAAGTTTACGAAGAAACCGCCGAAAAGAACTATCGGCACGGAAGAAACGGGCCCGATAAAAACTCCGCTCTAAAAAAGAAGATAAACGCAAAAAATCGATTAATTCCTAGTCCTTTTTTCTGATTAATAAATTTTTCGATAAATTAGTCGACTGTTCGAAGGAAATAGGATGAGATTTAATTAATCGTCGTGTAAATTAAAGTAAATTAAATTGAATAAAGTTTAAATTAATTAAAATACGAAACTTTCTTTGCAAGAAAGCAAGATTAACTAATTATCGAATGCGAATAAAATATAGTTTGGACATACTTCGACGCTCATTGCCGCTCCTATTAGCAAACCGATCGATTGTGCAACCAGCGACGTCAGTATACATATGTTAAGATACATGAGAAATCTCTGCGTTTCCAACGGTTGTGACGTCATGAAGTAGACAATCATTACATACAGCGCCGAATAGACTACCTAAAAATCATCGAAATATTCGTTACAAATATTTATCAACGTTTTTAGAATTTTTAATTGATTAAAAAAATAAAAATTCTCATTCTCACTTGGAATGGCAAATCGGCCAGTGTTCTTGCAAGATAGAAGGCCTTCAGAGAGTACCAATAATTTAGATGTTCTCTTACAAATACCGCCATGTCCACTGGAACTGTAATAAGATTGTGAAAAAATGATAAATTTTCGTTCGCGTCGATCGATTACTCGTTTTCTTTGCAAAAAAATAATACTACGCTTCACTCACATGTTAAAATCGTCGGCATCATTGCGGTGAACATGAGAAACATTACGGTGAAAAATACGCAGCCCGCGTTGCTGAATACTTCCGCAGCATTGTCACCGATATCGTAGTAAATAGCACCAGTGAGAAGACCGACGACTATGTGAGAAATCAGCCTTACCCTTGTCAGAGTCTACAAAAACAAATGTTAAATGATCGGGTCGAGACAAAGTCGATAGTCTGTTGTTTATTTAAAAAAAAAAAAAAATTAATGTATCGGTTCTCACCATATCCCTGATTTGCGATAGGAAAGTTCGTTTGAGTAAAATCCAAAATTGTATCCAGCCATTCGTCGGGAATCCGACTTTTTGTTGTATACTTTCGGCGCTATCGAGCAACGACGTTGTACAGGATACGGGCATGTTGAGTACCGTATTACCAGGACCTTTGGCAACTCCGTTCGGCACCATAACCGTCGTGTCGGGTTTCGTTTGGTCGTTCGGTGGCGAACGTTTGGCTATGTCGTTCGCTATCGCCTGTGCCATCGTGATTGCTTGATAATGTTGATAGTTATTGCACTTGCCATTGTTAACAGCCGTAACGAGCTTCTCGACGCACTCTCCATGCTCGCCACACGCGACTTCCATTACTGAGGACGATACGAAACGGACGGAAAACAAAATATTAATAATTTGATTTTTTTATGATACTTTTTTGTTTTGTAAATAGAGAAATTGAAGGTGTGAAAATCTTCGGAATCGAAAATCTTTTTAAAAAAAGGACGTTTGTTATGACGAGTTAATTGGATTTTTAATTTAACACGCGATATGAAAAGAAAATATCAAAAATACAGACAGCGAAATCTCTCAAATCAGCGAAGTTTTTTTAAGGGAGGAGTTAATAATTGAAAAAGCAAATTATTCTTTTTTTTCGATGGAACGTAGGATATCATTAACTATAAATGTCTTAAAGATCGATCGAATATCTTCGTACAAATATTATCAAAGTTGATCCCACTTATCCTTGAAAATAGAATTATTTCGAAGACTTTATGAATAACGTACCAAAATCCGCAGGATTGTGATAACTCGGACAATCCAATCCCATGGAGGACAAAAATGGCACGAGTCCTCCAACGTTACCCTGATAAATGCATTGACCCTCGGCCAACATATAGAGATGATCGAACATCTCGAAAAGTCTCGCACTCGGCTGATGTATCGTGCAAATTATTGTTCTGCCTAGAATAACACGAAGAAGAAGAAAAACGACATAATTTTATTTTCGAATGTGCAAAAGGGGCTTGATTAAATAATGTATTCGATTCGATTAATCGATCGATAAAGTAATTATTGAAAATACATCCTTAGTCGTTTAAAAATATTTAAACCGACCTCCACGGCTCAAGGATTTGAGCAAGCTCAGACACTGGAAGCACGACGAACTGTCGAGACCGGAAGTCGGCTCGTCGAAGAACATGACCGGTGGATTATTAACAAGCTCCAAGGCAATCGACAGTCTCTTTCGTTGTCCACCGCTCAGACTCAAAGTCTGCGTATTGCTCGCTTCGCTAAGACCCAGTGTTTCGATGATTTCTTCGACAACGACCTTTTTCGCAGCTGCACTTATGTCCTTGCCGAGTTTCAAATTAGCCGAGACCGTCATCGCCTCCTTGACCGTTAGATGAGGCAATAAACGATCGTCCTGCATTATGTAGCACGACATCTTCCGAAATATTCGTAGATTACGATCCTTCCCGTTTATCAACACCGAGCCGTTTACATTTGACGTTCTAAACAATAAAAATTACCATTAATCGATTATCGAAATAAAAGACGTCGATTAAGGGATTGCAAAAAAAAACTTATTTCAATTGATCGACCAATTGGAAATAATTTAACGGGATTGAATCAAATTGATGAAAATTAAAATTGATCGATCGAAATGAAAAAGAGTTGGAGTGATAATGAAATAATTGATGATGATCTTTAATCGTTATTCTTTTATTTTTTATGTCGCGATATTTTTTGAGAGATTTTATTTTCCTTAAACTCACTTGTATCCGGCTAAAACATTCATGAGTGTACTCTTTCCCGCCCCCGAAGGACCCATTATCGCGGTCAGTTCGCCCGATCTGAATCTTCCGTTGACGCATTTCAATATAGTCTTGTATCCTGAAATCATTGATCCTTCATACATAAATCAGTATAATCCTTCTACTTATCACTCTCGTGTATAGTGCGTTCATCGTTGAAATACTTCAATCGTAACAATTATTGTGGAAATAGAAAAAAAAAGATTTAGCGTTATATTTGATTTTTAAATTTTTGTAGAGACAATTTTCACAAAGGCTTTTTTCAATCAATTTATTTTTGTGGATTCTGCTTATGAGAGTCCTAAATCAGGAGAATCACCGATAATTTTACTGGCCAAAAATGGCACGAGGATTTATATACGAGGCGTTCGGTCCTGCCATTTTTTTTTGCGTTTTTCTCCAAAGTTTTTAAAGCTTTGCCAGTTTTTAGTGCTGACTAGAAGCAAAATTTACAAATTATTGTTGATTCATGGTCATTCTATTTTATTCTTTTTATTTTTAAATTACTATAAATTTCTAACAAATAATATGAGATATAAGTCGTCGACAATCCTTTCAATAAAGTTTCCATCTTCATCTGATCGCCTATAAAATTCATTTTTATCTTCGACTGTACCAAGGCCGATCCATATTCGCGGCTATTTCACTCTCTACGGATATGTCCAAACATTTTACAAATATCGACAATAACACTCTTTAAAAAAAAGTAAATTAAAAAAATATTTTTAACAGAAATTTCAATTTGTAAAATTGAATAAAATTATCTAAAAACTTAATTCGAAATATGATACGAAAACGACGACTTTAATTATGGCCTTACTGTTTTTCAGAGTCCTTTACAGCTCGAGATACGTCGATTCGAAGGAAAAAAATATTTTCAAATTCCATTGGTCCAAGATATCGAAAAAAATTCGCAAAAATATACAGGAAACACCCCATATGGAGTGATGGGTGCAGATTTACTCTGCGGGTACGTTCTACATGGAAGTGGGTCTTTCATCCCCTTGCCCTCGCCCTCGCGTCCTCGCCCACTCACTCCCCCACCCCCTTTCCCTCTCTCTCTCACTCGATCGCTCCCTCTCTGTCGCTCTTTTGCGGGTTCCTACGTCTCGCGGACATAACTATCGATTCTTTTGCACGTCCGAGGGTCGTTCACACGTGCAACTCACCCGTCGTCGTCGTTCGCGGTTTCGCGACCTCTGGCAAAACCCTCGCTGCATACAGAAACCAAATATAAGTTGGGTTTCGTGCAGCCCCGCAATAAATTTTTTATTTAACCGAAAAAAGTTCAGTTTCTCAAAAAGAAAAAAAAATGAAAAAGAAAAAAAATATAAGGACTCTACGGTGGTTCGAGAAATTTCATCTTTTGGTGGTTGTTGTCTCGACGTCTCGCGAGACATAGGTTCTTACGATAATGGTATTTTCAACGGGATAGTTATGTCCACTAAGGAAAAATATGACTTTTTTCAGATATTGATTCGTCTCTGTGCAGACAGAGAGGGACACGTTTGAATTGAATAAAGCATCTTTAGAACTAGCGCAATATTTTTAGATCGAAAATAAGCTAGGTAAATCGACTAAGTTCCAATTTAACTTAACAGGTTTTATTCGATGTGAATAAAACAAATTTACGTCTAGTACGATTTATTTTTATCGAAAGACCCTATTTGATCCCATCATCATTCGATTTTAGATTTTATTTGATTCTAACGACATCAATTTGGATGAAATGTTGTCTATTTAAATTCAAAATATGATTTAATTGAATTCTATAGAATTTATGTAAATTTTGAACTAGATAAAACAACTTGAATATTAATTTAAAGCGTTCTATCTGCATAAAATAGCATCGACTAAATAGGTCCTATTTCCTTCCAATTACTATATTTTTCTTGAGTTGAATTTGAAGGAAATGGAAACTTTGGTTGAAACTCCCCCTAGTGAGAGAGTTGGTCAGACTATGTTGGAAGACGGTTTGAATAACAGTTGCACTTGTTGACTGTTGACTAAACTGCCAGTAATAAATTTCAATTCGATAATCTAATCCATCCTCGAGTTAGCTAACCGTTACACAGAGTACCTAAAAGGTCTTCGTGCACTCAAGCCACATAGTTTATGAGTCTCGAGTGACCAATTGCTTCAAACTTCGTATTTTAGTCGTTAATATTTGTAATAAAGAAAAGTATAGGCCACGAAGGTCCAATTGAAATTTGGATTAAAATTTAATTAATATTAAAAATAAATTGGTATAGCTAGTCCTTGTAATTAGTTAATAAGCCTGTATTTAGCATTAAGGGTTGTAACAAGCAAAACCTGTACAGGTGGAACAAATAAATAAATAATAAATTGGTATAGCTGTATTTAATTGTTATACGAGCACTTCTTTTAGACAGAAGATATAATTGTAGAATCTCGATGACGTTTAGTGACAAATTGTGTATTGCAATAGTACAAATTAAGACTCACCTCTTTTCCTACCCTCGGAAACGCTATAGGCCAAATTTTTGAACTCGATATCGACGGGCGGTCTCTTCGGTAAATGAGTCAACGCGACCGCTGGCCTTTTATTCACCTGTCCCGGACTCACACCCGTGTGATTTTGTACTTTTCTCGCCAGTACACCACCGGTGCACGTACCGGTTGCATTGCCGTTGGTCGTTGCAGCCCCATTGCAGCTACAGTGCAAATTATTTTGCGAACCTCTGAAAAACGATCGAATGAAAAACAATAAAAATTTGTTGGAAAGCCTTCCGAAAAATTATATAACGAAATATTTAGCAAGAGTTTTCGATTAAAAAATTATCAAAATTAATTACACATTTAATCACGAACGATCTTTGAAAATTATTTCATGAAATAATAAGCAAAACATCCTTCGTTAATATAAAAATTATAATCCAACTATGTTTTTTTGCAAACCCTTCGAGCTGATCTACCAACAATATTCCTAAACAATTATATAGAAAAATAATTCAATAAAATAACTTACTGAAATAATTTTCGACTATTAAATTTTAAAAATACGAAAATTAATTGGATAATTCATTAGATAACGAATTATTAAAATTACTTAATGAACTAACGAGCACATCGCCCTTAATTAACCTAATTACAGCAATCCTAAGAAAGTGTTATTAATTCCGTAGGCTAATAACATAGGTCGTTGTTTCGCGACTAGCGAAAATACCTCGTTAACCAAAGATTCATCTCATCTCAGTGATCTAGATTACGTTACAGTCAAAGTTGCCTTAGCTGCATATTACACTCGAATATTCTTCTGTGAGTTTGCTTCTTAAAGAAATTACGCATGGTTTAACACTTTTCGGTTAAAGCGTATAAAATAAAAACGTGATATTTATAAAATAGGAATTGTAGTGTGAAATGAGCGAACGATATATAATACTAGTCTTGTACAGTTGCATGGGAGAGTACGATGCTAAAATGTCTGGCATCGGCGCGAGACTTGGCTCCGTTCTTCGTTCGTCGCAAGAAAAGCGACCAAGTTCTCGTTTCAATCCATATATATATGTATATATACCTAACCTTCCCTATTTGTAGGGCAATTTCGTGAAATTCGTTAGTGGGATTAGACGGGGAGAGATCGAATTAAAATAGTGGATGAGAGAGAAAGAGAGAGATCAGGAGAAAATGAGAGAACGAACTGGTGTTGGTGTGAGTGGGGAAGGGGGGGGGGGGGGGGGGGGGGGGGAGAAATTCGCAAAGAAAATCCGGGTAATCTTTGCCAGCCACTAACGAAAGCTATTTTTCCTTTTAGCAACCAAGAGAATCGATCTCAATAACACCAAGAGCCTGTTCTCTTTAGCTCAGGGCTAAAGAGAGGCTATCCTACTAGAATTTTGTAAAAATACAACAAAGTTTTTAAATAATTACATCTCGTATTTTATAGAAATCATGTTCTTTTGTCTAATTGTGCTTGGTATAATCGAATTAAAGGTATATATTATGTACAACTGATCAAACTTGTTCATTATAAAATATAATATGAAAAAATGATATCAACATTATTAATAAATCGAGAAAATGCAGAGATTGCTCGAAATATTCGAACGATTTTTGATTTTTAAAGTTTGCGATGTTCTTGGAAATATTGATTTAAGAATCCGTTGAGATTTGGAAACTTCTCGAAAAGTTCGATTTGAGTACCTAATTGTAAGTAAAATTAGGGAATACATTTAACGAGGAGAAAAGTTTTCGTCACGGAAAAATTTTCTAAGCGATGGGTTTGTTGATCGATTCGTTAATTACTCTTTCGTATTATTAATATCGAAAGTAAATCTTCTTAGTATCCTCGATAATTTCCTTCAAATTTTGACCGTATGGCGAACTATTGAAATTTGTAACGAAACGAAACGATATTTCGATTTTCATTTATCCTTAGCCAAAATTACATCGTATCAGAAAGTTTGATAGTTCATTGGCCTCAGTTCAAAATATTCCGCATTGTTCCATGAATTCGTATTTCTTATAATTTTTATTTTTCAATTCTCAATTCTCGCTTTCTCGTTTCCGACATAACAAAAAAAAGAGAAAAAGGAACGTGTTCGCGCAACTGAGACCAATGCCAAAAAATTTTGTACACCGGGCTGTTCTCACCGACGACGTATAGTAAAAACATGTGGTATTTGCGGTTTGAATATTTGGCACGGTTGTAGTCGAGGCATCGATCTCACTGGCTTTTAATCTATATATTCCTAGACCGAGTGCGAGCGTACCGGAGCGCGGAAATATTATGTCGGTGACGGTTGTTCATAAATATTTCTCATATATACGCAAAATGTCGCGAGACCAAAAGCGGCGAGGCTATATATATCGATCGAATTAATATTTCACAGGCTGTCGACGTCTCGGTATTTATTTTTAGCATTTTTACAAAGATCGTTAGCTGAAATTATTTGTTTGTTATACGACATAGACCCAGACGAAGAATGAAGCACAATTTCTAATTTTTTACGATTCTTTTTGGTATTTTTTATTCTAGAAAAAAACATCGATATCGACGATTTCGAGAAAATTCTTTTATTACAAAAAGTCCTCGCGTGATCTGTTCGTTCATGTCCAGAAGTTTTAGTTATGAAAAAACGTTTTTTTGTATTATTTTAATGTAAAAGTGCGATTTATAATTGTTGAATGAAAATTTATATCTTTTGACAAAATGAATTTGCAAAGCCGATGAAATTGCGACGAACATTTTACTAAAAACATTATGAAAAACAACGATGTATAGTTTTTGAGATACGTTAAATTAACCAAACATCAGTATTTTCAAAAAGAATAGATTTAAAAATTGAAATAATTTACAGAAAATCTTTCCAATTAATAAAGCGGCTAGATTCTCAGAAGATGTTCTATAACGGAGATCTATATATTTTTTGAATAATCAGTTCACATTAGCCTCGACTAAACTTTTTCTTTGTAGTAGGTAAGAATCACTTGAATTGTCAATTAGCGATTTTTGAAATTTATCATTATGAATTTTCAATTGGTACTTTTTTAAATTTATTCTTATAATTTTTCCTATTTTCGGAAAAGTGACAATATCATCTTTATTAAGTAAATAAAAAAATGTTTTTTTCCCCAAACGATACTTAACCGTGTATCAGCAACCTTATTCGAACTTCTAATATTTACTACTTCAACTCGCAAGTTATAATTTTTAAAAAAACAAAACGCTGCACCCTGCTCTTCCAACATCGTGCCAACAGATATCTCATCTCGAAAAGTAGGTCCACCTCGACGATGTTTGACTTTCATTCAATCATAAAATAACTAAACAATCTTCATTGTTATTTTAGACGATAGCGACCTTGAGGATCCTCAGAAAAGTTCAACACGTTATGTAGCAGATAAGTCAGGGTGCTTCTGACGTACAGAGAGAGGGAGGGAGAGACAGAGGGATGAAATAACGTGGCACGAGAAGACCTATCGATCTTCTTGACGAGCCCTTTTGCCCACAATCAGTTCTATATTTAGTTTTTCATTCTCTCGTTGCACGAGCGTACGTTTTTTGTATATATATAAATAATTATCATAGTATGTGAATTATCATGACGTAGCTTATCGGCAATAGAAATCATCGTGATATTTTTAACATCACTATTTTTTTTGCGCCTGTACTGTCGTTAGTCTAGAGTAGACAGGCACCTAGCACAACATTAGTCTGATGCAGAAGAGACTCGCGAACAAAAAAAATATAAAATTCGTGACGATATCGAGCGAAGTCTGCTTTAAAAAATTAGAAACTTTAGCATGAGTTTAAAAAAAAATTAAAATAAAACATAAGTCATTGATCGTCGATCGATGCGACATAAATAAATAAAATTTATTCCCTAAACGTAGCAAAAATCGTTTCATTAAATCACTTCCTGTCTCTCTCTCTGTGTCCATAAATCGCTCAGCACAAAAATTGCGAAAATTTATTCCGTTACGTAGCTTAAAGGCTGACCGGGAGAAAACGCGAGGCACGACCTTGGCGATCAATCGATCCTGAGTTGAATTAACGGAGACACGCTCGAGTCTGCTTCGATCATTGTCATTTGCCCGAGTTTTCTCAAGTACTCTGCCATCGTCACTTTACCACCGTCGCTCTACACATTCCTAACCATTAATATTCCCAGAAAATTTGCGACGTTTTATCCTTGGCAGACTTAGATATTCATCGCGCAACCACATTTTTACTATCGATAAAAATCTTTTTAATCCTTTTTTCGTCCTCACTTACGTAAACTCAAGACATTTGATCCAAGCAAATTTCTAACCAAATTAGAAACAATTGTCCCGGGCCAAAATACCCCAAGATGCCCGTTAATTGTTCGTAACACGAGAATGTTCCATTTACGTTAGAGTGTAAAATCATAGACACACAAATACACGAAGGACTGATAAAAAAGTACTAAAAACGAAAGGTAGAATTTTAGTCCTGCAAAGGTCAGCGAGTCGTGGAGTGGCGAGTGGTGGAGAAAGGGGGAGGATTGTAGTTTAAAAGCTTTGGCGAGAACCATTATCACCAAGCTGTTTCCTAGACCTTTGTAAAGTTCGATAGTTCTTTCAGTGTCCTATATCCTCGCGTATACAACGCCATACTTGGATACAACACGTATACACCGTTATAGGTGTTCATGGTCGATCGATTTTAGAACTATTTTTTTCCCATACAATCCGGAAACTTACGCACAAAGAATATCGTACGTATACGGAAAAACTATGAAACTTTATCGTACTGGCAACACCGGGCTACATCACCCTTCCTTTGTTCGCAACATGGAGCTGTAACGATAAGAAAAAAAGTTTTCAAGCCTGGTATCTCTTGACGAGAGTCGCGCACCATGAATCACGAGGTCAACCGGTTTCTCACAATAGTCGTCCCAAACTTATGCACCGTCGCTCCGAGAGAATGAAGAAAAATACATACTGATTGTGAGTCATTTCATAAAAAGCATTCTTAACAGTGCAAAGACTCTTCTGAGAAACGATATTCGGATCCAAGCTCGAAGGAGATCGATTCTTCGACGTGAAATCGATCTGTCGAATTGAAAAGAAAATATATATTTATCGTAAGTTCAAGATGAACTTGGGTAATTGAGATTTAATGGGGTTGTTAGGTTTTCAAATGAACGAATTTGAATAATTTTGGTTCAATATTTTTTGGACCATTGTGCATTGAGAGGGGAAAAAAGTAGTTGAAAGAATAAAAATTCAAATTTTTAGCCCATTTGGTAAGTGTACATCCTCCAAATGTGTTACCAGTTTTATGTTTTCTTTGGTTTTCTAAGTTTATTTATTTTTATTCGATATTATCCATTTTTTGCAATTCCTGGACCATTTTTCGTTAGACGATCCAATATTTTTCTCCCAAGTTTAAATCACATTCTCGTAAGAATTGTTTTAAGAATGAATGAAAAATGGCGAAATGTTCTCGTACTTTCCGTCGGTCGGACAAAGCGAAAGAAACATGGGACGATAAGATTATTTAAGCTCCGATGTCGATCCAATCAAGAACTTCGTTGGGAGCTTTCTACGTTAGATAAAAAGAGTCGTAACACTTTTTGTAAAGTTATCTGAGAACAAACTCCCTGAATAAATGCAGGTTGAAAAAGGAAATCTGGCGAAGCGCGGTAACGAGAGAGTCCCGAATGGAATTCGGGTCAAACGACAACCTTCCCGGTCGATAAGAGAGTACCGGATTGTGGGCCATCCTATCTATCCGTACGTTCGGTAAAAATGGAGAAGCTTTTGGTCGAGGATAGAACGTACAAGAAAATACAAAGTTGGTGAATACATTTCCACGTTGGTTCGTATTTTTGTTTGTTTCCAGTTACGTTTTTATTTCTTCTGGCTGGGTCTTACGTTTCCTCCAAATGGCACGAGGGTAAATATCCAGCAAGTTCGAAGATATTTGCTTAGTTCGTTTAAATCTATTTACCCCAAGACTGCATTGTTGAGATTCTCGAGATGCAACGTAGGCGCGGTTGGTGGAGGTGATCTTATAGTGACTTGGTGACTTCCGTCAGCGACGAACTGCACCTGCTCGTCACCGTTGTACCTCGAGCCACCGCTTACGAACGCGAGATTCTTCATGTCATCCATTCTCTAGGAAACCCAGCTTCTTGACTCCCTGAAACGAGATAAAGTATACGATATTAATATATCCGTGGAACAATGGAATTCGTCCCCTACAAAAATAAATGGTTCATGATAAAATTGCCTCATTTCATGTATCTTCTAAGGAAATTATTAGAAAAAAATGTTCTGAAAGATTTTAGACGTGGATCTCGTATTCGCGCTCGATGGGACCAATCGTCCTACGCGCCCAGGACAATGGACCTGCGGCCCACCGCGCACGCGCGAGGATAAGTGGGGGTACCTCCTACAGTCGAAATCGGCGGACAATTTTTTGACCAATTTTGTTTAAATCCTATATATGTACTTATAACATTGTACAGTAAATAATATTCAAAGAATAAAAAATGAACACTAATTATTTACAAGAAATTTTTAATTACGTGTATTTTTTTATTATTACATTATGATTGTTTTTTTTATTTTTCACTTCGAATATCATCGGTATCCGCGTCTCTGACATCGTCATCAGCGTTCTTCCCTCTAAGCTAACGAAATTAATACAACATTTCGAAAAACCTCCGGATCGCGTTAACGATGATGAATCCTAGACGTTATTGCATTGTACCAGAACTCATAACGACAAATTGCTTTGACGAAGCATACTTCCGAAAATTTCCGACTTGGATGTAGTTTAGATATGTATATAAATATGCAGGTATATACGCACAGTCGCGAGAACTCTTAAGTTAATTGCTTACCCTGGAGCAATCCTTCGCCCGATTATATTCCACCCCCCAACTTCTTGGTATACATAACTGAGCTAGTCACGTGTACATAGAGAATGGTGGAGTTTCGAAAAGTTTGTGAAATACGAGAATGCCGAATGAACGAGACTCGATGGAGGGTGACAAATATTTTTGGGTGTCCAGGGGTGATTTGGGGGTTGATCGAGGTTTTAGCCATATAGCCATCAGCTGAAATGTCTAGACGATTGGAAATCTATATCGTATTTTATTGTATACACGTTTTATCAGGAGTTTTTCATAGTCCCCAGAGTCATTTCGTGTTGCGACGCGAGCTTTGTTGTCATTGCGTTCGAAAGCGACTCGAATGTGATTCTATTCGAATCGATACGTATCGACCCACAGTGGCCAAACTCAATAACCATAGAAAAAGAAACAATAAAAAACCAACAAGTAAAAAAAGATCGATGCGAACAATATAAAAAAAGGGGATGAAAATTCGTCACGTTTCATCCCTCTTGGGATATCGTAACTATATAGAACGCTTCGGCTCATATAGACAGGTTCGTGACCCTAAACCCTCCGAGGGTGCAAACCTCATTTTATTGTGATCGTTACAACCCCTAAAAAAATACCGTTTCTTTTTTTTCGTCAAGAACCCACGATAATTTTGTAAAATAAAACAACCTGTGAAAAACGAAATTGAATGAAATTTCGAATTTTATCTAATTTTCAAAAATCCTGTAATTATCGACAATTTTGTTTCAAAGCCTAATACCTAAATTTGTTTCTAAAATAATGAACCGAAAAAATTGAAACCAAGCTCCCACGTTGACGTCCAACTTACGAACCTTTTGGGCACATGCAAAGATTTACGTATACGTAAACAGTGGATTTGCATATTATAAATGTTCGTTTCAAGGTTTGCATCACGTACTACGTGATGCATCGTCAGACGTCATGGTTACGGCTTTCCCGTACATACGCGTATGAATCACAGGTCGTACGTCTTGAGGCCGATTGAAGAAAAGGAAACCTTCGGGGCCATTACCTCGGAAACGATTTTTCAATCGTCTTGCATCCGGAAATCGATCGAGCATGTGAGAAGAATGCGTTAATTCGACACGAACAAAAATTCTCATGAAACGTTTGAAATTGCAAATTAATTCCGACGAAGCCGATTAAAAAAAAAAGCCTATCGTCTTTATCGTCTCTTCGTTTCAAAGATTGTCCTCTATATATGTGATCTTATAATACGCAATTTCAATGAAAGTTTCAAGCGTATGTTTCTCGGTTATAATTACATACACATACACACGCACAGACACTAATATACACACACACACACACACACACACACACACACACACACACACACACACACACACACACACACACACATATATATATATATATATATATATATATATATATATATATATATATATATATATATATATATATAAGTGGGTGTGTATGTATATATGTATACATATATATAGAGTGAATAATAATTGTGGCAAAAGTGAATGCCGCTGGGAGCGATCGATGTACTCGCTGCAAAAGTTATTACGAGCCGTAAAGTGTCCGTGAGCTCGAATTACCAGCTGGCAAGCGGAACGTGCGAGCGAGAGAGAGTGAACAAATGGGAAGAAAGAATTCGAACAAAGTGCTTCGACTTGCTGACTGACAAAAGTCTAACGAGCCATAATTTTTGTGCGGTGTGACTCAACTGAAAACTGCATTGTCGTTTCCAATACGTATTTTATATTTACGTATATATATGTAATATAATATATATATATATATACGTAAATATAAAACACGCGGTATAATACTTATACACTTTTTTGTTCCCCGTATCGAGGGCAACGGGCTCGTCGAGTTTATCAAGCATTTTCATTCTCCGCTTCGAGAGGATGCACCGTTATATTACTCGCTTCCCACGTCTCGAACGTACATTAGCGAATTACTCATCGAACACGTGACTGTCTAAAAAATTATTCGCGTATGGCAACGCATTTATTTCGAATTGAGAATTTTTTTTTTCAGGTTTGTAGCTAACCTCACAATTGAAAAAAATGCACAGTTAACACCCCTTTAGCGAGGATAACGTACCGTATAATACGAACGATATATAACATATGGAATAACGCGTATACGAAGTTTCTACATATTCACGAATAAATCATTCGACCCGCGTTACTGTTTGAACATAAAGCGAGGAATTCACGTAACGTAAACAAATTTCTCGGCCAAATTATTTCGAGAAATGGTTTACATTTGGGCCGAGAGTTACGAATCTGCGAAGAAAAATATTAGTTCGGTTTTCGGCCACGTGGCGCTGCGTGCGCTACCAAGCGCGTTGGTACTCGAGTTAATGAACTATGAAATGTTAAAAGCGTTTCTGTTAACGGTGAATAATGATAAATAGCTCGATGATTTTTCAGCGGGACGCAGGGTCTGGGAGATATTGAGACGTTCTATCCACAAAGCCTATCGTCGTTATGAATGAAATCGCGGTAGCGTTAAATCACCTATGGATTCGAGAATAGACCATCCATCACGGTGTTGACTAAGATTACATTTAACGCTAGTGAAGTCCGGAGCTCGAATTCCTGGTCTACGAAGCCAAGCTTTGGAGCGTTATATAAAATATATATATATATATAAGTGACACGATCCGAGAAAAGGGACCTACCAGGCAAAATAGGAATTTTTCACGGAGAACGATTAAAAAAATCGAAATCAATGCTCGTGCTCGAGTGATACAATTTTCAATAATAGATATTTTGTAAAATTGTGTAGATAAAACATCTCTGATTGCACCATATGAAAGATCGGTTCAAAAACTTGTAGCATAACGCATAATTCAAGAATTAATTTTTTACCACGTAGGTCCCTTTTCTCGGATCGCGTCACATATATTTAGATATATATTTATATTTGGTAGTTTTCTTTGCACATCCTTGTCGCAAGGATTTTTACAAACTCCTATACACATTATGTCTTATATTTCTTATATCTAATTTTTTTCCCGCGTTCTCCTTGCATTCTCTCCTACACATTGTTTCTATCTCCCTATAGTATCCGCACATATCCTCCTGTATTTTTCCACTCAACATATTTATCATTTACCCCTTTATCGCCATCCTTTCTACTTCTTTCACCCAATCTTCTGCCGCTTTTCTTGCCCTCTCCGTTCTCCCACCCCTTTTTGCACATTATCAGCTGTTCTTTCGTCTCATTTTCTTCTCTGCAGATCCTCGATATATATTTATATTTATGTTTATTAGTCTAACGTGAATAGCAGTTGCGTAGTAAGTTCGTGGCCCTCAAAAGCTCTTCGTAAATCGGATAATATCGATATGAATATTATTTGCGGAATTCACCGTAAAAAAAAGTTGAAAAAAGTGAATTATTGATGAAAAATTCAAATTTTTTCGTTCGCTTATTCTTGGGTTCGTTTATTTATTAACTTTCTTACAGCTCGTTGGAAATCAAGAGAATGACGGCACGTTCGAAAGGAAATTTTTCGGTATTTACGAGATCGATAGAGACGCTAAAAGTAAAAAATCTGAACAATTTCAATTACAACGGAGAATTCGACCAAAGCATCGACGCACACGTTCCATCGATGTGTTTTCTATGTGAAAAAAAAATTCATTTCCAACTTGGCAAAAGCGTACGGAAGCAAAACGAATCGAACATAACAGCGAGATTGCTCTTCCATACGATCGACCATCAAACCTCAACCCAAACCCAAACAAATATCGAAAAACGTTTTTTAATAACCAAAGACAAACCTTACACAGGGAAAAAAAAGTTCGTTTTTTTTTCATCTTTCCGTTTTTTCGCTCGAGCGCTCCTATCGCCAGGTTCATTTTTCATTCCAAATGCTCGAACCTTCGAAACGTTAAAAGAATGAAAAAAATAAATGAATAATTAAAAATGAAGCAAATGTATATATGTATACAATACGTAGAAGTACTGCTAATATCGGATAGTTGTTGCGCGTATTCGCCAATAATCGATATTAATTAGCGGCTTTTGTACCCGTCGAGTATTTCTATAAGCGGGAGCAAGGATTATTCAAGGCGAGTGATTTATCAGGATGGGAGATGTTATATATATATATTCGTATCGGTACGTAGATGACGAGTGTATCTCGTGACGCGTTCCGATTACGGTAGACTCATCGCCGACGGTCGAATAACACGAGATAGATATCGTGCAAGGTCCACTGGCCCGTATCCAAGCGTGATAAAAAAAAAGTTCTGTGTTTTTCTCCGAAATTTCCGAACATTTTTGACCATTCGAAAGCTCGCAAATTCTCGTTGCCACGTGTTAAGATTTTTTTTTTATTTATTGATTTTTTTCGAATTTCCGTAACGCGCCACACGTTTATCGTCGGTAAATTCACTCGCGTCACGCTGAATCGCAATGTTATATTTGTATGTACATATAAATATGTTTGTACAATCGATTTTTAGGCGCGCGCGCACCTGACCGTATAATGAATGACGTAAATCAACGAAAGACTGTAAATGGATTTATGTATTACGTTATCGAACCGTAATAACGTAGCGAGAATAATTGTTTTAATATATTTCATTTGTTATCGTTATCTATTCGATTATTTAGTTTATTTTTACAATAGCGAAAATGTTTTAATGAATGATAACGCTAATTGTTACGACAATAAATATAATTTTAATCGAATGGTTTTATTATTATTATTATTATTATTCCTGTTATTTGTTCTTTATTCAATCTCTTTTTTACTCTTTTAATTAAAGTTCGTCGTCGCGTTTCTCAGGGTTAAATCGATAGCGAAAAAATTGACAATTGGGCCTAACGACCTGTGTAAAGTAAGACTGGTTTAAAATCGAAATGTCTATTGAGCGATCGGATCGATTAGATTAAAGGTTCAATCACGTATGCCCACGCTTCAACCAATGGCTATAACGCGATAACCCAAAGCAACAATTGTGATGACAAATTGTCTCACTTGATCTCACGAGAACTACTTGAGAACGAGGAGATCAGATCGCGGTCTGGAGCCTCGATTCGGCGCCAATTTTCCTATCCCAATCTCGAGAGTACATCGACTTCACGATTGGCCAATATCTCGGATGAATAACAAATGTAAAGATTTTTTTTATCGGTTCTATTCGATTATCAACAATTATCTGATTTTCGATACTTACGTAAGAAGCTTCTCGAACCATTTACTTTTCGAGATTGTTGCGCCAAGAATTACGACAATCTCGAATATCGAAAGAATTTTAATTCGGGAAAGAAATTTTTTTTTTTTTTGCTAAATGAACGAAATAATTAATTATCTGAAGAATTGTTTGAACAATCGTACTCACACTCTGCACTCTAATCGAACACTATAATTTTTTTATTTTATTGGTAGTAAAAGTGTTTCAAGATCTTGCGAAGAATAGGAAAAGCGATTTTGTAAATTTGAACTGTTGTGTTGTTCCTGGTGAAAGTGAAGAAATGGTAAAAACAAAAATTAGGTTGAACCAGTGCAAGCTCAAATTATTAACCTTTTTTTTATTTATCAAATTCATGGAAAATACCTGGAAATACCATTCATTATACCTACGTATACGCCTAAAATTTTGTAACAAAATTTTCGAATAATTAGGAGAGAGAGAGAGAGAGAAGCATGCAAGCGACGTGGAAGCTATAGCGGTGTTGCACGAAATAAGATTGAGGTGGGTCACGGAGGAGACGCGATCATGTCGAAGTTGGAGAATGCGTGTCGGTTAGCTCTGGCTCTCGGTTCGTCGACGCCTCTCGAGAATTGGGAAACGGTCACGTGCCAAAAATCGTGCTCGGCCAGTTTTTTTCGATACACCCCCGGCTGTTTCGTACAACCCTGACGTTCCTTTTCTTTCCACGACGTAATAGAAAAAAACCTATTGCGTCGTACAATGTGCGTTGAGCTGGGACACGCTATTGTTTATTTAAGTATAAACCATTTTTAGCGCATAATAATTCGATATAAAAAATTAATCGACAAAAAATTATCGATAATCAATTGAGAATATAAGAAAAATAGAAAATAGATTGAAAATAAAAGGGAGAATGATGGGTACGCGGTGAGCGTGTGACTCGAGTGTTCACTGAAGTTAAGCAGCATTTGGCGCGGCCATTACTTGGTGCGGTGACCGCTCAACCGCGTGGCTGGCTGGGCGCGTCGTTGAGCAACAGAGAGCGTATTAGAAAAAGGGCTGGTTGCAATAAAAAAAGGGACGTGTCGTAAAAATCCTAAAAAGGTTGAAAATAATGAATAAAAAAAATTAAACAAACAAAAATAAAAATTGGGAAATCTCCGAATTTAACGATGAGAGAAAATCGTATGTACGCCAGGCTTACTAAAAAATGCTTCGCTGTTCCTAGAAAGAGATCCCTCTATAAAATTCGTTAAAGATCACAAATTTGCACAGTTGTCATATCGAAACGAAATTCCGATTGAACGATTCGTCTCGACGAAATTTAACGTTTCCATCGTCTATCTAGCGTGTCCATTCTTTGAAATTATTCCACGAATTGAGAAGTCGAATCAATCGCGTGCCAAATGAACTTGATGTATTTTCTTTTCCTAGCGACGATTCGAGCGAGAGGATCGATCGGTCGATTCATAGGATTTAGTGAAACGAGGTCGAGCCTCTTGGTCACGGAATTGCGAGTGGATATTATACCGGTATGAAAGCACGAAACGCGTCGCGAACGATGCAAACGACGAGAACAAACGACGAGCGTTGATTGTATCGCCGATGCTTTATTGAATTGTAAATTATATTCGCACATGCCCGTAAGCGTCGTATTCCCGTTCATTCTTTTTTGTTTACCTCTTTATATCGTCGTTATCGTACGATCCGTATCAACTTTTTCACGAATCATGCAATTATCAAATTTTCACTTTCCCTCTTATTCCCGAAAACAAAAATCCCTCCGATTCCTGTAAATTTACAATTCTATTAAAAAATTAGATTTGAAAATAAAAATAAACACAAGTTAGATTTCAAAAAGGGAAAGTCAGATTTAAAAATGAAGGAAAATTAGATTTAGTAAATGAAAGAAAATTAGATTTTAAAAATTAAGGAAAATTAGATTTTTAAAATAGAAGCAGAGGGTGGAACGCGAAGGAGGATGGAGGAAGGCTTTAGAGGGTGAGGATATAGTTGAGAAGATGTGTGAAATAGTTAGACAATTTGAAAACATAGCTCGAAAGATGGAATATGAGAAGAATAATGTTTATATGTAAAGTTGTATATAAGAGAAGGAAAACAGAACGAAGATATAAGAAGTAGAAAATAGAGCCTGAAGAAGAAATAATTTAGGAATAAAAAAGTTTAAAAGAAAGGAGGAATGTAAGAACCCGCAAGGGCATACAAGTGAAATAAAGTCTATACTACTACTAGATTTAAAAAATGAAGGAAAGTTAGATTTTTAAAATAAAAGAAAAATAGATTTTAAAAATGAAAGAAAATTAGATTTTTAAAATAAAAGAAAATTAGATTTAAAAAATGAAAGAAAATTAGATTTAAAAAATGAAAGAAAATTAGATTTAAAAATAAAAGAAAATTGGATTTAAAAAATTATCGTAACCGTAACAAAATTATAGAAAAAACATTTACCGTTCGATCACTTTCATTCGGATCGATCGAGTCGATCGATTTCTCCACCCTTTTCCTCTCTTTCCCGCGATAAAAAAAACCGTAACCTTTTCTCGTACAAAAACAATAACATTCGCTTCCTAACGAAACAACAAAATTGCAATCTTTTTCTTGTCGATAAATCAGACTTCGTTCACGAAGACGATTCCGAGAATTTATCGAAGCGGAAGCTTCGTCGACGAGCAAAACCGACGTCGAATCGACCTACGCGTTTCCTTTACATTTCTTCTCCTCCCTACAATCTTTTCTTTTTATCAACAAAAATAAAAATACACGAAATAAAATAGCCGAGAAATTGCCAGTGCTCGAGTTACGCCGATGTGCTGACAAAGAGAGAACAGCAACGAGAGCAATAATCTTACGCCGATGCGTGCACAAAAAATTTGCAACAACTATAACGTGATTTTTTCTCAACCACGAGAGAGAAATCGACAGCGCGAACGAAAGAGAGAGAAAGAAAAAGAGAGAGAGAGAGAGAGTGATTAGATTAGATTAGATTAGATACTTTATTATGCCCTAGTAATACTTTGGGGCAAATTTAGCTTCAATTTCAATACATTGAAATTTCAATACATTGATATTGAAGAGAGAGAGGGAGGGAGAGAGAGAGCGATTAAGGGCGGGCTAGGAAGAAGGGTTGAGGGAGAGAAAGAGAGCGAGATGTCTTTTTCTCTGTTGCAAATGAAACCTTCGCGTTATAGTCGAAGTCGTAAAGTATCGCGAGTATCGTCGTACTATAAACGATAATTTCGAAGCCACTGCGAGAGTAAAAAAGTGGCACTTATTCGCAATAATAAAAACAGAAAAAAAAACACGATCTCTCTAGAGCGAGTTGGAGAGGCGGAAATTGTATATACTTTGATCACCGTCCAGTTTTCCTTCGACTCACGCGATCGCGTCGATAGCGAGGTTTTGAAAACGAGCGGTATGTTTTTTTTTTTTCGGCCCTCGACCATTGATCTCGCGATGATTTACGAAAATATTATACACGTACTCGACACGTGGCGGAAAAATTTCTGGAAGTAATAAAAAAAATTTTTTAAATGAGAAAAAAGAAGGATTTACGAGTCGCGAAGAAATTTCGCGTGCCAGAATTATTTTCTCGATAGGGATCGAGAGTCTTTATGAGGAACTTGAGGTTTTCGAGACTTCTTTCCGTGCTTTCGACCCGCTGGGTTAAAATCGATCTCTTCGCGAGATTCGGTGAAAATTTTTTTAACATTTTTCTTTTTTTTTGTTTCGATTTTTGCCTATTCAATAAAATTTTTGAAATTAATACGTTCTATCGAACACTCGGACTGTAATTATTATCTCCTTCCTGGTGTAAAATGATTTTATCGATTGTGGAATTTTTCGATAATTTTTTGAAACGTGCCGATTTTTTTTTATTAATATTTTTATCGACGATCGAGCTTAAATTTTGTATATTTATGGAAACCCTGTTCGATTTTGATATTATTGAGCACAAAGTAAAGTTCTTGCTATTTTGAATTCTAAATTATTTATGAACAAAAAAAAATTGATCTCTTATTCGCTAATTATTGAAATTCTTATCGAACGAGACCATCGTCGAGGTTTGGGTTGGCAATGTATTTCGACGTTCGTCGTTCGACGAAACCTGTATCACTCTCGTATCATCCGGATCAGCCCTACGCGAGAATGGTATCGGCGAATAAGTAAACTCGCGAATCTCACGAAGTCAGAATTCATCCGTGACCTCGTCGAAGAATTTCGCGCGTTTCAAAGCGTTACTACGCTTTAACGAACGAATTTCGCGCGAACTCAACGAGTTATATTTATCATTCCATTTTTTTTAGGACTCGTCCAATCGTGACAAATTATTATTTTATTGCATTAATTTATGGAGAACGTTGAAATGGACGAAAATCTGTTCTAATACCCAACGCCCTACACGTATTACTGAAGTGTTCGTGAGAAAAATAAATATATAATTATATTTTATTTCGAATAATATCTCGATCGTTGTACTAAAATATTTTTCTATATTTCAATTTTTTTAATATAAAAATATTTCTATTTTTATATTTATATATTATTGATTAATATTTATAATTATTATATTAACAAGTGGAAATCACAGTCACTCCCGACGGAAAGAAAACGAAGGCAAAATAAAAATACTCACCACACGTCGAAAGATAGTTGAACAGTATTAATCCAGCGGTAACACAATTCATAACCCGTTGTTGTGGCTTATTATTACGAACATCGTCGAGGTATGCAACCACTTTTTACATACGATATACGATAGATACGTTAAAAATTCCCGGGCCGGTGAGGTGAGGGAGAGAGAAAGAGAGAGAGAGTGTGAGAGTTGGGCGGGCGGGAAGGGGAAAAGATGCGCGAGCGGGTCTAAATATTTGTCAAATATGTCTGACACTAGACGGACGGCACAACTCGCGACGGCCGATCTCGCTACCACGAAAGAAACAAAACAAATGAGTTCCACTTGCGAATCGAAAATACTCGTCAGCGCATCACACGGAATGATCTGATCGAAGCGCGTCGCGTACCGTCTCGCGTACCAATCGCGTCTGTTCGACGACGCTCGGTCGTGTCACGCTACTACTGTATCTAACTACTGCCGAGCGCTGCCCGTTTTCTCGTGCCGCGGTGGAGTGGGCCGGAGAGGTCCACGACGAATCAGAGAGAGCGAGAGAGAGAAAGAGAGTCTCAACGCAGCCCCACACAGGGCGCCAGGTCGTTTGTACTTTCCCACCTTGCTTTTTCCAACGTTTCTTTTCGTTTGTTTATTACCTTCGAGCAATCGCGAAAAAGTCACAAGAGACAGAGAGAGAGAGAGAGAGGGAGAGTGGTTTTCAAGCGACAGAACGAAGCGCGACGTTCAGGGCAGTGTATGACTGACGCAGCACGGTGAGGTCAACTGGTGAACGGAAGGAGGTCGCGGAAATCTTTTTTTCACGATCGATCCGATATTTTAACATTGGCCACTACACCCTTCAACAAATTTTCACCAAAATCACATTGCTCCGCGATATATTTTCTTTGTTCTTACTTTTGTTTCTTATTTTTGCCGGAGAAAAAAATCGCCCACAAGCCCCGGTAGCTCACTCGCGTCTCGCTTCGAATAAGTTGAGCATGTTAACGCTACGAGATTAAATTTTTTTCTTTATTCTCGATGCGTTTCGGGCGAATCGTTATTTCACTCATAACACACGACACACTCGCGAGCGCCAATGGTTTCTCGTAAGAATTAGAGAGAAAAAAATCGTTCATCGACACACGGGAAAGGCCTCCAGCACCCACGACATCGACGTCAAAATCAGCTGTGCGCCTCTCGCTGTGCGCTTCTCTTTGTGAGATCTCTCTCTCTCTCTCTCTCTCTCTCTCTCTCTCTCTCGCTCCGTCCCTCTCTCTTCGCCACACGCAGTTGCAACGAAACCGTGCCGTCGACCATGCCTCAGGGCCGTAACGTCTCGTAGAAATGAAGTTGGCCACTTTGTTCGTTGCGCGTAAAAGAGAAATTGTCCGAGATCGGAATTTCAGGAGCGCGAAAAGCGGAATTTAATTTTTTCAATAAATAACTCGATAAATAATCAATTTGAATAAAAATTTTTGTATTTAATCATACGTGTATTACTCGTACCTTGATGCTAATATTATTTATTCGTTTCACACCTATGGCGTCCTTCACCTGTTACGAATCCCATCCCTTCCAACTCCTTCTATTTTCCATCCGCGACTGAAAATCCCTCTACTCCTCGTCCTCTCGATATTTTAATCTCAATCTTTCATTGTGTCAATTTCATCCTTATAGAAATATTTATTAATATTAAATAGTAAATAAATTGAAAAGAATTTTTTATCAATGGTAACGAACGATCGCATGGACAAAAGATAAAAATAATTGTTGAAACTGCGAGGAATTATTAAAAAACAAAAACAACTTTTATAAATAAATGATATATAAAAAATAATTATTCACAATTCGAAGGAAAAGAAAAACATCAAATCTTTATTATATTGTCATGATCGTTGTACATTTATCTCGAAGCAAAACGATTTTTAATGCTTTTTCTTTTCCTTCTGTCAATATTTTCACAGGATGACGTCAAGGGTCTCCTTTTTTAAATATTGACTCAGCTTGCGAACGAGTAAATAATGAAAAATTAGGATTACTTCGAAAGAACAGTTTTGTCGATAAAGTTGGTAGCTCTATATGGAACATTCTCTTTAATTCTTGAATGAATCATCGTCGATGGACGAGTTCTCAAAATTCGCCCCCGCAAAACGAGGGACAAACTCGAAGATAAATACTCGTATAGCCCGAGCTGGTACGATAATGTACGTTGAAGATAGGAGTATTTACTATGAGAGAGAGAGAGAGAACGAAGCAAAAGGATTCGTGGACAATAATTGTGTAGTATAGGTAGTGGCTGTAGTATGGATCCAGCGCATGCGCGCGTCATCTCGCTGTCCCAACTAGAAGTGCACTCATTCAGGAGAAAGGCTTCTCCGGCCTGCGTACACAGCATCGAGCATGCAACGGCATCGACGCGGCGAACGTTTCTCGACGCGCACGAGCAAAATTCTAGGAACGTAATTACGCTCGATTGTAAAAGAGAGAGAGAGAGAGAGAGAAAGAGAAATAAAAAAAGAAGGGTAATCATTGGTTGTTCTCTTCGCTGGCGAAATAATAATCACTCGGGGCTACTTAAGCGTTATTCACCGCTGGAAAATTCTCGAGTCATCATTTTTTTATTCATACGATCATCAAAGTCCATCCCGCGACGATGGAAATCCCATCGGTTTCTTAATCGACCACGTAATCTCGAATCTACGAAACGACTAATTTTTCCAGGCGGTGATAATCATAATAAACGAAATCTAATACCATTGTTCATAAAATTCAATTATTTTCTTTTTTCTAAAAATTATTTTACATTAAAAGTATTGCATTGCATTATTACATTGAGGAATATTATTTATCCATTGTCAGCTTCGCGACGCTTTCCATAGACAAAAATTTAAAAAAAAAGATGAAAAAATAAATTTTATGATTTTGAGAGAGACCCGAGGCCCCGAGTGCGCTAGCGTCTTCACTGGTATTTGGGATTCGCGCATGCACGACACAAAGAGAAGGCCTGGCGTTAGGTCGATAATGTCAGCGGCGGTACGACGATTCTCGACCTAACGAACAGTCGTCGGAAGTCTGTCGGGGTGTCGCCATGGTGGGGGTAAGGGCGCGTGTGGCAGGGGGTGCGAGTGAGGGAGAGCGAGGGTGAGAGTGATCACGGTGCACCCAGTAGCAACAATACTGTAAGAGTGAGAGAGAGAGAGAGAGAGAGAGAGAGAGACCGAGAATTCGAAGGGATTGTTGGGTTAAAGCGTGCGAGCGAAAGATTCAGCAGTGAACTAGCACGAGGCGAGTGAGACAGACAGAGTCGACAAAGCCATCGGACGAACAGTGAGCGGGACTGCGCGATGAAGAAGAGAGTGGGGGGGAGAGGAGGCCCTACCGTCGTGGTGCAAGTGTCGCGTGGTGGGGGGTGTAGCTAGGGCACGCCACGGGTCGATACTCTAGCACCGAAAGGACTAGACCGTGGCCCGGTACAAAGTACAAACGCACTCGCGCTTTGGGTACGCTTGCACCGAGAAACGACCATGAGAGTTAACGGAAGTTCGTTGTTCCTTCTCATGTTTTTTTGACGAGTAAGAGGTAAGAAAGAGAAAAGAGAGAATATGTGCAGCGACATCCGCAAAGATACTCTTATGGCGATGAGAAATTTTCATTCACCAACTATACCTCCCTACCCGATATCCGACCAAACATACCTTTTCTTTTTTTTTTCTTTTTTTTTCTAGCTCATTCCTTCGGATTTCCGAATAATGAGATATTTCACAAATCGTTAAATTCACGCCATACTGCAAGATTTTATTTCGAAAAAAATTCATCTTATGCAATTAAAAAAAATCGATTTTTTTATCTTTTTTTTTTCTTTACGGATTAAAGTAGTTAACCTAGCCAATTATTTATTTTTGTAGATGTGATAAGAACGTTGTTGTTGTTGTTGTTGTTTTTTTGTAAATATATAAATTTTATGTTCAACGTTGTTTTTAATGGTTTATGTAATTTTGTCCCAAACCGACCTGCCCCACATCCGAATCCTACTTATCCCGGGGTGAAGCCTGACTGGTACCTGACTACCTAGGACAAAGCTACTAGTCGTACGAAGGCTAGGTCAGTTAATGCTTTAAAATGTGTCCCCGATTATGAGAACACGTGCTACCACACTCGTGTCATTCCTGACACGAATACGTGTTAACTCGGTATTCGTCATTCCCAACGATATTGAAAAATGTTTTTTTTTTAATTTTCGGATAATTTATAATATCAAATTTTTTAATTCGTTTCTTTCCTGGTTTTATTTAATTCTATCGTATTCCAATTTATTCCAATTTTAATTAATGCTATTCTAAAAATTATTTTTTTTAAATAGCATTTTATTATTTTCTGATATTTATTGTATTCGATATTTTTAATTGATTTATGCCAAAAACATATCTACGCTTCCGCATTAGTAATCTCGTTGGCATTGACAATGATGGATGGGGATGAATCGTTGATGTACGACAGTACTTGAGTAAATATAAAAAAAATAAAAATAGGACGAATGGGAAGCAAAGATTTTTAGAAAAAATTTCATTCAATTACGAATGAGAATAAAATCTAAATTTGCATACTTATCGTATTTTCTCCTAATTGTACGAATAATCTTACAAATGTTATGAAAAAACGGGGATGGGAAAAAGTCGCGTACATTTATAGAAAAAATTCAAAATATCTGAAAATTCGATAAATTTTCTCGGAATCGAAAATTTAATTGTTCAATTTAGATTCGCGAATACCGATAGGGATAAAAATAGAGGAAAACAGTTGGTACAAAATATTGGAACGCAGGGTCGTTACACAATACTACGACTATATTCGCTGAACTTTTTTTTAAATATTTTATTACGTTATCAACGAATTAAAAAGTTTACGTTTTATACGATCCATTCGCGGATAAACCTTTAATCTTTATATAAAAAAAATGATCAAAGTTACACCTCGTATCAATCGTTAGCAACTAAAATTGTAAAATTTCTTTTCTCAAAATTACGTTTTTTTAAATAGTTGCCAATTATTTCACTGGAAGGGAAGAAATTAATGGAGGAAATGTGTGAGGTGGTGAGACAGTTGGAAAAAATAGCCAATAGAAGACAGGAGGAGAGGGAACGAGAAAAATAGTAAAGTAACAAGCAGAAATAGCAATGGATTAATATAAGGAAATGTTAAAATGTAAATATGGGAAAGAGTAAGAGAGGAGTATGTAAAAGCTCGAAAGGGCATACAGGTGGAAATAAATATCACTATAATAGTTGACAATTATTTTTCTCAGCCTTTTTTTTAAATTACCAAAAGAAAGAAATTTTTTTTGACAAACCCGGTACATAAATTCAAACGCTTTATTTCTAACACATGTTTGAATCAATATGTGACGAGGTTTCAACGATCACAACGAGTTTCATTCATCTATTTTCAGGAGCTTACTTTAGTTTCGTTGGACAACGATTTCCAGATAAGACAATCTTTACAAGACAGGAGCTATTCGCGTAAAACGTGTCTCGTTTATTCAGCTGTAACTTCGTAAAGTACGACAAACCTTGATAACACTATCGCGAGATAATATTTACAAAATTGCAAAATTCACAAACATTCAATTTTTCACTAAGAAAATAGATTGTAAGAAGAAAGATTTTCTGGAAAATAATTTTTTCTTTTTCTTTATAAACTCCAGATGTACAAAGTTCCTACAAAAACTCGATAAACTTTATTTCTCCGAAGGAAACTGCACTTGGAAGAAAAATAAACAATTTTCTGCCTACGTAGTGAACAAATCTTTCGCAATTATTTCGCGTACAAATTTTTAATCACTGACAAGAATTTAGATAAATAATAAATATTGAAATATTAAAATTTATAGGTAATTTGATTTTTCACGAAAGGACAAATTCGTCCGATAAACGTGTTGAATACTTTCTACAATATTTATAAATAATATTTATAAATGTACATACGTTATTTAATTCGTAACGATTGCTCGACCTTCGTTGGTGGAAAGATCGATGTTTAGTATACGATACGTTACTGTCGTCGACACGAACCCACCATTTTTTTCAAATATTTGCTCTCCACGAGGATAAATAAATTACGAAGTATATATATATATATATATATATATATATATAGCCGTGTGTATATATATACATACGGCTGAATAAATGTACATACATATATGCAGCTGTTGTGACAACGTTGCTTCTAATATCGTTATGCCGTCAACGGATCTCGTATCGGTCGAATAAATTGAGTCTCGCGTGTGCGTCCGGACGATCTTTTTTTCGCAGTCAAAAATAAGTTGAACCGAAACGCTCTTATCTCTCGTAATCTCGGTCGTGAGTATTCCTTTCGTTTCTTTTTTCGACGCATCATCTCGTAAATCACCATTCATTCCGGACATGTATTTTGCGAATCGTATCGATCGTATATCTTGGCTATTCCAACAAAATATACGAAAATTGTAAAGCGTAAGAGTGTTTTTTTTTTCAAAATACTTTCAATCTTTATCGCTTGGATCGGACAAGGAAGTCGTGGACAAAGAATAAGATACGGAGATTCATCTCGCTTGAATCACTTGGCGATCGAACGTTAGGCATGTTATAAAATAGTTGACGTATTTTGTTATTGAATATGTAAATGTATATAGAGCGCGGGACACAATCGTATTATCATTTTCGTTATCGCGCGTGCTTTGCACCAGATCGCACGAAGCGAAGATTAAAAGACCGGAATGATGTTATGCGTTGTCGCTTTGTTAGCGGTCGTTAGTCATCCCGGGTAAATTGCGCAGGACTATATTAAACGGGGTACAATGACTAGCGTTGGTAACGGAGAAAATTCACCGTTGACCCGTTTACTTCGTTCATAATAATAATAATAATAATAATAATAATAATAATAATAATAATCCCGCATAATAACAAAGATCACTGGACACTCTCATCGATAACGAGAGTAGTTGTAAAAAAAAATATAATTAATACGATCGGTGACAATAATTATGATAATAATGCTGATATAAGAAACATAATATAATGTAATATAATATAATATGAGATGATATGGTATGATATGGTATGATATAATAAGATAAGATATGATATGACACAATACGATATGAATTATATGATATTATATTATATTATATCATATTATATTATATTATATTATATTATATTATATTATATTATATTATATTATATTATATTATATTATATTATATTATATTATATTATATTATATTATATCGTATTATATTATATTATATCGTATTATATTATATTATATCGTATTATATTATATAATATCATAGTATATTATATCATATTATATTATATTATATTATATTATATCATATTATATTATAGCATATAATATAATATTATATTATATTGCATTATATCATATCATATTATATTATATTATATTATGTTATGTTTTATTACATTATATCATATTATATATGGTATAATATAATAAAATATAATAATAAGAATGATTAATATTGGGGGGGGGGAGATGGTGATGTAATTAACTCCACTCTTAGCTGAGAATCATGTGAGAACGAACAAGTTGAACGAGCGGTGAGTGCACGGGCACTCGAGAACGCAGAAAAAACAGCGGAGCATCCATACGTCTTCGGAGAGTGAGCAAGCTATTTTGTCTGACACGAGGAAATCCTCTCGACGCAAACATTCACGTACGCAAACTGGTATACGTCAACGATATATAATTATATGCGCTTCTACTTGTGAGAAAATTGCGCCATCTCATCCGTTTTCGAACGTTGCAATCTTAGACTATTTTGAGAAGATAGGGCCTCTTGCGAAAAGTGTCGCGTCTAGGAACGTATATATCCACCATTCGCGCATTTAATTTTTGTATCATATGGCTTGAAACAGTAGCGCTACGACGGGTAAAAAATCTGAATATTATTCCAACATGTCGACGATATTCGAGGACTCGCGGTGTTTAGTTTTAGAATTTAAAAACTGAATTTGAAACGATCAATGATAAAAATCGTTGAGTTTCATTGATTTCCATAAATACCGAATTATTTCCGTTTAATCGTAAAATTTAAAAAAAAAACTTTCTCTGCCAATGATACATCGGTAGCTGCAAAATGTGCGCAATGTGTATGCTCGAACATCGTGTAATGATAATCGTGTCCAATTGAGGAGCGCTACTATTATCAGCAGGTGTACGATTAAAGTGGAATTATCAGGAGACACGCGATTTTGTGCTCCGAGAGAAAAATGTACGACTCGGTCGGACTTTGGATTTGATCTTCGGTCGAGTGGATGGTCAACCGTGATTCATAACCTCTCGACGATATAATGCTCGTGGCGACTCTTATTATCTGCTGCCCGTCATACGACGCTGGTCGAAACATGCGCGTAGCACTTTGTGCGCATCCGCTTGAAATTGTAACATTTATATTCTACCCATTGAAAAATAAATGGTAGAACGATTAAGTACTTATTATACATGCGATTATAACCTAAAATGATTCATAAGGCTTCCGGTTTCGCAACAGGATCGGCCCCGTGTATCAACGCGTTATGTAAAGTTCTCTTCTTCTTCTTCTTCGTCTTCTTCTATATCATGGCTATGACACAGTATGGTCTTAAGCCATATTCGTGTAAAGTTAGTACCTATGCGTTCGAACGATGTAAGGTGAATAAATCTATCAGTAAGTATAGAGGTCTGGTACGCATGTGCAGAGAACGCAGGAGCTCATGGAAATCATGGAAATGCAAAGCTGATGGGAACCTTTGGCAGAGATGAGGTAGTTATTGGCACGGTTGTTTGTACTTGTCAAACCAGCCACCAAAAATATTTCTTTCTTATCTCGTCGTCCGTGATAAGTAATTTTTGATAAAGAGGATATTAATTATGTTTTAGCATGAATAATAAAAATTGTTTCGTATAAATTAGCAAGGTAACGTACGATATATAAAAAAAACATATGTAGTGTGTTATTATTAATGTATAATAATGCTCTATAATATTCGGAACTTTCCAGTTTGGGATATTCAGAAAGACGACATCCCTTGTTTTCGATTGCTCGGTTGTAAATAATGTGTAAAAATAACTTTTAAATTATAGGACCGCTGGATTGAATCTTTATTGCATGTTTATGGTTTGGAGGAAAACTAAATTTAGCCCCAAAAAACAATGCCAACGGCACGCGGTGTTCCCAAGCGGTCACCCATCCAAGTACTGACCGCGCCCAATGCTGCTTAACTTCAGTGATCAGACGAGAACTGGTGTATTCAGCGTGGTTTGGTCGTTGGCGATAGTTTTTAATTATTTTTAGTTGCCTGTCGGACGAACGAGAACGAAGAGTTTTTATAGAAGTAGATTTTTCATCTGTACCATTTAATTAATTAAATCTGAAAAATAGAGCGCGTCGGCACGATACCTCATTGGCTAAACGGTGAATTATTTCGTGTCTCCGAGACTCATATGAAGTTTGCCGCGCTTGCGTAGCGAATGTCGTGCCGTTACCGGAAAAATGAGACTAGTTCATCGTTTGGTTGCCTAGGTGTCGCGTCGAAGCTCCAACTTTGGACATTTCAACCAAAGACAATCTATGTATTCGCTAGACTCTGCAATAGTACGAGGAGCACTTGAGATTTAAGTAACAAAATATATACCGTTTATTATCGGCCATCGAAACAAACATTGTGCATATTTTCTACCTTGCTCATGACAATAAGACTATATCAGCTTTTCAACGAACCTCGGTTTCTCTTTTCTCATTAACTCATGACGACGCCACAATAACAATTGTAATAAACTGTTCGGACGTAACTTATTTCGGTAATTACATTCGTACGTTTTTAATGAACTCAAAATCAGTGTCACATAATTCTCCACCAAATACAATTAAAAAAAATATAAACGTCTAAAGTTGCCGGCTATCTTACCACAGGATAAAAGTCATGCCGAAAACTATAACCTCACCGTGACCGTCTCGTAGCTCCGAAAATTCGAATATAACTATGGCGCGTCGGGAGAGCGATAACGATTGCAGTGGAATGCAAAATATGATGGACGTCAAGAGTGTCAATTTAGATAATTATCGGAAGCTTGTAAAGTCCTACATCGATTTGGTGAGATAAAATTCATTCCCAACGAATATTTTGCTAATTTTCGTTCGTCATTATCTCGATAAAGCGACACATAAATATCACTAAAGGGTCAATGTTGTTCTTATGTTTTGTTTCGCATCTTCTTTTCGTCCCCTCAGCATCTTTACAGCGCAGCTTTATTCTGGGCTGACAAAACAGTCTCGTTAAGTAACGAGGATCCTAAAGACGTTTGTTCGCTGGCTCAATGCATGTATCTGATGAAACAGTATCATCGGGCTGCGCATCTGATACGAAGCCACGGTTTGGAAAAGGTTTCATTTCCCATAAAAATTTCATGATTATCGGACTTTGAAGAGCAAATTAACTCATACGCGTTACAATTTTGTTGAAATCTTATTCTTTCCATGGCTAGACAGATCTCATGTGTCATTATTTGACCGTAAGAAGCTTATTAGAAGCCAAAGAGTACAACGACGCTCTTCAGGTGATCAAAGAATCGGAAATTTGCGGAAATATGACACAATCGAGCTCTTGTTTCGCCGATCATACTAGCACGATGCAAGATGCTCCAAAGAACGTTAGTAAAGATCAATATTTATCCAACTTTATATAATATATCGACGCTGCTTACGAAAAGTAGCACGATTCAAATTTCTTACGAAAACTAACACGTTTCTAATTTCACCGCGAAAACCAACGCGTTTCGATATTCGACGCGAAAACTAGCATGTTTCGGCTCTCACCGCGAAAACTAGCACGATTCGGCTTCTGCCGTGATAACTGGCATGTCCGAAATATGCTAGTTTTCGTGGCAAAAGCCGAAACATGCTAGTTTTCGCGGCAAATATCGAAACGTGCTAGTTTTCGTGTCAAAAGTCGAAACATGCTAGTTTTCGCGCCGATATCAAACGTGCTTCTCTTCGTAAGAAATCTGAAACATGCTAGTTTTCGTAAGCAGCGTCGATATGACCAATTCATCGATATAATTTTATTTATTTTATTTAAAAATGACTAATTTTCGTAAAATTAAATCTTTCGCAGATCCAAAGTTCCATACTGTACGTAAAGGGAAGAGTTTACGAAGCGACGGACAATAGAACAGTCGCCACTGACTGTTACAAACAAGCTCTTCATTGCGACGTATATTCGTATCAAGCTTTCGAAGCTCTGGTTCAAAATCAAATGTTATCAGCCACCGAAGGTACGATCTCCTCTTTTTACGACTAATTTTTCGAACCTTCGACTTTCATTACGCTCTCGATTTTACAGAAAAAGAACTCTTGGAATCGTTGCCGTTCAATGAACAATGTACGGAAGCGGATCGTGAACTCTTGCGTCTCTTGTACGAGAGCAAATTGAAAAAGTATCAAGTTCCTACGGAGGAACAGCCATTAATAACATGCAGCGTATCCGGTATTCTTGTAACGGACAGACTTCAAGATAATCTTGATATGCAAGTTTCCAAAGCGGAGAGATTGTATTATAACTGTGATTATCATCAATGTTTTCTCCTCACAGAAAGGTCTGATATATTCTCATAATTATTCGAATCTTCGTCGAATACATCGATGTTTCATTGATTTTTAATAACGTTGCAGAATATTGGAGAAGGATCCATACCACAGTTCTTGTTTACCGGTTCACATAGCGTGTTTGGTCGAATTGAAGAAAACTAACTGTAAGCACAAATTCCGCAATTTTCAACGTTTAAGAAAAACGAATATCGAACCGTACGAATAATTTGTCAAAATGTTTCAGCACTTTTCTATCTAGCGCACAAACTAGTCGATTTGTATCCGGACATGGCGCTTGCCTGGTTCGCCGTTGGTTGTTACTACTTTGGAATAGGTAATACATCGAAAAAAAATAATTCCCCAATTTTTAATTCTACAGCTACGTTTTGTTTTTCAGGAAAGAGCGATCATGCTCGAAGATATTTAGCGAAAGCAACCGCCCTCGATAGACTTTTTGGTCCTGCGTGGCTCGCTTACGGACATTCGTTCGCTGCGGAGAACGAACACGATCAAGCTATGGCGGCGTATTTTAAAGCTTCGCAATTGATGAAAGGTTGTCATCTTCCGCTACTCTATATCGGCCTAGAATGCGGTCTCACGAACAATCTGAAGCTCGCCGACAAATTTTTTCAACAGGCACAAAGTATAGCACCGAACGATCCGTTCGTTATTCACGAAACTGGCGTCATATCGTTTTACAATTTGGAGTACGTATAATCAAAATTCTTCCATTATCTTCGATCGTGTTTAATAAAATTGATATTATCATTAATTTACGTTCTTTATACGACGAGTACAGTTATAAATCCGCCGAGCGACAATTCAAAGAAGCCATGAAGAGAATACAGGGAGGTATGAAGAATATAATATTACCGAGAAAGTGGGAAGCATTATTAAATAATCTCGGTCATACGTGTAGAAAAATGAAAAAATACGACGAAGCATTGGAATATCATCAACAGGTAAATGTATTTTCTTTCTTTTTCGTTCGCGAGAGAAGAAAAAAAAACGTTAACAGAGAACAACGTACAAATTTCGTAATGTATCTATTTTCAGGCTTTGGTGCTGAATCCATTGAATCCGTCGACTTATTCGGCTATCGGTTTCATACATGCTTTCGTCGGCAATACACAGGAAGCTGTCGACGCGTTTCACAGGGCTCTTGGCCTTCGAAGGGACGATACATTTACGACAACAATGCTCGGTTATGTGATGGAACAATTGATCGAGGAAGTTCCACCGTTTCCTGGTATAAACTCGATTCGCGTATCGCAACGTAGAACATTATTGCGTTAAGATACAAATTTTTTTGCCATTAATTCACTAATCGTTCTGCCAACGGTGACGATTATTGAAATATTAACAGTTTCAACATTATTACCATCGTCTCGAATAATTCCTAGATCTTTACAAATTCTAGACGAAAAGTTGCTATTTCAACGCGAGCTACGATAACGTAAATACAATTTTCCAGATGCTCCGAGTTCGATGCCGAAGTACAAATTTCCGGAAGCTCGTGTTCCCGGTGAGACTACGGAACCGACTGATAATTCTAGCGCTGGACAGGCTGGTTCGCAGGATCACGATATGAGCAAATTACGGGTTAATTTATTCTCGCGATGGGGCGAGGATTCCGGCAAAACGGAGGAAAATACACCGGACAAAGCGGATCGTTCTACTCGCGATGTTGTTGTTAATTATTCGACTCGTTCCGACATGAGCCCCGAATATCCAATGATGGATTCGTCAACGGCGCACATAGAGTATTAAAATAAAATATCGTTTATTTTCCATCGAATTATCAACCGAGTATTTTTTTTCCCTCTAGATATAAAAAAAATCCTTTCGACGATCGTTTTTCATTCAACTTTTTGGGATATCGAAGGGCGAGGTACAATTTTTTGTTTTTTTTTGTCGTCTCCACGTCGTTGAATTCGCGCGTCTACGCTCCCCCCCCCCCCCCCCCCCCCATCCCGCAACGACCCCCACACGCTTCTAGCCTCGTACCGGCGAAACATTGAATTCAGTTCGCCGCGCGAGGGACGCGGAGAAGAATGGGCGTATCGTGAACTATTCCCCAAGTATTCGAATATCGTAACTCGGGCATTCGTCCTCGTAACGCGAACGAGGAGACAACGGCAAAAGTTTCGTAAACGTAGAAAACGGCACTGCTCGGATAAATTAACGATTTATTTTCAAATCGTCGAGACATTTGAATAAAGTAGATTATCAAAGAGCCACCGGTGGGCAGAACGCCACTGGCGTTATATTTGATTTAAAAGTAAGAAAGAAAATAAAGTAACGAAAACCTTTTGTTTAATAATTCTTTGATCATTATTCCCTTAATGTGACTCGTCGTTAATTTATACTAATTTATTTTTGAAAAACAAGCCAAATCCAGTGTTTTCGATCATTTTGTTTCATCGAGAACACGTTTTTTTTCTTTTGCTTTTCTTTCGGTACTATCGTCGTGATAGTAATATCGGGTACGGTGAACGAATGAACTTTGAAAGTACGTAATTCGCGTCTCCTCGGCTAAGACATAATTATTCGTTCGCGTTCAGATCACGAAATTATAATTATTAAGTATTACACACACACACACACACACGTGCGAGAGGAAACAACGTTGAGAATTAAGAAGAAAGAAAACTACAAGCTCCGATTTCGACGATGGTGTCTCTATATCAACAGGTAATATAAAATTATTAGAGAATTATTCGAATTATGGGATTAATGGGGGAAAAAAATTGTTCAGATTTTTTTTTTTTTATAAAGAGCTCCAATTCTCTCGAGAACTCTCAAAATGTTCGATATTTCGTGTAGCGAATTTTTCTTATGCAGAGTTCTTTCTTTGTGTTAAATTTGTTTCTGTGAGCGCAACGGAGCTCATTGTAACTATAAGCGCCGCGTACCTCGACGTTACAAGACGCCATGTCCTTCAATACACGTCAATAACAAACACTCTGCTTCGAGATTTTGTAGTCAACCACGTGGGGTTTCGAGTTAGCCAGCTCTTTGTTCAGTTTTGACCGCGATCGAAATAGATGACGGCTCTTACGACTGTCGTCTCGAATAATTAAAATTGCATTCGTCGTATGTTTTTTCAAATTACGATGCGCTTTAAAACATCGATCTTGGTCTATAACGAGTCGATGAAAGTAGTCGTTTGTGTTTGTAAATAGTGTAAATGGGCCGGTACGTTTATCAATGATTAAACACAGTGAGTCAACCAGACGAAAAATTACGATAACTCGGCCAGAGAACGGACGATCGGGTCGCGTTGTACGAGTCGCCAGATTTTTTTTCCATCTGAGAAACGAGTCGGCCAATTTTTTGCTTCAATGAATCGAGATCCGCGATTTCCATAGTGTTATAAATGTGTAAATACGTGTATATGTACATTATGCGGAAAATCGTCTGGATAATCACTAAAATCGCTCTAAGTTTTAACTTTAAGATATTTTCATATTTGTCACGAGCCTACGTTCCGAAAGTCCCGCGTGTTATCGTCCCGGCAAAAGCTCGATGATCTTATTGTTCCCGTAAATACCAAGAAGGAAAAGTCGAAAGTAAAGCCGTTCGATTCTCGGAACTCCGAGACCCTTGGCGAACCAATTATTAATTCTTCGACGTCTTCCCGTCCACATGAAAGCTTTCGGCATCGACTTCTTATCTATCCGTATCCTGAATTTTTTTTTTCATCCCACTGTCTCTCTTTCGGATATTCTACGATTCTTGGAACTCAACCGTGCCACGTGTCCTTCAAGCCCTATTTCTTTTGTCTACGTCTCTTTCTTTCTCTTTCTCTTTCTCTCTCTCTCTCTCTCTCTCTATCTGCGCGTGTGTACTAGACACTAATAGGTAAACTCGTGTGTCCAGGCTTGGCGCGCATATTGTGTCCATCGTACATAGACGCGGTGAGACTTTAACATCGTTGCGAGCAGATCTCGTTGTTACACTTGAATTTGAAAAACATGCCGGTGTTGGAAAATTTTCAATATTATGCGTCGTAGAGATTTCACACTCGATACGAACAACGACATGACGCAATTACGAACCAAAAGTGATTCGAATCGTTCGAACTATAGCTTGCAGTTAATTATTGCCAGGAGATCTCGTTTTGTTACCCTTCGATTTGAAAAACATGCGGGGGTTGAAATTTTTTTATTTTTATACCTCGTAGAAATTTTAAATTGTCGATACGAGCAACGACACGACGCAATTCTGAACCAAATCTGAATCTAATCGTTCGAATTACTTTGCAGTTAATTATTGCCAGGAGATGTTGTTACGCTTGAATTTGAAAAACAAGCGGGGGTTGAAAATTCTTAAATTTTATCCGTCGTAGAGATTTCAGATTGTCGATTCGAGTAACGACACGACGCAATTATGAACCAAATGTGAATCGAGTCGTTGACACTAGTTTGCTCGTTGCCAGGAGATCTCGTTGTTACACTTAATTTTCAAAAACATGCGGAGCGTCGAAAATTTTCAATTTTATACGTCGTAGAGATTTCAGATTGTTCATTCGAACAACGACATGACGCAATTATGAACCAAACAGCTTTGCAGTCAATTATTGTTCGTGTACGTACAACCGGAAATAAAACGAGATGTTTCCAGCGAGAGAATAAAATAAAATATAATGATCGAAACTTTAATTTATTACAATGAATACATTTTTTAATTACAGCTCGCCATGTCGTACGACGCGGAGAACACGACTGCGGAGAGTCTCGAACGAGCCGAACAGCAGAGAGATCCGTTGCAACTTCAGCATCAGCTCGAACGCGAACCGTCGCTTCAACTTCCGTCTCACATCGATCGAGATCCTCTTCATCCGCAGCAACAGCAGGAACAACGCGATCAGTTACAACAGCAGCAACAGCGCGATACTCTACAGCTGCAAAAACAACAACGCGATCCGTTGCAGATACAACAACATCGTGATTCGTTGCAATTGCAACAGCAACGTCGTGAACGAGAACAATTGCAGATCCATCAGCGCGAACGGGAACAACAAATTCTTTGGCATCGCGACAATATACAGATGCAACAGCGCGATCACATAAATCAGCTGCAATCCATCAACAATTTACTACTCGATCTACCGCCAAGCTCCAAGAGCTCTTATCACTCCAGTCACGGTCCCGAACCGTCCTATTCGACGTCTCTCAAAGGATCGAATCCCGATGGTAAAGAAACGCGTTCGACGCTTTTAATTATTACATCATCGCTAGAAATTATTGCGTCATAAGTATTTTCTTAATTCGCGACAATTTATTTTTATATCTCAATTACCTTGTAAAATGTAGATTTTTTATTTTTATTTAAAACAGTCGGAAGAATATTTCGTGTCAAATACAAAATTCTCATTTTTCGTCATTCATTTTGGAACGAAAATTGTATTTGAGAGATTTAGGTAACGGAACGAGACGAGCTATTTATTTATTTACTTTTTTAATTCTCACCCTTTGTATCGATCGTTTATAAATTCGTCGCAACGACGAGGTATTGTTTTTTCGTTTATTGGCAAAATTGTTTCTCGTTTGTCGATGTGTAAATAGAAAGTCTTTCGCAGACTTTTTACGTACCGCGAAACGTGTCGTATACTAGACACAGATTTGTTTTTTATTCAGCGATATTATTTTGTTCTTTCGCAGCTGACATGTCGGTCTCGGATCTCTTCGGACTGAGCTTACCTCGTGGATCTCTAATGGGCAGTCAATCGTCGATCGGCTCGTCACCGGGTTATCGTCAACATCACGGACAGAATTACGGATACGGCTCGTCGAATTCTAATCATCCGGTTCGTAAAGCACAAATGACGTCGAATAAAAATTAAACAATAATTGGTAAAATGAAGAAAAAAAAACGAGACAAAAAATCATCGTCGTCTCGCTAATATTCCTATCTTCGTTATCAATCACGAAAAAAAATAAAAAATCGTTACGGTTTAAAAGCAATGTTTGTTTAAAGATATCGCACGTTACTGCCTGACGCATATCTTTCTTAATATTTGGTATCTTAAACATATCGTTATTAATTCATACGCATTTATGTTTTTTTTATAGTTTGACGTATTTTTCATTCTCATCTATGAAGATCCACGAAACATAATTTTCATGAAATACGGTGGACTTGATTGAAAAGAGTTTGTTTGATCGAGACGTAGCTATGACAACGATAAAGATCATCGCGACAACTGAAGAAACGGTCGAAAACTCGGTTTATTTGTGCAGATCGTGATATATTTTTCTTAAAAGCCGTAAAATTCACTGTTGATAAATTCGATACGACGATTACTGTTTCAAGATTGTAAATTAGAATGATAAATTTTCAAATTGACGATGAAACAGACGCATCTGACTGTAGACAGTGTGTTTCACTAACTGGAACAATGATTATCCTCGTTGGATCAATTCCAACCACCCGTCGAGTTGCCGCGTGAGGATCTCGAATTTTTTTCTTCTCTCTTTCCAATTCATTTTATCATTTCACCTTGCCACGTGGACGATCCAGCTGGCCTTAAAGAAAAAGGGAGGGAATGAAAAGGATAGAAAAAGAAACTGCTTGTCGCGAGTTTACTTGGCACGCGAGAAATTTGTACGAAAGACAATTATTTATCTTCTCCTGAGTATTTATACGCATCAGTCTCATAGGCGTGATTTAGGCCATTTTGCTTAAAGTCAAGTTTCTTGTTTCAGGCTTTTTTCTACGGAAAGAAATGACAAAGTAAAAAATGGACAAACTTTTTTTTTCATTAACAAAACGGCAAGAATGGGAAAGGTTCGAAAAGCACGGGGAGAAAGTTGTCGAATGCACGTAGAATGTCTCGTGTAAGAGACAAAACGATGAGGATATGAGTAGCGATGCAAGAAAAACTGCACGTGACGTTTCAATAAGGAACGTGTATTTTCTGTTCCATCCCTCTGGATCGGAAGTACTATCAGGGAATTTCCGTCGATACAGTTTTGTATCGCACAGAGTCTTAGAGAGAGGGGGAGAGTGAAAGGGAGAGGGACCAAATCGAAGACGTTCGATTCAGCTAGTCTTATCATCGCTCGCGCATCCTTGCACTGTAAATGCCTCGCATGTATCATTCCCCCGTAGCTTTCATCCAGTCGATAGAATCGATCTCCCGTTTTAATGAAAATCCTTTGATACGCGCGACGAGAGAGAAAAAGGTCTGATACTCTAATCTCAAGTCGAATTAACGAACGCACCATAACAAACGTGTTCCCAACAAAATTTGACCATTTTCAAAAGTAATCTTTATTTCCTAAGTTTAAGAATTAATTAGCCAAATAATTCAAATTACTGTTAAAATTGTCACGATCGTAATTGCATTTGTTTAACTTAATAGAATCTTATTATACGATTGACCTCCAATTTTCAAAAACTGTTACGTCGCATCTCTTTATGTCACACCGTGTTGTTATTTATACGAAGTTTGTCGTAGGAAAGTCCAGGGAAAAAAATCTTCGCGACTCGTAAAAAGTTGTCAGTCTAGAAAAGCACAAAGGACGATACAATAATTCATAATTTATGTGCAATCGTCCACGACAAGATGCCACTTTAGCCTCGTAAAGCTTCAAATATCATACATCCCAAGAACGTTTATTGCCTCCCGTTAAAGTCTCTATTGCGACCATTACAGTAAGTCAATCTTGAGAAACTGACAAGGGTGAGAATATCTCGGGGCTCATAATGTAAGAAATCTCAAAGAAAAAAATGTATATACCAGTAGTGAGTAAATATGTATCGTACGAAGTAAGGCAAATGCCCACATTAGCCATCGAGCGGACAATGCGGCGGTATGAAATAAATTACGCAAAGTGAGAGAGAGAACGGGCGTTAGAGCGACCCCGATATCATCGTAGCCAAGAATTTGGAGGCTCGAGCCAAACAGCTCTATCATACAGCAGCCAGACACGCGTTCATCCCTCTCGATCCCTTCTTTCTTCATTTCTCTCTCTTACTGCTCTTTTTTTTCATCTTTCTCTTCACCGAGAAAACCCTTACATACACTAGGCCCTTGCTGAATTTAGTCGGGCTTGGATAGACGCTTTACGAAACGTTCCGACATTTTGCAGATATTATTTTGGATATAATCCAAGAACGGTGGCAAAGTCGTACACGCCGGCTGTATAGTCTGTAAGAAAGCGACGCTTGATCATTGTGCGTTCTCATTATTCATGCGGTTCGTTTAAATTTCACCTTTCGCATCGAGATTCACCTGGATCGGATGAAAGGAAAATCGTTTTCAAGACATTTATCTTTCGTATGAATTTTTCTATCAAAGATCGTACAAACTTAAATATTGAAATGGTTAAAGCTGTCTCAAGCGTTACCAATTAATTGAATGTTTTATTATTGGAAAGTAATTAAATATTCTTTTTATTTCAGCAATTTGACGAGAATCGTGGTTTTTATCCAAATTTGTCAAATATGGACATGCCGAGTACACCGAATTCCGTCACGACGCCTGGGAGTCCGAGCACACCAGGAAGCGTTTACTCGAATTCCTGTAGTTATCCGTACAGTGGAAACAGTAGCAATCATCTAACGCCTTCATCTTCTCATCGATCCCACTTTAATCTCGGATCACCATCGTCACCAGGAAACTCGCCTTATTATGGCAGACCCATCAGAGGTTCGCCGGCTTACAGGTATTAAACAAATTTAATCCTTCTTACAGAAAATCAAAATACATATCATCGATTTTCTGCCTCTATTTTGTTCCTCGTTTTCTGACAATAATTTTTGTTTTTTTCCAGCGACTGCGGTAGTCCAACTTTTGAATATCCACACATGCTCGGTTTTACTGGTTCGCGATCAAACTCTCCGGCTGATTCCGAGACAAGCGGCTATAGCAGTATGGACGGTTCACTTTCCGACATTATGGTACGAGTACGTGTTGAAGAGGAATTGTATTTATTTATTTGTCAAACGTTTTTGAGAACGTGCTAATATCGAATCGAATCCAAGTCATAAATTTACAACTGTTTCTTTACTTCGCTATATAGAATTGTCTGTCGTTGAATTCATCCGGTCATTCGTGCCATCCTCAATCTCTGAGTGGTCTTATGCCAACCGATTTGGATCTGTATCACGGTGGCAACAGAGTTGCCGCCTATCAGCGTATGGCAGTGAAAAAGTATCAGCAGCAACAACAACAATCTAATATGCGTCATCATCATTGCTGTTCACCCGGAAATTACGTGATGCCGATCAGCAAAACGCCGAATCTCGAGCCCTATGTATCGCTAGATCGTGCTGCGAGGTGTCATCGTAATGCAGCAGGTAACTATAAAGAAATCGCGAAATCTCTCACGAAACTAGCAAATAACTCGTAAACTTTGTAAACTTTTGGTAATTTTGTCAATTTTGTTTTCGTGAGAGACATTCGTTGTGTATTACGCCTGCGAGTCTGTATGGTGTCAGTGGAAAACCGTTTGAAAAAAGCAGTTTTTCATTTGTTTTCGTTGTAATCTATAATAGCCCTTTGCGAAGCGACGTGCACCTGGGTCGGAGAACTACCGAAACGAACGGCAAAGTCATCGGGATACTCGTCGAAGGTCTTTTTGGGAGGAGTTCCTTGGGACGTTACCGAGTCTCTGCTCGTCTCAACCTTCAAGCAGTTCGGTCCGATACGCGTCGAGTGGCCGGGTAAGGAACAATCGGAGTCTCAGCCTAAGGGATATGCCTACATCATCTTTGAATCGGAAAAGCAGGTTCGCATATTCACTCTTTCAAACGGCTATTTTATTTTCATATATGATTTTTAATATTTAATCTTTGATTATCTTTTTTTTCCCGACAGGTCAAAGCATTGCTTTCCTGCTGTTCTCATCGTCTTGGCGACGATAAAAGCTATTACTACAAGATCACCCCGAAACGATCAAAGCCAAAGGATGTAAGTGAATTATTCAATAACGATCTATTTCTTTCTTTATTTATTTCGTACTCGCTTTATTATTCATCCGCGTCAAGGTACAAGTTATCCCGTGGCACATCAGCGACAGCAATTACTCGAAATCCTCGTCACAGAAACTCGATCCGGAGAAGACGGTATTTGTCGGTGCCCTCCACGGTATGCTGACCGCCGAAGGTCTTGCCAAAGTATTGAACGATCTTTTCGACGAGGTCATTTACGCTGGTAAGCCGAATTATTCAGCTCGATTTTTGAATCATCTTTCAAGTTCGACGCGCAAACGTCGAATTTTATTTTGACGCTGAATGAAAATATAAATCAAAAAGAATCGGTAGATTATTTGACGAACCGATCGAACGGAAAATACGTCAGAAGATTATTCTCGATAAAGTAAAGAAGAAAATATTTCAGGCATCGACACGGATAAATGGAAATATCCCATTGGCTCGGCTCGCGTGACATTTAGCAGCAAACGATCGTATAAAAAAGCTTGCGCTGCCGCGTTCGTGGAGATCAAAGCAGCTGGTCTCTTTACCAAAAAAGTAAGTCATCGAATTTGGCTCTATCAGTCGTAAAATTGTAGATTTAATTAATTTAATCGTATATTTTGTTTTAATTTCTTTTCGCTCTTCACAGGTTCAGATAGATCCATACATCGAGGATTCTGTCTGCTCCGCTTGTGCCGTTCAACACGGACCTTACTTCTGTCGCGAACCGGTACGAAATTTTCCTTCTGATTCAATTTTTTTCCTCATTCGTCAATCGATTTTCACGAATTCTTTATGTTTTCTTTCAGATTTGTTCTCGATACTTTTGTCGCAGCTGCTGGCACTGGCAGCACGCCTCGGAGCCGATGCGTCATCATTTGCCAATGTCCCGTGGCTGGAAAGCGAACATGATTGCCCCACTCGGATATCATTCGAGAATAAACCCTGGAAATCGCTCATCAATTGGCTCGATGGTCTAAATTCGACAAAAAAAACCTCCTCGAGTAACGCGCGTGTGTGCTCTCACGGGGCAAGAAAAGAAAAGCTCCTCAAACGCTCGGCAGATTGGCCGATTTGTTTTTTTTTCTCTTTCTCTCTAGCTGACTAAGTTATCAATAATTTCGCACGGACGTTGAACCGACTGAATTTTTGTTTTTGGGACACGCTAAACGAGCGAAACTCGGCGATTACGAGTGACTAAAGAGACATCCTGCGGACGGCTGGTCCGCAAAATTACTCGCAATATATCTGTATAACAGAGAGGCCCGCTTGTACACGTTTAGGCAATGTCCGTGAAAAAAAAATCTGCCTATAATCCGAGGAAATCTCAATTTTTCACGATGATGAACGTTTCATTACCGTAGAAACGCGAGGGTCCGTTTACAGAGAAAAGAAATAAGTATAATCGCGCTTATACGTCCAAGTATTAGAAATTGTGTCTGATGCGTGATTTTTTTCGTAAACTTGCAACTAGTAACTTTTTATTTATTTATGTTTATTTGGGGACTGGCCTTCTCTCGTTACCATAGCGTTCTAATACTTTTTTTTTTTACCACGATTAATCACATCGCGTGAAAGTTCATTGTATCGATACAGCGATATGTATAAGTGTGAGCGTATGTTTCAAATGGTAAACAGAAATCAGTGAAAGAAGAAACGCGCGGTGTCTGGTAACGCAGCGAACGGGCGTGTCATTGATATCATAATGGGTAACCGGCGCGCGATGGTACGATATGCTTTTACATTGACAGAATTATAGTTTTTTTTTTTATACGATTGAGCGAGATTATAATGAGAGAGAGAGAGAGAGAGAGGACGACAGGAAAATTAGCGCCAAGGGGTGTAAAGTCCGCCCGATCGCGTAATAACGTTCATATTCAGTGAGAATGAACGTGGTTCAACAATTGAGAATTACAAACGCCAATGTTCGATGCTCTCTTTCGTTTCGATGCAATCTACGATTTTTTTTTACAGAGTCACGCGTGACGGTGTCCGATAATTATGATGTTTTTAATAGTAAATTAAAACAAGAAAAAAAAATTAAAAAATTTTGAATTGCGACAATGCGATCGGGCGCAATAATATCGTTATTCGTCGAATAACGTGTTCACGCGTGTACTTCTGGAATTCAATAGTACAACGCTCGATCGTTCACGGAAAATTGATATATAATTTGTTTAATAAGCGTATGATATTGTCAAAGCCCGCGTTACCGTCGTTCGAATTCGGGACGAGACGAGTTTACCTTTATAATTAATTAATAATTAATTGAACGATATCAGCCTCCCGTTAGCTTTTACATTAGATCGTACGGTCCGAGGACTGTACTACACGAATGGCTAACAGTCCACTGTAATCATTAATTTATAATAGTCGTTAGTCGTAATGTCGGTTGTCGCGTAAAAACGAAACAAACAAACAAAAATAATAACGGCGTGGCGCAGAATTGCTCGCGCTCATTCGACTGGTTTATCTGTTGACGAAATGGATTAGTACGCGGTCTACGATTTTCGAGCAAATTGTAGTAAATTGATTATGTTTTTTTTTTTTTAAATTTTTTTCCCTCGTTGCGCACATTACGTTAATTATGTATTTTTTTTCGTTTATAAAACGATTTAATATCTGCCGCGTCCGCGGCTTCAAGTTCATCCAATGCCTCGCTAATTCTCCCAAAAGCGAGCAACATGTTTTTGATATTATTTTGTTAAATGAATTAAAATTCATACTTTTGCAGGTAAAACTTGCATCTCTTTGGTTAACCACTTTTTTTTCTTTCTTTTCTTCCACACATTTTCCCAGTTGTTTCATAATATACTCCTGTACGCTCTTGAGCAATAGCAAATGCACGTGTTTCAAAGAAGCTGATGTATTTTTAGAGTCTTAATCGAATATCGGCGGGTAGTTAAATCTTACGATATAATTGTAGCGATAGAGACGATGCAGTAAAAAAAAAACGATATCTAGGGTCAAATTACTATCGATTCTTACTTCGCGCATCGAGCATTAAAGATTGAGCTTCAATGTTTTTCTGCAATGCCGCTAATCTAAAAAGTAGTGAAGATTTTTTAAAAACATTACCTCGTTTTATCTGGAAAATACTCCTGATTTACCAAATTTTTAATAAGTCGTGCCTTTTAACGTAAAATCTCGGTGAATTTTATTCGAAGCGTTGAATGTATAAATTATTTTAAAATTGTTATTAAGAGTATGCGAACAAAAAAAATGAAAACTTACAGGGTGATAGTAATATTGATAAGGAAAAAAAAAAGACACTGTCCTTGACAGGGCAAGGTGGATCGAGATATTCGTGAAAAGTTTTAAAGTAAGTCGAACAGAAGCAATAACAATCTTTAGCGGATGGAGGAACGTTCTTATTTCGTTTTACGTTCGTGGTCGAAAAAAAAAAAAAGAAAGTATCTCAGATTCTTTAGGTTTTATTAATAACTATATCGAGCGCGAGTTTCATGCCAAAATCTATATAAACAGCATAATAATATAACGCTATAGCCAATAAATATATGTACAATTTACAAAATGGTAAAGGGTTAAAAATCCACGATACTTTTACAGGCCTGTACATCCCTGTAATGAGAAAACGTACGAAATTACCAACGCTTTGAACCAGCAATAACGATGATTTTTAAGCCTGTTGGCTAATCAAACTATATTCTTGTTTGTTGACGCAGTTGTCTTAAAGTAACGAACAAATTTGTTCAACAAAAATAGAGAATTTTTTGAAATCGACAAATTTCATTATTGTATCGAACGATGTCGTAATAGATATCGATGCGAATACTGAATTTACCACAGGTTCAACTGGACGATGAAGACGTAACGGTCGATTGTCGATTTTTAAAAACTTGATAGAGCCCGATGATGGAAGATAGAGTACCTAACAATCCCACTTGCCATGTTTTCAGGCGAGAACCCCAGAGGTTGCCGAGAGGAAGGTAATTTATAGCATAAATGAGATCCAAGCACAATCGTAAGCAAGTAAGAATTTGATTTTTTAATTGGATATTAATCAGTTGGCGCGATTTGCTCTTTTTCACGAGACGATTGTATCCGGAACTCGAACGATATAATCGGTAATCTATTTCGGAATTGATCTGTAATAGTTTTCTCGCGGATCTGAAATATATAAAAAATACGTTATTAATATTATAATTACTAACGCATGGCTTATCATTCGTAATACGTTTATAATTGCGGTAAGTGTTCAAACGCCTACATTAATAGAGAGAGATTGAGATATACGATCCACAATCTAGTACTTATGGCGTCCCAATAGCTTTCGTCGGTCGCTATGAGTTTTTGTTCTCCCATCCAACAAATGTGCTCGATAGGCGACGAGATCAAGTCGACCAAGTTTCTCAGCAATTTGAGGTATCGGGATGTTCTATCGAGATCCTGTGAAAAAATGATAAAAAATAAATTACGTCTACGGAATTTACTGCGAAGCGCAGCGCTGTATTCTTGATATACCTGCGCACCCCATCCATAAGCGATAGTTTCATGTAGTATAGGAATATCGTCCATGAGCCTCGATATAACTCGGCATTCGCTCATTTTGCTCCCGAAATGACGAAATTTCTTCGCACTTTCCGAGGATTTTGTAAATGCAGTCGCAAGTTTTGCCGCGTACGAGAGAGTTTTCAGAAATTTGTCACGTCCCTCGTACGTCTCCAAAATATCCGATATTAAAGCGAGGTTCATCGTTGATCGTCGGGTCGAATAGCCTCATGTAGAAAATATGCAGACAGGTTTTTCGATTTATTTGGATAAACGTGTGTCGAGCGAGTTGGCACTTTGAGACAAATATGAGGTTTAACTTTCAAGGTTAATAATGATTCGAAGTGACAATCAATTTTTTTAAATGTGCCCCACTACTGAGAAATTCTTAAGTACTTGACCTTTTTTAATTACATGTTTACGAAAAAAAGTTAATATATTACTTTAAAAATCGAGAATATATCATTTTTAACTGTAAATTGCGGAACAATATTACGTCAATATTTGAAATATACCGCGATCTCGTGTTGACTTATTGACGATGGAAATATACCGCGTTCGCCGTGTCAACCGTGTCAACCGAATAGTGATGGGAATATGCCGTGCTTTCCGCGCTAAACGACAATGGGTAACCTAGAAATTATGTGTGTAGTAAGGCCAGTGAGTTACAGAAGGCGGTAGTGGTAAAAACCTATTTTCGGTTTGGAAGCCTCGACTTTCGCAGTTCCACAAACGTGGTTAACCGATTTTAATGTTGCAATCGTTATTGTTTGCAGTAATTCTAGAAAAGGTTTATAAATTGAAGAACGACCGTTGGATATCGGTTTTCAATTAAATTTACAGCTGATCCTACAATATTTAATAGATCAAGTATATTTTGCGATCGGTGAAAAAAAATCTATTCTATTATACATCGCACAATAGGAGCATAAAAGTTAAAGGAAAACGGCTGTGCTGTCGAAACGTGAAGTATATAGGAGTCGAAGGGGTTCCTCGGGTCAATTCCTCGTACCACTGACCTGCTAAAACGGTTAATGGAGCCCCTTCTGGGTATAATTCGGTCGAAGTTTCGTAGTACTTTTGGAAAAACTGTGCAGTGGCAATAAAATGAAAGAATGAAAAAAAGAAATACATAGTAAAAAACGGCAAGTGTACGGTTAAAGGCGTGAGACGGCTCACATGTTATTTCGAAGCGGGTAAAATAATGATAGTTTTTCAGCAAGTATGGTAGCTGCAGCTTAACGCGTACACGGTATATAGGTCGGTTGACCGATGAATAGGGATGGCGCGCCGTACACATCTGCTGCCTATACACGAAGGTCGAGGGTCCTATCGTAAATCCTTTCAGGGTTCAAGAAATATGTACCCAATTATATATGTATCGATAGCAGGACTCTTAATAGACATTATGACAATGTTACAACGAGATACGCGTATAGAAAATTGCCGAAATAGGAAAGGGCGACCGTTGACCATGAAAAACCCTTCGACGAATATTGTCGGTCAGTGAGTTATTCGGTTCAGTTCACTCTGCGATTTCGTACGGTGCGGACCGTTTACAAGTGAATATTATATCCAATATAACGATTTACGTGACAAGAAAAGGCAAGGGAATGCGAGAGTGACGAATGTGCTAATTACTTTTCAAACTTAATGTACAGCTCAGCATTTCTACCTCATACCGAGAAGAGCAGCAAATAAAAATTTCGAATGTCGCGTCATCACCCGCGTTAACAATCCTCGGTTTAACTTGTAGTGAGTCCGATAGAGGCGTCTGTATCGAAAGTTTGTCCTGTATTGCGCGATATCCCTTCGTACACACTCCAAGCGAATTTCCGATATTCACCCACATTCACGTGGAGAACTGAACATCGAGTTCCGTGCGTGTGTCCGCCGATAGAACCTGCAAAACTCGAGGAGTTACGAGCAAATAAAATCGGTTGTGTTAAGTGATAAAGTGGAACTTATTCATCAATAATGGCAGACTTTTTGGATTCGGAAGCCGAGGAGAGCGAGGCAAGTATACGAACATACAGGCGTGAATGAGTTATAAAAATCTGTCACCAAAAGCATTATCATTGACTCTTACGCTCGTGAAACCTCGGCGTTCTCGTTACTCCAATATACATATATATACATATATCTATATATATATATATATATATTTATTCGTAATTAAGTAACGAGATTCTTTAACTTTAGGAAGAGCAAGAATTGGATCACAGTGGAAAAAAGAAAGCAAAGAAGGCCAAGGCAATGGAGGAGAGCGACGAGGAGGAAGATGGTGAGATGCTCGTAGTAGGATGCATCTTTTTCTGCTCCAATATTTTTTTTCGGAGCACACGATTCTAATCTTCTGGTATCGACTCACGATACATTCCCTTTCGATTCTTACTATCTTAAGACTCGCAGCTCATAAATATTTGTAACTTCAAAAGTTGGTTAATACTTTTCTTTCCCATCGCCTATGTTTACAGAACTCAAACGAAAATAGTATTTACGGCGCATGAAATTTATTAAAAGCGTCTTGAATATTTCATACTAAAACAACAGGTTTTCATTGTTAGATGACGAGGATCGATTGCGCGAAGAACTCAAAGACCTTATTGACGATAATCCTATAGAAGAGAGCGACGGAGAAGATAGCGACGGTTCTGGAACTTCGAAGAAACGTAAAAAAAGCGACGATGAGGATTTCGATGATCGTCTCGAGGATGACGATTATGATTTGATAGAAGAAAATCTCGGTATCACGGTAGAAAGGGTAAGATGAGATTACGATCGTAAATTCGGTGGAATCTTTCTATTTTAAGCAAATATTAATACAAAACACGTGGGCTTTTTCGTAGAAACGTTTTAAACGGTTACGACGTATACAAGATCGCGAGTCCGACGAGGAAGAGGAACAACAGGTCGGAGAAGAGAGAGACGCTATCGCCAATGAATTGTTCGATGGCGGCTCCGGCGATGTAAGATTATTTCGAGATTTCACTCATATTTAGCCGAATTATACACGATTTTAAAATACTTGCTCCCACTGCTCTATTAATTTATTAAATGAGTTTAAAAATGAGAAGAAAGGTAATACTTGTATTTACACGCATCTCTATTCTGTTACTGTTAATGCTATTTAACTATTGAAGGAGAGGGAGGCGCTGGTGGTACGTGAGAGATTTCTTACATCTTGAAATATCATGCAGTATTTTGAAAAGAGAAAAAAGTACAATAATGTACCAACGAAAACTCTGTCCCTTGTACAAATATTCTATCGATACTCGAATAAATGATTATTAATTTTGTAATTTGTCAGGAGGATGAGCGAAAAAGCGAAAGGAGTCATAGACCCGAGGCCGAAACGTTTGACGAAGAAGGAAGCGAAGGAGAATACTCGGACGCTGATGATTTTATTGTCGATGACGATGGAAGACCAATTACCGAAAGAAAGAGAAAAAAGAAACCTATTTTTTCGGACGCGTATGTAGAATCTCTTACTTTTTTACAGAGTTTATTCGTACACTCGAAAAACTTAGAAATTTATTCCGTTTCTCAGTGCCTTGCAAGAGGCTCAGGATATTTTTGGCGTTGACTTTGATTACGACGAATTCGATAAGTATGGTCAAGAGGACTACGAGGAAGAGGATGAAGAAGAGGAGGATGAGTATCTTGACGATGACGGGGATGGTGAAAGACCTCGACGTCCGAAGAAAACGCCAAAGAAAAGACCAACGAGAAAGAGTATATTCGAGATTTACGAGCCAAGCGAGCTCAAACGTGGTCATTTTACCGATATGGACAACGAGGTAATTATTCGCGATTTATTCCTCATAGGAGCAAATTTTTATTTCAATATTTGATCCACAGATTCGTAATACCGACATACCGGAGCGTATGCAATTGCGTACCGTGCCGGTCACGTCCGTTCCCGAGGGTTCGGACGAGCTCGATCTCGAGGCCGAGTGGATATATAAGCAAGCCTTCTGTCGTCCAACGGTATCCATTCAGGATGCTCATCTGAACGAGGAGGCAAAAGAACGGGCTCGCAAGGGTCCTCAGACAGTTGGTAAAATAAAAAAAGCGTTAGATTTCATGCGCAATCAATACTTCGAGGTGCCGTTTATATCGTTCTACAGAAAAGAATACGTGTTGCCCGAATTAAATATAAACGATCTGTGGAAAGTTTATAAATATGACGCAAAATGGTGTCAGTTGCGACAGAGAAAGGAAAATTTGCTAACGCTATTCGAAAAAATGCGCAATTATCAGCTGGACGAGATAATGAAGAATCCAGACGCACCGTTGCCGGATAACGTTCGCGTCATCAAGGAAGAGGATATCGATCGTTTGAAGGGCGTACAGACGGTCGAGGAATTAAACGACGTTCATCATCATTTCATGCTCTATTACAGTCACGATATACCGAATATGCAAGAGGCCGTGCGTCAGAAAGAGCGTGAAACTAGACGCGAGGCTAGGATACAAAAACGAAAACAGCAATTGATCGAGGCTGAAGAGAATGGCGAAGAGCCACCGCCCGAGGATGAGATAAACCTCGAGGAGGACGACGAGCAGGATGACGCGTTAAAACAGGCCGTACGAACCGGTCCGTACTCGATCTGTCGGAAAGCCGGTCTCGATAGTTTCGCGAAAAAATTCGGTCTTACCCCGGAGCACTTTGCCGAGAATCTACGTGACAATTATCAACGTCACGAGGTCGATCAAGAACCCGTCGAGCCTCAGACGGTCGCCGTTGATTTTTGCGGTTCAAAGTTTCAAACGCCCGAGGAAGTTGTAAAAGCTGCTCAGCTCATGGTCGCTTTTCAGTTGGCGCGCGAACCTCTCGTTCGCAAATGCGTACGTGAAATGTACATGGAAAGAGCAAAATTGACGATACGCCCGACGAAACGGGGTATCAAGGATATCGATGAGAATCATCCTATCTACGCGATGAAATACATCAAGGATAAACCCGTCAGAGATCTCGTGGGTGATCAGTATCTGAAGCTAGCGATGGCCGAGGAGGACAAGCTCGTAACGATATCACTCAGCGACACCATCGAAGGCAACACGAGCAGTAATTATGTCGACGAGATGAAGCAGCTTTACTACAGAGACGAATTCAGTAAAAACGTGCAAGATTGGAACGCGTTGCGAGTCGGTAGTGTGGAAATGGCTCTGACGAAAATGGTAATACCCGATTTAAAAAAAGAGCTCAAAGCGAATCTCATGACCGAGGCTAAAGAGTGTATAATGCGAGCTTGCTGTCGGAAAATGTATAATTGGATCAAAGTTGCTCCCTACACGTGTGAATTCCCGGAAGAGGAGGACGAGGAGTGGGACACCAGCAAGGGGATAAGAGTCATGGCACTCGCTTACGTTCCGGATTACTCGCAAGCCGCGTTCGCTTGTCTCGTCGCTCCGGATGGCGAATGCACGGATTATCTGCGACTGCCGCATCTTCTAAAGCGTAAAAATGGCTTTAGAGAGGACGAGAAAGTATTGAAAGAGGCAGATTTGTTGGCCGTTCGTAATTTCATCGCTACGAAGAAACCTCACGTTGTCGTACTGGGTGGTGAGTCGAGGGAAGCGATGATGCTTGTCGACGATCTCAAAGAAAGTATCGCCACCCTCACGGAGGAGGAACAATTTCCAGCGATACAAGTCGAGATATGCGAGAACGAACTTGCCAAAATATATTCGAACAGTAACAAGGGAATTTCCGAATTTCGTGATTATCCGATATTGTTGAGAGAAGCAATCTCGCTAGCTCGTCGTATACAAGATCCTCTGGTTGAATTTTCACAATTGTGCACACCTGACGAGGAAATTTTGTGTCTCAAGTATCACGCTTATCAGGATCAATTGCCGAAGGAAGAACTGCTGGAGAATATTTATCTAGAATTCGTCAACAGAGTGAACGAGGTCGGTGTGGACGTTAACAAAGCCGTGCAACAGGCTTATTCCGGGAATCTGGTTCAATTTGTATGCGGTTTAGGTGCGAGAAAGGGTCAGGCGCTGATAAAAATGCTGAAACAGACTAATCAGAGATTGGAGAATCGTACGCAATTGGTCACGGCTTGTCATATGGGTCCAAAGGTTTTTATAAATTGTGCCGGTTTCATTAAAATCGATACAAACAGCCTCGGCGACAGTACCGAGGCTTACGTCGAGGTTCTCGATGGTTCGAGGGTACATCCCGAAACTTACGAGTGGGCGAGAAAAATGGCCGTCGACGCGCTCGAGTACGACGACGAGGATGCAAATCCAGCCGGTGCGTTGGAAGAAATTCTCGAGTCACCGGAACGCTTGAAGGATCTCGATCTCGATGCTTTTGCCGAGGAACTCGAGAGACAAGGTTTTGGCAACAAGTGTGTCACTCTCTACGACATCAGAGCCGAGCTCAATAGCCGATACAAGGATCTTCGAGCTCCTTACGCATCGCCGAGTCCCGAGAAACTTTTTGATATTCTTACCAAGGAGACGCCGGAGACTTTTTACATTGGCAAATTAATACTTGCCACTGTATGCGGTATCAGTCATAGAAAACCACAGGGAGAACAATTGGATCAAGCTAATCCGGTGCGCAACGACGAGACCGGTCTATGGCAATGTCCGTTCTGTTTGAAAAACGATTTTCCCGAACTCTCCGAAGTGTGGAATCACTTTGACGCAGGCGGTTGTCCTGGCAAGGCTACCGGCGTTAGATTGCGTCTCGACAATGGTATATCCGGCTATATACACATAAAGAATTTGTCCGACAAGCATGTGGCTAATCCCGAGGAGAGAGTCGGAGCTGGTCAGATTATTCATTGTCGCGTCATCAAAATCGAGGTCGATAGGTTCAGCGTGGAGTGTACGAGTAAGAGCAGCGATCTTGCGGATAAGAATCACGAATGGAGGTATGTATCTTATTGCTTATTATTTTTAATAAATCATTATCGTAACAACCAGTGTGTAAAATTGATTTTTTTTCTTAAATTACTTTTTTGTTTTCAATGTAAAACATTGAATTTTTTTATGATAAAATTTATATATCGTGTGCAATTACTTTCAGACCTCAAAGAGATCCGTTTTACGACACGGAAGCGGAGGACAAAGACATGAAAGTAGAGGAAGATGCGAAGAAGGTGAAGCAGCGACAGACATACGTGAAGCGAGTTATCGTTCATCCATCATTTCATAATATCAGTTATTCCGAAGCGGAGAAAATGATGCAAACAATGAAGCAGGGCGAGGCTGTTGTACGGCCAAGCAGCAAGGGTGCCGATCATTTGACCGTTACGTGGAAAGTTACCGACGACATTTATCAGCATATCGACGTTCGCGAAGAGGGCAAGGGAAACGCTTTCTCGCTTGGACAAAGTTTGTGGATTGGTAACGAGGAATTCGAGGATCTGGACGAGATAATAGCGCGACACGTAAATCCAATGGCTGCTTATGCCTCGGAACTGTTGGATTACAAACACTATAAACCAAGCGTTACGGGGCTCAAGGACAAAGCCGAAGAGGTTTTGAAGGAACAGCAGAGAGAAAATCCTGGTGGAATTCCTTACATTATCTCGGCTGCTAAGGTGAATAAAGTGAATCTTTCAAAACAGGCACATTTCTCTAATTAAAATAAAAACAGTTCATCCAACATTTCTCTAATGTATTTTTCGCATTTTAGAATTATCCGGGTAAATTTTTGCTTTCCTACTTGCCTCGATCGAACTGTCGTCACGAGTACGTTACCGTATCGCCCGATGGCTTTCGATTTAGAGGTCAAATGTTCGCGAGGGTCGGCGATCTCTTCAGTTGGTTCAAGAAGCACTTCAGAGATCCCGTGCCTGGACAAACTACGCCGAGTACACCTCGCGGTGCGGCCACTTCCAGAACACCTTATCTCAGTACTCCAGGTACCGTTCACGATGTCTTAAACTATTTTTTGCTTCTTCGTAGCGGAAACTTTGAATACGTGAACAAAAAAAATCGTATTTTTGCGTCAATATTGTACCCTGCTTAGCAACATTGAAACGTGTAGCGCGTGTGTATGTATGCACGAATGAATTTGCTGCCGATTGGCCTATAAATAATGATTTTGTAAAAAAGTTACAAATTTTACATAATTCTTTAGTAATATACCGTTTCGTTATTCTAGGTATGAATCAAGAGGCCATACAGAGGGTAGCACAGAATCTTCCACATCACATGCTTCACTCGCTGTCCCAAGTAGCGAATCAAACGCCACATCATTATCCACCACACACGCCGGGAACAGCAGCAGCTGCTGGATACGGTGGCATGCATACATATCCAAACACGCCGTACACGCCATCGGGACAAACTCCGTTCATGACGCCGTATCAAACTCCTCATCACACGCCACATCACTCGCAGCCGACACCGAGATACGGCCAGCAAACACCAAGTCAACATCACGGACAATTTTTACATCCCGCTACAGCATCGGCCACTGGAACGCATCACAGATCGACGCCTTCTCATCGGCCTACACCTCCGACATCAAATTCGGCGGGTGATCCGATGGACTGGAAAAAAGCTGCCGAGGCTTGGGCACGATTGAAACAAACTGTGCCAAGAGTTTCGTAAGTGAACTATCTCCTTGCCCGTACACATTTCTTCCCAATATGTATGATTTTTAACGTTGGTGTTAAGCTTTAAAAAAAATTGAATGTCACATTCTAGTTAAGTTTTTTTGCGCAAGTATCACTTTGATAACTTGTCCAAGATCACACAAGTGGTTTTTGAACAAAAAATGATGCAACGTTTTTCGAATTTTAGAAGCACCACGCCAAGATACGAAGATTCGCGAAAGACTCCAAGAGGATACGAAGATTCGTCGGGCCGAGCAACGCCGCGTTCGAGAACTCAGCCGGCAAGAACTCCGTCTTACAAATCACCGCGTGGCACACCACATACAAATTCCAGTCCGCGCAGTATGTCGCTGAGTGGTGACGGTACGCCTCTTTACGACGAGAGCTAACAAAGTCATTCGTCCCATTTGTTCATAGTGAATGATGAATATATTATTATTAATTATCGTGTTGTTACCGAACACGGAAAAACGGAGTATCGTAATAACGCGTATCTCCGAGAATTGTATGTAATTGACAACGTAAGTTGTCGTAATTCGTCGATTTATTAGGTTAAATCGAGCTAGTTTTTATTAATCCTAATTTTACATCAATTTTTAATTAATTTCATCACAAGCTCCCCCATAAGATTCCAATTTGTGTTTGTATATAATATTTACATACAATGGGGCAATTGCCCAATGGGATTGGGCTACTCAGGCTGAACAATACATACATATATATTTATATGTGCGTACACTTTTTAAATTATTTATACGTATTACTGGGAAGACTACAGTGAGTTTAATTTCCCCTCGAATCGTGTTTGCATTTTGCAAAAATTCATTATTAATCTGTTTCTATCGTATAGCATCTACGAATCTATACAATACTAGTGCAGTTGTTACTGGCCGATCAACAATATTGCAACATATTTTTGGCTACGCAATTAAAATTCGATTTTTTAATCATTGCTACAATTTTTATCGTGACATATTGTTAGACCGATTATTTATTTCCCCAAAAACATCGTATCTAACGCCCATTGACTTTTTACATAGAAAAATGTGATCAAAAACGGCAATAAAGAAGAAAATTCAACGTTTTTTTCTCGCAGTAAGGCTTGAACAATTACGTATTATTTCGTAACAATTCTTGAAAATGGTTGTGAAATGTGCATAAATCTCGACATCACATGTTTTTTTTTTACTATAGTGTGCTCGAAATAGAACGACTGTTTATTGCTGTTGACACACGAGACATTTTGCAATAAACAGACTGGCTAGAAAAGCTTCGATTCATCGGTCATTGATGGATCGATAGAAGGATTCTCGAATGTAACAATCGCACGAATTGCGTTTTTCTCAACTAATCGCGAATAAAAAATAAAATCACGAACAAAAACTATTTCAATGCCAAGGACGTTTCAACTCGTCAGTATCTGATTAATAAATGCAACACTCTCGCTAGTCTCTTCGTGAACGAGAACGATATTCGAAAGTATCAGTTCGCGTCGAACTGATAAGAGTTGTGAAACTTGTAATAACGAACTCTCGTCCGGTCATGCACGCGTATTAATGGAGAAAGAGAGTAAGTGAGAGGAGAGGAGTAAATTCTTCCCCTACGTTTAAATAAACATGCGAGTTTCATTGAAATATTCATTAATTTGAATGTTTCTTAGGTTTGTTTACACCGTAAGACAACATTCGCATATATTTTGTACAATTGCTTGACAGTGATATTAAACGAACGTATATTCCATGAATTATTTCGGTCAATTATTCTCCCTTCGTTTAATCAAACATTAATAATAATCTGTCAAACATAATAGTTATATTTTACATTGGCGTTGTGTACAAATCTTGTCATGAATTGTCCGTCTCCACACTGATGCATTCAAATTGTCGACAACTGATCGTCCGTAAAGTCGTTGTCGTGCAAAGGTAGGTTCTCGTAATGTGCGCGCAATATCCTTGTGGCTCTTCTCGACGTAAATCTAAATTAATAGAACAATTTTACGACGTGGAACAAATTATGTGAATAACTATAATTTATAGGCCTTTCTAGCCGTACTGTTGCAAAAATCAGACAACAATTTTATATAAACTCGCGTTGTAAAAATATTGCATTTAAGGAAATAAAAAGTAATTTGTATAAATTGGAAGTTTGCTATCGGCGAAGCTTTTGGCTACTCATCAATCTAGAGCATCGCGTAAAATTACTTATTTTTTTAACTTACGAACTTGTTCAGCCAGGATTTTTTTAATTTCTCAATTTTCTATTACTTTATAATTTGATTAAATAACTCGTGATCGGACCTTTCGCCTAATGGTAACGATGCTTACTGTTTCGAAGTCGCTGGAACGTCAAATTCTCTTTCATTCTCAACCGTCTTCATGCGCTTCCTCAATTTCACTTCAATGTCACACTCGTCCGAGTCTTCGAACGAACCGTGTCGTGGATACATGCTCTAAAAAAATATTCCAAATTAGCCATTATTCATTTTTTAAATAATTTACTACTTTCATAATGAACCCGAGCCGAGCCACTCGATGTACGTACGTTTCCGAGTATCTCGAATGATGGACTAACTCTGTTCGAGCTTCTCAATAATCTTCTCGGCTTAGTATCGGCATTCAGCCCTGAATCGCGCTTTTTTGTCCCTCGTGTCTAAACAAAAAAATATATAACACGAGAAAAACCCCAGTGTATAAAAAATATTTACAAGATAGAGCGTCACCCTTAGAACGCGTGTCGCCATCTCAGTCCCAGAATCGTCAGATTCGCTCGATGTTTGGACCAACTTCATCCGGGAATAATTTTTACTTCCCGACGTTCCGCGGGATCTACCAGGCTTTACAGTTTTTTTCGTGGGTTTACACGCGATTGGAGATACTTTCGCCGCGTCCTGGATAAATAACGCAGTTAAAGAATCGCAACAAATTTTACTCTCAGGATGGTTTATTCTTTCGACGTTGAATCACCTTTTTCTTAACCGCACTTGCACTGGAATCTTCCGTTCGATTTGCATCAACTTTGTGGGCGCTTGCGCTAGGACTCGAGTGTGTATTTCGTGACTTCCATCTATCCGCAGTTTCTTTATTGGGAGTGTCCAACAATGATGGAAGTGAATATTCCTCACAATTTCCTGGATCATAAATCACCTTACTGCCCTTCGTGGAAATTCTCTCACCTGTAATTAAATATTTGCGCGTACTAACCAAATTATTCTCAGGACGATAATAATAAACAAAAAACTTACCAGCCCAGTAATTAAGCGGCGGTAATATACGTCGTCCTCGAGAGCTCGTCGGTACGTTGAGAACATCGACTGATACATTGTGCGATTTCGACGGAGTTTTGTAGCTTTCTAAAACAAAATATAATTATTCCTCAAACGACAGCGAGTAATCACAAAGATAAAATAGCAATTATACAAGCAATTAGGTGTTACCTGTTGAAAATGCTTTCCATTGCTCGCAAAAGTAGCGTATATCACTGGGACAACCGTCGTGACATAGATTTACCAATTCTTTCGGCACCGCTGAGGACAGAAAGGGACAATTACGATTAGTATTGATATGAAAAAGATAATAAAGACTGATTTGATTCTGGAATTATTCACATACCGTGTTTAGTGTCCTTCATCTCACCGGTCAATTCATAAAATACGCCATCGTCAGTTTCGATTAATTTAGGAGTCCATCTTCGCTTTACAAAATCGGTTGAAAATTTTCGATATAGAGTATGGCCAGCCTCGCTGTAGAGAAAATACATATACTTAAAAAAAGACCTCGAATGGAAATATATTTACGAGCTGAGGAACGTGTACTTTCGTTATTACGTACTTTAGTAATTTTCCGTCGAAAAGTAAGCGACACTTGGAATCGTCCTCGTCGCAAATAACTACGGGTATCCAAGTGCTCAGAGGTTTAGGATTATTTTTGGATCCAAATTGGTCAACCGACGATCTCTCGATATTGTCTACTAATTTCTTAGTGTTGGCGGAATTTGGTTCAAATGTCGACGTTTTATAATCTAACGTATCGACGATCGGCGCATTCGTCTCTTTCATAGTCGATTTTGCGTTTGAGGATTTGGAGTTTGTCGTACGCTCTAGCGCTACACGTGTCGAAATCTTCCCGCTCGGACTCTTTATCGCATCAACGGACGATACTGTCGTTTCTGATCTATCATTACGGTTCGATTTCGTCTTCATAACGTCTTGATTATTTTCGATTCTATCTTGCCATTTTCGGGGTCTTACGTTTACATTAACAACCTCGTCATTCACCACCTTCGGTTTATTCGTAACCCGCGAATTTTTCATATTTTCCGGTGGTGATTGAAACGTGTCGGAATTGCATCGAAAATCTATTTCTCTCGAGCGGCTAGCGGTGCATTTTTCCATGGATTCCTTTTTAGCCAGCTCGCGATTTGCATCGATATGCTTTTGTCGTGTTGCGTGCGAGGATAAACGGTTCGAATTACTCTGAAGCTCTGCCACCGGCTCATCTGGACTCCTGCAGTCGTTATCTTCTCGCCTCCCCGATGTACGATCGGATAAGCTCGTGGGACCAGACTTACTATCATGGATGATCGATCTGTCGTACGTCGGCGGATTTCCATAATTTTTCTGACCGGACGTGTTTCTGCGGATATCCGAATCAACGGGACGAGTCTTCGATTCGTCGTAGCGTTTGAGAGATTCCATTTTATTTCGATCATTTCTGTCATTTCTCCTTCTCTGAAGATCCATTTCAATGGAACGTGATCTTGAATCGCGATAATGTTTCAAAGTCTCGGGTCTCCGTCCATTATTTCTGGTACCTCCGTGTTCATCCTCGGTAATACTGATATCCGAGTCATATTGTTCTCTTTTTGTCTCTTTCACTCTTGTCTTTTCTCTGTAAGATTCGTTCTCATCCTCCGAAATGCTGTAACTAGAGTTGCCTTCGTTTCTTCGAAAATTCTTCTCCATTCTTCCTTTGTTGCCTCGACGCGTTCTCAGATTTGCGAATTCTCTACCGCATGCTTCGTTTGGATCGGATCTCTCTTCAATTTCGAATTCCTCGTCATTAAATCTAGAGTCGTGCCTTTTGCTTTCGAGAAAATGTTTTTTAACATGTTTTTCCGTTTCGTACGAACCATCCAAAGTTTTTTTAGTACTGTGAAACTGCATTTTACTTGTCGTGGAAGTGCTCGGGTTTTTGCAATCTTTGCACTTTTGAGAACTGTGAATTCGTTCGTACGAAGTAGAATGGGAGTTCATTGTTTTTCGCATACCGTCGTGATAATCCGTGTCCGACTCGGAATCGTCGTAATCACGTTTGTTCAGATTTCTTCGTACTTTACTGGTATGCCGAACTTTCCGAAAATTCTCAGCGATATTTGGGCTATCGACTTTTGGATTATCATGGCTAATAGTGCGCGAACCATTTCTAGAACGAATGGAATTTACCGGAGAGCATTTTAAAGGGCTTCCACGATTGTTCGCATCTTCCGTTAAAGGATTGTGCTTATCTGGCGTACGAGATGATTTCCTCACTGAGTTTGAACGATCGTTCTTAGACGAGCCGTCTGTATCCGTCGATTGATACGATACGACGTACTTCATGTAGTCCAACATTACAGCCATTTTATTTATGTACTCGATGGAACAATTTTTATTCGTCAAATTATCGATTATAATATTTAATTTATCCTCTTGAATAATATCCTTCAAGGAAGTTCCATCGGTTATTTCACTACTCACGAGACTTATATTGCTCGTCTCGTGTAATGTTTCACTCTTGTCCTTCGCATCGAGTTTGAAAGATTCTTTGTGATGTGCGTTTTTGAACGAACGTTGAGGTAAATTTTTCGATATTTTTGCCGACTTCTCAATCGGAATTTCATGGATATCTGTTTCGAAATTATCAGAACTGTTGTGATCCAAATGATTCTCGTTATCCGTTGGCAATAAAGCGTTCTTGGACGGAGTTTTCGAGGTTTTTCTACGTTTTCGAGGTGATCTTGACTTTGTGTATTTATCAAGCTTCTGACAATACGAAGTATCCGTAACTTCGCTTTTGATATCATCGTCGCTATCCGTTACAGGTGTCGGCCATCGAAAACTCAATTTACAACCATCGCTGACATAGTTACGCCATAATTGATGAACATTGTCCCAATCATCCGGAAAACCATTGTAAAATTTTCCACTAACGTAATTCGGTAGTTCTGTAAGAATAGCATAGAAAAAAAAAACGATACTTTCTATATTGAATTATTAATAACTCTGTATTTTCTTTTTTTGCTCAAACATTCTTACCTTGCCGTTCATCAACAAGGTTGCCGACGAGGTGATAAGTACACTTGTATATAGACTGCACGCTTGTGCACGTGAGTCTCCTTAAGACCGGCTTACTTCTTGCAATTTTGCCACATTCCAAGGTTCCTTTGACGATAAGCTGTCCCTGGTCATTGAGCAAAACTCTCCATTTGTAGAATATTCTCTCCTGCCTTTCGGTTGAGCGTGAATTACCTTTAACCTTCCCGTAAGGACTTTGGGAGATATTATCGTTTGGCGAATGATTTCCTTTTGATATACCGCTAGAGGTAGTACTTATCGAACCAGTGGATTTAGAAGTATTGACCGTGCTGTTCGTAGGCACAGACAGCGAAAGTCCACTATCATTTTTATCCCGACTCGTTTGGATATTGACCAAAGGACTAGAGTTACTCTTGCTTTTGAATTTTTGCGACCGACCAAAATCGACACCAGGTATACTCGGCGGCGGCATCATGGCGCTATCATCATTATTATTATTCTTAACAGGAAATTGATTCTCGCTGGATGTAGCAAGAGGGATTTTGTTCTGTCTGTCGAATTGTTTCTTGTGGAACATGATATTTCTCATGTTTACACTGGCGGAAACTATTTCACTGCCGGTTGTGCACGACTGGTTTGATATCGTCGCGCAAGTAGCATCGAGATTATCGCCGTTGATGCTTGAAACACTCGGCCATTTATTGGTATTGCCGTGAATCATGCTTTGACCTTCGGCGTTCTTTAGCAAGACCATTTTCAAGGTATGTTTCAACTTCTTGTAACGCTCGTCCTCTTGTAAATCTTTGAATGTCGTCTGAATCTTTGGGCCAAAAGTTTATCGCTCGTATATATGAATAATGTTATGGGTTTTAGAATTTGTCGCGTGGGAAAATTTTGTTTTCTACATCGATTGAGGTAATGCGAATATTGTATAGGCGCTCGATGTATGCAAACGTTATCGATAACATTTTTCATCGGATCATAATTTACTGATATTCATCATTTTGATTTTGATCCGAAAAGTGATTACGTTCTTATCATCAACGTTCGTCAATTTAGCAGGTCATCAAACTTATTTTTCTCTGATTATAATATCAAGCTTCTTGAATGAAAATTGTGACAGAAAACTACGGCAATCTCTTATAAATCTGTGAGCATTTCACGTCACTTTGAACGATTTAATTTTATACTCGTATATTTCAACAGCCATATAGGCCACGCATTGTTTTTACCGTATTCAAAAATGTCGTTAACGCATAGTCAAAACTTACCTCTCTTACGTTCGCCATCCTTTGGATTAAACTTTTTTTTAGCTTTCATCGACGTAAATAAAAGTATCTTTAACCCAATACGATAAATATCGCTTTGTTATTGGTCATATTTCTCCCTGTGATTGAATTTCGGAGTATTTATTTCGGAGCCGTTTTGATCAGCTATATATGTGTCACAACTACATACGCACTGTTTGAATAGTTTTCAAGTCGGATGGGAATTAGACCACTTGTGCGGTATAACGGCTATTCGCAAAACATTTTTTTAATTTTTATCACTCTGCCAACTATTCATATTTGTCTGCTGCTGTAAAGGATACTCATGTAATTATAAAATACGTAAATCACTGAATTGCCTTTATTATCAAATCTATTAAATTCCAAAATACAATGCGTACGCGTCGTACCTGTCGCATTACTAGCCATAAAAACTGTCTGAAACAAAGAATATCTCTAGATAGTATAACGTTACGCCTAGTTCGTACCGGTAACCACGCGTCTTTAGAGACAGTCGGTAAGCTGCTCATTTCCGGTCGGTACGAAATCAACGGCGTCTGAATTTCGGATAGATGAGAAGTTAGCTCTTAATACGTTTCGCGATATCCCTTCGTCACTATCGCCATCTGGTGGCGACCTCTATGATGAGAAGAACCGCACGGATCTCTAGGACATCTTATTTTTCTGTGGCGAAGCTTATCCCCTGTTCCCGCGCAAAATAAGCGTAAGACGCCAATGATACAATTTGCCGCTAAAATCTCTGACACATACGGCACACGCGCCACAGTGTTTCGTCGTAGTAGTTCACTGTATTTCGTTTCTCCAGAAACGCGTTCGCCTTCGAGTTCTCCTCAATCGCAATAGCGACTATTTTTGTTCAGTCTAAGATATTTCCAGAATTAAATCGTGAAAGATGTCTGGTCGTGGCAAAGGTGGTTGTAAGTATTTTTCTCACATATTTGTACAATTATCAAAAGAAATATCGAAAAAAAAAACTAATAACGACATACACTACGCTCGTGTTTAGCTGGCAAGACCAAGAGCAAGTCGAAGACGCGAAGCAGTAGGGCAGGTCTTCAGTTTCCCGTCGGAAGGATTCATCGGCTTCTTCGCAAAGGAAATTACGCGGAACGTGTCGGTGCCGGTGCACCCGTATATCTCGCTGCTGTCATGGAATACCTAGCTGCGGAAGTTCTCGAGTTGGCGGGTAATGCCGCTCGTGACAACAAGAAAACCAGGTACGTGAGAGAAATTTACTTTTTACCCCGCTACGATCGTTGTTGAGAGTTCGAAATGCCCAAATTTCGATCAATCGCAATTTTTTCCTTTCGTAATAAAACGGAATTATGAGAATTTTTTGGTTATTACGTGTACGCAATTTTTTTTTTCTACGATACTTTCACAAACACAAAGTTCCTCGGTATTCTTGTATCGAGGCTTCGAATCTTACACGACAACAATTTTTTTTCTTTCAATCGCTATGGCTCCTTGCTAACCCAAAGTCGTTACGTCGGTATTCCAATCTTATATTGCCGGACGATATATATGTTTTTTTGCTTTAGAAATGCTTTCGTGTTATTGTACGTTCGATATGGACAAAATTTTAATACCCATTACGATATAAGAAGATACAAATTATAATATCTGTTCTATATCTGTTAGATTTCATATTTTCGCAGCATTTTTTATGAAGAATTCCGAATTTTGTTCCTGAATGTTCATTTTAAAAGGTGTAATTAAAAAAAAAAATTCCAGAATCATTCCACGTCATTTGCAATTGGCAATTCGTAATGACGAAGAGTTGAATAAATTGCTGTCTGGTGTGACAATAGCGCAAGGTGGTGTGCTACCCAACATTCAAGCGGTGCTATTGCCCAAAAAGACGGGAACCAGCGGCGGTTCGGGAAAGGGCGACAAAGCTTCTCAGGAATATTAAGTGTTTGTTAAAATTAGCATTCCTTTGACGAGGAAGAGGTCTAAAATGTTTATTGGAAATATCCAATTATTATTGTACCATGGAGAATACTTTCTTAAGATCTCATAACGCCTATTTTTCAAATAATATCTCAATTACAAATTTTCACTTACTCGTGTCGGTTAATCGAGGAAAATACGTTACTAAACTTTGCAGGAGAATTTTGTATAACCATCGCATTTACATGTTTCTAACTTATTAGTTTGTCCATTTGTACACCATTTTGTTCGATTAATTATAAAAGTATTATAGATTATATGAATAAACAGTTATGCGTTTGTCAACTATTCTTAATAGGTCATCATAAAATATGAGATTGTACGAATAAAGAAATAAAAAGACATTTTTCTACGTTTCTTGAGGTTTCATCGACCGGAAACTGAAAATGGTGGGTACCTTTATACTCGCAATGAATTTCCGCATGCGTCGAATCATGGCGTTTATCGATAATGTAGAGTACGCCCCTTTATCGTTCAAAGCTAGAGTTCTTTTCTTCTAAAGGACTCTACCCTTGCCGCTAGCTTGGCGCCCTCGGGTGGCAGCTGACCGAGCGAATATGTCTGCTGGATGACCAAGTACTCCAAATTGATTTCTCGTTAAAAATTATTATAAAACGAAAGAAATCTATGTGATATAACTGTGAAGATTTCCAAGTCTCGACAACATCACAAGTGGCACGAAACTCTTCGGGCAGCAGCAAATATCTCGTTTTACCAAGTGTCGTGTAGCGTTCTATTTTCGTACGCTGGTATGACCGTAAAGCAACAATAACCTCGGCGGAAAATGACTAATACCTGGTCATCCGGAAAACTCAAAGAAGATTTCAAATAGTCGGGCAAGTTCGGGGTGCTTTTTTTTCTTTAACCAATCTAGACGATGCAATGGAGTTTGACTTATCTCGCGCTGAGACAAAATTCTTTGTTGAGAGTCAAGGTGCATCACGCCAGGTCGAACACATGATTGATGTAAACAACGATCGTTTACGAGAATCCACGAATTTCACGCGTCGCGTCACATCCTCGACAAGGAAAAACGCATCTATTGCACAATACCAGTTTGAGCCTGTAGATAAACAAACTTTTTTATCTAGTCTACGTTTCACAACCGAGTCGCATTTGATGTTGCTTATCGATTTTTGTAAGAACTTCGTAGCGGTATATAAGAGATCCGAGAACATTCAAAGAGGGATGGAAAATGTGACGACGTTTATTAGATTCTCGCTGTTGCTCGCCACCGCGTTCGTTATTGTCCAGTTGTTACCATTGACCGAAGCATCCGAACCATTGAGGAATCCCTATCAGATATTGGGTGTATCCAGACACGCTACGTTGCAAGATATAAGAAAGGCGTATAAAAATCTTGTCAAAGAATGGCATCCGGACAAAACTGACCATCCAGCGGCTGAAAATAAATTTGTCGAAATCACAAGGGCTTATGAAGTAAGTTTCGTAACGAAGTTTAATCTTTAACTTTGATTACGTTCTAGAATTCATACGCTATCGAACGTACGTTGCATTGTCCCATTAAACATTTCTTGTCGCGACGAACGAACATCGATATATTAATGATCGAGTATTTGAAACTACCGCTATCGATGGGAAAACTTTATAAAAGTTTCCGAGCGGCTGTGCATAATTATGCGTGTGTGATGAATGTAGAAAACTCAGCCTTGATACAAAAATGCTTCAAACGCTCGAAAGGAAATTTTATTTTATTAAAAGATTCATTACGGAGGTATGGAGACTTTGTTACGGCACGAATTTACTAAAAAATCTCTACTGACGTTATAACTCGTGGAGATTTTTCTTTTTCAAAAGCAACTTTTGTTGGAGAATGCTTTGTACGTGCAGTAAATGAAGCTTATTTAAAATTTGCCTACACGTTTTTAAAACTATTTCTTTCTTTCATCCAGTTACTAACGGATCCAGAAAGGAGAAGAAAGTTTGATAATCATGGAATTACGGAGGAAGGCGCCACTAGACAGAGACAAGACAATAGTCATTTCCACATGCCCGATCCTCTGGAGGAACTGTTCTCTGGGAACTTCAAGTTTCATTACCAAAATCGCGATATATCGTTTTTTCATAAAATGAGAATCACTTATCGGTCAGTAGAATAATTGTTTGAGCATCGTGTAATTTGACGATAGATACTCCGTAGACAATTTATTTTATCCAATTCTAGTTCGCAATTAAATAATGTTGATCCACTTTATACCTTTGATTGCAGAACTTTCGAGAATATTGTAGTTGCAAAGAGCTTCCGAACGCCGCATTTAATTCTTTTTTATTCCGACTGGTGTTTCGCGTGCCTGCAAGTAGAACCAACTTGGCGCAGGCTTATAGATGAATTGGAGCCTCTCGGTGTTATATTGGTTACGGCACATGCCGAAAGAGAACCAGCATTTGCCAGAAGAATGGGTGTTCATTCTTTGCCCTGTCTGGCTGTTACTTTGGATGGCAGAACGAGCGTTTACAAAGAATCATTGTTCAGTGTCCAAAAAGTTGTTGGTATGTATAGTATTCGTTATCTACTGATACTAAATACGATTAATTAATTGCTAGACCGAAGCTTATCGTTTAAATGTACATATTTTATTCAAGCAGAATTTCTAAGGAGCAAATTTCCATATAAATTGATTCACAACATCAACAAAGATAATGTGGATGGGTTCTTGTCGGGATGGGTCGACAACAGAATTCGAGCTTTAATATTTGAAAAGAGAGACTCCGCAAGATTGCGATACTTGCTCACGGCTTTTCATCACAGGGATCGAGTTGCCTTTGGCTTTGTTCAGGTAAAGTAGATAAGTTTGCAAAAAACTCGGATTTATGATTCATTCTCCGTTCTTTTCATTGAGAAATAGCTCGTAACGGTAGATCGCTCATTGCCCACAGGTTGGAAGACCTGGCACGGAAGTCATTACTACGAAATACAAAATATCAGGAGATTTGGATACTTTGCTGCTTTTCAATGAAAATTCTGAGAAGCCAATGGCTTCGGTTAGCATGAAGGACATACCGAGTGAGACAATGCACAATGTTATTGCCAATAATAAATTTCTCATGCTACCACGACTGTCCAATCAAGCAATGTTGGATTCGGTTTGTCCACCCGAATGGTTGAGGCCACAAAAACGATTGTGCGCGATACTTATTTCGCAAAACAGTCAAGTGCATGATTTTGCTAGACACAAGTTCCGTCAGGCAGCGATCGAAGCACCATACAGGTAAGTGATGAAACAAAACGACTCCTATAACACCGGAATAAATGTTTCGTCTACCTCGTTTCCTCGTCGATCATCGAAAGTCTCTTGATCGTACATTCCAGACTAGATCGTAGCGAATTTTATACGCTATAATCCTTGTTCGTACATAAACAATTGTATTCACAGTACGGAACGCGTGAGATACACCTACGTGTTCAAAGAATCACAGCCTGAATTCGTATCGGCCTTATCGGCTGGGGAAGGCAGCCCGTTGGATCCCCTGTTGCATATAGTAATCATATGGAGACGCGATGCCAATCATTTGAAGTACGAATGGCTACCAACTGGCTGGATCGAAGCGGCACAGGATGAGAATCAGTGGAACGAGACTCGACGTAATTTGGAGCATACTTTACAACGTCTATTGCGAGTTTCCGAGGCACTGCCGTATGCCGCAAAGGTTGACGAACTTGCGGACGAACATGCCCAAGTATGTATGAAACTTTTCATGATAATCTTGATAATCGTACGTTCGAGATTAAAAACATTTGCGTATTCATCAGGGTACGGTGGACAGGTTAATCGGACGGGCGTTATTGGCCGTGGATTATATATCCGATAGTTTGACAAAGGAACAGATTTTACCATTGATATCCATAGTCGCTACTTTGATGATTATCGGCGCTCTTGGATACGGAATGTCGTACTTAGTGTGAGTGGAAATAATTGTTTTAATAATCTCGAAAGACTGAAACTTTGCGAATTATCGTGTAAAACTATCAATGTGTGACATTGGTAGGAAATTGGAAGAGATAAGCGTCCAAGCGAAACGCGGACAGTACAAAGACAATTCCAAGCCTATTCAAACCCAACAACAGTTGCGATTGCACGAGCTCAGAGCGGAAAAGTATAATGGACTCGTGCGTTTATTGAAACCTGGCTGCCGTACGATTATACTGTTAGTGGATTATCAGAGCAGATTGAAATTGTTACCAGCTTTTCACAAAGCTGTCTGGCCTTATAGGTAAATCTTTCATATTTCTTCGACTAATATAATTTTATCTCGTAACTCGCCAACATTGTATGAAAAAAAATAATAATAATTATTCAACGTGCCTAATACACTGTCAATGTTTTAGGAAAAATAAGACTCTGATGTTCGGACACATGTCATTGGAACGTGGTCTCGAGTGGTACAAGAAAGTTCTTTCGCTGAGTTTACCGGAGCCAAAAGAATTGAATATAAATGCGAAAAATTGTGTTGGGACGGTACTTGCATTGAACGGGCATCGAAAGTATTTCTGCATGTATCACGCTAAGCATCCCGAGTGTAGCAAGGGTAAAGGTACAAAACGTATGGAAAGAATGACGAAACGACTGAGCCGGCGATCGGATGATGCCGAAGCCGGAGCTTTTATCGGGTTTGACAGTTCCAGCGAATCTGAATTCTCGCAAAACGAGGTAAATATGACAATTTTTATTTATCCTCGCGATTAAAATGTTTTCTTTTCTCACTCATTGTAATAATTGTAGATGGAAACCGATGTTTTATACCAAGACAAACTTCTGGATGGTTTACCAAACTGGCTCGATAGATTATTCGAAGGTTTAACGCAACGCTATTATATTAACTATTGGCCAGATTTCACTGCCAAGTAAGGAAACAAAATGGCTACGTGCGCGTGTCGTGAAACGTACGTGATGGCTTTTGAATGAAAGAACGAAAAGAAAAAAAACAAACAAACAAACAAACAAACAAAACAGTGTTTCGATTCTAGTCATGCGAAGCAAAACTGCTGTTGCAAGATCTGTCGGGAACTTACGAATAAGTACAGATCACAAAAAGCCTGCATAAAGACAAACAAAAATTATTGCATATTATAACATATTATTTAAATTTCTTATATCATATAGGCCTGTATAGTTTGATTGATTTGTCTTTTTTTAAATAAAATCCTTGTCTACTGCTAAAGAGAATATATTAACGTGACGAGTTCGATTAAAAAATAATGATAATAATTGATAAACGTCGATCGTTGTGTTCTTATGAATTGTCGCTTTAATATAATCTAGTCAATACCGAGTCATTTATTTACAAAAACGTTTGAAACAATGTATAAAACGATCAATTAATTCTTAATTAATGCAAACGCCAGGTCAATCAAATCGGTTCAAAATGTCACAATCATTCTCTTTGGCAGAGCTTTCTCATCACTGCAGACAAAATACAACAATATTGCTGTGATGTAAAGCCAAACTGTTAACTTAATTAGTTGTGATGATTTTTACAACAGATTCATAGGTTTGTTATGTTACGTTAAACTATTTGTGCAGCTTACGGTACATTACTACACATCCAGTCCTCATTCCCACCTCTTCCCTTTACTGCCACGAAATCGTATGTTTTACAATGACCCGTTCATGTTTTTCTTTGTCCCGAAAGGAATTCCAAATATCTAAAGTTGATACGAGCGGTCATTATATTGCGTATACCCTAGAAACGTAGTTAAACACAAATCGTAATGACTGTTGTTCATTTTACGTTTCATTATGAATATTAAGTAGGTGTAATTACAGTTAACGACTGTCACCGTAATCTTCATAGCGCTGAAAATGCTAAAATGAAATATCGCCTCAATCTAGGATCGTTGATACCCGCAATTTGAATCCTGCATAACATTAAACCAGAAAACATATATCTGTATCCTTCGCTACGTTACGACCTGCCAATTGCACAGGGCAATTCATTCCTCGCATTTAACAAAAACACTTTTTTCCTACTACAATTTATAATATCATGCCCAATGTTGTACGTCATAATGATGACCGATTATTATCTTTACGGAAAATTCGACTACTAATACTTTTCCGTATTTCGTACAGTGCTTGAGTTGAAAATGATCGAGCCGCGTACTATTGAAACTCGTATCTTGAATTTCCGATGTTTACACTATATATTGACGAAACAAGAAAAGAAAGAAGAAAGAAAAAAAACAATTATGCGTCACGTTAAGTGATCAACGTACAGTCTTTATCTTCGAAAAATCGCTAAGTTTACAGACTTTATCTCATAATGTATCCGACACTGGAGCATATTAAGGTATTTTATAGGATAAAATATTTCCTGACAATCTTTACCGACTTAATTATGGAATAGATATGCGCTCTGATCTTTGGAACACATTGAAATCAAGAAAAAAAAAAAAAAAAAAGAACAAAAAGAACAATGCGATTTTTCGCGGGTGCCACGATCTCCTCTCCATCATTAGCGCATAATTTATGATTACTCGCAGACTACCATGTGCCACACGAGGAAAACGAAAAAAGAAAATAAAAAGAAACGAAAATTCCGTCTAATGTTCGGACAACAGAGTGGACGAGCGAGTATTCCGTATAATCGGTTTTGGAAAGTCTGACAGCACTGTTCAAAAAGTTTAATCTTGTTCTACTGGCACATGTAGCAAGAGATATAAGACAGTTATATAGTATATTTGACAGTTTAAAAAACGATAACTATTAAACGTACGAAATATACCGTAACATTTTTAATGCGAAATGAAAAAGAAGAAAAAAACACACAAGAATGAAAAAAATGGCATCCTAGTCCTGGATCACTATCGATTTTTTATGTATATACTCTAAAAGAGCTGTACCACCTAGCAATGCAGTCAGAATGACTTTATATAATGATTATGATATAAATTATTACCGATTCCAGTTCATTACGAAATATAATGAGATTATGAATTGTAAATGGCGTGTTCGTAATTACCCAATTACATGTATCTTCCGTTAAGTTCGATCCGATCTATAATTCGAGTCTTTTATCGAGCTATTAACGAATCGAAGCGTCGTATACGGCAAATTATGGATAGTCAAGACGGTACAGTTCGAAAGAGGACGTTGATAAAAGTAACGGTAGGAACGTTCGAAATGTTCGTTACACGAGGTAGGATAATAATATCGGGAATTACACTGATCGTGAGCCTTATTTATTATTGAAAAAAAGTATTACACCTCGCGGACTGTTACAACTGGTTCTTATGACGAACAAAATGCTTTTTTTTTATTGTTTTGTTTGTTAGGACACGAATACAATGGATCCTCATTAATCGTTACGATCCGTCAACGAAGAATATTCACGATGACGCTGACGATGTATTCGTCGGAGAGAATCTATGAGATTATGCAATTAATGAATTTAATTCCACGTCACTCTTTGTCTCGATTAATTCGAACATTCACGAAACACGCTTCGTAAAAGTTTATGAATTTCTTATGCCAAGCGCTTGTTCCAGTTCGGCACGTTTTTGCTGCACCTTCGTGTAAAAGTATCGACAAACAGCCTCCTGCGCCCATGGTTGGTAGTAAAATTCGGCTCTTCGTTCTTCCTCCGGATTTCCGACAACATCCGTCATCGTTTTTAAGTCTCTCGTTTGCGATATTATCCACTTGTTTATGAATTGTTGTGGGTCCTTGGCGAAACTCAAGAAAAATTCACGATTTGTCTTCAATTGATTGATCGTCTCGACAGTTTCGTGTATCTTGTTGTCGAGACTTTGAATCTCCTGTTGGCTCGCCGTCGAAAGCAAGAAATTATTCATTTGGGTCTTCAACGTGTCGTCAACTTCGACATCGATGTCGTAACACGCAGTCTGCTTCGTTTCCGTACCTACTCGACCGACGTACAACAAAGTTTTGACTCGTTACAATAGAAATATACAAAAGCAACGTTTCTTACTGACCTTCCACACTGATGACGTGATTAATAACGATTGGATCGGGCGGATGCAACAAGGGATTGAGACGTTGCGGAATTTCGGCAAATTTCATCCGTGGACAAGCAAAAATTTGCTCCAAATATTTGTCACAGTTTATGAACTCGCGCTCGTGACTGTCTTGGAGTTTGTGAGTTTTTATATACTGCCAAAGTGCTGAGATAATTACGGGTCGTGTTTGCGTGTGGACGCCTAGCAAACGGGCCAGGCGAGGATCCAATTTGAACTGCGAAGCAAAAATTTTCCATTACAATCGCGAATATAACATTTTGTCTTGCGTTTCGTTACCTGCAGAGGTTGATAATCGAGAAGCAAGAGTATGGTACATCGGACGTTCTTGTCACCGGGGCGTTTGACTTGAAAACCATCGGTTTCTTGCGTCGTCAATGTACGATGCCATTCCACCAGGTGATTATCAGGTCCGTATAAATCCTTGTCTAATTCTATAACTAGACTCTTGAAAAACGACGAAAATTTCCTCTTCACCTGTGGAAAAAGAGGAAATTAGTTTGTTGCCGTGATCTTGGATTACAGAAACGATGTTAATGGACTCTTTTGTACCTTGTTAGGATCGTTCTTCGTATCGTCCAAAAGACGTCCCTCAACCCGAAGTTCCCACGAAGCTACCGAACCTTCTTGACCCTCACCCTCACCGGCCGGTTTGGCCGGATAAAACGTATTCGATATAAATATACGTAATTTTCTCTTCTGTTTCATAGGTCGCTTGAGCGCCTCTTGAATATCAAGACGCTTTCTCATTATCGTAGCATCTAATTTACGCTCAAAAGCGAGCAGATCCATGTAAGCCTGTGACTCTGGCACTAAATCGCGTACTTTTTGCGGTAATATCTTGTCCGCGAGTTTCTTCTTCTTCTTGGACGTGGAATGTGAAAAATCACTGTTCCAAAAATACCTGAATGAGTTTATGCGAAAACGAATATGGATTGAAAAATCATAAGAAATTTGGAAACTTGGTTTTTGTGGCGTGGGCCCATTTGGCCACCCTTTAACGCTCTTATTGTTGATATGCCGAAATGAAACAAATAAAGAAAATGCATGAGTACAGGTATTGTATTTTTCAACAATACTATCGCGTTGAGAGATGGAATACATCGATCTTTCATGCGCGATAATGCATGTGATATGAAACGAAACGACAAATTATACGAGGGACTTACGGCTTCTGCTGCGACATGGGTATACGTTGATCCGCGCTGCGTTTGCTGCCCGGTGGCGCAGGCATCGGACCTTGACGCATCGTGGAGTACGGCTGATTAGGTCGCATTATACCACCTGGTCCTGGTGCGTTGCCCATTTGTGGCGGCGGTGTAAAGCCCGATCTCTGTTGCATCTAAGATCATTACTCGGAGTTTCATTGCTTCCTCACGGAGGAAGCTTTAGAATATTGGGAAAAATATGTTTCTGATCATGTTTTTTCCAAATTATTTAAGATTGACCAAATTCTCAAAAATCAAGTATCGGATGAAATATATGGACGCGTCGAATGACGGCTAAATGTTTGTTATCGAATATGGTAATAATCTATAAAAGGATCTAAGAAACATGAATTATCATATTTTTCAAAAGTTTCAATTAAACGCATACAATTTTCTTCACGAATAAGCTTGAGAATATTCGGCGAGATACGTACGGAGAAAATGTGCAAATTAAAACTCGCGCCTTGCTTACGCATCGTTAATTCCCACCAGTCGCAAAATTTCTTTAATGGGGAAATAAATATTGAAAAAGCCTCGGAGAGAATGTTTATAAATAGGAAACAATTATGTGCATTAGCAAGTTGTAATTTGCAACCTTTTCAAGCTTATCGGTACTATGCGATTACGAAAAAAAATATTTAAATATGTATTAATACGGAGCATCTTACAGGAAAGTTTGGACCTGGATACTGCCGTAGATTCGGAGGTACTGCGGGTGGTGGATAGCGTTGAGGTGGCGGGCCATTGTTTCCTGTACTAGGAACTGGAAACCTTTGTGCCATTCTCGTCACTTCGGGACAAGTCTAAAATGAATTTACAAAATATTTTCTTTTATGTATTTCAACATAATGCGAAGGCCCAAGTTTCAATCCTTTCGGAGTTATTCCGATTACGGGTATAACCTCGTACGAGACTTGAGCTAAAGTTTTTTGTTTGTACAAGTCCCGAGCGTAAGTTGAGAAAAACAATAGTAAATAAGAATCGTTTGATAAATTATTGGGAATGAAAAAATTGCGTTAATATAATTGGAAATGGAAAATGATTATGCAGCACCGAACACGATTAATTCACACTATCATTTCTTCCGTAATTTGAGGAATCCACTTTTACACACCGGTTACAATATTATTGCAACTCTTAAGGAAACATTTATACCACTCGCAAAAGCCGATACGATGATTATTAATTGATAAAAACTTGCGTTTATAATTATACCGACAATGTCCTACGCTTTATAACGCCTAGCCGCCGAGTGCACAGCCAGGGTTGCCAGGTTTTCTAAACTATCAATCGCCTACAGAGGCGACTGAAGTCGCCAAAAGTCGCCAACCTCTGAAAACTCTTAAGTCGCCAATAATCGCCGACAGAGGGCAGCCAGCCGCCAACGGAGAAATATTCGCGGGATTTTCAAATTTCATATCAGTTTAGATGCAGTCGAAACTAAAGTTATCTAATCACTTAGGTTCAATTAATCTTATTGGAACCCAAATTAACGAGAAACAAATCTAAGCACTAATAAAGCAAACCTAAAATATATCTAAACCCGAATAAAAAAAACATAGATGTGTCGTAACGTTTATTAATTTATCAACATATTTTTAATAATTTAAGGGATCATGTATTCATATCACATTTTTCAAATAGAAAAGCATATACATGTAGCAACGTTTCTTAATTTATCAATATATTTTTAATAATTTAAACGACTGTAAGTATTTGTATCACATTTTTCTCAGTGTTTTTTTTGGATTTATAATCCAAATTTTATAAAATCGCCATGGCGCCAACTGCAATATCTTGACGCCAAATGGTGATGCGAAGTCGCCAATTTGGCGTAAAGTCGCCAAAACTGGCAACCCTGTGCACAGCCTCGCTATATCAGGGTTACCATGACAAAGAGTACGTAAGGAACTTGTCGATATAACTAGGAAGCTAGGGATTTTTTTTCGTTATTGTGTATGCCCTCTATCTGATAGAACGACAACTAGTTCTACGCTTCTACGGCTTCTACGTGCTTGGCTTCCACGTGCTTTGCGAATTTTTTGGTAATGCCGTCGTAAGTCGACAGCCAATATTTAATTGTGGTAACGTGCGATACCTTCTCACGAAGAAGGGATCAATTACTGATCGAAAATGGGCAAAAAAACGAAAATTGGAAAGCAACGGCGTGATAAGTATTATCAATTGGCGAAGGAAACTGGTAAGTTGACGTGTTTAATACTTGTGAGCTCGCCGGAGATAAACATAACCTTAAAGATTTTTCAATTCATTTTTCTCAAAAACGTCAATGTAGAAGCAACATATATTAGCCGAACTACATATTCTTAAGTATTACGGACGTCTCGGATAATTTGCTTTCATCAAAACGATTAATTTTTTAGAAAATTGTATTTCTATTATTTGCCGATACTCGGTCGATAATGCCCACTAAATCCGATACATATCGCGCTCTTTCGTGTATTCTCACGTTGTAAGACTTGTACGAGATCTCGGTCGGTATTTCAGTCGACTTAAAATTGTATCTAAAACTTCACAAGTGCGAAGGAGGTAGTTTCAAATTTCCTGCACCACAATTTCCGTTTCAAATGTTTTTTTTTTTTCACCTACAATAAACTATTCACATATCATAAGATTTTAAACATGTTCGAATGGCTATGAGTTCTTATGCGATGCAGCAATTGATGGTAAATCTCATATTGATATCATACTAATTTGTATCGCATATTTACTTTTTTCTAAAAGTCTTTGGAAACATAAAAAAGTAAGGTCGAAAACTGCCTCGGCTAGCGGTAACGGGGACGGTTTGACCGTTACATTATTCCATTTTGTCCTCAGGTTACAGATCTCGAGCGGCTTTCAAGTTGATTCAGCTAAATCGTAAATTCGAATTTCTCCAAAAATCCCGAGTATGCATCGATTTGTGCGCCGCTCCCGGAGGATGGATGCAGGTAGCCAGGCAAAACATGCCTGTCTCGTCGATCGTCATCGGCGTCGATTTATTCCCGATAAAGCAAATACCCGGATGCATCGGTCTCACGGAGGATATCACGACCGATAAATGCCGAGTGGCTCTGACTCGCGAATTAAAAACTTGGAAGGCCGACGTCGTTCTGAACGATGGTGCGCCAAACGTGGGTAAAAATTGGCTTCACGATGCGTATCAGCAGGCAGTTCTTACCTTGGCCGCGATCAAAGTCGCGACGCAATTTTTGCGGCCAGGTGGTTGGTTCGTCACGAAAGTTTTCAGATCGAAGGATTATCATCCGTTAGTATGGGTATTGAAGCAACTGTTCAAAAAGGTTCACGCAACGAAACCTCAAGCTTCGCGTAACGAATCAGCAGAAATTTTCGTCGTTTGTCAGTACTACATAGCCCCGGACAAGCTCGATCCAAAGTTTCTAGATCCGAAATACGTTTTCTCGGAATTGGAGATCGAATCGAAGAACAAATTGAACGTATTTCATCCTGAGAAACAGAAGAAAGCCAAGGCCGAGGGTTATCCGGAGAACGATTATACGCTCCATCATAAACTCTCGGCGATGGATTTCATAGCTCACGAGAGCGGTGTAGAGGCGCTGCAGAATGCATCGGAAATCGTCATAGACGATGAGAGGATAGCCAGTCATAAAAAGACAACTCAAGAAGTCAGAGATTGTTGCAAGGATATAAAGGTATTGGGCAGAAAGGATCTTAGGCTCTTGTTGGCATGGTGGAAGGAGTTGAAAGCCGAATTTGCCAAAGAGAACGAGGAAAAGAGTGAGGAGAAAACGAAGGATGGCGCAGAGGTCGAAGCCTCGGCGAATACGGTCGAAGACGAGGAGGATGCCGAAGATGCGCTTATCGAAACGCAGATTGCCGAATTGAAAGCCGAGGAATTGCGTGAATTAAAACGGAAAAAGAAAAAAACCAACAAGGAGAGGCAAAAATTGAACGAACGTTTGAACCTGAAAATGGTACACAAGGGCGACGAAGGACCGAAACTCGAGGGTGATGATATGTTCAATCTTAATCAGATCAAGACTCATCAAGAATTAGAAACGGTAATCGATCAAACCCCCGATGTTGCCGCTGAGAGTGACGTTGATTCGGACGACGAGATCAAATTACCGAAAAAGTTGAAGTACGACAAGGAACAGGGACACCTTCATAGCTCGGGACTCTTTTACAAAACTGGAGACAGCGAGACGGACAATTCGGAAGACGAAGATTCCGAGAGCGATAAATCTGGACTTGGTAAGAATATTTTCGGTCTTATAAACATTTTTTATAAATAGGAATGAAAATATATTAATAATGTTTGTACAGGACTGAGCGATTCCGAGAACGAGGACAGCAAGGAGGATGTGAAACCCAAACGAAAGAGGGACGGTGACGAAAGTAAGGAAAATCCTCTCGTCACCGATCTCGATCACAGAGATAAAAAAACCAAGAAGATTCACAAAGCTCAGTTGTGGTTCGAGAAGGACGCTTTCAAGAATCTTGAGAACGAGGACGACGAGGACTTCGAACTCGACAAAATGGTCGAAGCGTACAAGACGAAAGGCGGCACGATAATGGGTGAACCAAAAGTTGAGGAAAAGAAGCCGTCGGTGAAGATCGAGGCCGAGGAAGATTTTGATTCGGATTACGACATGGGAATAATGGAAAAGGAAGAAAAAACCGGCAAAAAGGGAAAGAAGGAGAAAAAGGTGAAAAAAGTTGGCGGAGGGGATGGTTTCGAAGTAGTTTCCAAAGATGCTCGTAAGTATCGTTTTAACAAAAGCCACATCTTTTTTCTTTCTTTCTTTCTTTCTTTCTTTCTCAATTTCAATGAAATAAATCTTATTTTTAGCGATGAAAACAAAAGGCAAGCGTAAACTCACGGACGACGATTTGGCGCTCGGTTCGTTGCTCGTACAGAGCAAAAAATCACGTCGCGAAGTGACCGACGCGGCTTGGAACAGATTCGCGTTCAACGACGATAAATTACCCGACTGGTTTGTACAGGACGAGGATAAACATATGAAGAAAGAGGTGCCAGTGCCCAAGGAACTCGTCGACGAGTACAAAAAGCGTGTCGAGGATTTGAACGTAAGACCGATAAAGAAAGTTTTGGAGGCGAAAGCAAGAAAGAAGAAGCGAGCTATGAAAAAGCTTGAGAAAGCGAAGAAGAAGGTCGAGTCTCTGATGGACAATACGGACATAAGCGATCGGGAGAAGGCTAAGCAAGTTAAAGCGTGAGTAAAAATTTATTTTTCACTAAACTTTGATACGATATCGATAATTATTTATTTCGTGGGTGTCCTCGGTTTTAAGACGAGACTAAGATGTTTTTTTTTCTATCCCCAGATTGTATCGAAAGGCTACGAAAGAACCACGGAAGGAATTGACGTACGTCGTTGCGAAGAAACAAGACGCACAGAGACGAGCTATTCGCCCGCCGGGTGTCAAAGGACGTTACAAAGTCGTCGATCCTAGAATGAAGAAGGATCTCAGAGCGGCCAAGGCCAAGGAGAAGACCAAAGGCCGCGGTAAGAAGGGACGAGGTGGAAAGCCAGCGCGAGGAAAACCCAGAGCAAAGTCCTCGAAAGGAAATAAGGCTAAATAATTCGGTGTTCTCAGATTTTAGCGTTAATTATAACAAATTAAAAACGTTATCTTACGTTAAAAATACGTTTGCCCCGCGGAGTAAGTAATTGTAAAAAAAAAGAAACGAAAAATCTACGAAAAACTGTTATACGCGTGTCGCATTAACATCAATGATACGTCGTTTATTAATTATTCATACCTTGTATAATAAAACACAACTGATCGTTGCAATTCGCGTTCTCTCGATTTACTTGCAATTCTTTCCGTCGTTCGGACATTTCCTTCCTAACGCATCGTAAAATTAAACAAAAATTATCATCTAAGTTTTAACGTTTCAAATATATTAAGAATACATTAAGAATAATAGAATATTTTTTTAAACTTAATTAACATTGATTAAAAAATTTTCCAGGACATGCGTGGGTGCGATGGTAAATTACTTTCTAAACTATCCTTGAACTTGTTTCTATCGGACAAAGGGCGGTCATTTCTATTTCACGAGTTTCAATTATTTTCATCGTTCGTACATTTTCTTCCAACCGCATCGTAAAATTAAACAAAAATTTATCATCTAAGTTTTAACGTTTCAAATATATAAAGAATAATGAAATATTAAAAAAAGTAATTAACATTGGTTAAAAATGTTTCGAGGACATGCGTGGGTGCGATGGTAAATTACTTTCTAAACTATCCTTGAACTTGTTCGTATCGGACGAAGGGCGGTCATTTTTATTTCACGATTTGGCATTCTCATACTCGTGCCATTTCTTATCCGGGTGTGGTTGCCAATTTTCTCCGTTTTTATATAGAATATATATAAACCCGTGTACGTATAGTAAAAAGAAAATGATGAGCTACCGTCGCGTTTTCGCGTGTAAGTCGAATTCCAACGCGACTCGTATGACGCCATTGAGAATCGTGTCTCGAGACAGAAGGGGCGATCATTATTGAAAAGAAGATAGTACTCGAAATGAATATATATCGACTCCGAACGTCTCGCAAGGTCGCAAAATTCTAGGTTCACACTGGGGTATTATATACCCAACCACACGCATACACATCCACACAATCATCAATTTTTCTCGTAAAGCCACGAAACGTTGAAAATATCGTGTCGTTTCGCGCGATGACGCGATCACCTTGCACTTTGACTCGACTCACATGCAAGTACCTACTAGCATTTTCAAGGTCAAGAAAGTCAAAGATACACACCGAACATATCGTCGTCGGCTTGTTTGTTCGTCGCACACAGCTCGACTGGAAGAGAGAAAACAAAGCCTTTTTTTTCCAAGACTCGTGTTTTTCTTTCAGCAGACCGATAATGAGCGTTCGATATATATTTTGTAGTCCACCCATGCAAATGTCGCAATCCTTCTTCTATGAAGATAAATCCACGGATTAATATATATTTTCTTTTTTGGTAAATGAAATTATCGTTGCTAATTATGTTTTTATTTTTATTTTACATCCTGAAATTCGCGCGAGGAAGAATAAGGGATGAAAGGAGTAATAGAGTGAAAGAATTAACTGGAAGAATCAGGAGGAAATTCCGGTTTGATATTATCGCGACCTGGTGATTAGAACCTTTACCCTCGCGAGTTTCCTTGGCCAAGAGAGAAAGAACGAGTGAGACCGTTGAAATGTATAAATAAAGAATTTTATTACGTCGTCTGGGAGGGGGGCCGATACTCCTATCGGCATGCGGCCTTGTCTAAACTTGACCTTGCTTTATTTCAGGCAACCCCGACTCGTACGTAATGGCTCTATATACGGAAAGGTTTAGCTGCTGTGTATACCAATCGCACACATACTTAGACCGTACGCGCGTTATATACGTAACTATTTATTCGCAGTCAACTACGAGCCGGCAGCTTGCAGTTTCAATCTGTACATACGGCATTCTTCGTCTAGTCAACCGCTTATTCACCTCCAACTTCTCGGACGGTTCCTATTATTCGCCACTTTTCGATAACGCTTGAAAATATTTTCTTACCATTTTTTTTTATCCATCTACTTCCGGTTTATTTTTCAACCGCGACCTCTTGATGTATCCTACAAATGGCAAGAGACAGATAAGAGTCGTGTTGAGAAGCATAACTTGAGAATTGATGGATGAAATTGTCTTTTAAATATTTCCGGTAAGACTTTCGTCTCGTTTTGTAAACCGGAAGAATATTGAAAATGTTTGAGAAGTTTGGAGGAATAATGAATGATTTTGTATGGAACGACTCGTGTGGAAGTATTTTGCATACATTATTCATAGGTATGTGTGACGTCTGACGTATTCAAACCACGTGGGACTGGTTTCCATGCGTGAATTCCAGTATTTTCCGCAAAGCTTCGATTAAGATACAAAGTTGAATTAAAATGTTCTTTCTTACAGGTTGTAGGACGTTAATATCTAAATCAACACTTCCATCGCTTCTCGCGATAACAATTTGCAAACGTGACCGAGGAATAAAAGGGATTCATCGAAACGAATGAATCACCACTTGGCACGCAAATCAAATCTTCTCACACTCGATTTCTCTCTCTCTCTCTCTCTCTTCGTCTTATTTGCAGCTTGATAAGTGTGGCTACCTATCGAGCGGTCAAACGGACAGATCCGTTGAATGGCCAATTTAACAACGAGGAGTAGAATCGGAGGACGAGTAAAAGAAGTGCGAGAGAGAGAGAGACTTGGACATGAAAGTCTGGGGATCGAATTTCAAGCGGACCCTCCGTCTGGCCGTCTGCCCTGCCTTCGAGAATATTAGAAAATTCGTGGAATCACGGTCGGAAGTCTGGATGATTTTGTTAGACCAAGAAATGATCAACCGTTTTCTCGATGCCTCGTCCCATTCTTACATCATCGAATTATCAGACATAAACTTTTGTCAAGACACAGAAATTCTACGAAATCAACCAAAATCGACCGATTTTTAACGTCGCGAATCAACGAACCGAATAATTGGAACATTGAACAATTTTTATTCTCGACTCTTCTTTCGAAAACGATAAATAATTAGAAAATCAAATTTCGGACAATGTCCAAAGCGAATTGGAATAGTTGGAAAAAGGTCGAGAATAACGAAGTGATATTTTTCAAGCGGTTCTAAATAGCGGATAGAACTTTTATTTATTTTTAGCCTTCGTTCTATCGAACTTTCCGGGAATTCCGAGTACAGATAAAAATGGCATATCGCGGAACAATAATAAAGTCGAGACAAAAGTATTCGCAAAACCTCGTGCGTAAACTATGTATCATCGGTTTTACTTTGAAATATCCGATGATACTATATAATTTACCAGGAAATACAAAGTTAAATCGCGGCACGCGCGCGTTACTTCGTTATTGCGGTTATTGCCAAGGTCGCGGATGTGTGGAATCATTTTCGAAAATAGTCATCGCGATAGGACATGCCTCGAGCGAAGATGCTCTAAAATCTATCGACATCTGGTTTACCTCGGGGGATGGCATTCGAACCGGTGAACTCGAATTAATAATTTTCTGAATTTTCTCAAGAAATTCGTGATTAATATACGCGCAAACTATTTATTTCGTTCGATGCAAAATCGCAAGAAACTAATCCATAATTCTTCTTGAAACTCTCCGAATCCTTTTTAACTGCAACGATATGATTTATTTTTTAGAAACGTCCATTTTTATCAAATCGGAGAGAATTTGCAAAAATTTAATACGACGCGGGGAAATATTTTGATTTCGAGGGTAAGTAAAATTTCGAACGTTTAATTTCAGGACCATTGTGTCACTCGTTTTATGACTATCTTGTTTTTCTTTACTAAATCTGTAAAGAAAAATAAACTTTGGTCGATATTTATTCGAGTGTCTTTTAAAAATATTTTTTTCTTTTTTTTTCTCTGGCTAATAGGATTGCGCACAAATGTATTATATTTGTTGCATGTTGAATGGTAATTGTGACATGGATTCGTTACTGAACGGGAACCCGTTGAAAGGCGTCTGGCTGTTTCCAGCTGCCAAGACTTCCGGGTTCGGATTCGACAGTCGCCAACATTGTAGGAAAATCGGTCGGGCCAAAGTTTCCTCGCTAACAGTGTCAGCGTTTCTTTTGGCTCCTGGACGAAACGAGCGCGAATTGTCACGCCATTCGGTGAATCATTGGCGAAGTTTTTGGTGGCGCTCGTCATTTATGCGAGAGAAAAAGCGTAATAAATATTGGAAGACGTTCAAAACCGGTATACATTACATTTTGGACTCTTTCAACGAGCTTCATTGATGCAAATCTTCGCGAAATAGAAAGTAACAAAGTCGTTGCAAAACGCACGGGTTCGAGTTCAGTGGCGTTTGGACCGGTCATTAGTCGTTACGGACTTGTTCAGCTGTTCGAACGCGCTAACTACGCGAAAGCGGTTCGAAATAGGATTAAATAATTTTTTTCAAATTTTTCTCGCATTCTTCAATTATCGAAACGACAATTTTCAAAATTCACAAAGAACGTGTACAAAAGATGATTTTATCCTTTAATTATTATAAAAAAATTGCCTATGTTTTTCTCACGATTATCGTCAATTATAAACAATGAGAAAAATTGAAATTTATCAGCTCGTTTCATAATGTACAATGTCGCAATAATTTTTTATAATTTTATTTTTAATCGCATACGAGAAAATCAACGTTTAGGGTAATGTAGCGGAAGTCAATGTAGCTGCATTGTTGCGATAGTTTGAATTTTCAAATTCCCAGGGTTTTGTAAAAGAAATCTTGTTTCGAAGTAATAAAGCATATGAAACATTGTTAGACTATGTAGAGTTGTTGAGAATAAGAGAAAGTGATTTGGCATGAGGTATGTTTTTTCAGGCTTAACTTTTAGCCAGTTTAATCTAGTGAAGAACGCAGAAGCAGAGAGAGAGAGAGAGAGAGAGAGAGAGAGAGAGAGAGAGAGAGAGAGAGAGCGAAAGAGAGAGAGGGAGGGAGAGACGTGGCATCCGTTATCTATAGCGACATCCCGCCCACCTGTCCACTGCCCGATGCACTGTCCCCGGTGGCTTCCTCCTCGACCTCGTCGTCATCGTGCTCGTTTGCTCTCTCTCTCTCTCTCTGTCTCTCTTTCCCTCTGCCACGTCGTGTTCTCTCATCGAACGCTCTGATGCAACTGCGTAGCGTCGGGACGCTGCTTGCGGTCGATGTCAAGGCCAAGGCCACCGCGTAAAGATCCCTCCCGCCATCTCGTTCCTACCGTCGCTTCGCGAAAGAGGGGGACGCGAGCGCGACGGCCGGAAAATTCGCGGTTTTCAATTTCTTTATCGCGACTGTTATCTATACCGTGTATTTATATACGGCGAGTAGACTCTACGATCGTAGCTATACAAAAATCGACATCGAACTACTTTTCATTCGTATCTTCGGGTTAATTTTGGCACGAACGAACGTTCGATGAACTCGGGGATAGGTTTTCTCAGATTAAAGGAATTAAATACTAGGCTTGGTAATAATAAAAAATTGTTCAATTTAAAAAATCTTTGATATCGATTTTTAAACAGTGCTTGATAGTAGTGAAGATGAGATAAGAGCCGCTTTAGTGTTTGAAGCGATTCAAATGCCGGAACTAAATGACGCTCTTGATGGTGTAAGGTGGCGCGCTCTATCGAGCTTCGGCGCAACTATCACGCCGCTCGCATCCGTGGCGCGCGTTGGGCCGAGATAACCTTAAATTCAATTTTGACGATATCTATAGTTAATTATTGACAATCGAAACGGTGATTGTATCTCGATCTTTCTTTTCCTTCGACGAAGCAACGGTCCTCATAGGTATTATTAACACGGAAGTATAAGTGTAACAACGAGTTCGTTAAAGAATTGACCGGAAATGTGTAGCATACGCTCCGCTCTCATCGCGGTAGCTCGGCAGACATGTAAAATTTTATTCCAGTTTCGCCGTTGCGTCGTTAGACCCAAACGGTCAAGAATGAAAACCGAGGTCAGGGATATTTTTACGGGAAACTCTCTTTGAAGTGGACAAACTTGGTAAGTAACATCTGTATAAATATCATCGCAACAGAATACACATACGTTATGAAAGAATAAGCCTATGTAAGCTCATGGTCAAGAGTATATACGGCGCATGCGTACTTCTCAAGAGCATTAAACATTACGTTCGAGAAAATATTCAACCGACACACGCATACCCACTCGAATGCTCTTGGGAATGTAAGAAAAAAGAAATTGACACAAAAACTTTCGATCCTTCGAGATCACTAAATCAATTTATTCTCGAACATTAGAAGAGAACAAAGAAAAACCAACAATTAGTTTATGACGTCGATATCTTCGTAATGACTCAGTCCACCTACAGTTTTCCATGATCGTCTCGCCTGCCCCCCTGGGTATAAACATCAAACTCAACCAACGTCATTAGCGACCTCGAAATTTTCTTTGACGCATATATATCGGCTTACACATACTTCGATATATATATATATATATGAATACTCGCTAAAGGGAGCCTAATCCGTGCTCGAATCTGTCGAGAAAAGAGTTACATTTTTTCTTAACCTCTCTTACTCCCAACTCCTCGTGGAAATTTTGTCCGGATATAGAATCGTACTAACACTGCGCATGCGCTCGTACGATGCGCGCGTCGATTCGCCCATTTTCGCAAATTTGACGAATCGAAGAGCTCGGACGCATGAAGAATCAGAGCGTTTGGCATATTGTCCGGCATATTGCGACATCGTTCTCGGTCACGTTTGGTCGCCGTTGAAATGCCATCCGTTGCGGGATGGCGTCCAACGGCTCTCACGATACCGAGCTATACATGACGTATGTCTATATAACGTGGGTATAGCGTGTTGTGTGTGGCTACGAATTTAGCCACAGGACGAGGGAGTGAGTCGGAGCAAGAGAGTGAGAGAACTTGTCGACCGCTCTGACCCTCCGTTCTCTCTGCACTTTTAGTCGCAGTGAAAGCTCTCGCACGTACACGTTCGAACGTATACCATCTATTTAACATACGTATACGTACAACCTCGTGCGTTTTACATATATATTTATATACGTGAAACAGTTTCTCTGCCCCTCGTCATCGCCGCCCTTAACTCACCGGGCGTATAGTATTTCCAAGTGCATACCGTCGGCCTTCGACCGAGCCAATGCCAACGAAGTTGTTCGAGCATGGTATATATGGACCTGTGGCCGGAGCGGTAGGCGGGGGGGGGGGGGGGGGGGGGTAGAGAAGCGCGCACGGAGGCGGAGGAGAGCCTCGTAGACCGGAGCTAGTGTAAGGTCAAGGCCACGGGGACCGGAGAGCTAGAGCTTCGATAACATATATGTATATATGTATATATGTATATGTGCATATATATATATATATGCTTATAGTACATGTACATAGCCATGTGCAGACACTTGCATATGCGGCATTCCACGGCAAACCGATGAAAATCTTGCAATAACGTTACGGATCGGTATCGAACTTTTATTATAGAACGGAACAAGGAATACAAGTTCTTACTAGTATAAAGAAAAATGAGAATGTATTTTTAATGGGAAATAGGCGCGGTTTTTGTTTACGTTTCGGGGATAGTTTGAACATCTCGCTTCGTTAATCTCCAAATAAATCTTCCACGACTCGCAAAATACACATTTTTATTTTGTTCCTCTTACACTCCATACGCATAATTATTTTCGCAAATTTGCCCTTGGCTATTTACAAATTTCTCTCAATTCGCTCGCTCTCATTGACTTTCGTTTGTTTTATTAGATTTTTTCCTTAATTAAAACAGATATTAGGAAAAATAGCAAAACAAAAAAGAAAATATATATTGTTTACCCTTTTCACAGTGTTTATCGAATAAAAATTTTGCGAATTTCATTCGACACATTGAAAGAAAATCGTGCAAACCGGTTTTTTTGTTAATTAATAAAATCGTATGATACGCTTTTATGGGAGAGATTTGAAAAAGTCATACTGGACAATTTTTGATCATTTTGTGATAAAAATGCCCGAGGTATACGTTTCGTATAAAAATATATATATATATATGTTGAATGTTTACGTCTGTGTAAATGCGGGATGTACCAAGGCAGCGACACGACACGTTCCTATGTACAACAATTTCATCGCATCGAGCGAGATGCGCGCGCCACGACGCCTGCGTCACGACGTCATGAGCCATGGCCAAGGTCCTTACCGGTCACGGGCAACTCTCGCGTTTATTATACACGCAGACCCGACCCGAGGAAAACTCGCTCGAGGCTGTGCACCGATACAAACGACCCCAGGTCCACATGCACGTAATCCTCGTTGCGCTCCGTTATACGTGTGTATCGGGACTCTATTGCCCCCCGCCCCCCCTCCCACCCCCACCCCCCGGCTGGTGTCTCTCGCTACTGCTGATGCTGCTGCTGGTGCACTTTGCGTGTCCTTCTCATCGGCGATGTGGTATTGCGTGTATGTGTGTGGGCATGTGTGTGTCCGTGTGTGCTTGATTTCTTCATTCCATCCGTTTCAATTATGCGCGATAGTGCGAAGTTGCTTCTCATCGAAGGATGAAAAGTTGGTGTTCCGACCGGAGGGGGATGAAACGTAGAGGTCACTTGGGTCAAAGCAAGAAGGCGAACGGATAGAGACGTAGGGATAAGGGAAAGAGGGACTGGCATCGAGAAATCGGGTCACAGCGGTAGGTTCTGAATCTCGGAATGATTTCCGATTTAAGGGTGTAATTCTATCGATCTACTTCCGGATGAGGGTTGTAAACGGGGGTTGAACGTAACGAGGATATGGGTGAAAAGGATGATAATGAATTGGAGCACGTTGATGAAAATTATCGTAACAACCCCTCAAGCCCGTCTACGGTATACTTTTTTTTGTGCACTTTACAACTTCATCCCCTTCATTCGATAAATTACTTCGACGATGCGCGTAAGAACTTTGAACTTGAACTTAAATTGAAGAGGGAAACGAGATCTTGTATCTGGTACGACTATACACGTGCGCAGGATATACTCGAGTTTCTTCTGGAGGTTACGACGAGGACCCTCTGGAACGGCAAGAAGTTGAGATTACGTAGGGTAGAGGGCGCTGAATAAATGGAGTTGGAAATTTTGATATACGTCTATACGGATAATAAATATTTCAGAAATGAATTCAAAGAATTCACCTTCTCGACATAACTCTCATTAAAATTGTATTATCTCTATCGTTCGTAGTTTTTTGGTCGTTGGAGGCTTGGGGGTTGGGATAAAGGGGCTGATGCCGCGGTTCTGCAGTGTCCTCTACGTCGGTGTGTAGGAGTCACGGGGACTATGTAGATATCCTATTTATGTTGTGATTTCAATCCTGGTTACCGAGGTGAGGAGGAGAATCAAGGGCACTAGGATTTCCGAGGCGAAGACCGATAATTAGTTTTTGAGGGTGCAGTGCTCCATTACGAGAGCAGCTGCATGTATGTTCATATTATATGTCAGAGGTGCAATCGATTCGACGACGTTGCAACTGCTGTCGCAATCTGACTCGATCGCTAACGATGTAATATCTCCCTCTCCTTCCCTTCCTCTCTTTCTCTTTCACCCTCTCTATGGGATCATCGAACGTAACGACAGATAACGAATAATCCGTAACATTTTTTTCGATAAAAATATTTACCAAACCCTCCGCTTATTTTGCATCGTCGCATTGATCGAACGATATCACATTCGCAACGTTTCGTTAGAGAAATACATTTTTCTAACGAAGTAGCGCCGAATCTTCTTATCGCGACGAACAATAATAACGGATCGATCGTCAATCAACGAAACGAGCCAATTTACGTTTCTCAACGGAATGCCGTATTTTTCTTTCCTTGCATCCTTTTAAGCCGCAGTCGCAATTTGGAACATTCGACGCTATTATCGTCGCGTCACGCTAGCGTTTACCTACTTCAACCGTTATCCGTATGTAACACTCGTACGTATACGATCACTCGGGGGAAGTGGGACGCGCATCCCTTCCGTCCCGTTGGCCTCGGCTACGACCGAGCGTCCTCTGCGACCGCCGCGAAGCGGGAACGACCGTGATCGCTCGGTAGGGGTGGAACACCCCCGATGTTCCTTCGTCGCACCGCATCGTCGACTTGCACTACTTGCATAACGTATACGATGTATACGAGTATATAGACAACCCTCTCTTTCCTCCATCGTTTCGTCGTTATATAGCGGCACTGTAATTTTTTGACTAGGTCAGTTCTTCCTCGCCTCTGGCATAGAGCCCTCCCTACGACTATCTATAGCAACGAACTATACATCTATATTCGTACTATATATACTTGCATATCTACTTTTACAACTAGAATTCGCGTCAGAGGTTGCGACCTATACGAAAGGAATCGGCGAGGGCGTTGGTGGGAGGGCGGACGGGAGGAAAGGTATCGGTTTGAGCTTAAGAAGGAGTGGTGGAGTGAGTGAGGGAGGGCGGGGGGGGGGTGGTTTGTCGGCTGGCCGGGGTCGCGATGTGTCGGCTGGGATAGAAGGAACGGGTAGGGGTAGTTCGAGGGTGTAAGTGTGGCAGGCGGACGAGGGATGGCGGGAGGGTGGTTGAGGGGTGGGGGGGAGGAAGAGAAGGAGTTCAGAGAGTGCAGTCGGGGGCTCGGGGGCGTACAAGTTCAAGGCCGCGGTGTTCGGGCTACGTCCGGGCATGCCAACCCACATACCATTCCGTAACCCCGCCCCATCCCCTACTTCCTCACCGTCGAGCTTCGAGCGCTCTTTTCGCTGTACATATCATATGTGGGATATAAAGTACACCAACGCCCGTACCTACTATTGTTATATAGTAGACACAAAAGTACAGTTATTCGTGTCACAACAAACTCACTTTTCCGTTCTCATCGCGCATCACACTATTTCATTCCAGGGCAAAACTAGCTGGTTTCCTATAGCCACCCTTGCACCAGTTTCATGAATCACACGACCTCTGCACACTCCGGTTCTCTCACTCATCCTCTCTCTGTCTGTCTGTCGCTCTCTTGCCCTCGCTCTTTATCTCAGACAATTTCGTTCCATCACTCCGTCGCACTCGGAGAGATTCTCGTCTAAAACTACGGTATTCTCGTCCTCCTTCTCCTCCTCCTCCTCCTCCTCCTTGTTTCCGTTCTCTCTCTTTTTCAACCCTTGCAACTCACTTTCCCCACTCTCTGTCTATCTCTCTCTCTCTCTCTCTCTCTCATTCTCAATCTCTCCCCGGTATATTCGCTGTCAGCGGTAATGGGATTTCTTGCTCGATGAGGTCGAGAGGTTCGAAGTAGGATGGAGAGGGAGTTCGGTAGGTACCTACGTACCCAGGGCGTAATAAAATTCTGAGTAGAGCTATCTCCTTAGCGACGATACAGTGTCATCAAGTGTCTCTTTACATATAAAATAAACACACTCGAGAATTTTATATCGCGTTATCTTTATGCCATCTATATAGAGATATTGACGTATCGTTACAAGCGATAAGTAGAATAATACAAAGTCTCTATTGGCACCGGCACTACGGATGTGGCGCGTATATCACGCGCGATAACGATCGGTTAAAACGTTACCGATTTTACAAACGAGCGCGATCTTCAATCCGAGATAAATTCTTTTATTTTTATTTTGTTTTTTCCCTTCGTTACTCTCTCCAATGGCGCATTTTCCAGGCGTTGTCTCGACAAATGCGCCGGTGATAACGATCGTCGACTTCGATTATCAACGCGCGTCACTGGTTTCGAGTACACTCGTTTATATAGTTTATCATAAATATATCTATCGTAACCCCGAATAATAGACGTAATATTAAATTTTCGTACATTGAAATAATGTTTCAGTTATTATTGCTCGTCGATCCCGGCCCATCTGCGTAATAGAGAGTACCTGCCAATCACTGTCGCGACATAATTATTGACAAATATTTACTTTACGACGTTGCTTCTTGATGGACCACGTTCCTTGATTTATTATTCTCGACCGAAAAGCGCGAACTTCTTCGGTGTATTTAAAATGCAACCTATCAATTATATGAGAAAAATACGGTTTTATCGAGTTAACTCCAACAATGTTTAAAGTCCGGTCCGTTGATTGGCCACATTGAATTCGACAGCGTGCTTGGCACACGCAACTGTGCCATTGTTATAGAGTAATTCATATACTGAAATCTTGTGAAAAAAATGTAATTACCCTATAGTGAAAATGACATCGGCGTCCATGCGGTAAAAGTTGACCTACCCCTAATTCACCCCGAGTCCTAGCCCCAGCTTTACCCCTAGTGCAACCATTGACCAGCAGTTGAGCTATAATCGAACAGACAGACAGACAGACAGACAGATAGTTGTTTTATTATATACATGTATATATAGAGGAAGAAGAAGAAGACGAAGAAGAAGAAGAAGAAGAGGAGAAAAGAAGAGAAGAGAAAAAGCGTAAATATTCGTTACTCATGTCCTTCCAGTGACTCGTGAATCAGCAATCGTGTGCAGCCCCCTCTAACCTTCCACCCCACCCTCTAGCTATGACGGATGAATAAGTTGAAAGGATTCTCATCTCATTGCGTAAGCATCGCGCGTTGGTGCGCTCCGAACACCCGTCGCGAAGAATGAGATATAAAAAAACGATTTTTCTTTTCTCCTTTTCTTTTTTTTTGTTAAATAGAAGGAAAGAAGAAACAAGAGATCAGGTAGCTATAAATTTCTGCATTATTGAGATCTTGGACGACGTCGCTTTAAAAAAATGTTTATCGGCACGACGCGATCTTTCGTCGATGACATTCAGCGCGCGGTTAACGATTCCAGATAGTCGAGAAACGAGTCTCGGGTGTCATTTAGATGCGAGAAATTGACGGTTTTATGTCGATCACGACTTCTGTTCACGTCGATCGCGAACACGTGTTTCAACGTCTGGTGGAGATTAAGCGTTCGTGTAAAATCGACCAACGTTACGAATCGTTTCTATACTGGTACACGGTGTTACAATGTGAATAAATACGAGCTGCAAATTGAAAAATTGTTCGTAAGTGAGTAGATACGCTTGTAATTTTCCTATCGGCGGGCACGACTTACGATCGATGACACGCGCGTTGTCACATTTCACACTGGATATTCCCAGCGAAAATACGTTTTTCTTTAATCGAGAATGGAGGAAATTTTTCACAATGCACTTTACTAAATTATACGATAAAAGATAATGAGAAAAAGAATTAATTCGACTGATTAAAAATATTGAATCGATCGAAATTAACGAATCTCTGCGGAGATAAAAATTCTTAGTCTGGCCAAAAAGTAATCGCGTTTCTTATACAAATTAAAATAAAAAAAAAAATGATTTCACAATCTCAAAGTCGAACGTTATTTGAATTCTTCGATTTGTGAACAGCATTGCAGAAAAGATCGTAGTTCGAGACGAGAGAAGAAAGACTGAGAGAAATCGAGCGTTCGACAAGTATCGTTAAAACTCGATCCACGAGGTAACCTTTCGAGTCTCGTCGAACTTTGATCGACCGATTGATCGCGACGGTAGTGCGACATCGTCCCGGAAGAATTCCAAAGAAAACGTACGAGACAGATCGTGGGAAAAAGAGAAGATAAGTCTGTCGTTATAAAAATCCGTGCGATGTACGTTTCGTCGAAGTGTCGTTTTTCCACGTCTCGGACACAGGAGGAAAATTCCTCGCACCGCCGTTGCTCTTGCCGCCTTTCTATTTTCCGCGCTCGCGTGGGCCGTGCATTCAAGCGCGGTAACCTTGAACTTCATCTCGGGATTCGCTGACGTCACTACAATCGACCTGAAATCACGTAGATATATATATATATATATACATATATATCGACATACAACACGATATATATATATATATATATATATATAAATATGATCTCGAACCTGTTCGACCAAGTGAATTTTCCGTACGTCGATGCTTATAGAACAAGCAAGGTGTGGTGGTGCTTCGTGCGCACCTACACACATTTTATAGCTTTTAGTATTGTACACAGGCGAACCCGAGCTAACTTTTATACGCGTCCGGAAGTGACATTAATGGCGCAATAGAACACGGTAACCCATAACAATCGAATAAAATACCCGGATGAAGCATTTTTGTAGGAAGGCCATTCACTTTTTTTTTTTAAGCCACGGAGCAAACCTCCGTTGCACGAAGCGAACGAGAGATAGAGAGGAAGAAAGGAGGGTATATATGAGACGTATCATCTGGAATATTAAAGACCGATTAATCGCTCTTTTGGTGAAATTAATTAATTATCGATATTTTTTAATTGGGTTTTTGATTAATCGATTGATCGATATTTAATCAACCCCTCGAACGATGTTTCGTTGACACGGATAAATTATAATTTTTTATAATAAATTTTTGAATAAATACATTAATGTTGAATAAATTATGAATTTTTTCTCATTAACGATCACTCGATCGATCTTTCGCTGATACCAACCGATTCCAATTTTTTTTTCATCGATACATATTTCAATCGACCGATCCATCGATATTTATAAATTCGTTCTTTTTTTTATCGCGCTAACCATCCCCGAGGATAGAAAAATGTATAAACCGAGCTAAGATTCCGATTTGCGTGGGTCGCAATATCGATTATCGGTAGGGATAATAATTCATAGACAGCGGGCTACTGAATCACGCGGAAATAGAGTCGAAGGGTGTACGATGATCGATGAGTCTCGCAAAATGTACATTATTACGGGCTCGTACGTGAGCTCGCCAATAGTCATCCGCTATCGGCGCTCTTATATATAAATATAGGGAGAGAGAGAGAGAGAGAGAGAGAGAGAAAGAGAGAGAGCGTAGACAGTGAGCGTCATTGAAATGTAAGTCAGGTGCGAGGTAACGTGTATCCATACATCTGTCCGTCTGTGTGTCTTTGTCTCTGTATGTGTTTAAGTGCATACGTTGGCCTTGGCATTCGCGACCTTCCCAGGAATTTTTTTTTCTTCCCCACCACTTTCGATCGTATACGCGATTGCATGCTCGATCGAGATAAGTCGTTGTGCGCGAGTGTACAACGAGCTTGCACGATTATCAGCGTAGATTGCCCGACGATGTACCATACTCGACTCTACTTCCTGTACTACGCATGAACGTAAGAAGATTTTTTTTTCTTCATTATATTCCGTTTTTCTGCGACCAATATTTGAATAATCGGTTTATTCGTGTATAGATGCCTCGAATATTAAAATGGAAATCGGTATAACGATCGAGAAGAAAAAAAGAATTTACTTAACGATAAAACAACGATTTCGAACGACGAGCGATTATTCTCGTTATCGAACGAGGCTAATTAACTCTTATCGAAAAGAGAGTAATTATCTCTATTTGGTAATTATCTCTTAACCCGAAAAATCATTGGGTTTATATACGTTTGGAAATTCTTTTTCTTCTCCCTCGACACTCAATCGTCTCCGCAGCCTCTCGTAAATTCTCGCTCGCGCCCTTGACGCCGACTATTTTCGCGAGCCAAATTTCCTTCTATAAACGTTTTCACAAGCAGAACGAGCGTTTATTCGACGAAAATCACAAGTTTTTGGACCACTTGGACCGTTTTACCGGTCTCGAAGACTTCATCCTCCCCGTCTATCCCCTCCTCAAATTCTCGTCTCGTCCCTCGTCATCGTCTATTTCTTCGGTGGTCCCCGTAAACCCCGAAAATACATCAATTTGGTCCGGTCAACCCGGCAGTTTTGGGGAAAACTTTTGAGGAAGGTCGGCACGACTATGAGGCACGCCAATAAATCACGGTGAACGTTCGGGAGGTTAGCTCGAGTAGCAAGCTTGTTGCGCTATATGCTCGCTTAATGCCGCGGAAGCGAGAAGGAAAACACGGAGCGTTGCGAAATTTCCAAATCCCGTAAACTCGGTATCGGAACCAAATCTCTGTAATATAACTCAATATCCCTCTCTCTCTCCCTCTCTCACCCTCTTTCTCTCTCTATATATACATTGTCTCGGCCTACGCCTCTATATCTATATAGTTAAGGACGTTTGGTCCTCCTAGGAACTTCGTAAATCAACTTACGGAACTTCGTACTTAACCGTGTACACGTAGTTATGCACCGTCAGGACCTTTTTTTTCCTACCCTAATGCAGTTACACCACAGGTACGTCCTAGGTGTGTTACACAGTACGTCGTGGCCATTACGGTGTACACATAATTTACGGGGACAAATAGGGGGTTGTAACGTCGTCAAGGAACGTTGCGCAACAACGCTTATGCCTTTACGACATATATTTTCGTACAAGAGCCTGGTATATAGATATACATTTACATACAAAGACATCTTCGGCAAATAAGATCGACTATCGAAAGAAATCAATTTTATTTCCGATCGATTTTATTTTCGTACAAGAGCCTGGTATATAGATATACATTTACATACAAAGACATCTTCGGCAAATAAGATCGACTATCGAAAGAAATCAATTTTATTTCCGATCGATTTTATTTTCTAACCTAGATTTAATAATCGAGAAAATTGTTTAATTTGAGAATTTCATGGGTGATGGACATCGAGCGACGATCGATCTCCTATGGTGTAGGTGCGTGGAAGAGAAGAGGGGGATGTTATAATTCCGATTTCTTTCATATTTCAAATTTGTTTCTCGATGTATGAAATATGTTCATACTTACCCGGCGGAGTTTCCATTGGTGAGAACGTCGAGCAGGATTCTTGCTAAGTCGCTGTTGTTTTCGAATTATTTTTTGTGACGTGATTTTTCCACGTCATGATACGGATACGACTGTGTGTATGCGCGTGTGTGTATAAATGATGGAGAGCGCGTTGCATTATACAAGAGATGAGCCGCGCTAATCATTGAAGGATGACGAGTGCGGGAAGAGCGATGGAGCGAGAGAGAGGGAGTTAGTTTACATGGAAAACGTAATGTCAACTGCAGATCCTTCCGCGTGGGAAATACTCGCGAGCTAACGAGCCGGAAATTGCGCAATATTAATCGCGATCGCACGCGCACATTTAAGCAGGAAAAACATCTTAGGTTTCTTCTCCGTTTTTTTTTTTTTTTTTTTTTCATACGATGATTCGAAGTATGACTTGGAAACGCGGTAAATTGAAAAAAAAAACGTTTTATGCATTATCGTGCTAGTAGATATATAGCAGTTCTTGAAATTGATATTCAATGTAAATAAGTAGGGAGAAAGGGGGCAATGGCGATCAGGATGTAATACGAGTCACTGACTTTCTAAAATATAAGTTAAATTTATTTTCTCATAATCTTCTGTAAAATTTCATCAAAATAAAAAATCCAAATAAACAATAAATTAAAAAAAAATCTGTTTTTCCATAATAGCATGCAAAATTCCAAGTAAATGACATTATACAGGAAATAATTTGCATTCGTTAATTATTACATGATGTTCAAACGATCGTCATTACCCTCGACTTTCCCATAACTTGGAGACTTCGTGTCTCGAAACTCCGCGCGAGTCGTGAAATAACGAGGTGGGATCGATCATCGAAAATTCGATCTCGAGATGATTTCTTATTATGTCGATATAAAATTTGAAATAATCGCGAGGTCGTCGCGCGACCTTGGTCGAGACGCGTTCACGATACAGTCTCGTTCGACATCGGTAAACGAGGAAGTGTAATGCAAGGCGGTCGAGAGTTATTTCATTGCCAAAATGATTGCATAATCGCCGAGAGTCTAGCGTTGTTGACGCGTCTATCGCTCTCGTTTGTACACACACACACACACACTTGCACATATATATATATATATATATATATATATATACATATATAATATATATTATATATATATATGTATATCTTATGCTACACACGTTCTCCGTAACAGCGGGCTTTTATACGCAAAAGTCAAGCGAAACTCTTGAGGTCGCGTTAAGGTCGACCACATATCACGACCAGCAGCTGGTATACACTGTGCAACGTGTGCATATATATATGTGTGTGTCTCGTATGCATCATTCGATAAAAGTGGTAGCGGTAATATAGCGGCGCGTGTTGCACAGTGCACTTTATAGCGCTCGAAGGATGACGCTGCTCCGTTTGGTGCGCTCTGGGCGCGTTCCATTATACACACGTATCTATATATAAAGCGCGTGTACCACACGATCACCGTTAACTCTTGGAAGGACGCGTGAGATGAAATTGATAGCGGGGATTAAATCCCCTGCTATCGGGTCTTGTTCATCGAAATTGTTCGTTCAACGGGCCAGATCGAGATAAGTGGCGAAACAGGTTGAAAACAAAAACAAATAAATAAACAAATCATAAAATGTCTTTATGTTTATTTTCTTTCGAATGACCGAAACGTTCCTTTTTCATTTCGAGGGTTAATTGTTTTTTAGTTCGAAACGAGAGCAAAACACGAGTGTTCGTAAATTAATGCACGCTGTTAAAGTTGCATTTACCGATTTTATGTGAAACTTTGATTAGAGAGGTTGTTAAATTTCATTACCATTATTATTATTATTATTATTATAACCCTTTTTTCAGACAATTAGTTAATTTTTATTCGTAGTCGAGCGGTCGGTCGAAGGTCGAAACTTTCGTAACGCTTCGATCTTAAATTGAATCAAAAGGGTAGCTTCTTAAATTGCTGAAAAGCGTGCGAGGGGAGGGGGTGAAATGGTCGTGAAAGTTTGCTTTTCGTTTCCGCGCGTGTCATGGTGCACGCTCGATGAAGTGACACAAATTTGATAATGTTCTTGGGTTCGTAGAACATACGTATATATGTATACGGTATTATGCAGATACCTTTAACCCGTACGTGTGTTCCACTTATGGCCGGTGTGCGCGCGACCCGCTTATGCACAGTGTCGCGTGGGCGTCCAATTGTAATTGTATATATACCTAACCACATTTATAAAGAATATATATTTAGAGAGAGATATATAGGTATAAGGTATAGGCGAGAATCGTGTTATAATAAGTCGAAACGATCGTAATGTCTGTATACGAGCGCGTCTCGTTCGCTCTTGATTATCGCGGTAAAAATGGAGTCAAGGGTGGCGAACTCTGTGCGAAACGACGAGACTTGAGAGAAACTTCAAGGTGAGGGTAACACGTGGCCGCGAGCGAAAAGGGTCAAAGGCGGTATATCATTGGTCATTGACGACTCTGTGACCTACGAGACGTCCGATTACGCCCATAATGATAACAATCGATATCAACCGTAATAATAATAATAATATAATAAAATCGATTATTTTAATTTTTCGCTATTATTAAATATTAATTTACTAATAACAACGATAATTGTATATTTAATAATTATTATAATTTAATATAAATATATTTATTATAATTTGTTATTCATTTTTATAATTATGAAGATGATTGTTATTGTTATTAGCGTCATTATCTTTATTATTATTATTATTATTATTATTATTATTATTATTATTATTATTGTATGACAGAGTGTGATGGCCTTCGTACAGTTCCGCTACATTATTCACGCTATCGAGGCTTTTATATTGTACATATACTTTCACACGACGAGACAATGAGAACCTTCGTTGCATACCACTCGGCACTGGATTACAATGCGTCGTTTTTCTCGTGACACTCGTAACATAACGTTTCTTTTTTACTCCTCCCGTCCTACTAAGCTCACGATGTATCGTAATTACGGAGGACGAAAGGTGCGAGTCGCAGTTCTCGAGAGATCGAAGGATATTTACTATACATTATTTTATATACATATACACACACACACACACACACATATATATATACATATATACATTTAAACCGGAAGTATATACTCGCCATTCTAAAAGTCCTCGATCTTTATTGACACACACACGCTTAAGAATTCTTTGTACCCTTTGTCTATATGTCTATAATACTCGCGAACGAAATCACGGTCACGTTATTTCCGAGAGGGAAACGGAGGGAGGGAGAGAGAGAGAGAGAGAGAGAGAGAGAGAGAGAGAAAGAAGGAGGGAGAAAAAAAGAAACCTGACACTGAGATGCACATTACTCGGTTTGGCGTAGTACGCGACAACGTCGTCTGACACTAGACTTATATATACGTATATATGTGCAGCCCAGACTCCGGAATATAATGAGATTTGCATCGTACGAATGTATTTCCATCTTGACACAGATACACACGTATAAACAGGAGCAAACCTTGAGAATAACAATTTCTTTTATTCCTTACGTCGTGCATGCTCAGTTTTAAGGTTCTTCCTTAACTCATCCCGTGAAAGAAATTAGTAGGGCAGCCCTGAAAACGATCGGGGCCCAAAAGGGTTTGAATATGGATTCCCTACTAGGGATTTTCACAACACAATCCGACTAGGCCCCGACAGGGAAATAACAGGGTTGCCTTATTTATTTAAAAAAGGTCGTAGCGAGGTAAATGATAAAGGGCCTAATCGGGATTCATCAGGGCAGTAGTTATTACAGAGCATACAATATTTGCAAAGTTATTTACACCAATGTCTAGTTTGTATACTTATTTTCCATAGATGTGATGTACATATAAAGTTAATTTAAGCTTTTTAAGCGTTAATTTTACCTGCACGCATGAATATTATTAAAAAAAACTTTTTTTATATTGTGAAATTTATTTTCCAAATTTTCTCAATGTTTATAGAATAGAAATTTTACTATAGATAATTTGTATTCTATTATGAATATTATTATCTGTAGTAAGATTCTCAAATTATCTGTAGTAAAATTTGCATTCTATAAATATTTAGAATGTTTGGAAAATAAATTTCACAATATAAAAATAGTTTTTTTAAAAATAATATTCATGCGTGCAGGAATGACAGCACATATACCTACGTACAACACCGTTTGGTTGTTGTATGTGCTCACCGCGCGACGAGTATGTAGTTCCGCCAGCGGCCGATGGGCGGCGCATGGCCGAGCGCTTTCTCGCACGCGTAGTCGTCGCCCGCTGGCATTATAAAGCGGCAAGCTGACCGATAATTTAACTCATTATCAATCTATGGATGTGTAACGAAAATTTAGATGCAAACATTGATTATAGAGGAATTCTATAAACAAAGGCACTAACTTTACATTTTTCACCATTTTTACTTATAAATTACACCCGGGCGAAGCCGGGCCGGGTGGATAGTAATAAATAACCCTTTACCCGAAGAAAATTGTTTTCATTATTGCAAAACATCTCGCTTGATATGTATCCACTATTATTATTATTATTTGGTAGTTTTATTTGCACATCCTTGTCGCAAGGATTTTTACAAACTGATATGTATCCACTAATAAAGCTGGTAATTATAGGGCAGTAATAGGGTTGCTTCACGGCTTCGATTCGGTTCTGGCAGGGTTCTGTTGAGGCAACCAGCCGGGCCCTGATTTATAGGCCTCTTTAGGTCCTCACTGACAAAGTGTGACCGGCCACCAAGGGACCTAGTCAGGTGCCCTGTTAGGGCCTTTGTAAAGTGAGGGAAAAATAATCGGGACCTAGTCTAAGCCCTGGCAGAATTCTTACTTGGGATCCAAGCGAAAGCGGAGAGAAGAGAGAACGGGCGAATACAGGATACAATTTTTACGACGAGGGAGTACGCAGCCGGTGAGTCAAGTCAAATAGGTTATTACTACTTTTTTTCTCACAGTTTGCTGAATTTTTGTTTCCCTTTGTTTTAAGACACATCTCGCGTTTTCTCCCATTCGCACGAGTATTTCAAGGACCTCGTTTGGAGGACGAGAAACGCATCCTGTTGCTTTCAACGGAAAAAGAGTGTGCGTGTGTTTGTTTGAAAGAGAGAGAGAGAGAGAGAGAGAGAGGGTGAGAGAGACAGAGCGAAATGAGAAGAAGAGAGACGAAAATTTCTTTCTTAACGCAGGGTAAAATTCAATGTTTGACAAAAGTGTCACGAACGAAGGTCGAGCACTTTCGAACGGTCTGTTTTCACCGCCGAAGATAATGCTCCTTAGAACCCGATGCGGTTGAGTTTCTCCCTATAGGGGCCAACGAACGAGGGTAAATACTATTTATCGTAGCGCCCTCTTCGAAATATTCACAAAAGAAACGAGCCTGCGGCTAAAGAATTTTCATCCTGAATTGCAAATTTCACATCACGCGTATGCGTCTTGGCTAGATACGAGAACGTAGCGTGCAGGGTTTGCTCGCGACTTTCCATTCGAGGGAGACAGAGAGATCTGAAAGGGTTCGAAGCGGAAAACGGTAAAGGCTTCTCATTGTTCCGTTCTCAAGGCAGTAAAATAATATCGGACCCGTTACCCCCGTTTACTTGCACACATTTTGCGAACCTTGTGCAACAAATATATATATATGTATATGTAGGTATATAGTCACGAAGAGCGTTAACCGGAAGTCGCTCGTGTGCCGAGAGACAGGGCGTTGAAACTGGTTCGAAGAAAGCCAGTCGGACTATCGCACCAGTCGTAAATCAGACAATGCAAATTTTCTCGTTTATTTTACCCCTACTTGAACATACCCACACACACACACACCCTCATAAACACACACATATATACTTGTTTTTAAATAATTTCTTGCATTCGATTTATAATCCGTTTCTTCGCTCAATTAAATCCATTTAATAACGCAAGAGAGATCCGTCGTTGAGATTGTTTCTCCGTTCTTTGGGTGGAGGGTTATTATTACGAAATGATTTACGATCGCGTTGACAGCCGACATTTTTCTGTCGACGCTGATCGTCGACTTTCGACAGGAGTTTCGAGGTACTTCGAGAGAAAACAAAAAAAAACAAGTTACGAGGCTGGTATTCCCTTCCGGAATGGAAAAGAAGGCGAATGGCCAAAATGGCCAATGATCGCTTCGCCCTTACATACTAACCGTCGGTGTTTGAACGAAAAATAATTTTCTACGATATTTCGAATCTTTCGTTCAATGTTTACGAACATTTTTGCGAAATGGTCGCGTACAATAACTCGATGTTTGGTTCAAAAACGAGAATTCTACCGGGGTACAATGGAACACTCGATTTTTATAACGCGGTGAAGATTCTTCGCGCCAAAAATTCGTTGCAAAATATTGCCACGGCGCAAACGCAACGTTTGAATATATATATATATGTATTTATGTATAAAAGGTACCCGTAACCATAAATTTTCGGTCGTCGGACCGACGCCATAAAGTTGATCGTCGCGCGAGACTTCCTCTCGCACTCTCTCCCGTCGCTCCTTTTCACTTTCATTCGAGACGAGAGCATCGGGGAAATGTGTGTCACGAGGTCATCGGGCCATCGGCCCTGTTCCACTTTCGAGGCTGCTCCTTTCCCTCTTCGGCGAGACCCAGACCGAGACCGACTGGTCGTTACTCCCCCTCTCACGGTGTATATAATCTTTTTACAATTTTTTTCGTTTACCCCGTAACCATTCGAATAAATCGAGAAAAAACAAACGAGAAAAATCAATTATAAAACCAATTATGCAATTTTTTATCAATTAATTTTTTTCTTTTCCTTATCCAATCCATTTCTCTTTCCAATCCACCAAGCCTGATTTCCAGTCACCCTCAAAATGTCAAAATAAATAAAAACCGCAATTTTTCCCTCCCTCTGTCGATCGAGATAGAAACCGACTTAAACAAAAAAGAAAATTATCGGATTTTTTTTCACCCCTCCAATTCGATAAAGTATCCTCCGATCTTGACGTCATTAATAACAAGTGCGTCACGTCGATGTAATTTATATTTATTTTTTCGTTCGTCTCGTCGTACATTACCGCTGTATAATAAAAAGTGTGTGTGTCTAGAGCGCAAGAGGTGGAGCGGTTCGGTGTGGCGAATGGAGAGGGGGGCAGGGGGGGAGGGCAGGCGAGGACGGTTACCCCGGAAGCGCCGCTTTCACTTTCCCCACGACCGATTCCCGGCACGCGTTACTTTCCCTGCGAGACACTTACTATATAATAATGATAATAACAACAACAAAAAAAAGAACAAAAAAGATATATACGTATTATATACGAACGCGCGTACAAAAGGGGCCACGCGTTACTCTTAGTCTTCGTGCGAGAACATATAGGTGGTGTATAACGTATTCCGGATATACGACGTTACGTTCGTCCGTGTACTCGTGTATTTATCGTTCTTTCGAGCCGAGACACGGGCGGCGCGCGAAACCATCGAAAAAGAAAAAAAAACGAGGTTTCTGGGCCACCGAGAATAACAAAAGAGCGTCGTTGTCTCGTTGCTCGTGAACTCGTTGAACTCGGCCAGCGAGAGAGCGTTTTCGTTATCGAGGTTTCTTTTTTTTTCCTCTAGGAATATTATAATCAATTTAATTAATCGAATAGTAAAATTGCAGCGGTCGATTTGAATGCGTTAAAGAAATTTGAGACACGAGTGACTTTTTTTTATTTTTGCGGTCTTGAGTGAAATTAATTCGTCGATTTTACGGAAATTCGCACGTGCGACGTATCTAACGTGTTTTATAAATTAGGGTGTCGTGGGGAGGATCGCTTGATGGCGCATGCGCCATTTGTCTGTCACCGTGTAACCCCCGGTGCTCTGTCGCACCTGTCGAGCCTCTCGAGAGTCGCGAATTTTTTTAAACGATTCGTCGTTACGATGACGTGACTCGTGCGCGACGGATAAGTCGAGGCGAAAAGACGCTAAATTCGCGAGTCGTGTCCATAACGAAAGATTCGCGATGCTACGATAGCCCTCTGCTGACGTTTACGGTGAAAATTCATCCGTGACATTTTCGATCTTTACACGCGATTGGTCGCACTAAGTTGATTAATCTCGGGGACTAGATCGTATAGAATTTGATTGGATCGAATTCGTCGAGAATTCGCATTAATTATCATACTCGCGATCGATAAAATTATAGGATAATTGAAAATAAAATAAAAACAAAACTAATTAGACGTTGTAACACTCGAAAAGGTCGAATTTTCGATTGATTCCTCGAGGTCAACGGTCGTTTTTATTTCGAGGCTCGTGTCGAGGAGGCACGTGTCGAGGGTTCGAATCGATCGTGATGGGCCAACAAAAAAACTCAAGGGGTGATTGACACGTGAACGCATGCTCAGCGTTCGTAAAATCGTATTATTTCCGGGAGGGAATAATTCGTGATCGATCACTCGCTGTCACAATCTCGTAGTAATTATTATTTTTTTTTCAGTTTAATAAAACAAAAGATTGATGATAATGGAGAAATTCACAAGGAACGCACGAGAGACCGATGAAATGTGTAACATCGAAATATATTCGCGAAGAAAGTGAGAGCAACGCGTCGACTCTTCTACTCTCACTTGATTTCCAATTTTAACATCCCCCCTCTCGTTTTCTCTCTCTCTCTCTCTCTCGTCGTGATACTTCCTTCTCGTTTCTTCTAGATGAAAAATGAAATCGAGTCCCGACCTATCCGTGCGAATTTTACGAGAGTCACCTTGCTCGAGTGATCCGTCTAGGCTATTTAGCTCAAGGATACGACTCTTCCTTTCTACTTATTTTCTTCTTTTTTTTTACCGGCGTTCCTCCCTTCTCGGTCATTATTTCCAGAATTTTTTTTAGATTTGATAAATTTTGAAAAAATGAGGTTGAGAATGGTTTTACCGATTTAGGTCTGACTAAATGGACGTCGCACGGATGAAGCGCATTCTTGTCTCTTATTTTTCCTCGGTTCGCTATCGAAATTTAAGCATCGCGGCAATAATCGTAAATGAATAAAAGTGTAATTGCCGGTCAACCTTGCCCCGTGCGCGCGTGCTAGAGCGTCGTGAGAGGCACGCGAGAGCCACGCTCATTTTCATTGTCGTACACTTTGTTCCGTCGGCACTGACCGCGACAACGATGCCTCGGGACAGGCTTGAGGCTGAGAACTCGTAAAGTTTAAATTTCGCTTTCGACATCGCACGCACGTGTTGCGCATTCGCACGTTGCGTCGCTCCTAAAACGTGCATGAAAAAAGCAATTTTTCATATAAACAAAAATAAAAATTTAGTCGTTAAAGAAAAACAAAATCATTATTTTATTGATAAATTTCATTATCGATTGAAAGAAAAATGACGATTTTTTCGTAAAATTTTGTTAAGTCGCGAATTTGGCGTCGGAAAATAACAGCACGTGGCATAATTGTCACGTGTACGAACGATATCTGAGAACTTTTTTAGTCTTTGTCTCGATACGTGGAAAAAAATCCAATTAGGAGAAAAAAAGTTACGAAAAAGAAAAACAGCAACAATAAAAAGACTAGATCGTACGTCGGATCGATGGGCGATGGTATTTACGCGACGTGGAGACTCTCGAGGGAGAGGAGACAAGCTCTTGTGCACCCTCTTAGACGCCATAAAACATTGATGGCCGAAACTTTGTTAACGTCTGGCGCTTCGGCGACGACCTCAGGGTGAGCCGACCGAAGCCAGCTCAGGGACGAAAGGGACGACGATACACGATATTTTATACATTACTATATACATATAGTCATGTATAAAATATTATATATATATATATATGTAGCTATTCTAATAACAAGGAGAACCCACGCACGCTTTCAGGGTCAGTTCGTGAGACTCCGTGGGCCACTCAATTTTTTTTAGGGCACCGCGAGAAGTAGGACACGACCTCAAAAATAGATAATTCAAACTATGACGACGATGCGTGCTTATCGCGTAACCGAGAGTGCGCAGGACCTTGCGTTATTAAAAATCTCGTACTGGCTTAACTTTGGGAATGTCGAAAATTCAATTTTCTAACATAAATACAAATTTGTAGTGAAAATAAATTTAACAAAAAAAAACAAAAAATTATTTACGATCGGCGTTGATTTTTTGTTTGAAATTTTGGCCGAGGTAGAGTCGTTCTCTGAGGCGCTTGGTTTCTCCATTCGGCAAAAGATATACGACGTTATAATTCATACACGAGAGGCATTGTGGAAGAAAGCAAGAATGTCGGCACGGGACGAATCTACGATGAAGACTGGCTTTTCTATTCCGGTACAGCGATGAATAGGCTATAAGTGGGTAAATAGGTCATCCACCCACGTTCGACGAACGTGTACCCAGACCCGAGAGAGCGAGATGCAAGAGATCGTCTCGCGAGAGTTACGATTAATTCTTTAATCGTCCATCTCCTCTCGTTTCCAATATAAAATCGTACAAGATCGAAAGCTATTGTCTTCATTTAAACAAAAAAAAACCAACGAAATCATAGGAAACAAAAAAATCGTTCACATCTACGAACGAAACGTTCGTTTTTCGTCGAAACGTGAACGCTCGATACCGATCATCGTCGCTAATAATCAAAGAAAGAGAGCACCTACAGTACCGCGTGGATCGAGAAATGAAAAAAAAGAGAAGGACAAAAAACTGCGACACTCTCACCGCGAAAGCCACGTAGTTACGTAGATTAGAAATCTGGAATTAGAAACTTGGTATAGAAGTCAACGACGCGGTTGGATCGTGGGCAAGAATAATAAAGTGTATGATGCGCCGATCGCGCCAGTTATCCTCGTCGTTCCTGCTGGGACGATTCGATCCATACCCCCTTATGGATGACGAGTACCCTGTAATTTTCATGTTTTTTTCTCTTTTCGTTCGCCTTGGATACATTGAAATCGTGCGAGACGAGACTCGAAGTTGATTTTATTGACCGAGTCGGTCTTACGTCGCAATTTATGCGCGTGTTGTTATTAATTTATTAAGACGAACCGACATTCGGTGACTGTTGACTTTTCAGTTAATGCTCCTGTCTACATATATATATGTATTAGCGTTGGATCAAAGCGTGGTGAATATACTCCGCGTATACTCTCACTTTCTCCGGTGGGACCGAGATACACAATGACCCGATTTCGTGACCGCTTATATATCTATCTATATATATATCGTATATAACCGAGCTCGAATGGGAAAGTGAACGTTCCACCTCAATTTTTCTTCATCTTCATCTTGAGAAAGAGCGAGAGAGAGAGAGAGAGAGAGAGAGAGGGAGAGAGAAAGAAAGAGGAAGAGAGGGAGAGGTCGTCCGAGTGAAATTTGCCTCTCGTTTCAAATATCGCGAGACAGTCATCATTATCGTTACACGGATATAAAGTATACGCCGGATAAGGGAAGAAATTCGTTAGAAGTTTCGAAAAAAGAAAAAGAAAATACGAAAATTGTTCATTAATACGAAGTGCTCGTTACGATTGGAAGGATTCATCGACCGTGGACGATCGTCCCGTACCGAGATAATATTTCATCGCGACGAGGAAAATTAAATCGTGAATAGAGGAGGAGGTCGAGAGATAACGATATATCAAGTTCGACGAAGCGTCGACGTGACGTGAAATTTTATACAGACGGGGAGAGAAGAAAAAATCTGGTACCGATTATACGGAGGCTGGAAAAGAGAGAGAAAAAAAGTATATACATACGCGGATGTCGTCGTAGGCGGACCGACGGAATAAAATGGTTTACCCGGGCGCGCGCGTTTCGGAGATTTATGATCGAGCTCGATGAAGTGGACGGTTATGACAGAAAACGGGCCATCGTACCGTATACATGGCCCGTACCACGATTCCCTCCTCTCGCCCCCTTCTCACGAGATGTTCCACCGACTCGCATAAGTTCCGACGGACGGAATTCAATTTATTTTCGGCGCATGAACTGACGCACACGTGTTCGCGTTTCATACGGCACGGACACCAAAGAGAGAAAGAGAGAGAAAGAGATTTCATTGCGATAAGTCGCCAATTTTTAGTTCGCTGGCTCGACGATAAAAATTTGGCATTGCCGTTTCTCTGCTCGGTACATACGTATTTTGTTGTTGTTGAAATAAAAACTCGAGGAATCGTTTGAGCGTTCGCGCGGAAATATAATAAAAGCATGTTTTCTAACGTTATCCTACGTTGTTACGTGCCGCCAACGAACGAGACGTCCGATGAATCGTGTCGGTTAGTCCTCGTGATACGAGATACAAATGTCACCGTATGGATCGTCCGTATGCGTAATGTATATCGTACGTGTAATATATTTTCCATTATGAGTCAAGGCCGATGTCCAAGGTTTACCGGGTGCACGAGTTAGCGTACAGCCACGTTTCCTAGTTCATTACGTCCAATGAAACGCCACGAATCCCTCGCGGTAACGCAAGAGCCGCGTGTGTCGGCCGTCCTTAACTCGATCGGGAAAGATCGATATAGATCGATGCGATACATCTCAACCGGGCTATTAAATATATTCCTATACATTCGTTAACCGTCAAAGGCCCAACTCGAGTCCGATCGTGAAACGGAGCCCGAACGTAACTTCTCGCTCTTTCTCTTTATAACTCGTTCGTATTATTCGATACGACCTCGTCTAGGAATCTCGTTAAAAATAGATACCGAAAGAAAAAAGAGAGAGAGAAAAATGAAAAAAAAAAGAAACAAAATCGTCAAGATCACGGGCGTATGCGCGTGCTTTGTGTGGGTGCCGAGATTTTTGGGACTTTTGTGAAAGACGGAGATAAAAAAGAGAAATCTCTCGTTGATCACGTGTGAGAGACGGCGAGGAGGAAGAGAGGAAGAGAGAGAGAGAGGGAGAGAGAGAGAGATGAGTCTGGGATCAGACCTTCGTTTTGGGAGGCTTCTTCATGTGTGTAACCGGCTTTTATACGGAACGCGCTATGGGGAAACATAAATAAAATCCAGGGTCAACTGACCGACCGACCGAGTCGCCGTCTAGAATCGCGGCGCTCTCGGTGTGCCATGACACCCGCGCCCATATCCTGTGTCCGCTCGGTCGGCAAATTTCCGAACTTGTCAGAAGGTAAATCGAGAATTTTATATATATATAAGTATAGTACGTGTGTACACAAGTCGGCCCAAATTTTTGACTCTCGTCTCGACTCCGTTGACCCTGGGTAGCTCGAAAAATTACCATTTACAAAATCGTCGAAGCGGCGAGAGAACTTTGTTCGAGCGTATACAGAGACCGAGCCCGCGCGAGAGTGAGAGAGAGAGAGAGAAAGAGAGGGAAAGAGAGAGAGCAATGGACACCGAGGTCTCGCCCATCCGGTCCGGAAGTGTCGGCTGCGGTGCGCGTTTATCGAATCGAAGCGCGAAAGGCGAACCATACTTTATTCCGGTCCAATTCTCGTATTACAGCTCGAGCCGAGAGAAAATAAATGAATGTCCACTTTAGGCTTTGTGTGGACGAAGAGAGCGAGTATGGGCAACGGACCACGGCTAAAAACAAAAAAGAAAAGTAAACGCGCATGCGCGCGCCTCAATTACCGTTGTCGTTACTTCCCAAAGAAATCGAGGGTGAAAGTGTCGTTCTTTAATCGCGTTGTAAATTTAATAATCGCAACGATTATTTCGATCGGGAATGGGAACGTTTGTTTTGAAAATTTAGGCAAAATGAAATAACGCTCGTCTCGTTCTTTGGCTTTATTTGATAAAACGTAGGAATTTACTTCTCAGGGAGGACGAATAAATAATGGTTATTTTGAATACAGATCGGAGTTTTAGTGATATTTCGTGATTAACAAATTTACGCGCGTAGGCGAGATTCGTACATTCGGATCTGACAAATGAGAATTTAAATTCACGGAGAATCGTGAGACGGAGTGTTACAAACGTATTTCTCGAGTTTTGTATGTTTTGGGACGTATTACACGTTAAAACGAAACGAGCAGCTGGCTTGTTCGGTATAGTGTGGGTGGATCATTTACAAGATTCACTGCAAAGTGACAGTTTGCACTTGCTGTGTATCAAGCTGAGTGTTTGTAAGTAGAGGAGGGAACGTGTCTGAATGGACCGCAAATATATGTAGTTTTATCGGTCTTACATATTTGGATTATTATATTCGCGAAGGCTAGAAAAACGAAGTTTCGAACGGCTGTATCTCCGTTCTCGGTCATATAAATCTAAATTACTCGAAATGTTTTTGACAGCATTCATTCAGATCTAAAAAATGACGTAAGAATCATCCAGTTAGCTTAATTTTTCTGGCCGTAGCGACAGTTTGAAAATCGCGCTTTTTTATCCGGAGAAGGCCTGGAAAGGGCAAATTTCTTTTTCCTCGAAAATGACTTCCAAGGGTTCTTTTTTATTGTAAATTTTCCGTAGAATACGAATATCACGATTATAATTTCGCTACTTAACGATAAACAGGTGTAAAATTAAGAAATCTGTGAAATTTTTCGCTTTCTCGACATTTAGCCAGTAAATTGCTAATTTTTAGAAAAAAAACGCCTGTTATTCGTATTGCGCGAGTAATTTCCTATTAAAACAGGTGCCTTTCTTTCTAGTATAAATTACAAGAAAATCATCTTTTTCGCGCTTAGCCAGCACAAAATTCGCCAACAAAATTTGACCGATCGATCTTTGCCCAAAGTTGCCATTTTCTCACCAAATTGTGCGATTTTAGAGGAATCATGTCCCATCGTAGCTCAGACATCTGCCGATACATCTCTTTCGGTGGATACGAACGTCGACGACGAGCTCGTGCTTCTCAGGTGATTCCAGTCGACCCGAGGAGAAAACACATACACACACACGCTTGCGTAAGAAAGGCCGAGAGGTTTCGTCCAAGACCCAATTTTTTTTTCAAAATAAGAAAATTGCCATGTTCTCGGTAGAACCTCGACGATACACTTTCTCGACGTTGCCACAATGATGATGATGACGATGATGATTAATGAAAATAATGAGTTCCAATCGTTTCTTCGCATTACGATATCGCGAGACGATATTGACGTGAGGATGTAGAGAGTGACACAGGTGTCTCCGGCAGCCCAGCACTTCGAGCTTTTCACCTCCACCACGGAGGTGAAACATATATTTTATCTATATATACATAAATGTAATATATATATATATATATATATATATATACATAAATATGCGATCTGAGGCGTGTGGACGCTCACTCTCGTCGAAGGTCAATCTTGGCCTTGCGCACACGATTAAGACGTAGCAATTATCGGCTGGAGGAAACCAGTTCCCGCTATTCCAGTTCTCTTCTGGTCGCGACCGTTACGTAACGTCGATTGTACATTCGCATAAATAACGCCTGGAGATCCGCTATTCCGTTATCTCGTCGTCTCTCTACATTAATATATCTGTATATATATGTAGATGTCTATACCTATAGGAAAATACGTCGAGAGGCCACCGCAAAAGAGTGTGGTCTGCAGAATTATATACATATATATAGGTATATATGTAAGTATGTATATATATATTTTTTAAGGTCTATGTGTGTGAACTTCTCCGCGTTCCGTTCTCGTTACGTCCGTCTCGGTCTTGTCCAACGACCTTGCGATTCTAAACATCGTCGAGACGACGGAAAGATCCCAAGGATTTCGTTCCGCAAAATTATATGGCCAAGATGACGTACGATTTGCCATTCGAACGAAATTCATTACACTCGATTTCTCGTTTCCAAAATTCACGCTTGATCTCGATCGCGGCCATTCGCCTCGGGACGAAAGTCAGACTACGTAGGTACGTATAACGTAGTCCTGAAAAGCTTTCGGCTGTCTTATTTACACAAATTCGATCGAGAGAATCGTGCACCCGATGCGACGAAAAGGATTGTCAGCCGGGGGAAAATACGAGGGGAAGAAAAAAGAACGTTACAATGACGAAGCGACGGAGAAAATGAGGGATAAAAAATACCATGTCGAGTGGGGGCGGGGGGATGAGGTCGACGTGATAGAGACTTTTTTGCGGATGATCCAAGTGGACCGTAGCGAGGGATGAAAAAAGAATCGCCTCGAGGGGGGACAAAAACCGTTCGTGCAATGGCGATGATGAGAGAAACGATTATCGCCGTCAATTCTATATTGATTAAGTGAGGATTAGCTTGATGCTGGGGGGTCGGGGGAGGGGGCGTTGAGATTGGCTTGAAATCTCGGAAATTCCATTATCCCTCGAGGCTAAATCGTCGGAGAAGACTTACGATATAGACTACCTTATATCCAAACATACATATACATATACGAGTATATAGCTACACACATATATATATATATAACTAAGCTTGTTCTTAGCCGCAAGAGAGCGGCTAAAAGCTTTTTTCCCTCCGTTCTCTCTCGTCCTTGACAGTCTTGCGATGATCTGTATCTACGAGTCCTCAAGATCGATGTGTGTGGTACCGCTATCCGTATCTCATTCTTTCACCACAGGATTTAGAGACGCGAAGGTGAGTTCGGTTGGGGGAGTGAAGGCGGATGGGCGGCTTGGAAGGGGGGTGAGTGAGACGAGCAGGGGGATGGAAGAGAAAGAAGGACAGAGGCTTTGGTTAACCTCGAATTCCTGCATTCAGCTGTTCTTTTTCGCTCTTCGTACTTTTCTACGCGTGCTAAACACTCCTCGTAACGTTGATCTTTACGTTCTCGATCGTCGATTATCGATTCGCAATCGTAACGACTCGAAAAAAGTGCTACGATCAATTTTAATATCCTAGCATTTGCGATCTTTGAAAATCGGCGGAAACTAGGATTTGCTATTCATTCCATCGAAGTGGTAGAAAAGTAATGGATCGAATATTTCGAAAAATCGATATAAACGATCAAAAATCGATAATCGATTAAAGTTAAATTATCATTGTTGATAATAGATTCGTCACGGACGTGCCTTCAATGCGCGCGGTCTTTTTTTTACAGGTTATTCGAGACTCTTATCTCGTTCGCACGCCCGTGTACCGATAGCGTATCTACCGATCGTGCCCTCCCAAGAACCACGCTGAGCTTGACCTCGGTCCATAGAACTCGTGGCATTATAGCGTATCTAGCGGATGATCTGGTGCTAGCGCGCTAAAAGAAACGCACGTGTTATATATATGGTTCTATATATAACACATTTACTCACGTACGTTAGTATGCGCGTATGCGTGGCGGCTGAAAAGAACCGAGAGAAACCGAGCACGCGGACGTACCGTCCTATAATCCTGGCCAATCAGCGAACAAACAGACTTACAACCAAGGCGAATAAAGGTGAGCCTAATTGGGGCAATTCATATTCAAACGAGGTCCACGTCCTTGACTTGGCCGTGCGGATTCGTCGTATTATAAAGCGAGCCCGCGCGCGCGCCTTGTGTCAAATTGACAGTCGTTCGCAAGAAAGACATCGCGGAATAACGACGACGATTTCTTTTTTCTTTTTTTTTTTATCATCCCCCTTCGTGCCTTTTGCGAGGTAGAAATGACATCGATGCGATCGATAAAACGATGAGACGATTATGCCGTTACCATGTTTCAAGGCACGAGAGCGAATTTCCGTTTGGTATTTTACTTGATTTTGTATTTTTTGTTTTGTTCGCGGACGAAACGAGATGGAGGGATCTCTAAGGATAAAGGTCGGGATCGCCTCCGTATAATCCCATGGTGAGATATGTGTGTGTGTGTGTGTGTGCGCGCGATTTGTACGTAATGGAGCCACGCATCTCTTGCCACTCGTGAGTCACGTGTTCCCGGGAGGCGCCCGACGCGATATATATTCATTAATTCCTGACAGGAATCCCTCGCGCCCACCACCCACCCGTACGCAGGAATGTATAAAGTTGTCGGGAGACCATCTCCTCCTGCAAATTGAATCTTTCGACGACGTGGGCTCTTCTCACCGAACCGTGTCCTATACTTTCAACGGACGACACTGGACACGAAGGATCAAACGACTCGCAGAAATCCTTACGTGATTTAATTTCTAAAAGCTTGTCTTTGTTTGTATAAAAAAGCAAAATTTTGGAAAATGCACACTCGATGTTCTTACGTTCCGAAAAAAAGGGTTTTATTGAATTTGTCGATCGATTTTCCAAAAAACCCAAAAAAAATTGTGTCTTACGAATTGCAAAATTGTGTACTTTTACCGAGGAACGATCGGATAAACGAAGGATTTCCGTCCAATCGAAATCCTCGCGAGATTTAATTTCTAAAATTATCAATTTTTTTCTAAACGTTCGTTGTTTCGAAAATCTATGCGCGAATATTGATTTTCGCAATGGCATAAAAAATGTTACTTTTATCCGATTTTTCGAAACGATTCACCAAGTTTTTCTCCTTCGAGACTATATTGCCGTGACGTACGTGAAAGTGAGGGAAAACAAAAAGTGTCGTGCCGCGAATGTTAAATAAATGAAAAATTGACTTGGTAATAATGTGAAATTTTTCTGGCTTACGACGCGAACGAAGCTCAATGTCAAGTACATCATGGACGCGTGACAATGGAACGTAATAGGAGACGTATAAGGTGGCTTTTACGTTTATCGAAAAATACAATCGACACGCGATAGTCGACTCTCTTTATATATACAACAACAAAAGTACATATATCTATATATAGTATAAGAAGCGTACATTGTGGCCATTACCCTTGGGGTGATACGCTGATTCAGGGACGCTTTTGCCAGTTCGTTTCGCAAATACCGGACTCGGAGCTAACGAACGTACGAGTCAATTTAGCGAGCTTACATGCAGCTCTATATATCCAATAGGAGACAGGAGTTGACTGCGAAAGGGAGAGGGAGAGGGGAGTTTTACGATCTCAGAATACGCTAATTGTCACTGAAAAGTAATTAGGGTTACCTCAACCTTGTCACTTTTTACCGTTGGTTTTCGACTCGTCCATTTTACAATCGTTATCGTTACCTACCTATTATTTAAGCATTCACAAATGTACAAAAATAAGTTGGTCGAACAACGTGGTCTTAACCCGAACAGCGTCGAATATATTTGCAATTGTTTACAGGCTTTTATCAGTTTTATCGTTCCACTAAGTTTCAACGACGTTTAAAGTCTTTTGGTTTTTTGTTTTTGTTTAGTTGCGTTAGTGTCGATAAGAAAGAAGATAATTGAAATTGGTTTTAATTTACATTGGACTTTTGTTTAATTCCAATTGATTCGTTCTTTAGGAATCACAAACAAAACAAAAACATAATACAGCGAGGGTCGTTGGCGTTACTGTTTATTTTTTGAAACTCTGTACACGTGATCTCGACACGTAGCTCGATTTGTGTAACTATCGAGTCTCGAAAATTCATAGGTCAGCGATCTGTTATCGGCTGATCGCGACTATCACGCGACGTTTCCGCGTCGCGGTCACATTCAATGTTAATGCATGGGGCATTGATACAGCTCTTGAAAATCAATATAGAGGAAGAGAGAAGCGAGACAAAGCGGGAAGTTGACGAATATCATATAATTCACGTGCACTTCGTCCACGTGCCGTCTTCATACGGGGCACGTGCCCTATATGCGTCGTTTCTCTTCCAGCTTCGATATATGCATACCTAGGTATAATGCCAGGCCCATACGTTATTTCGTCGAATTTCGTTCAACGATATAAACAAGACAACGAGATTCGTGTGACTGACACGAGTTAATTGAAACGTATTGAAAAGTACGTCGTAAGAGATCGCGCGAAAGCAATAACGTACAACATATATAACGAGATTCCGGAAATGGAAACCGGAGTACGAGTCTCAAGGTGCGAGAATACGAGAAAAAAGAAATATAATAGTGTAAAAAATAAAATAAAAATGTAATAACGGTAACGGGGGTAACGAGCATAATCGTCCGTGCGGCAAAGTAACGGTTACGTATCGAGAAATTCAACGATTGTTCATTCAGGGACAAAAGTCGTTGTTACTTTGTAAGAATATAGGAGATAAATCTGGATGACTGCGAGGAGTCGACGAAGAAAATTAAAAACGTGAATGTAACAAAATTTATATATATATTTTTGATTCATCGTCTCTAACGTAGGAGTAGTCTTTTTTTGGATTTGTACAAGTTATCCTTTTTTTCTCTTCTTTTCTAGCACTTTTTTACTTACGTCGGGTATAAGTTGGTCCTTTTAAAGTTAATAATGTTCCTGTAAGGAATCATCGAGTTCCGGAAGAACGATCTCTCCCCCCTTTCCTACTGAACGATTCGATGCGTCAGCCAGTGCACAATTAAGCGGTCACCGCTCCAAGTAATGGCAGCATGAAGTACTGTTTTGACATCGGTGAACATCAGAGGCGTCCTTTGACCATGTGCCTATTGCAGTCGTTTATTGAAAGACGATAAGTGATAATAATAATGATAGTAATAAAACAAATGTAATAACGATGCAAAAAGGACACAGGTGTCTCGTTTCACCCCGGGGATTATGAACGTACATACGTTATTAACGGGTACGATAAGGGGTTGAACAACGCTCTCCCATCGGCAGCGGTGTATGAAAGAACTTAGGCTTATCGGATTTTATCGATACCCGCGAGATTTAAGGATTTCGCGAGAATTAAAAACAGTCCGTAAGTCGACGCGTGCGACAGTTATTATTCACGATGAACGGAGTTTCGCTATTCGCACGTTGGATTATCCCCGCGATTTATCGAATGTAAAAGATCAGAACGAAATAAAAAAAATAAAAAGGATAAAAATATGAAATAATGAAGAATAATTTGAGAATTGTTAAAAAAAGAATCTTATTTTTTAAAATTGTTTATGAAGCGAGATCAAAAATAATCGTCGGAATAAGAAAATTGAATTAGGTATGTGTAATAACGAGCAAAGTGTCGAGAAGCTTCCGCCAACGATCGTGTCAGCGAATCACGGAGCTTTGGAGTAGTAACCGGTATTATTTAGTTCGAGACCGGAGTGACTCGTGACAAGTCTGTAATTCGTCACGTAGATGATAGTCATCGGGTTGTTTTAGTCAAACGAAGAACTAAAGATTTCTTCGTCACCGTCTCCCTCCACCGACAAAGTTTCGTGAATTCAAACGACGGTTACAAACATATATCTATGGAAACGCCGAGAATTCTCTGTGGCGGATATGCGACTAAAGTTCCTTCGTGAATTCCACGAAGGACGCGATCCTTCGACGCTCCGGAGTAACTCCCGAATATATTGGAATGCCAAGTGTCCGGTGATGCTCAATCTCGCTCGTCCTTGAAACACAGATGGCGAACATAGAGAATGAGAGGGGTGGCGTCGAAACTCAATAAGATAAATGAAGAAAGAAGATTTTGTCGTTTTTGATTTTTGAATTTTAGTCGCTCTTTCGTCTTTTCGTAAAATATCCAATAAAAAGAAAATAAATTTTTTTTTAAAGATATTCGTATTACAAAATTGCTTTTGTACAAAAAATCTATAAAATAATTTTCAAAAGTAGGAGAAAAATGGCGTTTACTCGGTTGAATTATTCGAACTACTTCGTTCTTTTTTAATGAAAACTTATATGTTGAAAATGTTTGCAAAATTTTTCATTTTAACCTACCCTTCTCGGTTTTTGGGCTGTATCTCGCTCGTTTTACTTCTGCTGTAAGACCTGCACTAGGGCAGAGTGCAGCGTTCACCGCTGTCGAGTACTCTATGCATTATTCACGAAAGCAGAGTGCATAGTGCTTGTCAAGTGTATAAACTAGATGGAATTTATAATAGCAAAATCTACTATCACCGAAGGATATGCTGGAATCGAATGGACCTGAGACTTTGAAAATCTGAAATAACATAAAATTTAGGTATTTGATATGCAAAAAAATGCCTCAATTTACTCGACGATATTGTCTCGTTTCAAGATAGTTTTTACCGACCGTCGATAACAAAATTCTCGTAGTCCCGAATTTTAGTATTACACAATTGATTTTTCTAACACCAAAATTATTTACAGAATGTTTAAAATTAACAAGATAAAAACCAATGTCCAATGCGTCAGTACGAGCGTATCAAAAACAAATATTTTCATATTCAAATTCATTCACGCGGTAGTATTTGAATGCGTTAAAACAGTGCTCGTAGAAATGACTTGTTTTTTTTTATAAGCCGATAAATAGTCCCACGTCCTCGACTCGCACATCTATACGACATAAACCTCTACACATCGGCCAAAATGAAAAGAAGGAAAGAATATTTATTCTTATTTTGTTCATTATTATTTGCAAATATCCGAGCGCCTTACCTCGACGACTCGGTACGTTCAAACAACACGTTTTCTCTCTTACGAGCTAATTTTTTCCATCTCCCTCTCCCTCTCTCTCATCTTCTTCTTAGTTTTTTTTCCTACTTCCTTATTTTCCCGGATTGTCATACGGCGACGACAGATAAACGCAGTCACGTTTTTCTTATCCTTGAACTTGGCTCTCTCCCGGTGAATGGTGGGGGTAGCGCACGACCCTCGATGCAGCTCCTAATAGACGTGTACAATACAAACCCACACACACACACACACCCCTATACACGCAGAGATATATTTGTTCCACAATGAACACGTACGCTTCATGATCGCTGGGTTTATATCCATACCCATATGTATATATTTATGCATATAGATGCCCGTGCCACGCGATTGATAACGGCTCGCGACGCCGCGACCGCGTAGAAAAAAAAGGATTGCCATCACGTTGACGTATTTTCCGGCCCAGCTGCAAGGTCAAATCGACATGTCGATAGTCGGTGCACTCGCGTCTCGCGATGATGGTATTAGTAGTCCATTGTACATGGTCAGCGATGACTCGTCGCACACGATTTTCACACACGCTTATTGCACGTGGGGCACTATGTACACACTGGAAGATGCACTTTTTCGTTCTAGGTACGAGAAATCTCGCGCGAGATAAACGAACCAGCGGCAAAGACTTCATTCAAGCTGATAGCTCGCGATAAGGTTATTGCGCAGGGGGAAAAATATGTATATTCGACGATTACACCGCACGGAGATATTTGTCTTCTTTTTACTCAACGAGATAATATTATCTAGTTTGTCGTATTTTTATCGATATTTTTGGTTGATTCACGAGCTGAATACGTTTTTGTTTTTATTCCTGACTGTGTGTGTGTCTGTGTGTTTTTTTAATTCGAGTCGGATGATTTACATGCGATTGGGTCGAATGTGTTTCTCACGAATTCGAAGGAGAAACGTGTATATAGCTATCGAAATCCACGACGACCTTGGCCTTTTAATCATCATCGAGCTCGATATATAATTTTTCGTCGTTTTATCTACAAAACGTCCTGTCGGACTCCCCTGGCTCCTGCAACCCCAAGGACTTTTGATCTCTTCCGCGAATACTTCTATTTTCGTCGCGGACGAAATCACGACGTGCGTCTGGTATCTCGCGTTCTTTTTATTTTATTTTTTCATTCTTCACCCGCGTATATTCACGCGCTCGGTCAACCCGGATCGCGAAGAGTCAACAAAATTTGTGCGGACGCGTACGAGGCGTTCTGGTTCAAACGCGTCAACGATCCTTTGCTCCCTAGGATTTTGGTACTAATTTTGGACGTCTCGGTCGCAAACCTAAAGAATATACAATTTTTTTAAACAATTTTTTGTGGTCACGTTATTATGATTTTTTGAAAAAAAACAAAATAAATAAAATGAAGGAATATATAATAACAAAAATTACAGGAACAAAATATTTAGATGGGTTATTAGAATGAATGAATTAATAGATGGGAACAAAATTAGAATTTTTTAAGGGTCGTAATATATAGGTATAAACATTTAGGAACAAAATCTCAAAGGGTCGGATTGGACCGAAACGTTCGATATAATATGTAACCAGAAGGACAACTAGTTTTATTATTCGTACGTGTTTACGTAGGATTATTCGTGTCGAAGATATTTCTGACCGGAATCGACGGACGTTACAACCCACGATAGTCCGAAATCTTGCCCGCGACCCTGAATCGATCATAAGGAAGAGAATAACGTCGGGAGTTGGTCTCGCTCACGGTCGTTAAAATATTAAAAATATTGGTTTGTTTTGCGACAGGCGAGAAATATTTCATTTAAACGCACGAGGACACTTTACGTTGGACGATAACGCCATAACTATTTATCGAAGTCGATATCAAATTGTCGATCGGTTTTACGTGTCGATCGCGAACGTGTCGAGAATTGAATAAAAGTTTATATACGAATTTTCATCCCGACGTCGATATCGTTAACCTTCATTTTCAATGTCACGTCGTTTGCGACCGCAAGAATTTTTTTTGATTTAATATTAAATAAGTATTAGCGAAAAAATTTAATTAAAGGTCGAGGTATAAATTATGAAACAAAGACGTTGTTCGTGTCGAGAATCCATGAAAGGAAGCGACGCTTCGCGCATTTAAAATTACGCAATTTGACTCACCGTTTTTTTAATTTTTTCATCCCTTCGGTGGCGAGGGATGAAAAATTTCCTTCCGCTCTCTTGCCGTTACCGATAGCTATCGGAGCTATCAGGGCCAGAGAATCCCGTTAATCATTATATCGCGATCGAAACCGTCGTACCGTCCAACGATCACACGAGCCGAAATTTCTTCATTGTATGAAAATTATCCTCGTCTCTACACTGTTTCATTTCAGTGAAACGCACGAGACGCAAAGGACAAAGGGAAGAGATAATATAATTGTCCTCACCACCCTTGGGGACTGACGCAAACAAAATTCCGCGTATATTGTCGAAACGATCCTTCTTCCAGGAAGCAAAACGAATATATTTACGGAAGAATTTTACGGTAAATACGATTTATAAGTCCACTTGAAAAAAAAACTATTGGCAGCAGCCACCGTGAAGTTTGTCCATTAGAGTAATTGCGTAATTAGCGAATGCGCCGTAAAAAAATAGCGGTCGCATTATTATAATTAATTCCATTCATCGAGACAATAAATCGTGCGACGGCTTTTCCGAACGAAGCCACGTCGACCCAATAACAAAAAAGTTAAATCAATTTTCATTAAAAAAAATCACCTTTTCAATTTCGAATCGAAATAAATCGATAATCGTAAACGAATCGGCATAAATGAATCCTGAACGAGGATTGCCTCGCTCGTGCGACCTTGACCGCCTCGGTGATAAAAAGCGTGGGTGTCACCCCTGCGAGAGTGCACAGACTGAAGCCCTCTGCGAAGGCCGAACGAGCAGTCGCCAGGAGAGGAGAAAAAAGGAAAGGAAAAACTACGAAACGTATATTATACCGGCGTAGAAACTTGTAAAAGAGTGACCTCGTATCGGCCGAGGGTAGAGAACACTCATGGACGCACACACGCACACGTAAATACACATTAGCCCTTCGGCACACCCAGAGCCGTGCTTTTTCACTAGCTGGATCATACCCAAGCGAGAGTCGTCTCTATCTCTCTCAGAAGGGGATAAGTGGATTAAATATTGCTTCTCGAGGTGGAATGAAAGCGACATGGCTAAGAGCCGTCCGCGATATGGATGAGAGGGAGAGAGAGATAGATAGAGGGAAAGAGAGGGGGAAGGGTGGGGCGTGAATGGCGAGGGGGAAGGGGGAGGAAAAGCTCGAGTAAAAGAGTGTGCGATAAAGATACAGAGGGAATGGCCGAGAGGTACGGATAAAAGAGGGAGAAAAGTAGTCATCCATGAAAAAATGATGAACGAAAGGAAAGGGGCGAGTTGGATTGCGTAGCGAGTGAGATGAGTCTCTATCAGATTCCCCGAAGTTTGCCACGAAAAACGAAGGGAGAGTCTTAACGACGTGTTGCGACCTTCGTATCACCAACCCAGCTGTTGATAACGTCGACAGATGCCACGGGCCTTTATTAATAAAATAATTAAGGTATTGTTCTGTAATTCCAAGAGAGGAGAGAGAGAGAGAGGGAGCAAAAGAGAAATGAAAAATAAACACGCTGTCCTATATTATTGATTTACTTTGAACACAATAACTACTATCTACGTCGCGTCTATCGCGTCACGAAAAGCCTACTGGCTGTTAACTGCGTATATCAAAGAGCGGGGAGAATGGTGAAAAAAAAGGCAACACGTGCCGCGAGAGGGAGAGGGATGAACGTGTGTATATATGTATATACTGATATAGATTCGTGCTTTGGAGGGCACGTGCGTGTTCTTGGAAACTTTAGAGGTCATCCGTATAAAGGGTCAGAGAAAAGGAGAGGCCCTACAGTTGTGGCTGTCGTTTATTTCGACGAGAACGCGAAATCCACCCTCTCGTGATGTTACCCTCTCTCGCTCTCTCTCTCTCTCTCTCTCTCTTGTTCTGTTCGAAACCCTTGTTTCGTTTCTTTTTCGACTCTCATTCTCCTTCTTTCCCACTTTTCTCGCTGTCTTTTCACCCTCCTTTCCCAACTCCTTTTTGTATCGTTACCAAACGTTTTCCCTCCTTGTGCCGCAGGGGCGGCAAACTTCAGGGGTAACCACTTGTGTCGGATCTTTTACCTCCATTCCTCTCTCTCTCTCGCTCCCTCTCTCTATTTCGCCCTCTCACTTTCTTCTCGCGCTTCCACTCTCAGAGAGAGGGCTCACCCTTGACTAAATGACCCTGACCCAGCCTGATGCTCGACATCCCGCCTTCTCCTTTCTCTCCTCGTTTACCCGGCCCCTGCCCCCCCCCCCCCTCCTTCTCTCATCCTCCTTTCCCATTTCTTCTTTTCCACCTCTTCCCCTTCATCGATCAACCGAGATACTCACCCTCTTTATTTGCCGCTATCTCCTTCTTTCTCCGTTCTTTCCTCTTTTTACTCTCGCGATCTCTCTACCCCTACGGCACGTCGAGGACGCTCGTTCAACTTCGGTTCGACATCGTTAGGCCACGTACGAACGAGAGCGATGAAGAGGACTGCGAGCTTCTCCCCCGTACCATCGAGGTCATCCATCTCCGTGCCCCCGGGACCAGCTTTTAAAGCTACTTCTTTCCGTTTTTCTATTATTTTTTTTCTATTGTGACTCGTGAATCGCGTACTTGCCCGATCGCGACACGGTGGGTATGATCGGTGCACACGACAGAACGTTTTTACCCGGAGGGAAACATCGCGGAGACGAGAACCACCCGCGATCATAAAACCAGGGAGTTCGTTTTTTTTCTTCCTTGTTTGTATAAGCTCGATCCTTGCGGAGCAAACGGGATCGAGGATCATAGATTTCCAAGATGGCAGCCAACTCGACGGGGTTCACTCAATTTTCGTTCGATATCGCGATAAACCTTGAGCAAATATTTGAATCTTTGCGTACGTTTAAATTACGACCCGTGACTTTACGATCGAAACTTTGTGTCGAGGAAATTAATTTGTAATTTAATTTGAGGTCGTAGTTTGTTTCGTTCCTGTTCAACGCGATGGGGGAAGATTGCATCGAGGATGACCTCGAAAGGGGGATGAATTAACCACGCGGGCCGAAGGGTGTACAAAATGTCGGTCAGTTTTTTTATCGTTGATAAATCATCGTTCCCGATCGAACAATTTCTTTTTTTATATCGATAATAGTGTCACGTGCGACTACTATGCTCGGTAGGGTCGAAACTATACTCGCAGATCTCGCGACCTCGCACACGCTCGGCATAAATCATCGCTTGATGTATCGGCGTAAAAAAGGGTCAGCTCTATACGGTAATTAACCTAATGACTGCAGTTTTGTTTCGCGCTAATGGCTCTCCGCTACCACATTCACGTAGAAGCGTATACGTGCTTGTACGCGTATATATATATATAAATCCGAGAGACGTATGCGCGCTTTGTCCGTGTTATACGAGGCGCATTAATCGAGACACCTACAACGACGGGTAATATCGCCGACACCCAGGGTGGAAACACGAGCAAGCACCGATTCGAATAGCTTCGTTTCCGGTTTCTTCCGGATGTTGTAAAACGACGCGCAAGTAAATATTTACGTGTAAACTCTTTGAGATCGATCCGATCGCTGAATTAGGGAAAGTTGTACCCCGATAGAGGGAGGGAGGTGTGTAATACTGAGTCTTGAAAAGTGAGACGTCGTTTTAGAGACGTTAATTTACGACGAATGGATGTTAATTAATTCCGAGACCTTCGACAGCTGAAACGAAGCTCTACTCGTTGAATCCTCATCACGAGATAGCCGCGAGGTAATTTAGATTTAGCGGGGTTGTGCCGTATAGTCGGCTAACATTTCCGTCGGACGGATCTCGACCTTGCGACGCTCACCGAACTGCCGCTGATCGCGTCTCTGTAAATGGCAGTCGAAGGACGAAGATCGTCGACGGACGGGCCGGAAACAGGATTCGAATTAATATACGAATCGGAAGTATTTCATACGCCACCGAAGTGCCATCAGTTTTCTGGCATCGTTAATATCATCGTTATTCATCGCTCGCTCTTTCTCCCCCATTTTCATTATTACGTCCACGAGTCGGTAATGCTCCTGGCCTTGGCGAAGAGACGCCCGGTCGAAGGTTGAGCGACGAAATCGGTCAGGGTGAAAGATAGGGGAGGGGAGGGGGGTTGAGGTTAACGGCGGATATAATATTATTAACCCTCGCTCACCCCTGCTTCACTCACTCTCTCGCTCATCTGGCACCCGAAAACAAAATTAACGTCGATGTGTGACACGCGTAATACACACACACGCACGCACATATACGACTAAACGCGTACTATATATACTTACATGTATTGCGTAGGAGGACGCGTATGATGTCAACGTGATTTTCCAGAGGGGTTTGTATTTTTCAACTGGCGACCATACGGCTTAAGGCCACATGCGAATATCTCCCGCGCGTGGTCGTGACAGAATTTCGTGACGACGATGAAATGTCAATTAAGCGCGAGTTAATTAAGCCGTGAAAGGTTGCAAATTGTGAACAACATTGAACGTTTTATCCCGAGAAATAGAAAAACATCCCTCGGTGAGCTTATAGCTAGGAGAAAGAACGATAAACATTTCGGCGAACGCACGAACAAAAAGTTGGGTTCTCGCTGATGAGACGAGATCTTTGTGAAAACAGGACGAGCTTTGATGAGAGCGCGTAGTTTTCCGAGACTCGCGATAATGGGGTACGGAGCTTTTGCTTAGGGCGCTTCGGTTCGACTTTAGCCCGTCGAGGGTAGCGAGTCGAGAAATTTACCGCCCGAATGGACATAACGCGTGGGCGAATTGCTACGCGTACCGTAATATGTCGTTCGCCCTCGCGCCCCACGAGACTTCGGGGCGATTTGCACAAAAAAAGCTCTCCGCGCACTTATAAGTTCGGAATAAAAGCAAAAAGATTTGAGAGAAATGAATGAAAACAAACCTAAGGGCTGAACACCGTTTGGTCCGGGCTGTCGCAATTCGCGAGCTTTCAAACAATCGCTCATCAACTTTGTATCCCTTGATAAAGACAACCTTCCCAAAAAGCTCGACGCGTGCGCTACGGGCGTTTCCGTTCGCCCGCTTACGCGCGTAAACTCTTGCCCTTTGTTCGTAATCCTACAAGCCTCTGTAACATCGTCAACGCCCTACGCATTCCATGGTAGGGTGACAGGACGCGGTGAACTCGGTTTCGAACTTTCTTTTTTTTTTATACTCCCAACGGAAAGTGCGTTCCTTGTGTACACGATATATATGGAAATAGCAGCCTGTTGCTATGGAGGGGGGAGACTGATCCTGGGAAACCATCGGGTGCATGTCAGTAGGATAAAAATTGAGCCACGTATGGGTTGATATAATATAACATTGTGAAAGAAAAAGGGGGACGCTATAGAAGTAATCATGGTATAGGTAGGTATGGTGCGTTATAATGATGTATGATAGACACCATGGTGCTTTTCAACGGGTGAGTTCATCTAGGCAGAGATGCAGGAGGAGGAGGAGAAGAAGGAGAAGGAGGAAGAGGAGAACAGCTCGATGTGCTCTCATCCCTCTCACTGGTATATCGCCGGGTTGGTGCACCCCCAGGGTCGGTGTGCACCGGCAGGCTGTATCGATCCGTCGTGAGGGAGGAAAGCGCACCTCGGTCTCCTAGCCACCATACCGTTCTCTCCCTCTTCGGTGCAACAACCCACGCACTGACCTCACGCGTCCTTGCGACATATGGAGTGAAGGGAAGGAAGGAAGGTAGGAATGAGGGAGGGTAGTGATGGAGGGATGTTGCGCTTGCCGGGTTGCGCCGCGCCCTCCCCCGGCCAGAAAATCACTCTTTCGTCGAAGAGGACGTTTTGACCTTTGTACAATCGGCGAAGGACACATCTCGAGGAACGAGGCAAGCAAGAGGTATCGTTGCTTCGCACACCGGGCAACCTTATACACTCGGCGTCCCATCGGATTTACTGGGCTCGTTATGGCTCGAGGATACTTGGTTCCGTGGACAATCCGTGGTTGAGACCAAAACAGACCCTTGCATTATCAAACCCATCGGAATCTAAGAGAGAACTATGACGACGAGAGAGGGTGGAAGAGGTTCTTCGCTTCTCTTTCTCTTCGTCGCGCCCTATTGGCGTTGACCTCAGAGCCTCGTGACGTTAAAGTTCAAGCGACGTAACAGGATCGCAGAAGCGACGAGAAAGTGGCCTCTCCCGAGTGTACGAACTCCAGCGTGTGTTTCGTGTCCTATATTTTACACCTGTAGTAGGTCGGCTCCCCCTGTTGCGCTACTACGTGGGCCGATGCTGATACGTACACTTTTTTTCTTTCTCTCTCTCTCTCTCTCTCTATCTCTATCGCTATATGTATGTACGTATCGGAAGTTATCGAAAGTTGCCGCTTCGGGCCACGTGCCATAACCGGGAATGAGAGATTTCCTGGCGCGAGATACGTATAGACACGAAACGACCCGATACGCCGCGTTGTTATGGGACTCTTATCGTCGACATACACACGAGCGTATATACGCGTAGTCAAGGTTACCACTTAAATGAAGAGTATGGTGGTGGGAGCTCGAAAATTTCAATCGCGAGATCTGTCTCTCTCCCTCTCTCTATCTCTCATTTTGATGGCCACGGGCAGGCGCCTCTCGGCTTCCGTGTGCCGAGATACAACGTTGCATGACTCAGAGATCACGTTAATTACATTGGTTCATTAATTTACGACGACGGGACTGTTTAGCGAATGCGACATCTGCCGCGTTACGGAAGACTCGTTCTTCGCGTGTCTGTATAATCAACGCCGGGCGCTACGCGACGACACTTTTTTCGCCTCGGGGCGCGTGGCGATACACGAACGAAGGATGTTACGAGACGAGGGAGATAGGACATTGGAAAAAAGTGTGCTACGCACGAATTAATTTTGAGGTCAACGAAATTTCAATTTTATTGAAAAGTTCTTTCTCGATGACGGAAATTGGGGAGGAAATTTTTATTTTCCAATCTTCTCGTATATGAACTTGGGTATTTTTTTTAATTTCAATTTCGATATCATGCGGCTGTAAGCCTAATTCGCACGATTGGCAGATGCGTTAGTCAGAGCGGACACCCTCGAGTCTCGTTCCGCGAATGTCGTTCGCATTATGCGCATATATATGCCTCGTTTATATCACGAGTTCGAGAGTTCGGTGTCAATTAGAAGGGTTAACATTCAATTTCCGGTAAGTCTCGGAAGGACGATGATCGTCCGTCGAATCGACGATTGTACGACCTCTCTCTGTCTCTCACTCACTCACTCACTCACTCTCTTCGTCTCTCGCTCTCTCTCTCTCTCTCCCTCTCACCCTCACTCGCGCAATTCATGCGCCAGGCTCATAAAGACCGCGAGATTCATCTCTCGGAAACGGGATCTCCTCCGTTTCGTATATAGATCAAAATACAGAGCAAAGCGTGTGCGGCGCAGCAGCCACAGCATTGATGAATGGATGTGATTCACAGTCAAGTTCCACTCTCTCTCTCTCTCTCTCTCTTTGTGTCTTTCTCTGTGTGTAGTCACGCCGGTCCCGCTCGTGGACCCGAAGTAACGAGAGTGAGTCAAGCTGATTCATCTCGTCGCCGGCTTTATCACAAAACGCACAAAAGACCGTTCTACGAACCTCACCGAAGCTCGAAGTAATTGGATTCCGAAGTTCTTCGGTTCGCCGAATTTTCAGGCTGCCCTAACAGCGCCGTATTAAAAACGTACGTTTGCGATAGGAGAATGCTCGAGCGGAGATACGAACAACACACTATCGTTTCGATCTTGAGAGAAACAATTTCAGTGAGTCAAAAAGAAAATCATAGGAAATTCAGGGACGTATCGAATCAACCTTAGAACCATTTTGGCATTTGACATAAAACCGAACGATATAATCGGGGTGTTTTGTTAAATTTATTAATAGCGAGCGATCGATGCCACGTGCCCTTCCGCTCTGCTGACATTCTCATTCGACCTTGACACTAGTTAGTTTGTTTTTCTTTTTTCGTCCGCAACAAAATTGAGCCCCCCCCCCCATTTTACCACGAGGGAAATGGAGAAACGAGGGTGGTTCGGAGAGTGTTCCGTTATACCCTTGGGGAAACGAAAGCTTGAAAAATATTCCCGCGTTAAAGTTCCTCCCTGTTCAATAATTTCGTGAACGTTTAATAATTCTCAATTCGCCGTCAGAGGACGCCAGTTCTCTCGCTGACTAATTGACACGAATGACACCCCTCTTGACACGTTACACCCCGAGCTGCCGTTCCCTTTATAACGTAATAACCCATGAAATTTTTCGTCCTTTCTGAACTTTCGTATCGAATCAACACGAACAGGGGAGATCAATATTTCAAAATGGACATCGCGCGACGTATACGCGTATCGTAAACACAATAAGCAAATAATTAAATAGATAAATACCATTATCGACAACGCGCGCCGATGCGTTCGACATTTTGATCGAAGGTGTATCGTCGAACATTTTTTATGATATTTCGGTACGGCGATTATTCCGGATATCGTTGCGTTATTATGTATGCGATTTTGCCAGCGATACAAATCGGGCGCGCGTCCACCGCGTCGTATCAAACGCACACACCATCCCCCACGGTTCGAGCGTATCCGTTTCGACAAAGCCACAGTCGAGTTTCCCGCCGGGGATTTTACATGCGACTGCCTCGAAGCATTCGAATGGATCGACGCTTCTCGATAAACCACTGCGAGGGTACAGAGACGCGACCCGAACGATCTAGAAACCCAGGTACGCAACAAAAACACCAAAACAATACAATATGTGTATATATATATATATATATATATACACATATATTGTATATATGTATTATTGTTTCGGTGTGTATATATATATGTGTGTATCGACGTATATATTCTTCGTCCCTGAACTTTTGGAAATTTCGTCCTTGGTGAGCACACGTGCGGTCCGTGCCAGCCGAAAATCGGTATAATGGACCAAGATGAAAAGGGTCGTCCTCGTTGTCGCGCAGCGATATAATGTAGGGGCGCGGAGGGGAGCGAGGTAGGGGGAGGGGTGGGGAGTGGGGGAGAGACTTTTCCACGACGTAGAAAATGCGACCGTCGAAAGATCTGAAACGCCGCCAAATAGAGGGTTGTTGAAGACAAGCAATTTCTCACACCGCGATTCCCCCTCTCATTAATTACCTGTCCGATCGGCGAAATTATTTTTATCGTGCTTTTAAGGGAAGAAGGGAATGACGCTTGTTTTTCTTGTTTCATATATCATATTTTTTATCGACACTGAATCATATTTCTTATCGCGATAAGGGAGAAAAATATTGTTATTGTTTGAGAATATTTAGGAATAATTGAAAAATTATTTCGCTCTAGGCTCATATTATTTGAAAAATTATTGTCATTTCTATTTCGACAATAGTCGATCGATAATTTTGTTTCAGAAAGTTATTGATATTTATTATCCGAATGATATTTCGAATCTGAAAATAACTATGCATGATTTGACCTTTGCGCTTGTTACCGCCACGAGGGAGGTAGAGAGAGAGAGAGAGAGCGAGAGTGAGAGAGCTTTCAGAGGAATTCTCGGAGGTTCCAGGACTAATGAGTAAATTAACTCTGCGTCGATGGGCTCGCTCTCGGCTCGAGTGGGCGAGCACGAGCGCTTGTATCAGGTTCTCGAGTACACGAAGTTCCCCACTTTCGTCACCTCGGCTTTACTCGATCACGGGGGTTGGAAACGACGTTTCACGATATTACTGTATATACTCGTCGTATCCCCGTTGAGTATTATAACTACGTAGTCGAGAGTAAACCACGACGACATAACGCAAGAGGCAAATCGTCATGTCACTAATGGTTGGTCTCAACGACCGGCTTTAAATGTAGGGCTTCCCACATAAACATATATATATACATATATATATATATATATGTATAAATTATATTCAAGTACCGAGTTAGTTCAATTTCCTGCCCATAGCGAGTACAATTTTCATTTCATCCCG